>CM031242.1:406857733-407485233 GCA_018340775.1 Taxus wallichiana var. yunnanensis
GGAGAAAAGTTCTTTCTTTTTACGTATCGTTATCCAAATTTATAGACAAGTTCTTTCTTTTAAATAAAACATGTTAATCAATACCATAACAATACAAATAAAAACTATCCAAGAAACCATTTTACCAAATCAAGGGTTGATCCCTCTTCCTGGTTCACAACTTGAATAGAAGGCTACACCATAATAAACCTCTTGTATTACGAGGTAGTGATGAAACCTCTTGTTTTCAAAGAGTTCTTAATAGTTCCAAAACAAGGCATATTTCCTTTCCAAAAAGCCACACAAAGGTTATCCAATCAAACATGGATATCAAAACCCATATACTATGTAAAATAGCCATTTTCTCATAGACAAGAAATGTTGGAATAGTTTTACCTTCCTTCAAAACTGTGAACTATACACCCTGTTGAGAAAAGGTTGACAAATTGTTGAATTTTAAACAACTTAAAGATTGCATCCTGCAATGCTTAAGAAAAAGTTGTGAATATAAAATCAACTTGAAATAACCAATTAGTACCCAATATAATCAAGTGCAAAACTTGTCCAATTCCTAAACAATGTCCATTTTCCATTCTCCATATCTTACCATGGAAATTGATCTTTTCACTTGCTCCTTATTTCAAAGGACATAGGCTTAAAAAATATAGTTACTTCACCAAAATGAAAGGCTACACAACATGGTTATAAAACATTGTGTCAAATACCAATACAATTTGGATCCATTTCCATACCTTCATCACCCTGTAAGCAAGTTTCATGTTTTGACATCTTTCCCATAGTTCACCTGTGCCTGTATCTCACATTGATCCATAAACTAACACTAACCCCATGTATAAATAGTTTATAAAAATAGATCCTTTAAAAATAATCATTTGATTGAATTTACTTGGATAGGAAATGATTAAAATTGGATCCAAACATATTAAATGTAATTAATAATTGAATCAAAATTGATTTCAAACTCATTCCTTTCCAATTGCACATTTAAAAACTAATCAAATATGATTTCCGAAAATATTGTAAATGTGTTATAATTACACCAAAATCAATTGATTACTGATTTAATCCTACACAAAAATCAGAATTAAAATGATGCAAAACTGAACACAAAACACCAAATTGTTAACGGAGTTCACCCGCTTGATCGAAGCTACGTCTTTGGGATTGCTTTGAAACGCAATATGATCCATTAAAAATCAATTTGCAAGTACAATTTAAAGCTTACAAATATTAATGGATCCTAAACCTGCAATAATGTGCTTGGTATACCTTCAAAAGGCTCTAATGACGATCAACAATTTCCTTCACCTTCATGTAGCAATTGCATGATCAACTTCCCCATGTTCTACATCACAAGTGGCTGAAAATTCTTTAAAACAACATCAAATGGACACCAAATTGGGAAGAAAAATATACCAAATGGAGCGTATCTCGAGTTGTGTATAACTCTTCGCCCATCTCAAAGCCCCAAAAAGCCCCTAGAATGGCCTAATTTTCCATTTTCTACAAAATGCTCATTATCAACAACTACATAGTTAAAGAACAACCCCTGTTTAAATAGAAAAATGTGCCTTTACAACTACTTACGAGTTGTAGGTGAATTGTTTGGGCACCTTAATCTTTTACTATAGGTCGTGCACGAGCTAGGTCTACCGTTTGACTCAAGCGCTTCCTTGTTGACCTAGTTTGACCATGAACTTTGACCAAACGGTATTTAGAGCATACAATGTCTGATTAATGCATTCCAATAGGTGTTGGAAAGCTCTTGAAGTGCTCTTATGTATTGTAATAGTTTAAGGAGTTCTAGGAGATTCTAACCTCCCATAATGTACTAGATCACCTACAAATTTCCTTCTCTCAAAGGTAGTCAAACTTTGTCATTCATTTGACTTATTGTTACATATTTTAAACTATCTTTTGTAACTAGTTTTTTTGTTGCACATGTAGGTTTGTAGGACTTCGAGCATCTAGTTTTTAGAAAGATAATGTGGGTGATTTGTTTTTGGATTATAGCTCTTCTCAATGACATATGGAGTGAAAAAGGACGTTATGGGTTCAAACAAAAATGCTTGAGAGGAGCTTAAAAATAGAGGATAAAATTGAATCATAAAACATACCTAAAAATGTTTTTGATCTCGATTTTTTAATATCACCTTCGACCATGAAAAATTGCTTTGAATCTTGACATAAATTTACATATTTTGAAGCAAATTCAAAATATCTAATCCAAATATTTGACACAAAATGAAGATTTTGGATGCAATTTTTTCCCTCTAAAAATTCCAATGTGGGAAAAGTAAAAGGTAGTGTATTTTATGTCATTTTGATCTCGTTGAAGCAATTATTTTCACTTTCAATTCTACTAAGCCAATGGTGCAAAATACATCCCCAAAAAGTCTCATTTAATGTCATCCAAGCTCACTCAATTAAGCGTTACCCAAAATTTTACATCGCACAAAAAAAAATATTAAGAAAAATTTATGTGATTTAGTGTTAAGAGCAACACAAAAGCTTCAAAATTTATTAGTGTTAACCATCTAAGTATGTGCTACCTTACATCCACCAAACACCTAAACAAAGGTCACATGTCTACAAAGGGACGAATGATCCTTGTTCACTTTGCTAACTAATTTTTGCGATGTACATGTCACCTTACATCCACCAACCACCCGAATGATGACAAGAGTCTACAAAGGGTTGGATGATAACACTACTAAACACTTTGAGAAATGAAATTGACAAGAAGATGAAGGCTCATAGAGGGGTCGACACATCTCATGCATGGAAGTTAAAGCTTTACCTTGTGACAATGCTTCTTGGCGAGTCTCTTGATAAAGGGATGAGTTCCATTCAAAATATGTTAGCCAAAGAGCTTAAGAAAAATTAAGGATAACTAGAGAGGTCGATCATGATAGGAGTTATATAGAGGTTAGTGAGAGCTAGGAGTTAGCTTGGAAGATAAGTTGAAGCTCAAGGAGAATATAGAAAAACTTGTAAGCTTGATAACTTTGAAGTAATTAGTTCACAAGGAGTGAACTTGCTAAGAGTGTGTGTAGTTATGTGTCTAGAGATTTAAGAGCCAACTACATTCATAGGTGGATTATAGTGTATTTTTATGTAGTGTGAATCTCTAATAAATATTAAGAGTTTTAGTGCTAGCATGTTTTGTATTATTCCTATTTAACGAAGATAAAGAGAAAGTTTGTGATGTTCCATTGTTGTGTGAATCTATAAGTTGTTTGTACGTGACAACTTGGGTTGTACACACTAAGGTTTTTATTCAATCGACTCCCTAATTTTGACCCTTCATATAGCCAAATAATTTAGGAAGGTGGCGTGGTTGAATGCTAACATATCCCTTCTTAGTAGTGACATTTTTGTTGCTTTCCAAATTTGGTGGTCAAGTTATCGAACTTCGTCTCATAAAATAATTAACTTAACAAAAAGGTTTGTTTTTGTAAAATACTAATACATACCCTAATTATGGGACCTTTGTAAACAATGGTTTGAAATGAGAGGTTGGAGAGCTCAATTACAAACACAAATGGTGATGTTGACAACTATAATACCCTTAAGTGCCACCAAGACACAAAAATAAATAATGAACAACTATAATACCCTCAACCACCTCACAACTATTGTCATGTATTCAAATCGGTATGTTGGAGAGCTAGTATTACATACATAAATGACAATAGTGGATGATCACAGAGGTTCTAATTTTTTTCTACAAACTAAAAATGCAAATAAATAGAATTTGAGTGATAAATTTTAGTGGATCTACTTAGAAATGTGGCTTTCGTTGCATATGTAGAATGAAGGGAATGGATTAGACTATTGTGTGGCATCACTAAATAATTTAAGAAGGTGGCATGGTTAAATACAAACCTCTCTCCTTTAGTGGTGGGATTTTTGTTGAGTTCCAAATGTTGGTCAAGTTATCGACTCTATCCAATCTATTAATCAATAGCAATTAATTAACATGTGTATTATGACAAGCTTAAGAGCTTGGGCTATTGGTAATTACAAGTAGTTTGTAATCACCAACCTAAGAACTCCATTCCCATTACACCTATTACACTCTTTCAATAAATGGACATGGGGACACCTTGAGATATGGGTCGCACTTCTCCTTGTGGACCAAGCGGAATACACCTAGGACATTATGGACCGAAGTCCGCTTCATTTTTCACCATGAGAAGACACTCCTCCATTAATCCACTTCAATTCATAGCTCTAGTATAATAAAAGTATTTACTTGTCCAACGTTTTGGGTTCAAGGACTTGGGCTATTGGTGAGTTACAAGTAGTTTGTAATCACCAACCCAAGTTTCATTCCCATTGAGCTCATTGGACACTTTCAATAAGTGGCCATGGGGACACACTTTGAGGTAGGGGTTGCACTTCTCCTTGTGGACCAAGCGGAACACACCCAAGACATTATAGACCCAAGCCCACCCCCATGTCCCACTTTGAGAAGGTGCCCTCCACTAATCCACTTTGATTCGTAGTTTCGTTATAATAAAAAAATATTTACTATCCAACATTTAGACTACAGGGGTCGGGTTGAGTGGATGGGGCAAACAAATTAGGCCACCTATGTTTCGTGTTCGATTCCCAATTCAAATTGGTAGGTGAGACAAATTCCTCCTAGCTTTCCTTGAGGTTATAGGGAGCTTGTCTAGTGGTTTAGCATTAGTGAGGTGCATTTATGTGTGTTATTAAAGGTTGTTGGGCTTCCACCCGACCATAAAAAAACATGTGTATTATGACATGAATTGGGATCTAACATGCGATCGGTCCCTTGACATGACAAGAGGGAGTTTGAGCCAACTTAGTAAATTTTGAGTTGTCTTGCGTTCTACTAAATTCCACATTTGTGCTTGCCATGTCACCACCATAGTCAACAAACTCCATCAAATTTAATAGTTAATAATAACTAATTAACATGTAGATTATAATATGATTTAACGTCGTTGGATTCTAACGTCATAATTGATTTCAAGACATAATATTATACATGGAGTTTGAGCCAACTTAATTTATTTTGAACCGTTTTAGTTGGCTCCACCAAGTTCCATACATCTTCTCATCATATCACCATCGTAAATACTCAAATGACTAGGATGATGACATGATGAACACAAATATGGAAGGTGATGGTATCCAACATTCTAAATGATGAACACACACATAGAAGAAGGTGGTATCCAACATTCTAAATACATGATTCAAATGGTCCCTACACATTTCATGTAATTAGAGTACATCTAAGTGCATCTACTTGAAGTACAATTAAGTGCCTTATACATATCGAGAATACAAAGTAGCCTCAAAGCACGCTCCCATGCTTTGGGAATAGTGCTTCTATTTATTTGGTAAATGTGGTCTCATGTAAAAAAATTAATTGTTGTAGCTAAAATCCAACAAAACTCCTAAAATTTCAAGCAACTACATTTTAGGGAGAGGATTTCTAGCCCCATAAAGCAATTGGGGGCACAAACAAAATTTTGTTGCTTAAAAATTTTAGGAGTTTTTTTTACACTTGACATTTATGTTTAAGCTTCCTCCTTATTTTCCTTCCAATAGTTTATTTGAGATTCATGGGACCATACTTTTGCTAATGTTAAAGATTCCTATTTTTTGTCTCGACAGAGATAAAAATCATGGGACCCTATTAATGCTCTCTTGCATCTCGCACAAAGTTTTTAGCTTGCCCTTGCATGAAAGTGTAACTTCATATGCTATAAATCCCCGCACACCCAAAACCAAACCGCCCAACATCATAAACTATAAAACTAGTTATTATTATTATGTATCTCAACCAGGGTTGGATTTTGACGTTCAATGTTACACGTCACAATAAAATTATTTGACGGTCTAAAAAATTATATGGATGTCATTTGGTGTTCAAAATTTAATATGCACGTCAAATTTGTTTTTTATAACAAATTACAAAACACATAAATTAAGTTAAATTTTATATGGATGTTGTTGATTTAATATGGATGTTGTTGATTTAATATGGATGTTAGTGGATAATATATTGGACTAATCAATATCATAGTTTTTCATAGATTCATTTTTTCCAAAAAAAAAAATGTTGCGTTAATATCCATTAAGATCCATAAATATCATTACAGTTTATGAGAATTTTAAAACAAAATTTCAAATTACAACTAAAAAAATTATTGAAGAAAATCATAGAAATGACTCACTTACAATTTTGTAGAAAATGAGTTCCAACTTCCAACTTCCAAGCTTGCAAATTCAATCTTCAAATTTCACCTTTCTTGCAAAATCTCAAATCCAATGCATCTAGTCCACTATCCAATATTTATTTGTAATAAATCAAACAAATTATTTGAAAAACCAATTACAAATCAAAATCAATAAATAAAAGCTAAACAAGAAATCAAATAAAACTAAAAAATACATCAAATGAAAATAAATTAACAAATGTTTCTATTTTATCAATGAAATATGAATATGTTTATATTTCAATAATAATATATTAAGATAATTCTATTATTATTATTTATTTACATTCCAAAGCTTCATTTTTATTTATGTTATATTTGTCACGAATCTCACAAATATATATATAACATTCAAATTTTGAATATACATGTCATTTTGACATTGAAATTATATATTTACCTATCAATCATGACGATCATATTTAAGAAGCGGCTGTATTTTGACATCGAACTTAGGCCCTTTCTAATACGGAACTTCATGGAAAACCCACGATTTTAAAAAGTCTATTTTTAAATAAATTGAATTTACCCCATTTGCGGCTAATAGTGAACATGTACACAATAAACATGTTAAACATTGGACAACATAATCAGTGTTCCCTCTTAACTAGGAGGAATTTCAGCCAAATTAGGGAACTCTCTTGGTCTTAATATTACACCAGGTGACAGGAAATATAGAAATAAGTTTGCGCTATGAGGGAACAACAATTTCCCTCTCGTTTTTACTAAATATAAGTAGTGCGGCTGCTCAAAAATGTTGAGCGGGAAAAAACATATTTAGCAAAATAATATAAAATAAAACAGTGATTTAACTAGATTAGTGATAAGCAAGTCAGGCCTTTTTGCAGAGAGCAAGAGGCGTTCCGCAGAGACAATCGTTATGAAGAAAAGCAGAGACGGGAAAAACAGTGAGCGTTTTCCCCTGAGGAATCTCCCCGCAGAGATGATTGTACCTAAAATTTACATGCTTCAGATTATTCAACTCCAATAATTCCACAGGAAGCCCTCCCGTGAAGCCATTTCTGGACAAATCTAACCACGCCAGCTCCTGAGCCGACCAATGCTCGCCGGCACTTTTCCCTCTAGTCGATTTCCAGACAAATCCAGACGCCTCACAGAGCTCAACATCAAAATCGACCACGGAATGCTGCCGCTCAGCGCGTTATTTGACAAATCCAAAAATTTCAATCTTCTCTCGCCATCGACAAGATCGGGTATGGTGCCAGAAATCAAATTGTCCGATAAATCTAAGTAGTCAAGGCATCCGCCAGGCGATGAGCAGGCGCCGGAAATATCGTATAATATCTTGCGGATGGAGCCGTAGAGCTGATTGGAGTGCAGATCCACGGCGCCGATTACTTCAGGAAACGACATTTCCGAAAGGTTGGATTTCAGGTAATTGTTGGACAGAAAAATTCTCTCCAGTCGCGACATGTTCGCAAAGACCGTGCCGATTTCTCCCGTCAAGCTGTTATCAGACAGGTCAATCGACGTAAACATGGAGGTCGCCGAGGGTTTCCAGTCGGCGAGCCGGCCGGCGATTCCGCAGCCGGCGAGATGCACGTCGGTCATTTCTTTTGACGCAATCCATGCCGGGATTCGGCCTAGGTTGAATTTATTGTGCGAAAGATCGAGGCTGAGCAGAGCAGAGGCATTCGCCAGAGAAGCGGGAGGGGATCTGACAGAAAATTTCTTGACAGATTCATGTACCACAGCTTTGACATGTTGCTCAGCGATTCAGGAATTGTGCCGTCCAGAAAATTCTCGTTGAGAGACAAGCTGCTCAAGGAAGCCAGACGGGCTAGACTCGACGGGATTTTTCCCGTCAATTGATTCCCCGCCAGGGACAGCGTCATGGCATTTGAGAGATTCCCCAACGCCGCCGGTATTTTGCCGCTGAGATTATTGCGGAGAAATCTAAAAATGTTAGGCTTTGCAGCGACCCGAGGAATGGCGGCAGGGGACCGGAAATCAGATTATCGTTCACGTCGAAGAACTGCAGGCTGCGGAGATTCTGTACAGTGACTGGAATGGATCCATTCAGACGGTTTTTGGCCAGGTTTATCTGGATTAACTGACGGAGCTCGCCAATTCCGTCCGGTATAGGTCCGACGAAGCGGTTTCCGTTGAGAGACAGCGTCTGAAGCTGCGTGAGCTTTCCGATCGACGGAGGGATGATTCCCGTCAGCTTGTTGTTCTCCAAGTAGAGCTGTTTCAGGCGGCTGAGATTTCCGATAGATGACGGAATACTGCCCTTGATTTCTCTGAAACCATTGACAACGAGGACTTCCAGGAACTCTAGCTTTGCAAGAGAGGGCGAAAGAGTTCCCCGCATGACGATGGTTTCGTTCCACTCCGCCCGGTTTTGCAGCTCCAGCTTTACCACGCGGTTTGTTTTGGAATCGCATTCAACGCCTTCCCAGGCGGCGCAGCAGGCGTCTCCGCTCCACGACTTGAGAATTTCCGACCTGTCTTCCACAATGAGCGATTTGAAGCTCAGGAGGCCGTCGAGATCAGATTGTGCACATTTTGCACTTGTTTCAAATTTCTCATCAGAAGACTGCACAATGCAGAATACGGATCCCAAAAGCAAAAGCACAAGTCGGCCATTAATGGCTGCCATCACTGACTCTGCTCTGGTCTATATTGAAAAACTGTTAGGGGAGGGTGGTTTTTAAAAGAGTGGCGGTTGGACTGGATTATTGAGGAGAGAATAAGAAAACAAAAAACATAAAGCGCGTCACATGGAACGTCTTCCTTTTGAGGTGAGGAGATTGTGATAAATGTCTGCGCGCAGTCAGGGTTTGTTGGTGTGTTGAGGGACACGACGCGCTTAAAATTTGAGGAAGAACGTGCGGGAGAGCTTTGTCGATCTTGTCCAGAACTTCTGATGAGATTGACATCCATGATGCACGCGGTTTGAGAAAATTTTCACATGGATTACTATTTGCCCCTTGTTTTGGTTCACGACAAGACGCCCCTTTTTCTATTATCGTGCCAAGTACCTGACCCACACATATTTAAATTTTCAGGTATCAGGCCAACATGTCCATCCTCCCTTAGCCCTACTCCAGCTAGTGTAGCAGCTCAGCTCAGAATCTATGTGGGAGGAGAGTGACTTGTTATAAAGAGTGACAGAATGCGACCTACTTATTGTAGAGCCTTGGAGAAAAGGACTCGAGTTATGGCTTTTAGTTAGAGAAAAACATGTAAAGTACAATTTGTGGTCTTATAGATTGATGTAATTAAAATCATTTCATGTCATATTAACTATTGACTAAAATATATTAAGCCCACACTAAGATAGACATAACTCTTAATAACTATAGTAGTTGTAAAATAATTTTGATACAAAATAAATTTACTATTAATATGAAATCAAATGTCAACATGATTAAGGATTTGGCTCTTACTTATTATTAAATCTGCATATTATTGTAATTTAAAAGAAATGATAAATGAATTCTGATGGCATCCAACAAATTAAGGTATAGAGCTTTAAATTTAATGTTAAAATTTGTTACCACTCCCCCATATTTTTCTTCACCTTCCTTAACAAGAATATTAAATATTTATTGTTACAAAAAGTTTGGAGTGTGATGATATTTACAATGCTCATCGAATTCAGTTATGTTGTAAAACAAAAACAACAAAGTATACGAGTTGATGATATCAACTAGAAGAGAAGTAATTAACTTCCATTGAAAGCAATGTAAATTTATAAACCCTCAATTGTTTTAAAAAATCACAAATATAATAGTGGTAGAATAGAAGTAACTAATATATAATTAGTATATTTTTAAAAATATATTTATGTGATTTTTTTTTAGATTCTAATTTGAAAGTTTTTATCTTAATTTTTGATGTATATTATATTGATTAATAATTATGTTTTTTATTTTATTTAAAATTTCTTATTAGTGATAAATGATATAAATCTCATTGTATTAATGTACTCGATTCGAAAAAATAATTGAGGAAAAAAAGGCTCCAAACTCCAATGTATGTTTAAAATATTATGATTTTTGATTGATTTCTAAAATTAAAAAAGAATAATCTTTAAAATAACAACCATAAGCATCAAATTTAAACTCAAAATTCTTTTTTTGATGGTCAAATAAACGTCAAATTTAATATCACAATTAATTATTTATATGTTAAACTATAGCTCAACCATTGTAACAAGGAAGATAGATCGGTAATTATGAAGAAACAATTAATACACTAAAAATAAAAATTCTATGGAAGAATGTTGTTGAAGGATTGAAACTATCAATATCATCCTCACTTACAAAAATACATTACCAACTATCAAACATGTATAATACAAATACGTAACATATAACATGTGTCACATATAAATAGTTCATGCCAATAAATTGATTGTGGGTATGTTTTGTAGTTAGATAATAGTTTACTCATCCTCGCCGATAGATTGAATATGTATATGTTTTGTAGTTAGATGATAATTACGCCGTAAGGTGTTACTATGAGAAGCATGACTGGGTCTCTGGCGGGTGGCCCTATCCCTCACGTAAGTTCGCAGGGGATAGTGAGTTGGCCGCTGACTGGGCACTGTCCAGTGTTTAACGGAGCAAAAGAAAAGTTAACGGACCCTGTCTTATCAGCGCCTCCACTGACTGCTCCACCAACCCAAGTCATTTCAACGCCTCCCCTGACTGCTCAGCCATACGCATTCACATTTATTGTTTTCAATATGCTGCGCCACCACTTAAATTATATATTGAATGCAACCACTTAAATTATATTCATTAAACTATTTACTCCATTTTTTGGCGCCACTGTTCTGTTTTTTTTATTATTTTTACATAAATGATTTATTTAAGTATTGTAAAAAAGAACAGTAGTCATATTTCATTCAGTTTTATGGAAGTTGAAGGAGATTTCTGAAGGTTGGCTATGGAAGTTGAAGGAGATTTCTGAAGGAGATTATTGCTCATGACAGGGAAAATTTGGAAATAATCTCTACATTGCAAATCAGGCAAGAACATTATATTTTTTAAAATCAGTGATAAGTTCAACTCATCTTGTTTATTAATTTATTAAGTTTTTGGACTACTTTCCCAGTCATCTATCAAAGTTGAAAGGAATAACAATTCTGGTTAGTGTTTGCAAGATTTATTTGAAACAAGGCTAATTGAAAACAAAGAAATTATAAGTTGAATGGTAATTCAGATTCTTATATCTAATATTCAAGGTAAGATTTTTCCTGAGAGAGTTTTTGGTACAACAATACAACAACATATTACGTTGTTGCCCAATCTAAATGATGGAATACGTTATATTTACAGGCTATGGTCATTATAGTGTATAAAACTATGATGCCACATTCTTATGTGCCTACGGGATGTATATAAAAGTAGGTTGTTTTCCCACGTAATACGTTGTTGCGTCAACGACATGAAGTTCTAAAGATTTTTTTGCACATCATAGTATTATGAAACTATTCAAATTTGTTTCATTATATTACTTTAAAATAATTTCAAATCCTTTCCCTCCTACTATGAGTACAGCAATTTAACAACACATTACGTTGTTGCCCGCGATAACGATGCCCTGACTCGTTACTAGGCTCCGTAAGGTACATGGTGTACTGTATAAAACTATAATTTAAGATCTTTGTGCGCCAACAGGATCTATATCTAAGAAGGTGGTTTGTCAACGTAATACGTTGTTTCTTTGACGACCTCCATTTATAAAGTTTGTTTAGCGCTGAATACTCTATTAGAAGTTGTTTGATTCAATTAAACTGGAATACTTTCCAGTTCATCCTCTCACAATTTAATTTCGACACGACGACAACGCATTACGTTGTCGCCCGGGCTAAACGGTGGAAAACGATATTCTTAGAAGCTATATCCATTACGGTTGGTGTACCTCTTAGCTCGGTACATCCTCCTCAACGAGCATGTCACGTTCTCATATTCATGTTGTTGTTCTTCTCTACCACCGTGCCCTCAATCTTTCTTTGTATGCATACACCCGTCTTTTCGAGCAAACAACGGATTGAAGTCGACTTCCAAGCATACCCAATGACAAGTACTTTTAGTAAGGTTGCTGATGCCCTAACTGTCCACATTCACCTTTTAACTCCGAGCTACTACGAGTACAAACAATTTAACAACGCTTGATGCGTTGTTGCCACGATAACGAAGACTGACTCGTTACTTAGGCTCCGTAAGGTACATGTTGTACCTTGTATAAAACTATAATTTAAGATCTTTGTGCGCCAACAGGATCTATATCTAAGAAGGTGGATTGTCAACATAATACGTTGTTTCTTTGACGACCTCCATTTATAAAGTTTGTTTAGCGCTGCATAGTCTATTAGAATTTGTTTGATTCAATTAAAATGGAATACTTTCAAGTTCATCCTCTCACAATTTAATTTTGACACGACGACAACGCATTACGTTGTCGCCCGGGCTAAACGGTGGAAAACGATATTCTTAGAAGCTATATCCATTACGGTTGGTGTACCTCTTAGCTCGGTACATCCTCCTCAACGAGCATGTCACGTTCTCATATTCATGTTGTTGTTCTTCTCTACCACCGTGCCCTCAATCTTTCTTTGTATGCATACACCCGTCTTTTCGAGCAAACAGCATTGAAGTCTGACTTCCAAGCATACAGCCAATGACAAGTACTTTTAGTAAGGTCGCTGACTGCCCTAACTATCAATAGGATTGCTAACCGTAACAAGTATAATACATCAAGGGACCAGAAAAAAAAGAAAGGATCTTAGGATATGGAAATGTATATGGAATTTAGAATCTCATTAAGGTCTAGGGATTTACCATAACTCGAAATTTTAAAACAAGTAATACTGGAATAGTTGGACAATGTGCTAGTTGTCTTATGGTCTAGTGGCAAGATGGGCCACCTTATATACAAATAATTTGAGTACAATTCCTGATGAGCATGCTCCTTGAAGTCACTCTAGATACAGAGCACATTTCCCAATGACCTTGACGACCACAATTGTGGCAATCATACATTGACATCAAGCCCAAAGGAAAGTCCTGGGTGATACTAGTGTCTTAGGAAGAATCGATACCCCTTTTTCATGTATTATACACTTCAGGCAAAGCCCATGTTTGAACATAATGAACCTTTTGCGTAAAAAACATAGAACAAAAGCACTCGTTCATTTGCATAAATTCCCAAGGCTCTATAGAACCATTCCAAACACCTTCTACCAATAAATATTCTTAGTTAATGCCAACAAGTAATGAAATCAAATGCTAGAGGACACTATTGAAAGAATTTTTACAGATCATAAGCAACATAATCACCTTCATATCAAGCTCGACAGTCGTAAGTTGTTCTTCTGCAAAGCATCGCTTGAGAGACACGACTTCAATCAACAAATCCTATATGTAATTCACTTTTATACTCATGGTTAAATAATAAACATGAAGTTAATCTTTAAATGCAAACAAAAATTTGAATAGAAAGATTCGGTACATATATCTGGTACATTATGCTTTCTTGTTCTTAAACTCTATATTTCTAATCTACCAAAATAGTATTGCTTCTTTTCCTCTTACCTTCATTTCAATTGCATGTTTAAAGCGTTGCACATTTAGCTTGCCTATCATGTCAGTAAGCCTAGATATTGTTGTTTCCAAGTCCTCTTCTTTTTCCATTGACTCAAGCTTCCTCCTACGCTGATCTATTAGAGATCGAATGAAAACTACAACCATAAGATACTTACTGATAGCCATGACATTTTTAGTTGTGGCACTTAGTTACGTTTATTTTAACATGAACCGTGTAAATCTATGTGGTACTCTCACATACCTTTCTTAATCTCATGAAAAAGGTGCTTATGTGTTCTAATACATGCTCGCCTATGTCACATGTTTTTTTGTAAGAGATGTTTCATACCTATCCGATTAGCCATTTCCTGTTGCTTTCTTCGTTCTAATCTCATATTGTTGACAATCTCCTCCTGGAGTTACAAATAAGACTTAATCCTCGAAAGAATCCTTAAATTAAATATTAAAATCTAGTAACATACATTATTTGCAACTAAAGGAAACCAAAGTGCTAAACAAAGATACATTCTAGCTTTGCATCCCACCCGTTTTCTTTGAAGATCTGCAGCTTCATCTTCTACATGCCTTTGTTCACTTGATATTGACCTAATATCTTCATCTATTTTTGCAATATGCTCTTCACATTCTCTCTTTTTTGGAGGTGATTTCATTGACTTCTCTCATATCCACATCTGAAATAGAGAAAAATGAGACCTCTTCATGCGAAAAATATCTTCAAATAATACAAACATATGAAGCCAAGCAAGTCAATATATGAACTAATGGGACCCCAAAGTTAAGTTGTCACTTACTGGAAGCAAAAAGTCGTGATCCCTGTACTGGATTCACACTAGCCGAGACATGGCCTCCATACCGAGAAATTGACCAACGATAGTGATTTTCAGGAGTCCATAGATCCATCACTCCTAACTTGTTTGCATCATCAGCTCTACGGTTGGTCTCTTCTGAACCAATGAACTAAGAGGAGAAAAGAAAATAGTTCACATACATCATACAAATTAATACAATATTCACCAAAATTAATTTGTGGTCTTATCGCGCGTCTGCTACGGATTCAGCTTCATTTCCACCAAATTCCGCTTACATAATACATGTCAGATAATGCTAACTCATAATCTCATTATAAAACACCACTGTCTTTGTGATAAACAACGCATATATGAACATACCGAATGATCTAGTGCAGCCTGACTGATTAAAACTTCCTTCACAGCAGATGGGGCCTCAAATACTTCATCAAGCCTTGATGTGATCCCCAGATTGTGCATCTATAATACATTAATGAACATTACGTATCACACTGCATAAGAACCACTCTAGATACAAAGATTGATTTGATAAAATAATAAACCTTACCATATCTGATACCACCAGAGGTTTATTTTGCATTTGTCTATTTCCAGTGTAGTTCAGAACAGGAATATCAAATGGTTTCAAGTTTTTCACAAGCAAGTCTCGATCATATGGATCCTGGGTAATGAATGACTGCAATCACCAAGAAACAAAACACTTTCCATGGCTTAAGAAAATGGTTTGGAAGAAAAGAGTATATAGAAGGTGTGGAACTAAAGAAAATATTCAACAGAAACAAACAATCCCATTATAGAAGCAAATGAAAATTTAAAACACATTCGTAATCAAAATATAACATAATTCTTAGCACAGTCTAATGCATATTGAAAAATTATAAACTAAAGCGTATGGTTTTGCACAGAGCCAAATAATAGTGCATTACTTTGCTAAAGAAGAGATCTTAATTCAATGCATGTCTGGTATAGTCGATACATGGCATTAAATTTGCTTCCCATCAATGCAAAATTCAAACAAGCACTAAAATGCAGAGCAAGCGGCTCATATTGGAGAGCAACTTATTGGGAAGTAATGATCCAACACTAACTGCCTTGTTAGAGAAGTTTGACAGTGAAATAAAAGGTATCCCAGATATCTTTCACAGAATGGAAAAGAAGATTCACCAATAAAAACGAAGTGCTAAATGTGTATTCACTATCCCAACAGTGTTTCGATTATATCAGCCATTCCATTTCTTAAATGCTAACACATCTATGCATATTGATGTTACAAAACTTTTCAGAAGACTCTAAAAGAAAGGGCAAGATACAATAAATGAATTTCAGTATAACTACCCTCAAAGATTGGAATAGGTGATATACAAGGGGCAAGGTTCATTAAAAGGTTATAAAAATATTTAGTGAGCAAGATAGCAGGAGTGTTGTAGTTGTTCTAGTTTGCTTTGTAATCCACCTTTGGCCACAATGAGAAGGGAAGTGGGCAATTGCCACTACCAACTGATTTTTCCCCATGTTGGGGATTTGTAGATCAAAATCTCATGTCTATTATTCCATGCTTATGCTTGTTGCACATGTGATTTTACATTCACATTCAGTACCATACGTTTCCAGCATAACTTACAACATTCGAGTTCAAACGTTCATGTTCGACAAGGATAAAGTTCAGTCCAAGTTTGCCAATGGATAAAGTTCGAAACAAAATAATATTTTTATCTTTTTAATTTTCTAAAATATGCACAAATATGTCGAAGAGATGGAGTAGAGGGAGTTATCCATCCTTTGCTTTCTCTCGGCACATATATAATACAAAATCATGTCAAAAACTTATTGTATAAAAAATATGGATAAAGTTTGAGTTTATGTTTGGCAAGGACAAAGTTCGGAGAAGTTCAAACTCTTTCCATAAAAATCGATGTACCTTGTGACACAGTTTCCAGCAACAAGCTACACTAATTCTATACATCACTAAGACTACAATATGTTATCTTGAGTAAAATCGAAGTAGGGCAGCAGATTGTGATTCAGTGAATTCAATAAGCAGACAATCTTAGGAGTTAACAGATCATTTTGGTATCAAAGTTGATTCGTATCTCCGGAATTATGAAAAGTATTGACTGATTTGTATGACACTGATGAGATCGTAGCAAGAAGAATTGCTACCTTACAAACTGGAGATATCTACAAGAAGGTAGAATCAAAGGGTGAAAGAAATGCCAAAAAAGGCAGAGGACTTTCCCAAGAGTTGCATCATTACAATCATGTACAGAAAATGCAATGAAGTCCCCACATACCATCACCAAACAGCAAGAGCTCATATCTAGGAATCAAGAATCCATGGATATGCCGGTCCATGCTCTCGCTAAGAAGTTTAGCGGGGAACAAGGAGAGGAACCCCATGAAGAAAAAACAATGGATGAGTATGAGGATGAGCAGCCTCCAAAGGACAAGGGTAACAGTAATGTAAAATATATAGTACATGTCCTTTTCAAAGTTGAAACCAAGGTTAAAATTAGAAGCTTTGAATTAGAAGCTTTGAAGGACAGGTAGATGCAGAGTTATTAAACAAATGGTTGAAGCAATTGGAGGTATATTTTAATATGCATAGAATCATTGAGGCACAAATCATTTTGTTTGCACATTTCTAAATGGAAGGTCATGTTCTAATTTGGAGGGAAAGTTATAAGGCATCTTTTGAAAAGAAGAATCCTGTTGTAGCTAGGTAGAATGAATTCAAAGAATTGTTATGTAATAATTTGTATCCAATTGGGCAAAAACTGATCAAAAAATTAAGTGACAATATTTCAAGGAAGTGGTCAAAGTGTGCAGAATTATACCCCATAGACAAACCATGTTGATGAGCATGTACTTGGAAGATGAAGACCACTTGACCAAATAGTTGAGAGGTCTCCATACACACCTAGGGAGACGGATCGTTTCAAGTAAGCAAAAGGACTTTGATGACGCATGTGTGCAAGCATAATGCATTGAGGAAGAGAGAAAGCAAGGAGAGGGAGAGCCCTCAGAGATAAATCAGCCAGCAATCTTCAAGAAAGAGCAAAATCAGCCTTAGCAGAAGGGAAAGTGAAAAGGTAAGAGAAATGTTACCAATTTGCAAAATTGCAAGGATCCAAATAACCATTGTGATGTGGATGGGCATACTAACGCTAAGTGTTGGAGGTGCTTCCGGAACTGCACCCCAAGAATTATTCCAAAGAGGACTCTAAAAAGGCCATGGTATCTTTGACAGAAAAGTCGAAGGTGTAGATAAAGGACAATTGTTGATGAGAAGTTCGGTTGCACAACTACCAACACAAACAACAAGGAACAAGAAAAAAGGAGACAAGTAAATTGTTCCAAATCAAGAAAACCAAGGTAAATGCACTTGTTAATATTGTTAGGAATATCTTAGGATTAGTGCTCAAATATTTATTTGTAAGGGTTAAATGTAATATTCATATATTACATTAGTGAGTTAGTGAGATATTAATATTGTGACATTAATATCATATTTGTGTGGGAAAAACAAAATAGTGTGATATTATTAATATGAGTTATCAAACAACTCATTATTAATAATATAGGTTGAAATAAGCTACTATGAGTACAGCAATTTAACAACGCGTTACGTTGTTGCCCGCGATAACGATGACCTGACTCGTTACTAGGCTCCATAAGGTACATGGTGTACTGTATAAAACTATAATTTAAGATCTTGGTGCGCCAACAGGATCTATATCTAAGAAGGTGGTTTCTCAACGTAATACGTTGTTTCTTTGACGACCTGCATTTATAAAGTTTGTTTAGCGCTGAATACTCTATTAGAAGTTGTTTGATTCAATTAAACTGGAATACTTTCCAGTTCATCCTCTCACAATTTAATTTCGACACGACGACAACGCATTACGTTGTCGCCCGGGCTAAACGGTGGAAAACGATATTCTTAGAAGCTATATTCATTACGGTTGGTGTACCTCTTAGCTCGGTAGATCCTCCTCAACGAGCATGTCACGTTCTCATATTCATGTTGTTGTTCTTCTCTACCACCGTGCCCTCAATCTTTCTTTGTATGCATACACCCGTCTTTTCGAGCAAACAGCATTGAAGTCTGACTTCCAAGCATACAGCCAATGACAAGTACTTTTAGTAAGGTCGCTGACTGCCCTAACTGTCCACATTCACCTTTTAACTCCGAGCTACTATGAGTACAGCAATTTAACAACGCGTTACGTTGTTGCCCGCGATAACGATGACCTGACTCGTTACTAGGCTCCGTAAGGTACATGGTGTACTGTATAAAACTATAATTTAAGATCTTTGTGCGCCAACAGGATCTATATCTAAGAAGGTGGATTGTCAACGTAATACGTTGTTTCTTTGACGACCTCCATTTATAAAGTTTGTTTAGCGCTGCATAGTCTATTAGAAGTTGTTTGATTCAATTAAACAGGGATACTTTCATGTTCATCCTCTCACAATTTAATTTCGACACGACGACAACGCATTACGTTGTCGCCTGGGCTAAACGGTGGAAAACGATATTCTTAGAAGCTATATTCATTACGGTTGGTGTACCTCTTAGCTCACTACATCCTCCTCAACGAGCATGTCACGTTCTCATATTCATGTTGTTGTTCTTCTCTACCACCGTGCCCTCAATCTTTCTTTGTATGCATACACCCGTCTTTTCGAGCAAAAGCGATTGAAGTCGACTTCCAAGCATACAGCCAATGACAAGTACTTTTAGTAAGGTCGCTGACTGCCCTAACTGTCCACATTCACCTTTTAACTCCGAGCTACTACGAGTACAGCAATTTAACAACGCGGTACGTTGTTGCCCGCGATAACGAAGACCTGACTCGTTCTTAGGCTCCGTGTAAGGTACATGGTGTATCTTGTATAAAACTATAATTTAAGATCTTTGTGCGCCAACAGGATCTATATCTAAGAAGGTGGATTGTCAACGTAATACGTTGTTTCTTTGACGACCTCCATTTATAAAGTTTGTTTAGCGCTGCATAGTCTATTAGAAGTTGTTTGATTCAATTAAAATGGAATACTTTCAAGTTCATCCTCTCACAATTTAATTTCGACACGACGACAACGCATTACGTTGTCGCCCTGGCAAACGCGGTGGAAAACGATATTCTTAGAAGCTATATCCATTACGGTTGGTGTACCTCTTAGCTCGGTACATCCTCCTCAACGAGCATGTCACGCTTCTCATATTCATGTTGTTGTTCTTCTCTACCACCGTGCCCTCAATCTTTCTTTGTATGCATACACCCGTCTTTTTTCGAGCAAACAAAGATTGAAGTCGACTTCCAAGCATACAGCCAATGACAAGTACTTTTAGTAAGGTCATTGATTGCTTAATCGTCCACATTCACCTTTTAACTCCGAGCTACTACGAGTACAAAGAATTTAACAACGCGTATGCGTTGTTGCCGCGATAACGAAGACCTGACTCGTTACTAGGCTCCGTAAGGTACATGGTGTACTGTATAAAACTATAATTTAAGATCTTTGTGCGCCAACAGGATCTATATCTAAGAAGGTGGATTGTCAACGTAATACGTTGTTTCTTTGACGACCTCCATTTATAAAGTTTGTTTAGCGCTGCATAGTCTATTAGAAGTTGTTTGATTCAATTAAAATGGAATACTTTCCAGTTCATCCTCTCACAATTTAATTTCGACACGACGACAACGCATTACGTTGTCGCCCGGGCTAAACGGTGGAAAACGATATTCTTAGAAGCTATACCCATTACGGTTGGTGTACCTCTTAGCTCGGTACATCCTCCTCAACGAGCATGTCACGTTCTCATATTCATGTTGTTGTTCTTCTCTACCACCGTGCCCTCAATCTTTCTTTGTATGCATACACCCGTCTTTTCGAGCAAACAGCATTGAAGTCTGACTTCCAAGCATACAGCCAATGACAAGTACTTTTAGTAAGGTCGCTGACTGCCCTAACTGTCCACATTCACCTTTTAACTCCGAGCTACTACGAGTACAGCAATTTAACAACGCGGTACGTTGTTGCCCGCGATAACGAAGACCTGACTCGTTACTAGGCTCCGTAAGGTACATGGTGTACTGTATAAAACTATAATTTAAGATCTTTGTGCGCCAACAGGATCTATATCTAAGAAGGTGGATTGTCAACGTAATACGTTGTTTCTTTGACGACCTCCATTTATAAAGTTTGTTTAGCGCTGAATACTCTATTAGAAGTTGTTTGATTCAATTAAACATGGATACTTTCATGTTCATCCTCTCACAATTTAATTTCGACACGACGACAACGCATTACGTTGTCGCCCGGGCTAAACGGTGGAAAACGATATTCTTAGAAGCTATACCCATTACGGTTGGTGTACCTCTTAGCTCGGTACATCCTCCTCAACGAGCATGTCACGTTCTCATATTCATGTTGTTGTTCTTCTCTACCACCGTGCCCTCAATCTTTCTTTGTATGCATACACCCGTCTTTTCGAGCAAACAGCATTGAAGTCTGACTTCCAAGCATACAGCCAATGACAAGTACTTTTAGTAAGGTCGCTGACTGCCCTAACTGTCCACATTCACCTTTTAACTCCGAGCTACTATGAGTACAACAATTTAACAACGCGTTACGTTGTTGCCCGCGATAACGAAGACCTGACTCGTTACTAGGCTCCGTAAGGTACATGGTGTACTGTATAAAACTATAATTTAAGATCTTTGTGCGCCAACAGGATCTATATCTAAGAAGGTGGATTGTCAACGTAATACGTTGTTTCTTTGACGACCTCCATTTATAAAGTTTGTTTAGCACTGCATAGTCTATTAGAAGTTGTTTGATTCAATTAAAATGGAATACTTTCAAATTCATCCTCTCACAATTTAATTTCGACACACGACGACAACGCATTACGTTGTCGCCCGGGCTAAACTAAACGGTGGAAAACGATATTCTTAGAAGCTATATCCATTACGGTTGGTGTACCTCTTAGCTCGGTACATCCTCCTCAACGAGCATGTCACGTTCTCATATTCATGTTGTTGTTCTTCTCTACCACCGTGCCCTCAATCTTTCTTTGTATGCATACACCCGTCTTTTCGAGCAAACAGCATTGAAGTCTGACTTCCAAGCATACAGCCAATGACAAGTACTTTTAGTAAGGTCGCTGACTGCCCTAACTGTCCACATTCACCTTTTAACTCCGAGCTACTACGAGTACAGCAATTTAACAACGCGGTACGTTGTTGCCCGCGATAACGATGACCTGACTCGTTACTAGGCTCCGTAAGGTACATGGTGTACTGTATAAAACTATAATTTAAGATCTTTGTGCGCCAACAGGATCTATATCTAAGAAGGTGGATTGTCAACGTAATACGTTGTTTCTTTGACGACCTCCATTTATAAAGTTTGTTTAGCGCTGCATAGTCTATTAGAAGTTGTTTGATTCAATTAAAATGGAATACTTTCCAGTTCATCCTCTCACAATTTAATTTCGACACGACGACAACGCATTACGTTGTCGCCCGGGCTAAACGGTGGAAAACGATATTCTTAGAAGCTATATCCATTACGGTTGGTGTACCTCTTAGCTCGGTACATCCTCCTCAACGAGCATGTCACGTTCTCATATTCATGTTGTTGTTCTTCTCTACCACCGTGCCCTCAATCTTTCTTTGTATGCATACACCCGTCTTTTTCGAGCAAACAAGATTGAAGTCGACTTCCAAGCATACAGCCAATGACAAGTACTTTTAGTAAGGTCGCTGACTGCCCTAACAGTCCACATTCACCTTTTAACTCCGAGCTACTACGAGTACAGCAATTTAACAACGCGGTACGTTGTTGCCCGCGATAACGAAGACCTGACTCGTTACTTAGGCTCCGTAAGGTACATGGTGTACTTGTATAAAACTATAATTTAAGATCTTTGTGCGCCAACAGATCTATATCTAAGAAGGTGGATTGTCAACGTAATACGTTGTTTCTTTGACGACCTCCATTTATAAAGTTTGTTTAGCGCTGCATAGTCTATTAGAAGTTGTTTGATTCAATTAAAATGGAATACTTTCAAGTTCATCCTCTCACAATTTAATTTCGACACGACGACAACGCATTACGTTGTCGCCCGGGCTAAACGGTGGAAAACGATATTCTTAGAAGCTATACCCATTACGGTTGGTGTACCTCTTAGCTCGGTACATCCTCCTCAACGAGCATGTCACGTTCTCATATTCATGTTGTTGTTCTTCTCTACCACCGTGCCCTCAATCTTTCTTTGTATGCATACACCCGTCTTTTCGAGCAAACAGCATTGAAGTCTGACTTCCAAGCATACAGCCAATGACAAGTACTTTTAGTAAGGTCGCTGACTGCCCTAACTGTCCACATTTACCTTCTAACTCCGAGCTACTAGTCCATTTATATTGATGCTAGTGATGATTTGTGATACCCTTGAGAGCCATTTTTGGGTTAATTCTCTTCTATACGGCAGCAGCTGATTTTAAACATTTCCCAACCTTAAATAACTTAGAAAAGATATTCTATTGTCTAATCTTATATATGTATGATGTCGTTTTTATGAGATTATTGATGTCGTTTTTACTTTTTTTGTTGACCTGAATTTTTTAAATAATGATCCTCAATTTCTTTAACATATTGAACATTTGTGAATGCAGGCAGGTCCTATCATTTTAGCAACAGCTATAATATAAATATAAAATGGTTAGTGTTATTGTCTAATTGTATAGTGTGTTAGCTTGGGCATTTTTTTTCCAAATTTTAATAATTTGCAGTGTTATTAACATCAATGTATAATCAGAGAGACTCAAAGTGGAAGCGCTTGTTAGACATTCCTATCCAATGTCCTCCGGAAGGACTGTTCTCTGCATTAGATGTTGTTTGGAGCAAAGTTAAAGATAACCGTGGAGTGGAAGGGGATTTTGTTGCATGGATAGAAGTTGGACGAGTAGATGATTTTATTAAAGGGGAATGCCAGCGGACATCATTTCCAACAAGTTATTACAAACGTTGGAGTCATTCATCACCCATAAGGGAAAGTACACACCGGGTTCGAATTGATAGCACCATCAGTTATATAATGTATGATGTGGCAATGTTCGGTGATGTTTTTAATGCAGTTTTAAAATTGTTGTTTACTTTATTATGACTCACTTTTAGTGACATTTTGCAGATATTGGTGTAGCTATGGGCCTGAAGACTTTAAAGAAGAGGATGCTTTGCCATATGATAAGTCCAAGGTTCCAACTAGAGGGACGGGGAGTAGACCTGGACGTAAACATATAAAATGTGGTTGCCAATGTAATTTTAATGTGCGAATTCTTATGAAAAGAAGTGAATATGCACTTATCACATATCCTCAGATGGATCATGTGGATAACAACAATCATATATGCCATGGCCAAAAAAATCACAAATTTGAAGGGACACGAGCTTATTATGCGCCACATATTAGTAAGGAATTGCAAGAATGGGTGGAAAAGTTATTGTTATTAGGAATGCCAGCTGATATTGTGTTGCAAAAGCACCGTGAAATGGTTCATGAGAAGCTAGCCTTGTTTGATGGGCAAACAAAACGTGATGATTTCTTGTCTTCCCATGATGTTCATAATATTGATACAAAAATAAAAGCAGCAAAGTACATGTATGACAGAAATGATGCCCAAAGTGTGAGAGTATGGCAAGATCAAAATCCAAATATATGTTTTGAATACCAAGAGTATGAAGGAAACGTTGAGGAAGATGGTCACGTGCCGTTTATCATGGGCATTCAAATGCCGCAACAACTTGAGTGGATGTTAAAATATGGCCATAACAACATACTTGCAATGGACGCCACTTTTGGGACCAATGGAATGAAGGTATTCTCTTTTACATAATCTTATCAATAAAAAAAATCTGCAAAAAATATGTTACATTTTCTTACCAATAATCTACTAATTCACATTGTTATTGCATTGCCAACTCTCCATAGTTCAAACTCTATACCATCCTCGCATTCGATTCCAAACACATGGGCCTACCAGTTGCATGGGTTATAATGTCAAGAGCTACCACTAGCGACTTAACCCAATGGATGAAAAAGCTGGTGAATAGAGCACATGCTCATATGCTTGAGTGGAAACTAAATGCTTTCATGGTAGATGATGCTACAGCTGAAATCAATGCTATTAGGTTGTAAATTAATCTTTGTGTATATTGTTAGAATATATAAATTTAAATTATAGATATTAAGTTTGCTATCAAATTTTTAAGATTCTAATACAATTCATTTTCAAATACAGAGAAGTTTTTGGGTGTGAAGTATACTTATGCAGCTGGCATGTACGGAGGGCATGGTTGAAGAATCTTGTTGCCAAGGTTAAGGAAGATCAAAAAAGACGTGTAATGTTTAATAGGTTGGGGGAAATTATGCACCATTCAAATAATGAGGAGAGTGCTATTCAAATGGCACAAAATTTTGTTACAGATTTTGCGGACGAGATAAAATTTATTAAATATTGGCAGGAACACTGGCTTCTAAGAATTGGAATGTGGGTGAGACAGCTACGGACTTTAAAGCATGCTGGGCAAGAAACAAATGCTGCAATAGAGGCATATCACTCTATACTTAAGAGTAAGTGGTTATCCTCCATTCGAAAAGCATGTCATCGCAGGGTTGACTGGCTGATACATCAGTTAATCACAGTTGTTTTTATATATTATTGGTGGAGTCAATGTTGTAAGGAAAGTGGGTTCTACCGTAACTTCAAAGTGGAGAAACTAGAAAATAACCAATGGCTGCATGCACAATCCATTCCTGATTATTATGTCACCTTCCATACCTCTGACCCACGGTTAGCATGGGTTCGTAGCCAGACGGATGATACTTGTCACTATGAAGTATGGTATCAAACCCCACATTTGGCAATGTGTGGATGTGGAGTGTCAAAGAATGGGTACTTATGTAAGCACGTAATTAAAGTGAATATGATGAAAAAGAATTCAGCGAGAGAAAACTTTAATGTTCAGGTATTCTAGGCATAATGTTTTTCAAGATTTTGCAACATAGTAATTTATAGTATCTAAATTCTATTAATTTTGGTTTTTATTCAAATCTTTGATTTATTATACTAATTTGTAATGTTCTCCAGGGTTTATTTTGTGCTCCAAATGTTGCATGTGGAGATGAACATGTGGTTGATGATCCTTTCGGTCAAGCATGGAATCCTCCAAACACCTGTGAAGACTCTATGCATGTTTTGCAACAAGATAAACATGTTATAAATGAAGAAGATGAACACTTGAGCCCACAAGTGAGAAGGATCAGAAAAATAGTAGATAACAGTCTTGTTGGTCCTCTAAACAAGTCATTTCTTAATTTATTAGAGAATACACTTGTGGAAACAACAAACCGATTGAGGGGAAGCCAAATATCTTCTATATTAGGTGTGCAACATCCTGAGGCACAACCGTTTAGACCCGTAGATGATGGATTCAACAATACACTTCATCGAGAGAGAGATTTTATAGAGAAGATGTTGAATCGAAGGCGCCCATGTCCAACAAATAGGAAAGCTAGTTTTCCAATTGTAAAAAAGAGTCGTGTATCACGTCGACTAACATGGGAGGATGAATTAAAAAGAGCTGCAGAACGAGATAGGGAAAGGGGGCTTGTTGAAGAACTTGAAGATGATACCAACACAAATGGAATTTAAGGGTAATTTTAGATTGCAGCAGTTCAACAACATATTATGTTGTTACCCTTGAGAAATGATGAACAAACACATTATTAGTTTACAAGATATGCTCATTATAATATCCAAAACTGTGATACCATCTTTTTATGCTCCTACATGATCTATACCAAAGTAGGTTATTTCTCAACGTAATACGTTGTTGCCTCAACAAAATGGATTTTTAATGTTTATTTTGCATTTTATAATGTTATGTATCTATTCAAGGTTGTTTAATTCAATCACTTTGTAATAATTTCCCACTTATGCCCTTCTACTTTAATTAAAACAGTTCAACAACGTATTGTGTTGTCATCCGTGATAAATGATGCAGGTTTCAATATTTATACAAATTTGTCACTTTAAAATACTTATGCTTTAAATAATTTGACAGTCTTTGATGTTTCTAAGAATGCATTATTGGGATCCATGCCGTCATAAGCGTTGCTGCAAGTTTATGTTTGCCTATGTTTCTCGGGCTAAGAGGCAAGTAAAGTAAACGATCAATATTTAACACATTAGTCTTAATAAGCAGCTTTCTTTTCCCATTATTATGCAGAAAAATACATTGTTCTTCCTTGGGGATAACTTTGGCCACTATTATTTATACCATTACTTATTTTATTTACTTCTCCGATGGTTAAAATTAAAATTAATTTTCGTGCATGTGCCTTTGTCAATGGATGGTAATTCTATTTGTTTATTTCTTAAATATTCATCGAAATCCTTTCTGGGAAATTATGTTGTACAATGAGATGGTATTCTGTCTGAAAGGATTTCAACTGCATATGAACTTGTAATTGAATGATGTCAAATCTCTAATTTGTCATTCTGTCTACTGGCTATCTGGTTGAGGAATGCTATGTTTCTACCAATTCTTTGTGGTTTTGATATATTTCCTTTGGTTGTTTTATGAAAAATTTCCAGTTACTAAACTAGTTGCATGTTGTATCAAGCCAGAGCTTTATTTCTTGAGGAACCAACCTTTTTTAATAGAAAAAGTTTTTCTCAGAAGGTTCCACAGAGGAATCTTAATCAGAAGTTGAAGATTATTGATTAATATCATGGTTCCTCAAACTTAATATTATTAGGCCTATTTGTACATCTCGCAATGCCTCTCTATTTTTGAGTTTGCTTCTTTCATAGTGCGAAGGTCTTCTCTTCAACTTCCTTGCATCACGTGTCTAAGGTATCCATTCTCATGGACATTGTTTCCTGTCGTTGAAGAACATCTGTAACTATGTTCAAGTTAAGGATTGGTATATGATCCTGTCTGTATAGGTTTTGATGAAATTTTCCCTATTCGAGAAGTTAATATATTTTCATGTATTATTTGAGACTCGAGAGCCATGCTTTCAACTTTTGGCATAATTAATTCATCTTTCTTCAGAGTTTTTTTCCAACTGGCTGTATTTTCAAAGGCATGGTTTTTGAAAATGAGTTCTTTTCTAGATTACTTTCATGATTTCTTGATTTCCACAGTCTGACATTCTGTAGTGACTTATGATTCAACCGCAGACCTTCCAGGATCTTCTGGAAAGTTTGTCCATGGGCACATTCTTACATTATCTGTCCCTTAAATGACATGATCTTTAAATGTGTACATCATTGTGGTAGTTGAGCCTTTACCAAAATAAATCGACAATTATCTATTATGTTTTCAAAAGATGCTAACTTTCTGTGATCATTTGTTATAATGCATGCATGGCAGCTTTCTACATTACACGTTCCATTGCTCACAGAATTCTGAGTAATGATTGTGCTGGTATTTGGACAAACATTAACGTTAAAGTCTTCAATTTGTTATCCTTGCAATTACTAATGGGAAAGAAGTGAACTTCTAAACTCCCCAACATCTAGCATAGTTGCCCTTGGTAGTAGAGGACCCAAGTGTGGTTTTGGGGCTTTGTGTACAATAACAGTGGCATTCAGAGCCCTCAAGCTGAAATTCCTGGAGCTCCTTGGATATCTGTTGATGACTGGTGTGGCCAGTCATGAATGGATGACATAGGAGGCGTTTGGAAGATGTTATTGAAGACTTGTGGGCAGTAGTTTTGTTATAGAAGGAAATATAAGCAATGAATGTTGCTTAAAGAGAATAAACTTTAAAGCGTGGTTAATTACCTTTAGGCTTTGGGAAAGAGTTGGACGAGACATAGGTTCAGTCTGACTAAGTACTTTGGAAGTCAGTCCCCATGTCAGCATGTGACGTGCTCATATCTTGCTAATCACTTAAGCTCGACCAACCACTATTTGTTGTTTAATGTAAATTTTAGGCACTTTAGCATTGATAGCTTGTAACAGTTTTTAACTCTGAGTGATTTGAGGGTGCCTTAAATGGTTTCAACATGTGAAACTTCAAGTCTAAATTTTCGATTCCAAACCCCAATTCCTGCACTAATCCCCCCATTGCACTCCCACACAGGGCCTGCTTGAACTACTTGCATGATGGTGATTCCATATAACTACCTCGTCTATATGTAACTACTTTATGATTAATAAAAGATGTACACACACACACTTGATGTCAGTTTGTTGTGTGCCTTCCATTCTCTTCATTCTCTCTCACGTATTTTCTAACAGCTTTAGTTCAATCTACACAAATTGAATGTGAAAATTTTAATATTGTTACCTAGATTTACCCATGTTCATTCAACGCCAGCTAAATTCCTTGTGCTAGAAAGCAAGCATCTGATACAGCTGAATGGTACTACTCAACTCATCACACATTTAAGTTAGGGACACTGTACCATTCAAATGAACTTTAATTTTTTCATGATTATCTAAAATTTCAACATATTGCAAAGGTCATAGCAAACTCGATAACCTTAAATACTATTAATAAGATACACGTGTATAGAGAAGCTATGCATAATCCCATTCATCTAATATGGACAAGAAAAACAGCAATAATAAATAAATAGTCTCAACAGCAATAATAAATGCTATCAATAAATTCGACAGGAAAAACTCATTACATTTTACAAGTCATGTCAGAAGAAGAGCCAAAAGAGGATTTTGGCATAAAATTGGCACTACATATGGATCTTACATTATTATCTCGTTCAAGGAGAAAAACCATAACATTAAACTTGATTTTTTCTTTCACATAACTGAGTATCTTGGCAATTGTTTTACAAATAATGATACAATTCATTGTAATATCAAAACTTCAACAGATTAAATCTGAGAGCTCTTCAAATTTCTCCGTTGCTTGTTAACAGCAATGGAGTTTCGCGCTTCCAACCATTCTCGAACTTTTCTTTTATTTCCTTTCACCTCATCAGGGGTAAGGTGTGTGTGAACTGATGCAGCACTCTTGATATCCTTTAATATTTTTCCCTGAAATGTTTACAAACAATGGGCATATCAGTAAATAAAACTATGCAAACGTAAATGATAAAATAAGTTTATCTAAATTATAAATAAGATATTGTGTGGTCACCTGTTGTTGGGAAGAATGGATCCTTTCTGAAAGTTGCATCTCAGTATCACCTTCACTATTACGTTGCTTGTTAACAGCAACGGAGTTTCGCGCTTCCAACCATTCTCGAACTTTTCTTTTATGTCCTTTCACCTCATCAGGGGTAAGCTGTGTGTGAACTGATGCAACACTCTTGATATCCTTTAATCTTTTTCCCTGAAATGTTTACAAACAATGGGCATATCAGTAAATAAAACTATGCAAACGTAAATGATAAAATAAGTTTATCTAAATTATAAATAAGATATTGTGTGGTCACCTGTTGTTGGGAAGAATGGATCCTTTCTGAAAGTTGCATCTCAGTATCACCTTCACTATTACGTTGCTACAAAAAATGAAGGATTATTGATGCAAATTATTTCCTACATTAACTCGAAGAAAAAAACACAAATATTTTAAATGTTTTTATATTTGACTCCTAGAAGTAATTAGCAATGTAAATCTTAAGTTTACGTAACTTACCAAATCAGATGAAGCACGAACCATTTTATGTTTACTTTGCATGGAATCAACAGTACTGGATAACTTTTGTACGTTTCTTACCAAAAGCTTGTGTGGTTGTTCCCCTTCATTCTACAAACAATCAATTCATATAAATACTATATAATACAATTAAAGAACATGATTGTTAGAAAGAAAGACAATTATAAGTAAAATGATATTGGGGTAAGGGAAGCTCCTGTAACAGCTGCAACAGCCAAGTAAGGGAAGCCAAGTTGGTATGAAAAGTACATAGTTTCATACAATCAAATGTGCTAAAAACACAATAACATCAATAAGAATACAAATTAACACACCTTTGTCTCTTTTCCATACTCTTTCTGGTTAATTGCCTTCAAGCAATCTTTAAACCAGATGCAATATGTCTTCTTCGATTCACCAACAGTATCTGCTCCAATATGTGGAAAATGCAATGGAGCGTCATCTACATATGATTCTTCTACGCATATGACAATGCAGTCCCTTTCTAAAGATCGTCCATGGCATTTTGTTCCTGGTTTAGTTGCATGAATTTTAGCAATGCCAACCTTTTTTGCATGGTCAGGCTCTAGGAACATAAAAACTTTTTCTCCTATTGTGAATTCACAGGCAGCCATGTCCTTCGCCTCATTCTTTGGTTTGCCCGGTTCCACCTCAACAACTTTTGCAAAATCAGTCACCTCGATGAATGGATTGGCCATATTTTTTCCCTTATGTTCCTCTGTGCTGATTTTTTCTTTTTCATTCATATCGTTTCCCTCACTTTCTTTTGTTCTAATGGAAATAGGTGTTATTTGCATCGGTGGTTCATGCACCCATGCACTTGAAGTGTATGCTTCAACAGTATTCTCTTCCTCAACACTCTGCAGCGGTAAAACCCAATTTTTCAAGTGCAACAACATAATAATTAATTGTATATAAAAGATGTAGGTATAAATGCCAAATTAGCAATATGATTAAGATTAAAGCACTTAAAATATATAGAAAACACAAATATTTATATTTGTAATTTACAACTGTACCTTGTTTTCCATTGCATTGTTGTTTGCATTCTTTTTTTGTATCGGGTCTTCTCCATCAACATCAGTCGAGTCCTATTCATGCATTCAAGTCATGAAAAGTGTGAGAATCGCATTTACACAAGATTTCAACATGTTAATGAATGAAAAATGACACTATATTATTCCAACAATGGTACTAATGTTTTTAATGAAAGCATGTTTCCTTACATGATCAACATTAATGGATTCTTCTTGGATAGGCTCCTGTACAAATGAAACGTTAATTTAAAATAACATAAAAAATGTGAATAAACAAAACTAAAATAATTTTAAATTTAAATTATAAAAAAAATGGGGCATACCTTATCCTTTTGTCCATTTAGATCAGAATTTGTACAATCGGTTTTCATCAAATCCTTTTTATATTGCAGCGTTGAAAGGGTTTTTTTCTTTCTTTCCTCCCTCTTTTCCACACTATCATACTCCTCTACAAGCTTGGAAATCAGATCTTTAGCTTGTTGGCTAAGGGATGAAAAATTTTGCACCTTTTCTTCCCGACAATAACGCTCAATTAACCTGGATTTGTACATATATTTAGAATTTTTCAAGTGCCAGTCAACACTTCGCTTTGCAACCATATTTTTTACTGTTTTTTTTGTTTTCCTTTGATACTTCCCGGTCGCACGTTTACCCGGCTTACGCCTATGTAATGGAGGGAGACCATTGTGATCATGGAGGCGGTGATAGTTGATGTCTTTCAAATGCCATTTTATTCCTTGCATTTCATAGTTGCAGCAAGGAAAGACCATGCACTTAAATCTGTCCCTCTTTCCAATTTCTTTTATAACTTTACACTGCTGCAAATACTACAATTCACAGCCAATAATTAAACATTATAAGAAGCAAATAATGAAAATATTTCAGCTTCTCTCATCCTCTTTCATTTCTGAAGTGATATTTACATAACTGAACAAAATCAAAATTAATAACAGGGTGAAAATTTGTTCTTCAAAGGACCAACTGTGCCCTATAAATGGAAAGAACTTAAAATTTTAAATAGTGAAAACTCTGATTTATGTTACAAAATATATATGACAGATGCACATAGGAAATTCACAGGTAAATTTCTCTTCGTCGTTCCTAAGACAAGTTTGCCTAATTTTCCAGCTCGTAGGTTGAGTCCAAAAGAAAATGAGGAATTAAATAGACATGTTTCAGATTTGCTACAAAAGGGATGGCTGCGACAAAGTTGAAGTACATGTCCTATGCCAGCATTTAATAATTTATGACTCCAAAGAAGCATGGATCTTGGAGAATGTGCGTAGATTGAAAAGCCTTGAATTAATTTAGTATGAAGTATCGATTTCCCTTGCCCCAGATGTACTTGATAGTTTAAGAGAAGCAATTTATTTTTCTAAAGTTGATTTGAAAAGTGGATATCACCAAATACGAGAAGGAGATGAATGGAAAACCACATTCAAGACTAAAGAGGGGTTGTATTGTTGGTTGGTTATGCAATTTGCACTGAGTAATGTTCCAAGCACTCTTTATCGTTTATGAGGTGAGGCACTGAGATCATGATGCCATCTTAATAAGTTTGTCATTGTTTATTTTGACAATATTCTGATTTTTAGCTAGTCTAAAGGAGAACATTTGAGGCATCTACAGGTGGTGATGGAGGTGTTGAGAAAAGGTAAGTTGTTTATAAATCTGAAAAATTGTTCTTTCTTAAAGGATAAGTGTGTATATTTTTTATTTCTCATTTCCAGAAAAGGTGTAAACATGGGTGTTGAGAAAGTTAAAACTTTGATTGACGCGTGCCTAAAAATGTTATCGAGGTGAAAAGTTTCTATGGTTTGGTGGATTTCTACAGGAAATTTATTAGAAATTTCAGTGGGGTAAGTGCAGGCATGACAGTTTGTTAGAAGGGAAAAGAGTTCAAGTGGACATGTAGCCCAAAGAAGTTTCGAGCTGCTGAAGAAAAGGGTTATAGAGGCACCTGTGTTAGTGTTGCCTGAGTTTGAAAAAGTGTTTCAAGCGGAATGTGATGCTAGTGATGTTGCTATTGAAACTGTATTGAGCCAAGAGTAAAACCCAGTTGCATATTTCAGTGAGAAGCTCGATGAGGTAAGAAATATTCAGTTTATGATCAGGAATTCGATGCCATTATTCAAGCTTTGAAGCATTGGAGACATTACCTAATTCCCAAGGAACATTTCTTGTATACAGATCACCAAGCTTTGAAGTTCACAAACACCCGACCAAAGCTAAATCAGAGGCATGTTAAGTGGGTAGAGTGTCTTCAAGGGTATACACTTGCGCTCATACACAAATTTGGAAAAAACAAATCAAGTAGCTGGTGCCTTGAGCAAGAGGAGAGCTTTTCTCATCGTTTATGGTCAATGAGGTAGCTGGGTTTTAAGAAACCAAGGAGTTGTATGAAGATGACAAATTTTTTGCAGCAGTGTTTCTGGTTTGCAAGCATTTTCTCGTTTATGATAGAACTCCATATCTTGATTACTTTTTGCAAGAGGATTATTTATTCTAAGGAAAGCAGCTTTGTATTCCTGAAAGTTCATTAAAGGACAGTTTGATAAAAGAGTTGCATAGTGGAGGTTTAGAAGGTCGTTTTGGCCAAAATAAGACTCAAGCTATAATGGAAGAAAGATATTATTGGCTTTCATTAAAGAAGGATGTCCGTCTATATGTACAAAGGTGCAAAATTTGTCAAGTGGCTAAGGTTTGTAGCTTAAAAACAAGGTTTTATACATTTGCTTTTCAAATAGGCCATGGGAAGACATAACAGTGGACTTAGTATTGGAATTGCTTCACACTCAAAAGAGGTTTTCATTCGATTTTCGTGGTTGCTGACCGCTTTTCTAAGATTGGTCATTTTATGCCCTGCACAAAAACTAGTAATACAAGTAAGGTGACTGAAATATTCTTTGAAGTAAAGTGAGGTTGTATGGGTTACCCATGACAATTACTTCAGATAGAGATACTAAATTTCCAAGTTATTACTGGAAGACTTTGTGGAAGATGCTAGGCACAAAATTGCAGTTTAGCTCAGCTTATCACCCTTAAACTGATGGGCAAACCGAAATTGTGAACAGGGCATTGGGAAATTTACTAAGGTGTCTTGCAAGTGATAAGCCAAAGCAGTGGGATCTCGTGTTACCGCTTCCTGAACTTGCCTATGATCTCTGTGGATAGACATACAAGTTCTACTCCATTTCGCAGTGTGTATGGGAAGTGTCCTAAGGGGGATACAGATCTTGTTTCTTTGTCAATTAAGGAAAGATGTAGTGATGATGTAGAGGCCTTTTCTGAACAGATGCAGCAACTTCATCAGAAGATTAGAGTGCTGCTGGAAATGAGCAGTCAGAAATATAAGAGGGATGCAGATGCTGCTGGAGCCTAGGAGTATCAAGACATTCAAAGAAGGGGATTGGTTTACGGTGCATTTGAGAAAAGACTTATTTTTTTTTGGATTAAAATCCCTCTCCGTGCTGTGATTTTATAATGGATTTTGGCTCCCATAGGTGGTCTCTCCCTAATCTATTAAAATTTGTAGCATTCTCAATATTTTTTTATTACAGGTTTAGGGGTGAATAGATCTGCTGCCCCATCAAAATCTAGTCTTATTTTGGATGTGAATTGACTTTACCTAAATATTGTTTGCATTTTTGATAATGATATTGATGTTAGAAGCTTCATATTCTAGACCTGATTGATAAATTCTACGATGGGTGCCCCTGTTGCAGGACCCAGGGACAATACCAGCACAGAGATTGTGGACTTCCATAGACGTTGGAACTGAAATATATGTGAGTGACACATATGAAGTTGCAGAGTGGACTCTTAGTGACTTTGATGTTTTTATTCCAGTTTCAGACATCTCCGTTTCTTAAAAGGTCACCCAATAAAAAATAAATGATAAGCAGCCCGACTAAATTGGGCTGTTGATTATCCCGACTAAAAGAACACGAAATTGGAAAATCCTAATAAATCTAAAACCTACTAACGTAAGTTGAATACCTGAATAAAAGTGTTATATTCATGCAAAACAAAAATTATAAATAACACTACTTACTGATCTCTGATGTTTGCAGTCATTGGATGCTTTATGGCTCGGACTAGGCACCCAATCGTCATCTTCATCTTCCTCCTCTACCTCATAATCTTCGTCATTTTGATCACTACTGTCATCTATGTTTAGGTCCGTGTCAACTTCTTCTTCAAAATCAGAATTCTCTTTTGTTTGATCAACAAATGCTTTTTCCTCTTCATTTTTTTCATCGTTGATCTATGTTTATGTTACAAAAACAAACACTATGTTGTCAGAAAAAAGCATTTCATAACACATAATCCACTACAAAAATTATATTTCAATAAAAAACAAACAGTCACATTTCCTTACCCGTTTCAGAAAGGCCATTGCAGCACGTGTTGTCATCCTATGTTTTTGTGGTTGATTTTTTCCACAACCGCTATTTTCTTTCATTTGATTTGATTTCTTTGTGGTTCAAAAATGCAGTTTTAAAATTAATACATAATATATGGTCATGCATAATCAAAATAAACAATATTGATGAAAAAACATTGTTAAAAGTTTCATCAATACCTTTAAACACAAATGAAGATGTTGCTTTTGATGATTGCTTATTTGCCAGCAATAAGATTAGAAAGGACTGCTGAAATCCAAAAATATAGAAAGGAACTTCAAATCATCTGGCAGCAATAAGATTATATCAAAAAAATAGAACACAGTATATTCCTGATATAATATCTACAATGTGTACCTGTGGAAATCCTCAAGAATAGAAGATTATATCCTAATATTTAGAGTATGCACATGGGAAATTTAAGGCACAAAGTCTAACAATTTTTCTATGTATTTTATCCTTGAAAAAGAACTCTTACATGTCTTCTTGGTTTTCTTCTTTAGAAAGAAACGTTGTCAAAAGTCCATAAAATGCTTTTAATACTCTTATTTATACTATCGTGGCTAGATATAAAAATTGGTAACGATTATCACAACCTAATGTAAATAGAGTTGTTGTACTAGCAATTGCATACGAGTTGCAACTTACGCTGGATCCCTGTTCTAAATCTTTCATTTGACAAAAGTTGGTAGGATGCTGAAAAAGGTTGTGGAGTTGTGGAGTTTGCAACATGCTTACAAAACACGACCCTACCTCACACATGCATGTTTTATTTGTTGACAAACATCCATGACATAAATTTGAGGCTATTTCTGAAACAAGATGTGGGCTTCATCAATATGCCCATTCGGAGCATACTCGGTAATCGTTTCCTTCCAATAGACCACATTCTCTTTAGCCATTTTCTCAAAAATATTATGAGCCCTGTTGAAGCACCCATCTCATGCATACCCAACAATCATAGTTGTCTAGGAGGTGACATCTCAATGATGTATTTTGTTAAACAGTTAGCGTGCCTTATCTACACCACCGCATTTCGAATACATAACCAAAAGAACACTTCCCGTATCGTCATGCCCTGCTACAGATCCGCCAAGTAAATGGATCGATATACTTGTAAACGTAAAACCACATGCCATTTATGGGATTTTAATTGCAATGTGAACCATTGTGTTGTATTCCTATCCCTGGTTTTTCTTCAAACTATTTCAATGCATCCTTACCATTCCCACCCTATACTACAATCATCACTGACCATGAGATTTTTATGCCCCGTTCAAGCATTTAGAAAAGCACTTTGCGAATATCAACCAAATTTTTGCATTAAACATAAATAGGGATTTCCAAACAAATCCCTCAAACACATACTCATCCATGTGGGTATGAATTAGTTTTACTATGATTAAATACTCTCTATTTGTATTTTATACATTTTCCTTAAATATAACGAAATTTTATTGTATATGGAAAGGACAGTTATGCTATAAAGGGCTTCCAATTTTTATGGTATGATATTCTACGCTTTTACTCGATTTTGTCCCTCCTTTTAGCACTAAAATCTATCCAACTCTATTATCGATCGCCACTTCTCAAACGGCCTCAAACAAGATTCCCCCTTCAAAGCTGCAGTAACTCTAAATATTTTCTGGAAACAAGAGGGAATATGGACAGTGATTCAGATTAGCATGGCCGCTTGATGTATACATTTAAGTTTATAGTTAACGCTCGCTTTTCATTGCAGGCTTACCATGGAAATAGGCAACAATAATGCTCTTCTTGAAGCTTGACAAAGCTTTCAAAATTTTGGACAATGTCTAGTAGCTATTTTCATATGACAGACCTCTGGGTTTATTGTGACAAATTTAATTTGTTGGTAGCCATTAGAAAGATAAAGTAGATTTTTTTGATCGCTGCCAAAAAGGCCTCAAGTCAGTTATTTGTGTGAATGGAAATGATTCCATCATTTTAAAATCCTCATTTATTTATTAACTAACGGCGTATCCTTGCTACCCCCCTGGAGAAGCAACTGCTAGTTATACTACGCAGGTGAATGCTTTCACAAACACTTTCGTATTTTTAATATTCGTGAAATGTTATTTATGCTTGTTAAATCATCACTGGCAGGGGCATACATTGATTTCTTTGCTTTCCCCAACTCCATCGAGACCAGCAATGACATCCAGAAGGAATGTTGCCTGCCCTGTAAATGAAACCCTTGCCAAATTTGTGTTCGAAAAATGGGAAGAAATGGCCGTCAAGGAGACTTTCACCGATCGTTTGAATGCTACTTTCTCCAAGGCCTATAAAAATCTCTGTGACCACAAGGATCCCATCTTCGACCTCAAAGGAGCCAGCAAAATCAAGTATGTATTCACATTTGATTAATTAGCCTTGTTGCCCAGGGTTTAGGGTTTTGCAGTAAGCATAATAATGCACAATATTTTATGAAGTCTGATTATTTTGAAATTCAAAGTCAACTGAATGTGCATATTCGTTTGGATTTATTTACTTAGTTTCAGGGTTTAGTGTTGTTTTAGGGTACGAGAGTTCTTTACATTTGTATTTTAGGGTAACCTTGGGCTTTGATATGCGATCAAATTCACACGGGATTCACACCAGGTTTTTTACGTTGAGTTACATTGTGATACCCAACCATCAAGATGCATGCAGTCTTTTACCTAATTTTAACAGTATTACGTGTTTGTGGGGCTAGGAAGTCTTGGAGCCTAGAGGTAAGATTCAGCCCAATTTTCTTTGAAGTATTTTCAGTTTTAACTAGAGGCGAGAGTCTGAATTCTCTGGGTATTGTATTAATATGCCATTGTGATCTAAATGTTTTCCAATGACAGCCTTGGTATACTTAATTGTTCTTAGTTCAGACCTAAATGTTCGAGCAGACGATCACATGAGTACGATAATTTTTTTTGCTGAGTGATTAGGGGTGAGATTAATCATTTACTGTTTGCAAGGTATGTATTAAGATTACATTATTAACAAGGATGGGATGATTTCATCTTCTAGTAGGTGTATAACCCAAATTACAGAGATCAGATGGCCTCTGGTAGTTGGTGCTACATCTTTCCTGAAAACTGCTCCGCTGCCTGTCTTTGGACGCGATTGTCCTAATAGGCCGTGGTTAGTGCACAAATCCTAGTTGTCACATATGTGACTTGCAATCACAACGTTCTCTTTTGAGTTCGAAAGAAAGTTTTATGACTAATATTAGGAGACAAAGTTTGCTAAGGTATGTTGAAAATTTGGACAAAAATCGAATCCAGGATCTACTTGTAGACGACGAGCTGCTCTACCACAGAGCTACTCATTCATCTCTTCCTGGGGCTTTTATTATGGGTTCTCAAGCGCATGCCAGCACATCCAATACCCTCTAAGCATCAGTTTCCATTTTGCTTCGACAGTGGGGACAAGTATGGACTGTGATCGCAACACCTACAATCACCCACCACACTCCCCACCCTAGATTAATCCTTCTTCGATCAAGGGTGATAGCACGTTCACAAGGCAAGTTCTAGCCATGGCTCTAATACCATGTTGAATATATAGGCACACTAGGATTTTAACTTGTGATCTACTTGTGGGAAATTTCGTTCACTATCACCATCTAATGATGGATCATGGGGCTCTTATTACAAATTTTCAAGTGTAATTGAGCACTTTTGAGTACCCTACCTTTAGTTATGCGTATTTTTGCTTGTAAAACTGGCCGTGAGAGTAGTTGGTTGATAGTATAATGGAGAGTGCCTTGAGGCATTTGGATGACATCTATTCCATTGAGTCTATTGCTATCTCATAGAATGTTTCATCGAGGCTATCTCGTGCTATACGAAGAATATCTTATATTAATGAGATTTTGTGCCATTCACAATCTCCTCAAAGCTTTCTGTCAAGCACCCACCTTTCCTCTCCGTCTTATCGGTTAGAGGAGACATATTTCCCTATGCACTCCTCAACTACCTGATGTTAGATGAGTACCTAAAGACTATCTCCTCCCCAACTCCCTGGGGCTTTTAGCATGGATTATCAAGTGTGGGCAAGCACTTCCAACATCCTGTTAAGGGCAATTTGTTATTTGCTTCAACAAAGCGGGGACAAGTATGAATTACAATCTTAACACTATCCTCTAAGCTTCAATCCTTCTTTGAATGAGGGTCATCACAGATCTACAAGGAAAACTCCAGCCATAAAAATGTGGGTGCACTACGATCTGAACCAATGACCTACTTAAGGATAGTGAGCTTTCGCTATCACTGATTGTCTTAACCATCTCAGGATGGGACTTGTATTATGTATTTTAAAGTGTTGGTGAGCGCTTTCAATAATTCCCCACTCCTCTAAAGCCCCTAAGGGATGGACTGCTTCTTGCTACTGCAATGTGTGGGATAAATATGAATTGTGGCATCTGCAACTTAAGTTTGCCGACAATTCTTGGTAAAATAACACCTGTATCATAAACTTGTGGGTTCATCTGTTATGTGGTACCTGTATGTTGGGGGTGATTTTTCAAAACAATATTTTGTAAGAGGTACAGAGATGTTTAGAAGATTTAATATGGCTATTATCTGCTACAAAAAAATTTCATGCACCGACTGTGAACGACATTGGGCTTGACTCAAAAGAGTCTTCAGCATTTGGCCTGTCTAAAAATGTTACACAGGGACGCATCCCATAGATTTTGGTGATGTCCCGGATGTTCCAAACATTTTGGGACTTGGGACTTTGAGGAGGGGACATCCCCTATTTTAATTTTTTTAAACTATTTTGATGTAAATTTACTTTAATTTTTTGTTCTTTTACCAAAAACATTGTATTTGAATCTTGAAAGTACTTTGAAAAGCATTAAAGACAGTTTAAACCCCTAAATTTCATTGAAGAAAGTTAAAACATATAAATATTATTTAATAGCCGTCCCATTCCATCCCCAAAATCTAGGATTTTTTTTGCCGTCCCAGAAATGCATGTGATGTATTTTTTGCTCTCAAGGGGTAGGTGATATACTTCGCCGCAGAGGGAGGTAAATAGCCGACCAATGAACTTAATCTTAAAGGTGTACGCAATCAGGCGTGTGATTGGGCGAGGGCAATATCCAGGATGAGGAACATTATATCCTAAATTATAATGGGCTATTATGTAATCATATAATGTTCGTAATAAGACTTTCCATTTTATTGCAAAATTATTAAACTCAATCATTTGAATGCCAAAATTGAGTGTGAGTTCTACATGGAAAGAACTTATACATGCAGGAGATAGGAAGATTAAAAATAACTCTAAACTTATGCACAGGAATTAAAGGAAGATTTTAAGCAGGCTTGCATTGCTTTAAGGTTTTAGTTAAGCATTATTGTAAACAACTTTGATTAAATTGTGTAGTTCCTAAAGTACCTAACAACTTCATTGACGGAAGTTAACGTATTCTAGTAGTAGACACTGTTGAGCATCTGATATTGACAAACTTTGCTTCTTTAAATTTAGTACCTTTTCATAAAATTTCCCAACTCTGAAATATTATATGGGAAAATATGTCAACCTTTTGAATTTAGAATCGGCAAATTTATTTAAAGAACATTGAAAGGACACAGCAATGGCTAATATTAGGCACTGGAATTTTCTTGAGGGCTGTAAAAAGAAGAAATATTTGTGGCGATACTCAAACAACAGTTCCAAATTCGAATAGCAGTTTTCAATGAATGATGTAATCCAAGAGTTCTTAACTCTTATGAAGCTTTGACTGCAGCCAAGAAGGGCAGGGGTTCGGGTCGATATCTGCCTCAAAAGAGTTCAGCACCATATGCAATTTTGATTACTCTTTACAGGTGAGATGCTGTTACCCCAACATACATGGTTCTGGAGCAGCTCAAACATACTTTTTCTATGCCGTGTAGAGGCTTACCTTGAAAAGCAGTGTCACGGGAAGAGACTGACAGTTATCAATCTCACTTAGCTTTTTATTGATACGAGTTTTTGTGTGATCAACAGGGAAACTCAAAAATGGAAAGGATTATATGTTGAAACAGGAGCTTATTGATGCAGCCGAAGCTAGTGGGCTTTCCAGAATGCCTATTGGGTAACTTAATTAACCTGTTCCTTGTTTAGATTTGTGCTCATGCTTTGTGTGTATAGATTCAAAGATCAATACTGTGTTATGTGACTGCAATTCTCTGTCTGAGTCTGCAGGTTCTGTCAAGCAGAGATTCAGCACAGAAATGGAGCATTCTCAACCCAAAAATGGGTTACAATTTGAATAATCCGTTGTTTATTAATTTTTGTGAATATTAAAGTGATGCACCATGTAACCAAAATAATGCTAACAATATTGAAAGCATTGGCAAACATTTGAAATTGTTAACAATCACAAATGCTCAATCCTCAAGCGAGAAACACTACTGCATGGGGCCCTCTTTTGAGACAAACGTTAGAGACAGAAAATGAATTTCGTCTCTAACTTGTTTCCCTTTTTTAATTTTAACAATAAGTGGAATTTTATTTTTTTTACCGAATTTGGGGCAAATGATGGGAAGGGAACCCTAGATTCAGAGTAAAGGAGGTCACAGACGATGGGATAGATTCAGACTAGAGGAGGTCATGTATTATGGGACAGATCTATGCCAACAAGTACATCAAAGATTCTTTGACAGATTTTACACACTTGCACCAAGTGATGAAATTGCTTCTTCATTTTCAGTGGTTTCTTCCCATGCACATCATCCCATTGTTATCGGGTGCACGAACAATCGGTCTCTTTTGGTTTGGTGCCAAGTTACTGAGGGATATCTCTTCCTCCAAAGGTGTTGAGGAATATCTACAAATGCCATAAGGATGTGTTTTTGTTCGTCTGACCACTAAGAGCACAAATTTTCAGCAAGAGCTGACTAACTTCATGTATTGTCTGGCACTATTGAGTGTCAACTTAGGGACTACTTCCAATATGTGGTATCTTATAGCACCAACATCTATGACAGCATTCCATGTTGATGCTAAAGATATGGTTGACCAAGTAAAACATCACATACCTCTAAGGGTGCAACATTGGAAAGGACTACATCTTGAAAAGGCTTGATTTTTTACACTAGATGATAGTGTTGAGTAACAAGTTTCCCACAACCCAAGCTGAACCATCCAATTGAGTATGATTGTGGGTGAAGCATTAATGGCTAACTCAGTCTACAAACTACTTCAAGAGAAATCAAGCTATTTTGTCTCCCATTGCCAACTATGAAATGTATTGTTTGTCCATTAACTCACATTTGAGAAAGAGACGAATGTTCTACTTTCTCCAAATCTGAATTGGATGAAGAGGCAATGTTTGTGGTACCGACCATGGCATTAGGCTCAGATACCATGACTCGTTTACCCTTTCCAATGCCACGTAGGTAGTACCAATTGCTTCAAGTTGTGGAAGTAGAGTTTTCTTGGCGCGACACTCATCTATGGAGTGCGTGTTAGATTTATGGAATGTACCGCACCTACTACTCTTGGATTGTTTGTTTTGAACATTTGACCATGTTGCCTTCTTTTGGGACTACTTCAAAGGGCCATTCCCTTGGTTAGGTTTCTGTTTCGTTCCAAGCTAGGAATTCTTTAATTGTGGCTTGTCTTGAGACTTGGATTCTGCTAGCTTAGACTTCAACTTGGATTTTCCTTCGAATTTGCAAGCAATTTGTAGGCTTCCCCCAAAGAGGAGATTTGCAAGAAATCTATGTCATCTTGAATGTATCCTCTCAAGCCTGCCCTATATTTCAAGATGAGATTTTGCTTAGATTCTTGGATATTTAGTTTCATGGAAAAGGAGTGAAAGATGTTTATGTATTCTTGAACAATTTGATCATGACCTTGGCAAAATTGGGAAAACTTGATGTACTAATCATCATACTTTCCAGCAAGATACTAGACATGTTTTTGAGTGCTTCAATGAAACCTTTCCATGTTTCTACAGAAAAGTCCCAGTTCATCATCTTCATGCACAGTGCAGTAGTTGTCCCACCATTTCTTTACGGATAAAGAAACTTTCAAAATAGCAAATGTAATCTTTTCACTATTGAAATTTACCACATAGTATGAACAAATAAGGTTAAGTCAGTTATCTAGGGTAAGGTTAAGTCAATTATCTAGGGCTAGACAGTCTGGATACGGGTACGGGTACGGTACGCCGATACAACAAATTTTTAAAAATCTTGGTTACGGTACGCTTTTGGGTACGTTATATATATATATATATATATTTTAAATTTAAAGAAGCATTTGCATACTTATTGAAATTTATTATTTCTCTATCACGAGCTTATTTATCTTAGTGATCGTGATAAGATTCAAGGAGTTTTGATTGTTCATGGTGACCTTCCTTGATCCACTCAGCACGATAGTATTGTCTGACATATTTCCCGATACATCATAACTAAGAAGGAAAAATATGGATCCAAGCTAGCAGGTGGGACGATTAGTCCGAGCACGGAGAATACTCGCGAGTTTTGGAAAGCTATCCAAGATTTTTAATTACTAATGCCTCTACAAGCGATCAAAGCTCATGATTCTTTCAAAGATCGCAAGAAGTTGCTTGGTCCAAAAAGGTGCAAAAATGGATTTTATGACAATAAGAAAAATATTGCCATCAATGCGTAGAGCTCGAGAAAATATACACTTTTAGAGAAAACGACACTTGAAACGGAGTCACAGAATGAAAGTTATGGCACAAGCAAGCTTTTGCTACTACATCTTCCCGGACCCTTTCCAAAAATGGCAAATTTTTTCTGTCCTTGTGATTTTTCCACCAAAAATCGAAAAAAGGAAAGAAACGTTGTCTTTGGCAGGTTTTTTTTGGACGGGTACGGCTGGAAACGTACCCACAGGGGATAGGGTATGGTCCGGATACGGTTTTGCCGTACCCGGACCTTATCTTGTCCCCTGTGGGTACGTTTCCAAGCGTTCCCACAGCGTACCATACCCCGTACCAGTACGTGGTACGTTTCTAGGCTGGTACGGGGGGGCCTTAGGCGTTTCCAGACAGTCTAGATCTAGGGCATTTACAACTATTTTTCTTTCAAAAATAGGAATGTCTAAATTGACCTATAACTTATATGGGGTGTGACCACCAAAAGATCGTTGTGGAACAATAAGATTGGGAGTCGCTTGTACATGTTTAAGAAGTTGAGAGAAGTGGTCGATAATCCCCGCTCTTTCACATGCATGAAATTCTTCCAATTCTTCTCATTGTTATTGCAAACCATCCTCTACCATTTGTTTGAACATATCCAAAGTTGGAATCTTTGAAGTTGTTTGGTTTTCCATCTAAAAACATGAAGTATGAAGAAGGATCACGGATTTCTAGTCCTAATTTCCTGTATTCAAACCTCGTGTGAGTGGGCATACAAACAAAGAGAGAAAGTTTAGATGTAACTTCAATACCACTAGGATATGATGAAGTGAGTATGTGCTCTAATACCACTGATCTAAGGACCCATGAGGAGACCCAGTGGACAACACTCTAAATGTGAATCTAGATGTGTTATATGTGGAAAATGTAGATGACATGACAAAATCCAAAAGATATATGAGAGCGCTTGTACAACATAGAAGAAAACAAAGAAACACTAGACACCAAATGCAAAGTCATGTACAAGATCCAATAGGTAGGATGTAGTACGTTATCTTATCACTCTACTCACTATCTCCAATATATGACTATTTTATAGGAATATAATGATGCCTTAATATACAATGGAGGATATGAAACAATGCAAAACCGTTACAAGCGCTTTATAACCAATCATCATCTTCACCTAGCCATACCACGCAATGCCGTAGAGAGGAGTTAGGACCTTGCAGAAGGCAAACATGTGTGTGGCATGATGATGAATCCATTTGTGTAGTCAAATCATGACAAAGCAACATTGTGGTGCCCCAAGCTATTTGAAGATCTCTGAACTGCAAGGAGGATTTAGGCCCCTGCGGCATGCACATAATGTTGAAACTTGAAATCAATGGTGAAGCCAAATCATAAAGTGGAGAACACCGAGATGCCATGAACTATTGGAAGCCTCAAATCCTCCTGGATAATTGGAAGAGTGCAAAAGCACCAATCTATCAATGGGATTCACCCCTCTTGGTTGCTCCATATAATCTTTAAACAATCTATGGCCTTTTATAATCTATTTGATAAGAGAAAAGGCAAGAAGAAGAGTAGATATGTCCTGCTGCTAGGATTTCGCCACAATTGTGATTTTCCCAACTAGCAGGAGACTGTGACTATTCTAGGATAGGAGCTTTTTTTTCAAATTTAAACATTATCCATTACCATTGGTCAACAATAGAGAGTTGCATACTAAAAGGATTACCGAAGCATCTTATGATCTCACCTAAGTTTATAAGTTTACATTTTATTTAGCAAAATGGAGGTTCATCTTGGCCAAAAATAAGAAAGGCCTTCATTTTTTCCCAATTCGCAACTGTCCCAAAAGATTCAACAAATCTGTCCAAGCAAAGGACAGGACTGTCTACCGATTAGCGAGTCAGTTAAAAAGTTAAGGCTGAACCATCAACAAAATACACATTGACTAATTGACTCCCTCATGGTAAGAAGATTCGCTTAACTTTCCCATGCACTCTGGCTGCCTCAAGCATATATCCATGATCCAAGAGCATCTGCTGCACTTTCATGAATTTAAGGTGCTAAAAGGAAACCCTACCTGAAGAACAAATCTATTGGATCAAAAAGCATTTGATTCAGACTAACCCTCATACAAGCTTGTCTGAAGACAATTGCCTTAATCCTGTGAAAGGATACCAAACCTACCTTTAATTACATCTTTTTACATACAGGTCTACTGACTTGTTTTTCAGCTCACCTATGACCCTTTTTAATAAACCGTGCAGCGTATAGAAATTCCATTCACTTTTATAGTAGGTGATTTGCTTCTAACATTATGATGCCGCCTTTTGAGAACACTGCCTCGCACAATTCACTCATCACACAACTGCACCCAAATTATATCTCTGTTGCATATTAGTTTTGCAGCTAAGACCTCTAACGTATGGCTATTTGATACTAATGCTGTGTTGCTGGTCAACATACAACTGCAAGCAGACAAACTTTACTTCAAGGCAATGCAAGGTTATGCTTTGTTAATAACTCTCGGTTGTTGTGCCTCGGTAGTTTTGACTAGTAGCCGGCCAAGTTACCAGCACGGGTTCAGGTGTGAGTATGGGTAAGGGGTTTGGGTACAAGTGTTCGCCATTATTTTTTAGACCCCGCTATGGCTTGGGCAGGGCACGGCTTGTCTTGGGTACGTCCATACAAAAAAAAATTATTAAATATTTAAAATATAAAAGCTATAGACAAAACAAACAAAATTAACCCTCATATCAAATATGTAGATATGGCGAAATTCCCCCGCCCACTCCCCACGCCCCCCAGATACGGCAGTACGAAAACAAAAAATCTAGTCTGATAAATAAGAATTAACCACATACTATGGATATAAAAAACAAAATAATCACAAAACACTACTGACAATCTATTAACCACATGATATGCATATAAAAAACAAAATAACCACAAAACACTGCTGACAATCTATTATCCTATATTATGCCTACCGAATGCCAAATGAAATGTCACAGATGTCATGATAGATGTTCTAGATTTACTGTCACAATTGTTCCTTGTCCAGACTTGAATGTACCTGTAAATGATCAGATAGAGTATTTTGGTCAATTGTGTTTGTCCCTCCTAGCCAGATTTGTTCCCAAGATGGATGGATCTTGGGATGATCACATGAAGTTTGGGATCCTGCTGTTTGTTAGGGTTTCATAGTGTTTTTAAAAGAAGCTGGGTGATTTTATGTTTTAATGTTGAATAAAAAATTTAAAAACTTGTTTTTTGCCCTAGATACAGCCTGGATGGTCTGGAGACGTATCTGGACCATCCAAGCCATATTTGGGCATATCCAGAGCCATATCCGTATCAAATACATACCATATCACCATATCCATATCCAGCCCTGTTTTCTGCCATATCGGTATCTTAGAATTAACAAAACACTGTGATAATTCAAAATTTCAAATGAATCATGACATATGATATATCACATAGGTTTATACTATCTATTTAAAATAGGAAAATAGGCAAAGGTTGTCAAACTCAAGAACTACGTGAATGATCTTCATCAAGAGCATCCAAATTGGCAATTGGTTCAGTAGAACCAGATGCAATACAACAAGCAGCTAGTTAGTTCTGTGCATTTTGCTATGCATTTTATTGTATGCAATAATACCCCCTGCGAACTTGCGTGAGGGATAGGGTCACCGGGATTCGATTGCCAAGAACAGCAGCGCCTGTGCTGAGTGCGGAAAGGTGTTTCCCTCATCCAAATCACTGTCTGGTCATATGAGGTGCCACCCTGAACGGGACTGGAGGGGAACTCGGCCTCCGTATGATAATACCAACTCTATTGATACTGATTCTCAGTGCACCACCACCGGTGGTGATATTGTTATTCATGTTTCTGCTCCAAGCTCTGGTGTATCCTCAATCTGTTGGCAGAGCTCCCAGGGATCAGAAGATCTGAAGGGGAAATGGGACCAAGAGGCAGCAGCTTCAGATGATAAAAGTGATAGAGAAAGAATGAAGGCAGCTCATCCGCCAGGTTCCAGAAGCCTGCTCAGCTGGTCTGTGACTGCAAAAAGAGGTACGAGAAGACCAATTAGGCCGACTCAACCTCAACTGGAGTATAATGCTGTTGAAGAAAAAGAAGAAGAGGTGGAGAATACTAAGGAGCTTGAGGATGATAGAGGCACTGCCCATTTCCTTGTGATGCTTGCCTGTAGTGCTACCAATACCATTGATACTCCTAAGGTTGATAGACATGTTAAGAGACAGATGACAGAGGAATCAGTTTATCATTCTAGGACAGGGAAGCATGAGCTTCAGGGATCTTTTGAGGTTTTGGAAGCAGGGCAAAAGGATCTGGGTTGGAAGGAGAAGTCGAAAAGGAGGACTGATAAAAGTAGTAGACCTGTTGAATTGGGTGCAGGTAAATATAAATGCAGCACATGCAAGAAGCTCTTCAATACGCATCAAGCTCTGGGAGGCCACAGATCAAGTCACAGGAAGTTCGAGGATTGTTCTGCAATAGAGGAGGTGAGGGAGGAGGAAATTACTGAAAAGGGTAGCAGTGTGTTGTTGATAGATTACTATCCTGCCGCTGTGGATGATATGGATTCAAGACGAGAAGAGAAGGGAAGATGGCTCACTTGCTTGACTGGAGAACTGACCCCAGAACCAGTAATACAAGTCAATAAGAGAAAGGTGCACGACTGTCATATCTGCCACATGGTCTTCCCATCAGGTCAAGCTCTTGGCGGCCACAAGAGATCCCATTGCACTGCTGACAGAATCACAGAGACAGCAAGCAATGTGACCTCAACAGAAAAACAATCAAAGCTATTGCGAGGCAGAAGCCAAGTGAGAGAGCCACTTCTTGATCTCAACCAGCCAGCACCAGAGGAGGAAGAAGATTTGGAAGCTGCTTTTGATATGGTGAAAATGGCCACCCCTTTTGCTATGAGGCTCAATCACGAAGTCATGATGACTGAAATTGTGACCATAAAGACTGGATTTAGGTATGTAGAGTGTAATATATGTGGCTGCCTGTTCACATCTATGGATGGTTTGAGGGCACATCAGATTGTCCATGCCTAGATGCCACTGTATTCATCATTTTTTCCATTCTGGGTAATGACCAGGTAGAGATCCAAACATTTTGAACAATTTATTCTATACATTTGGCAGAAATTCTTATGTTCTAGTTTTAGAAGAGACTTCACTTGCATATCTGATGACTTAAAGCCAAGATCAAGAATTTCTATTTTGAATTCATCAGCAAAAAAATTCTGACAACATTTTTATAATGGGAAAAGGCTGTTACTTGCCGTTGAGAATAAACAGAGATTCTATTGTTTGTCTTTATTTATATATTAGCCTCCCACACGGAGAGTTTTAATACTTGAATTTGTGTAGAATGCTATACTATGGTTTGAAAGTTGTACAAAACCTCTGTACTATGGCAAATTACAACATTGCTAACTTGTTCATTTCTGAATGTCCCAAAAAAAAAGTTTATGATTTCTGTTAGGTCTGTTGATTATGCTTGTAGACTGTTACCACTTTATATTTGCTACAGACAGATTCTGTGCTTGCAACAGAGGGAGTCATCACCAGAGTTGGCTACCTGAGTCTCAGAACTCAACAAATTTTCGTGTACCCTCATGGGAGCAGAGGTGTTGGGTCAGGTCCTTACAACTCACCTGGAATAACTAACTGGAATTTGAACTTGGATACATTTACATGTCAAAGTAAGTCCAAGACAAAAACTTAGTTCTTGGGTGAAAATGGAGCAGAGTAATTGTATATGTTCATTGTATATTTTCTAACAGAAATCCAGATCCAGGCTCAGCTTTGGAAGGTTGCTCATTAACAGGATTATCAATCCTTACTGACCAATATGTTTGAATAAATATCATTTGGAGAAGATATAATCAGAGCTTTTCAATTTTTGTTTTAGGGTATAACATATGTGCAGGGTTCTTAATATCTAGAGTTCTAATCTTTGTAGCATCATTCTAAATCCACCAAATAATCAGGGAGGACATGGACGCGTAAAGTTACAAACATTTTACTTTTGGAAGCAAAACGCAAGTTATAGTAAGAGTGAGGCAGAAAATACAGACACCCATTAATGAGACCCAAGGAAGCAGCTAATAGTGCAATGCATTGCCCTTAGAAACAGACGTAAAAAGGGTTGCGGGCTACTGAAACGATTTTGCCTCGTGATTGCTAAAATATATGCCACGAAAAAGATAGGAGTAAGTTTGCTAGTTCCTTCTCTAGCTGCTGTGCTGAAGCCAGAGACACACTCCATCCTTCCCGTATTTGTCAAGTGCAAAACACTTCATCCTTCCCTCATTTGTCATGTTAAGCGAAAATTTTCTGCGCAAGATGTTGAGACAGCTATGCATTTTTAATAATACTTTAAATTGTGAGGATCACAAGCAGATTTACAGTCAAGTTTTCACAGCTAGGGCACAGGATATAGTCGCGTTTTCTCTGCTAATGCAGGGGATGCAGTCGTGTTTTTACAGCTAGGACACAGGACAGAAATCACAGGAAAAACAGAAGCTCAGACAGTTGCTGCCACATTCATCTGATTTTGAGGAAAATAGCATAATATTAACTGCATTCAAAACCACGAAGCATCAAAATCAACAGAGACAGAATATTCAACATACCACCGGAGGCGAGCAAGCTCAGGAAAAGATAACCAAAAGCAGCGAGATTATTGTCGATCTGGGGCTTGAACATGGGACTTCGGATGCCAAGCATTCAAAGGACACACAGTCACAACCATGAAGCATTGGACAGTGTTTTTGATAGTAGCTCGGAGTTAAAAGGCGAATGTGTTTTTGATGAAGGCGGAGCGATGATTTTTCAAAGTGGAACCGATTGACAGCTGCGGGTGAGGAGACAGGAGTCGCTGAAATGATAGCCGACAACAGCTGGCAAAAGCTGCAGTATTAATTATCTTGTCAGGAGGGGAACGGAGACGGAGTTGACGGAGTCGACGGAAATGAAAACGGAGCGTGGGCCACCCCCTGCGAACGCCACGTAGACCGCTGTGCCACCTCACTACCCCCTGCGAACTTGCGTGAGGGATAGGGTCCGCGGTCTCTGGCAACTGTCAGATTTTCGACACCTGCAATTCCATTTTCTTTTTCGCTGAAATCGGACTTTTAATTTTGTGGTCTTTTAAATGGCAGTTCCAATCGATGCAGACGCGTGGATATTCCGTATTACTAAAGTAATCTTACTATTTTTTTTTCTGTTAAACTGGCCAGTGTTTGATTGACCCCAACTTAAAACAAAATGGAATTGGTTGTATATATAAAAAACATATTAGCTTCGAAGTGCTTACCACCGATTCCATTAGATTGCTTGCAATGGGCAATGGCTGCTTGAACAACACTTTGAAGGTCATCACTATAGAAGCTGGTTAAGACTCCATTATGGTTGGGAGATGAATCTATGGAAGGTGGACAACTTCGAAAACCCAAATTTCTGAAACCCGTCTTCAAGTTACCTGATAGTGAAATATTCGCTCGCCTTCCTGATTCACCTGGAATACAGGGCTGCCCACATTCATTCTCCGCCTGTAGTTTCTGGTCAAGGTGGTCATCAACACTATCATCACACCTCTGAGATATTCTGTGCGTCACCATCCTCAAATACTTTTGAAGCACATTCTTTCCACTAGTACTGCTTGATGAATAATTTGGGCTTTTCTTAGATTTAGAGTTGCGATTCTTGGTAACGAATTGCACGGGAGTCTTCAAGGACCTGAATTTGATTGTAAATTTGGGATGCTTAGGAGGAGGAGAGTAATTTGTGGCATAATGATCATCCATACCCACTTTCGAAGACTGAATCCAAACAAGGAGACCTTACATTTGCGGCAGACTTGAGTATGGAGTGAGACCGTGTCTTAGTTTTAGTAGAGTTGATTCCTGCCTCCCTAAAGTTTCGTACTATTAAGAGCTATGGAGTTGAAAACCATTCATATTAGTAACTCGAGCATCGAAAAAGGGCATTTAACGTTAGTGTAAATTTGCCCTAATGTCAGTACTTCATGCCTTCACTAGTGAATATGATAAATTTTCTTGGAGTTGGTGAATCCTTTGTAGCTAGATTGTTTGTTGCACTTTTTTGTCAGACTATAATGATAACATGCTAGGTTTGAATAAATATAGCATAGTTTTTCTTATTCTAAATATTACATATCCCATGTATTGGCTTCATTTTTCCTCATCATCAAGAATTAATCAATGTTTAGAAACCCTGAAGAAGATGAAATAATATATTATTTGACATTAATTCAGAGACACAACATGCATGTTATAGCTAAGCCACTTCATTCTCTTGGTTTCAATTGGAGAAATCAAAACTGTAACTATGCCAAATAGAATAAGTCCTCCCTGATTCTCAAATTTTAACATCCCAGACAAGTGTCCAACTAACATTTGAAATGATGCTAATATCTTTTTCAGAACTATGTACATACAACGTGATGTTCTCAATCATACCATCAAATGCTTTCAAGAATATCTTCGACATGCGATCCCTAAAGCAGCCAACTAGGTGGCCTTCCAAAAATGCTTACAAATAGTGTTGTTGATCACGACACGAGTGCCTAAGAAACATGTCACATGCTGCAAAAGTTGCCTCTTGTTCTTTGTAACCGATCCTTTGTTTCCCTGAATGTTGGAAAGAAAATTTTGTGTCACATCTCTAACACAAATCATCCAGACTGAGCCAACAAATTTCATAGACGCATACATGAAACGCCCTAGCCATATGGAATCAGTTACACTTATTGAAGCAGCCAAAGGTTGGTCTCACAACAAGCTATGAGTAGGTGCAAAATGGAAGCAACAATCAACCTATACTATTGTGCAAGTCTCCCTAGATTTTATTCCATCCCCAATGATCAATCCCCTTCCTTTAAACTCTTCTGTCAGTGAAATCCTCCTTTACAAACCTTTTCGCAACATCCCCACAAACATTGGAACCACATCTGAGCAAGTCATTTCCAATTGGCTATTACTGAAAGGATTTTATCATCCTTGGCATGTCAAGCACATCTCCATATCAAATGATTCGTCTTCCTCCAACGACCCCACTTCAGAGTCTAAAATCTTAGGGCCCACTCCATTGCAAGTTGAATGGGAAATTTTATCCTAGTTACATCCAACTAATTTTGTATGCCTTGACAAGTTCAACATGCTAGGCCTTCGAGACTTTGACCTGCATCACAATTGGATCCACAATGATGTTCCACTTTCTTTGCATGACGTTGCCCCATATTTCATTGATATGTGCAAGAGAACTACAACTATCCCTTTCTGAATGCAAAATTCCACATCCACCACAACACCTTTCTCTCCGTAAACAACACCAGGCTTTTAATACTATACTCAACCATTACAAGCAACAAATTAATTTACCCCCTCTAAAAATGATTATACAAGGTACTGTAATCACAGGCACATGTAAATATTTTCTCATAAACAATATCCACTCCGCATTTTCCTCTGCATGCCCGCAACAACCATCTCCTCTCCTAGTCCTCGCACCTACAAGAGTGGTCGCATTCAACATTTTTGCATCAACAATACACGTCGCATTGCGCATTCCAATAAAGGAAATAAAACCACTCAAAGGCATGTCGCTTTCCACTCTCCAACAATCCCTGCAACATGTTCATTACATTCTCATTGACAAGATGAGCTTCATAGGGCCCACACTACTTGCAAAAATTGACTTCCTTCTTCGCGAGGGCTTCCTCACTTCAAATCAACCACTTTTGGCAACAAATCCATCATTCTCGTTGGTGACCTTGGCCAACTACCCCCTATCAATGATGTACCCCTCTATGTCTGGTCACTCCTACGGAACAAACCTTTGGTGTAGCTTCACATCATGTATCACACTTACTACAATCTTTAGGCAACAAGGTTCAGATGATGCCCAAATTTCTTTCTAATAATTTACTACTAAATATCAGAGATGGAATCCCACTCCTCCAAGACTGGAAAACACTTATCCAATGAACAGACTCCCAAATATCTAGCACTGACATTGCACCTTTCCTTCTAGCTCCACATTTGTTTCCAACAAATGACCTTGTCGAACAACACAACCTCAACATGCTAAAATCCCTCAATGCTCCAATCGCATGCTCCAATGCTGAGCAGACCAGCTCAACTATTCGAGAGGAACATGATGAAGAGAAATTGAACCAATTATTCTCCTCTATAAACAACAAAGGGTTATGATCACCGTAAATTTGTGGGTTGAAGCTCGCCTTGTGAATGGATCCATTGGCACCATCGCTGACATTGTTTACACCCCGCTTTACCCCTCCAAGTCTTTCGCTTTTTATTGTAATTGACTTTAACAAATACAACGACCCTCCTAGAATCCACATTTCCCCACCCATGTCCCCATACCCCCAATCTCAAGAGGAAACCACAAACAACTTCCTTTAAAAATGTCCTGGGCACTTACAATCCACAAATCTCAAGGCCTTACTTTACATAAAGCAACTGTGGATATAGGTTCTTCAGAACGACCAAGGCTTACATTCACCGCAATGTCCAAAGTCCCTCCTTACAAGACTCCGTGCATTTCACCCCCTTCTCTTTCAAACGCTACTCTAGAATGTCCCTTTCCCGACACCTCCTCAAAAGAAAGGAAGAGGAAACACGACTACAAAATCTTCAGTTCCCCGCTCCGTAACATAAACCACCCCTACCCTTCCCCCCTCCTCCCACCATATTCATTCACAATGTTGTTCCCCATTCCTCTTCTTCTGCTCTCATGCACGTAAGTATTCTTTCAAAAAAACATAATTGGTGACAATTGCAAAATTTAAAAAAATAAAATAAATTACATCATACTTTACTTCACATTTTTGCAATCATGACTGCAGGTTTTGATCGAGTTGTAGAGAGACGCTAAAGGCTATGTTGGAAATTGGGACTCGTAGAATAGTGTTATGATTTAATAACAAACAAAATCATGCACACATGATCTAAACAATTCCCCAAAATCTACAGCAGTGGAAGTATAAACTAGAATAATCCAAATCAAAACAAAGTATACACACATAACACAACATGTACCGTGGTTCACCCAATGTGGGCTATGTCCACCAAAGATAGAGATCTCATATATATAATACAACAAGAGTACAAACCAACTCTTTAAATACAAGAGTACAATGCATCTCTCCAAGAGTATCTCCTCTCCTCCAAATCTCTAACCGATCTCCATGAGTGCACTACAACCGTGCCTCCAAACACCACCAACAGATCTCACATAACAAGGAACTACTACATCTCTAAACTGCTACCAAGTTCTCTGTGGATCTGAACAAGACCTCTCACATGGGTCTACCATATGTGCAACTATAACTGTGCAACAAGAAGTAAGCATGTCTCTCCATCACTACATAACCTATGCAAACATGAAGACAACCTCCTCTACAATAGCTAGATCTACATGGATCAATAATACAATATGATCTCATGGATCTACAATACAAGACTAGACATGTGGATCTACAAGAAGAAACTCTATGTGCTTTGCATACTATGCAAGCCATTACAATGAGACAATAACTATACAAAGGAAATATAGTAGAAGATGTTACCCTCTTCTCACCATTCAGATGTACTTGTTATTTCCTTCTGTCCATCTCCTTTCCATGGAGAATCTATCTTCATGTAACATGTTCTTTCTTTCTCTTCTTCTTCTTTGTCTTCATCCTCTCAATCTAGGAGAATTAAGGATCTAATTCAATCCTTCTCTTAATTCTCTTTCTAAACCCTAGCTTTTATGCTTATATAGTCGTTTATAAACTTAGGGCACTTAGCCATGCAATTACATCCAATAAATCTACTTTAATGCTAAAAATAGATTTAATTCCCAAGAGTTAATTAAAACTTTTTTCGCATTGTAACCATCACGGCTAACCTTGGCCGACCGATGCCTGCTATGCCCGACCTGTGGGTTACTTTTCCCGACTCTGACCGACTAAGACCGATTAGCCCCGACAGACGCCTTGCATCTTGTCGGAACCAAGAACATGTAAAACATGCAATCTTTGAAGCAATTCAGCTCCATAACCTAACAAAGCTATGGAGAAGGAACTTGCAAAACCTTATAACAAAGACATTTGTCTACTGTTTTTAAATTTTCCTTTTATAAAGTAACTTTCATATGCGAGTAGGAGTGAGACCGAATGAATATAGGATCGACTATGTACAAACCATGTTACTTTGATTGACAAAGCAAATAGTTGACAATGTAAATTGAAAAAGGCAATGTATCTGTTACTTCATGAATTTCATAACTATTGGTTTTAAATGAAGTGCTTCTCGTTTAGATATTTGTAACCATCACTTAACAGATATTCATTTTGGTTCATTCATACACTCATACATACATGATCCTCACTAATCAACCCCTAATCCATCCACATAGACTTACTAATACATTTCCTACCTATGTTGTGTTCCACTCCCGATGCAAATATAGCCCACAATATGGAACAATACACGCTTTGATCCCTTACGACGTCCACATCGCACGCTCCATCAGTGCGATTGCTAGTTTACACATTTTTTTCAATCTTAAATGTTAAATACCTTCAAATTTTTAAAATCATCAGTATGTTCATACTTGTATATTTAAAAACGATGGTCAATTTTTTAATATATACTTAAATATATAAAATATATTCATGTGTATAAATATATATTTAAAACTCATTAAAATAAATGAATGTTTTCCCTTTTAGTTTTTTTGTTAGTATTTTATTAATAATATTGTTTTGAAAATTTTGAAAGGTAATATTAAAAAAATAAAAACATTGGAAAATTGTTTGTGTATATGTGACGATTAAATTCAAATTTACTTTTATCTTTACCCAAAGTTTTTTTCGTAAAAATGATACAATATATGGATATAAAGAAAACTAAAAAAATACATAAAGGAAAGAGGAGTATATTATTATTAATTTAGTAAGGGTCGTGAAGTAATTTGTAGAATTTTATCCATGCATATGAAGGAGAAAAAACTAAGAACAAGATATAACAAGTGGCATAAGTATATAAGCAAGATCCATAAAAATATTAGTACTAGTTGAATTTTTTTTTGTAACCCAGTATCGTGAACTAGTCCAGGGATGCCGTCCGTGTCTAACGAAGCTTGCGCCCGACACGTGGAGGTCCTAGGTTGGACCCACTAATCCCTGGAGGGAGGCGATGGGGCCCGAACTAGCCAACTTCCCAGGGTACATCGAGGTAGTGAGAATCGACCTTGGGGCCTATATGGGACGAACCCAAAGCCCTTAGCCAACTACACGACCCCTTCAGCTAGTACTAGCTGAATATTAATATTATTATATAATAATTTTTATAAAAAAATTATGAAGAAAAAGTTTCAAATGTAGTTTTAAGCATTTTTGAATTAAAAGTGTCCAAGTTTAAACTTTGCAACATAAGAAATTCAACACACAAAAATAATATACTAATGGTTGATTTTAAACATAAAGTTGTAATAATTTTTTTCCCCTAAATTATTGTATTCTTTATTCTTATGTTCCACATCAGGGCTAAAATATTGTTTATGCTTTAAGACCATTTTTAAGGGATGCATAACAAAATGAAGGAAGGTCATGCGCAAAAGGGAAAGGGCAAACATATACAAGAAAACTAAATATGAGCATGCAAGAAGGTTGAGAGAAGCACATCAAGGAAGGAAACAAACCTATGCGCATGAGAATGAGAGAGCCAAGCAGGAAAGTTTTGGAAAATAATTTGTGCATAAAGAGGCACAACTTATTAAGGGGTTTGGCATTCAACACCGAGAATAAGACAAAATTGGAACATAGACATGCACAAAATGAAGGAGGCACCGAATATAGAAGAACCAAAATAGACAACAACTAATAGTTACAATCGCTTACATGGAAGTGTTACGGGGATATATAAAGCTTATTGGAGATAACAACGTAAGGATATCTCACAAGGAAGATATTGCAAGGACGTGGCTAAATACATCTAGGGAACTTCTAGAATACATTGTCATGTAAAACTTAGTGATAACGACTTGTGGACTAACCATCACCTAATCTCACATTTAACTTGTAGAAAGAACTTGAGGGCTAAGAATATCTCTTGAAAGAATAAGTGAATGGAAAGTCCCCACTAGTATATATACCCCATGAAGGGTTTATTGAAAAGTTTCTCTGTAGGTGTGAATGGGTGTGAGTGAATACAATCAAGTAGGTCTGAGAAAGAGCTTGTGATGTAATGTATTTATGTAATCAATGATGAATATAAGAGCAGAAAAATGGTTTTGGAGCGATGGTATATTTGAGCATCGGATGATAATCTAGCATGTATGTGTTACTCATTCTTGTGTTATATTTATCTATCCCACTTTATCGGATCATTAACCTTGATGGAACCCAAATATTTCACGCTTCGGTGAGCTCACCAAAGTTCTTGAAAGAGGGATACGTGAGAACCGATGTCGAAACAATGCACCACAACGAAGTTGCACTCCGATGGTAACGTCGTAGCTCCAACGCAATAAGCAAGATTAACAATGGAAAGAATATGCAAATAAGAAAACATGTCTGCTCATACTCATAGATCGAAAAAAAGGAAGTACAAATAGGGGTGATATGTAACCCCCATGCCTAAACAAGGAAAGTAACTCTTATGATGCCACTGACACATATGACATGACTAATGCATATGACGCCACTAAAGGAGGAGTTACAATTCCAAATAAGGAATGTAACTCCTATGACGCACTGACGCAAATGACAATGACAGAATCTGACACTTGTCATTTGACTCCCTAAGACCTATGACTCTCACAAGGTGAGATGACTCACCATGTGATGTGGACGATGACTAGGCAGGTCACACACACCAACACCCCCTTCATCAAAGCCGAGGCAAAGGTCATGGTAAGACAAAACAAAAAAGAAGACTTTCCTAAACAACTAAGAAAGATGTGCCAATGGGGCCCGACAACTAAAGGCCCACTAAGGTGCCCATATATAAACAACATATTTCTGGAAAGAAGAAGAGGAGAAGGAGGAATATATAGCCCGAAGAAGATGGGCGGCAGCAACAGACCTCACCCCAAGAAGAGACCGTAAGTGAAGAAATTTCACTTCAGTGAAGGGCTTGGTGAATATGTCTGCAACCCGATTAGATATATGAACATACTGTAAGTTGATGATGTTTTCATGTATCAGCTCCCATATGAAGTGCATGTGAATCTCAATGCGCTTCTTTTGTTGATGTTGAATCGGATTTCTACAAATCGAGATAGTGCTCATGTTGTCACAAAGATAATGGTAGGTCACTGCCAAAGTGGATGCCAAACTCACAATATACCCCGTAACCAAAAAAATTTGGCGGCAGATTAATGGCTCCTCTCAGTACTCCTCGCCGATGAGGTGGTACCAATTGACAGGACTTGAACCAAGAGTGAATATGTAGTTTAACACAATGAGATCCCTCTCCACTATAAGTTTGAGCTGTGTGGTGTGGCAAGTCGTGCAGCTCTAATACCATGAAAGAGGGTTCAAAACCCGAAAGCGAGGATCACGAGGGACAACATCCACATCAATGGATGTGTGAACAGCAACATGAGGAGATCTCGAGAGGAGCGAGCATCAACCAAATGTGCATTCAAAGATTTAAAATATGGGCCTAACCTCATTACAATCCACAATAACTCTTTTTCTCATAGATCCAAAGGGGTGTACATATAGGAGGTGTTGAGTAACCCCCAATGTTGCAATCATGACAACTCAGTGGAGAGGGGGAGTTACATTCCCATAATAGAAGTGTAACTCCCAATGATGCATATGACACACTGACACGTAAGAGAATATCATAATGACCCCTAAATGACACGTGGACCTACGATCTCACTTAAGTGAGATGACTCACCTAATGATGTGGAAAATAACACACACCAACAGCTTCTTACTCCGACATAATAGGCCAATGCAAAGGTTAGAGATAGTTGGCATGTCACCTTCCAAACTCACACATGTATATGCTTTACAATAGAACTAGACGTGTAGAATTTTGGTTATGTTTTCGGGACCTTATAACTATGCGAAGGTGAAGTGAAAAAATATGTTACTTAACTCATGCAAGAAAATATTTAGGTGTGGCAACACACTATCAAGACACCTTCACACGTAAAAACATCCAAGATGAAAGGATTATTCACCAAGGACTTGAATGGAAATGTACCTCTAGGATGAGCTATATGAGACATTTTTATGTGAACTTCTTATACACATGCATGCTTGGCTAGTAGTTTATTTCTTGGAAAAGAATCAAAATTTGGGAAAGAAGCATAATTGGACCCCTACGTACATGATAAATATTGCATGACATGATGCAACTTGGACAATTTCCATGGATTATTTGTGGAAAGGTAAGCTTCACATTTATATTATGAATACTAAGTATCTACGTTTTCTTGCATAGATGAAGCCCAATTCAACTTCTTCTGAGAACCGTGCAGATCATACTTAAGGAAGTTTTAGTTTGAAATCAATAAGTTGATGATAGACATGGGTATATAGAATTTACCATGGACGACTAAAAAATCCACATGGGTGAGTGATGTGTATGTGTAGGAATGGCAAGAGAGAATCCATTTTGAACCATGGATTCCTCATATGAGTTCACTTTAAGGAGGATGTGTTATGAAGAACATATGCACAAATAATAGAGAAGAGGGAGATGATCCATCAAAGAGACTAAAATCCAAGAATCAGTAGGGAAGATCAATAAAATTTGTTAAGGTGGGGGGACAAAATGAGGATGAAGAGATCTAGGAAGAAGGGATAGTGCACCATGAGATAATGAGAACTCATAAAGACGAATAGAAGTAGTATAATACGAGATGGAATCTTGATCTAACCTTACACCTTTTCAAGAAATTGAACCACCTTGTATATAATCAAGTGTTGATTGAGACCGATGTGACGAAGAAATAAATAACACTAAGGAAAATGAGATATTGAATAATAGTTTTCCTCACATATTTTAATCACTAACATCAACACTAAAAGGGCACAATATAATCCAACCTGCCGAAAGTGAAAATATTTGGAATGATGAACACTAATATGGTAGCACAAATACCATATGTCGTGCATGGAAATGCACCCATATAACAAGTTCCTTGAACTAATGTGTTAAGTTCTAGTTGAAATGTTGGGGCACCTATAATAGGAATGCCAATACAAGGAAGAGTCATGACTAATGCACAACAAATTCTAGCACCGAACATATTTATGAGATTTCCCTATGTTTACTAGAATATTGTGGGGTTGAAAACACTTAGAGAATGTTCAAAAGTGTGAACTCATTTAGCATGTGAAAGACATGACTTCTTTAGAATGCAAAACAATCAGTTCGCCACAATATTACTTGATCACACCCATACTTGGTATAGGAAGCATGATCCATTGCAAGCTATGGTGGATTATGATCAGTTAAAAGTAACCTTCTTGAAATAATTTTATATACCAAAATTTGAGCAAAAACGTATCTTAGCACTCACAAAAATCAAGAAGGAATTGATCAAGAGTTTGCTTGGTTATGATGTTTGGTTTAAGACACTCATCTCAAAGAACTCATATGAGATACATCGACTCAACATGCACAATGGTTTGTAGGAGGATTACTAATGCCATTCAGTGCACCATCTCACATAAATATTTTATGGATCCGTGAGAAGCATTAGAAGATTCATTATACGTCAAGCCATTGAAATCATCGACACGGAGTTATTACATTCATGGAGGAAAAATTATGTCTATGGTGACTTACTTAGAGAATTTGACAGCAAACAATGCTATATTAAAATGCACTGAGTATGATTCACTTATTGTGAAGTGGAAGGGAATACAAAGAATATATGCATGTACCAAATTGTAAAAGAAATGTTGTTAGCTTGAAAAATATGTGAAGGAATTCATGATGCAATAAATTTCCCTTACTACAACATGCAATATATAAGAAATTAGCAACCTAGTGTAAGATTTGTGACACACATACACGTGATACGTCCAATTACCGTATGATTAATCAAATTCATTAAGAAAGGTCATTAAGACTTAGACATGCTACAATGGATAACACATAAGAAGTTATCAGGGATACAGTTAAGGACGGGGTGGTTGAGGTCGAGGTGGATTTGGAGGCGGAATATCCCTACCATGAAATTGCTACAGGTGTGGGTCATCAAACCATTATCAATGCGACTCCCCAACATTCCCAGTATGCACACATTTCCAAAAAGAGTGCAAGGTTTAAGATTTACTGAATATTTATACACTCATGAAAGATACAATTGAAAAGGGAAAAAGAATGATTAATATTGTGTGTCAAATTTTTGAAGAATGTCATCTAAAAATTTTGTGTGATAAGCTTCAATAGAAATACAAATAACGACACGAGGGGTATTTTCCATGCCAAACCATCCACTTTGAGTAACATAAGATAGAAAGAACCACGTCCAAGAAAATCCTAACCTAAAGGTAAGCAAAAAAGGAAATACTTAAGGAAGTAAAATATATAATTCAAGATATCTAAGGAGAAATTGAGTTCTTAAGAGAAGATGCACGACTGTAAAATGAAAAACTTGAAAATAACAAAGAAGACAAAGTTAGTAAGAATGAGTTTCAATATGTTTGTATGATTCTACGTACTGAGGGAATATTACCATTGCTGATTTAATGGTTGTCACATAAGATTAAAAATATGGCACCCAAAAAACAGTTGGGGAAGACGTAAAAGAGAATATCCCACTCAACAAAGTGGAGGATTTTGATCAAGAGATACTGGTTGATACTTATATAGATGGGTGGAATATAAATGACATGTTGGTAGACACATGTGCAGATGTAAATATCCTTACAATGGATGATTGGAACAAAATGGGGCAACCTACATTGTATCCATCTCTACATGTTTTGTTTATGTAAAATAAGACACAAGTAGTGGCAATTGAAGTATTAAGGAATGTTACTAGCAATATAATGGGGGTCAAGTTTCATCGAGAATTTGAAGTTATACCACTTGTCTAAGGAATTTAACTTTCATGCTCTCCTTGGAAGACCATGGTGCTATGCAACTAACGTCAACTTACAATTTTAAAATTACTATGTAAGCTTCAAAATGGATCCCAATGGGTCATATTTCCTATGAACCCAAACCAAAGTGTGCCATATGTTGAAAACATCGAGGAACATGAAGACTTGGAACACCTCTACAATATATAGGCTACATGGATAGAGAAATATGCTTTGGAAAGATATATAAATTGGGGTGACACCCATTCAATCAGATATCAAAAGTGTGGCTTGCATGACAATGGGTGCATGACTCGTATGAATTTATTGGAAGAGATTATAACATAATTATATGCACTCCAAAGTTAGAAATTTATAGAGCACCAAAGTATGTAGGGAGGAATATAAAATGGATGAGCAAGGAGAACAAACAACCTACACCAACATTTAGTGGGAGTGAAGATGTGCAAGATTTCATATGTAAAATGGAAATTTACATGCAACTTAAAAGACACACGCTAATTGTCTAAATATTTGTTATAAACAACCAATGCGACAAGGTGGTGGGATAATAATAACTCATTATTAGGAACATGGAACCATGTTAAAGAGGTTGTGCATATCAAATTTGAATGAAGTAATTTGTACAAAAAAATTCTAAGTTATAGTGGTCTCACAAATCTCAAGACCATCTTCAAAAATGCGAAGAACTATGGAGTAATGAGGCACACAAAATCAAAATCAAATTATGGAAACGCATGTTCTATCACATATTTTGTGTTTAGGCACATGCGTGGTACATTAATTGTGAATTTTGCAATGAAACAACTTATTAGGTGACACTAAAGGATGGGTTCATACAAACTCTATTTTACCTCTTTAATGCCTCATCCGAATTACCCTCCTCCATGTATCAAGACGATAATATTTTGGGATGATACAATTATGGATGAAATATTCCTGGTGCTACACAAGAAAAAAGGACTCACGCTCCCAAAAAAATTCAAAAATAAGTTTACTAGCGAAAGTGATTTGAGTGAGGAAGACAATGAAATTTGGATGTAGAGAAATGGGACTTGCAAAGACAAAGAGAGAGATGTGCGCAAGTAGAAGGGAAGTAATTAACAATCACTTAAATGTAGATATATCCTATGGATATCGAAAGTTTTTTTAGAAATAACTAGAAAATCGACCACAAGACATCCCTCTAGATGGATATACAAGTCAATATAGAGAGTGACAAAGTGCCAAGCTAGCAACAATTGGTAATTATTGAAGTGAGCAAGAGATTGTGAAAATTATCGAAATTTTGTGTGAATACAAAGATATATTTACAAGAGGATATCAAGAAATGAAGGGGTTACACCCATCATTGGGCATAATGCAAATTAAGTTGGTTGAAGGAGCTAAGACACTCAGGAAAAGACCATACAAAATGAATCCTAATCTTTGCACAAAGATAAAGCAAGAAATTGACAACATGTTAGCCATATGTGTAATTATACCAATGGAGGAATCATAATGGGTAAGTCCAATTCTTATCGGTATAGAGAAAGATGGGCACATCAATCTTTTTATGGACTAAAAGAGTCTAAATTCTGTTTTTGTTATCGAACCATTGCGACACCTTTCACTAAAGAAATTCTAGAAGGGATCATGAGAAGAGAGTTATATATACCTTCACGATGTTTTTTCCAGATTGGCACCAAGTTAATATCGTGAAAGAAGACAAATAAAAAAACTTTAAGATCAAATAGGGCCCATTTGTTTACACTGTAATGTCATTTGGGTTAAAAATGCACCACCATTTTTCTCGTACCTATTAGTGAAAACTGTTAAAGATTTTAGATTTTATTCTCAAGTTCCTTCAAGTATATCTCAATGATTGGATAATATATGGATTATTAAAATATCAATGCGATAATCTATGCCCTATTTTTGAACGTTGCTAAAATTTATAAATTTCCTTAAATCTAAAAAAATGGGTTTTTGTGTCACATTTTGGCACACTGTTGAGGCACATAATATGTAAGGATGGTTTTTGGTTGATCCAAATAAACTTCATTTATAGTTCATCTAGAATTTTTGAAAACACAAAGGGAATTCCACGCCTTCCTAGGACATTGTGGATACTATAGAAAATTTATAAAGGACTATGTAAAAATAATGGCTCCTTTGGAAAAAATATTGTGTAAAATAGGGAATTTGAATGGAGTAAAGAAAAAGAATCAAAGCATTTGAAATTTTGAAATAAAATTTGACACAAGCCCCCATATTACAGATTCCCAAATTAGAGTACACCCTTCCATGTACATGTAGATGCATCAGGAAAAATTATTGGAAATATCTTGGTGTAACTTGGAGCAGAATCTTGGATAATCCCATCTATTTTCCTAGCATAAAACTAACACGCACAGAGAAAAACTATACAACTATGGAACATGAAAGATTGTCAATGGTGTATGTGTTACGAAAACCAAAAACTATTTATTAGGAAATCCATGTGTATTCTTCATAGGTCACATGGAATTGAAAAACTTAGTTAATATGGTGGTAGTACATGGGAAGATATGCAAATGGATAATTCTTTTTCAAGAATTTCAATTTTTGGTTTTTTTTCAAACTAGGCAAAAATAATGCAAGTCCCATAAGCATAAGAGAACAAGTGACATCAATCAAAGAAGACATACATGATGCACAACTATTTCAAATACAAAACAACTTAGATGAACTAGAGGAAGTAGTTTTCTTTACGTAAAATGGGGTCACGCTAGAAAAATACACTACTAACCAACGAAAATAGCCCACCATAAAAGTTACACCATATCAATTAATAAATAAACACCTATACAAAATGGGGTATGATGTTATACTACGAAGGTGTGTAATGGATCATGAGTGACAAGATATTCTACACAAAGCACATGAAGGGATTGTATTAGGACATTACATCGAAGAAGCTACTTTGTGTGGAAAATTCTTACAATCGATTATGGTGGAAAAACTTGTTTAAAGATGATAAATAATATGAGAAAGATACGACCAATTCCAAAGGGTCGAAAACCTAGTAAGCATAATAAAATTCCATTGATACCACTTATTTCATAAGATTCATTCACAAAATAGGCGATTGCTTTTGTTGAATCGATCAATCCCATATGCATAGAGAAATATGCACACAATAGATAATTACAAAGATCAATAATTAACTAGATGGGAAAAGGTAACCCCAAAAAATACTGCGTATAGAGATGACTGCAACAATATTTCTTTGGGAAAATATAATCAACCGCTATGGATGTCCTTTAAGCCTTACAAGCGATAGAGGGACACATTTTATAAACGTGATTAACTAAAATCTGAATTTTAGAAGTTAATCTAAGAAGTACAATAGTGAAATAAGTGTCTAAACTAAATTAGGAAAGTGACCCAAACAACTAAGTAAATAAAAATGTGAAACCCTAATTAACAAGTAGGGTTAGAAAGAGCTTAGGCTGATTTGACAATTGTTCGGACTGTGTCGTAGAGCTAACTGAAGAAACAAGAGGAGGAAACGAATATGTCAAGCTCAAAAAGTGCAAATTTGAGCATCTAAGTGGATTGAGGCACCTGGGAGAGGATCAGAGTGCCTGGGGTGCCTTAGTCTAAGTTTTGGGTGCTTTGGTCTGTGTAGGAGGTCCAAAAACCAGATTTGCAGGGTCATTAAGTGATGTGAAGCCTTTGTTGCCTATCATGTATATGTCATTGAGTTACGCCGGATGTTGTCGTTAATCAATGATGAAGAGAAGACTCAGAAAAACCCAAAACAAGCATCAAACCCTAAAAAATAAAGATGCATATGAAGGGGTTTTGGATCTGTCCTCGGTGGCCACAATGGTGGACTTACTAATTGAATGTTACACTACATCTCAGACCCGATGTAGTTCTGTGTGTGTGTGTGTGTGTGTGCAATCATGCCCTAGGTGCTCTTATGTTAGTCACACTTTGTGAAAGTAGTAAGCAATAACTATGTGTATAAATGTAATAAAATGGTGGATGGAATAGAATAAACTTCCCTCCTATGCAGTGTGATGTAGATGAACCAACCTTGTCCCTTGTGATGGAGATAGATGGATGTAAATGGAGCCTTTGATGGATGTAACCTTAGGTGGTGATAGTAGTGACTAGTGCTTTGTCCCTCATTATGGTCTCATAACTTTATATTTATATGGTTCTCTTGTTCTAATTTTGTAATTAACCCCAAAGAGGCTAACCACCAAAAAGATAGAAAGCTCAAATGGCTAAAAAGTTCCCAAAAAGTGGCGGGAAAGTGTAAAAGGATCAGGGTGCCCCGAATGGGACCAAGGTTCTGGGCGCCCAAGATTAGCCTGTGCACCCCAGTCAGGGATAAAATGACCCAAAACGACAAAAATGACTAGGTGAGTATGTGTGGGAGGTCAACAAAGTGACTACATAAAGTAAAAATAAAATGGCCAAAAGACATGGGTTAATTATTAATTTCTTCACTTAAAAACCATATGAATAGTAGTATGAGACCGGGACTAAATAATACCCAAAGTGCATGATTTTGTGTCTACATTTACCCCCACTTTATGTTTGTGAGTGGAATGCTCGTAACATAAAGTAGATAGAGATACGTACTGATGTCCATGTAGAGTGATGTGGAAAGCATGTCAAAGGACTAGAAAAAACATGGAGTGAAAAAATGATGGAGCGTGGAAACTAAAGATGAAAAAGAGCAAAAAAGTGATGAGAGTGAACCTAGGGTGGAAACATGTGTGTAGTTGCCAATGTGTGTGATGTACTTGCATGTTAGTATGAGGTGTGTCTTTGTAAAATGTTGTTGTTGATACCATTGTTGTTGTTTTTGACTATTTGCTTCTCATACACTTAGACATACAAGGAGAAGATGATCAAGTAGTCAAATATGCATGTATATATGTCAAAAATACATGTAAAGACACATGTATATAGTAAAAAGTATGTAATGGAAATGAAAAATGTAAAAGGAACATGTGCACCTGATCCGTGATGAGAGAAAGGGTGTAGAAAGGATATCCTATACTACGAGTTTTTGGGCATTCTCATGCCACTGTGGCCGAAGAAGTGTAGGGAGGAATTCCGTTGTATCCTCCAACCTATAACTGCTCCCTTGAGAATGTGTGAAGAGATCTCTATACTGCATGGTTTTTTAAGGTCCGATGCCATGCCACCAAAGTAGTGTAGGAGGTATTCCAATGTATCCTCCAACGTGTAATCGCTCCCAAACTTCTAAGGACAACCATGTCCTATAAAATCCATTATGTACGGGGTTCATAGACTGGTCTAAACCCACTCATTGTATAACCCATAATGCCAAGGGTAGAAAATGAACTAAATCAGTACTAGTGTAGAAGCATTGTGTAGTATGTAAAACCCTAAATGATGTCCCCTCTTTTGGGGCACATGCAATGTCGTGGATAGGAGGATGTGGCCCCAAAAGAGGACCAACCATGTAAACTATGCTCTGCGGGGAAGGGAATGTGCTTGGTAGAAACCAAGGTGCACACAAAAAATGTGGCTAGAAAAAGTGTCAAGACAAACAAACATGTATGTAGAAATCAAGTGTAAGCTACACAGAAATGGAGAAGCTAAAATGCAAGTAAACATGCAAGTAGCCAAACATAGACCGCTAAAGCAGTTGCAAACATGGGACATCACTCACGATGTTGCAAGACACTCAAGGCTGCAATGGCCACATACAACAAACAAGTGCACACACCAAACATACGACAAGGCCCGTATATAATAGAAAACAAATAGATAGATAGCCATGGAAGTAAATAATCCAAAAACAAATGTTGCACAGCATGAAGCATTCGTTAACATGTTAGAAATATAACTCATGCATAAAAATCATGTATAAGAAAGTAATGTAGAGTGCTAAGTACAAAATGAAACAATAGAACATGTGAGAGACGAATGTGGATGCCCCCAACAACCATTGTAGAGTGGTAGGAGGCGAGCATCCATGTTGCATGCAAAGAGACACAGTATCTGCGATCACAACTAGCAAAGGATGTGAACGCGCATATTTGTATATATAAATATAATGACATATAAGAGACTTATATAGCATGTGTAATAAGCGAACATGAAAAATAAAATGCAAGTAAGAGTGAAAGAAACCAAGATATGCAACATGTTGTGGATGGATGGAATGGAATTCAAGATGGATGATAGGAGCCGTGTTCCCCCGAGTGAATGGAAGTGTATGCAATGAGGTTCATTAAGTATACCCCCTTAGTAGATAAGAATGAATCATAAACGAGAGTGTGTCATCGAGAAATGGTTGAAGTGTGTGTTGTGTCTAATGCGCTATGATGAATGTGTATGTGTGTTGATGATATGCGACCTAGAGATGATGATACGTGCGTGACCCTATAGTTAAAGCGTATATCACAACAAGGAGAATAGAGGGAGTGGTGATGTATCCTAAAGTGTATACCACTACAAGAGGAAGGAATATGTGAGTATCTATCCTATAGCATATATCACTAACCTAATAATGCCTCATGATAGAAGGTTGAATGATGAACATGTGAGTATGATAAGGTCCATTTAATTTGTAAACCCTCAACAATTGAGTATGGAATGAGGAACTAAATGGTGTCATAGGGTAGTAGTGAGGGCGGTGCATAGAAGACAATGTAACATGCATGATGATAATATCTGACCATATGATGTGTAATATGTGTAATACATGATGAATAGTATGCAATGCAATGTGTGTAGATAGACTAGTAATGTGAAGATGTGTGCTATGTAGTATGTATAATGGGTAGGATGTAATGCTAGAATCGTAGACAATAGGAGTAGGACACTTGTATGATGAAGAATAATATGATATATAGATGTTTAAATGTCACAATGATGAAATGAAGTAAACTAAATGCAAAGTGTATGATGTAAGATGTAAGACATATGACATGAGATATGTGAAGAAATGTAATGTGTAGTACCTATCAGTGTGTGTGTGGGGTTCATGTGTAGTATGCCCTTAACAGTCAAGTGTGAAATGAAGCACAAGAGTGTGTCATCGGGTAATAAGGTGGCAAGAGTCACCTACCAAAGACCAAGTTTGTGTGTAAGCGGTGGAAGCATGTTGGGAAAAAGTAAAAATAGGACCATGCAATATTGGTGGAATGTGAGATGTGTCTTGACCATTAGTAGGAGGAGTATTTTATTTGACAAAAATGATTGGTTGTTGAAGTGGTGATTGGGAAGGGACCTTGCATGATGGTGGCTTATTTAGTGACGTTATGGAATACTTGAGCGGAGGCCGATTGAACTGAGCTTTAGAGGAGGTTTCTTAGATGGGCTTGGTAATACTGTAGATGATCTAGTGGGAGAAAGTGTTGGACTAATTTTGAGAGGTGGTTGCTTGACTTGAGTAGATTGCATAAGTGGCACTTGAGTGATGGAAGAAATAACACTAGAATTGATAGTGAGATGCTCATTAGATGTATAAGGAGGAGATTTAGGGGTGCACTGAGATGTAACATTTGTACATGGGCATGCAATATAATTTTGTGCAGTGAATGATATAAATTCCTGATGCTCAAGATGTTTGATTCTTCATTGTAAAGTGTGGCAATTGATGTCATTATGTCCATTGATTTGATGATAATTGCAATATGGATGACCTTGATATTTGGCTAGTTGATAAGGGGGATAACAATGAGTGGGCGGTAGAGTGATAAATTGGTGACTAAGGAGCTCAGTAAGGAGGTCATGTTGCTTAGTGTTGCATGATCAAGAATGAGAGGCTCTGGTAATGGTATGACAGAGGCTCATTGATATGAGCACATGTAGTAGACATAGCATGAGAATGAGATGTAGAAGGAGAACAAACATGCACTTGAGAAGCATCCTTAAGCTGTTGGATTTCATATTTGAGAGATGTGATTGTGGATTCCATAGCTGTAAAACTTGTCTTGAAATAAAGAGTGTAAATCTTGAATTGATTGCAATAGGGGTTGATTAGATGGAGGAGCACTAGGACTAGGGTTGTCATATAAAAAATTAAATATAGGAATTATTTCATGTGGCGGTGTGTTTTTAGGATGATATATGGTGTCTAGGGATTTTTAAAGAAGGACCTGACAATTAGGATTCATTTAAAGTAAGTCAGACAAAGAAACTTGAGGAATTGTAGGAGCCATGATAGAGGAAAAATGAGGATCCTAAGCATGAAAGCATTCGGGTTCACCAAAATGATTAACTAAAATATGAGTTTTAGAAGTTGATATAAGAAGTACAACAATGAAATAAGTGTCTAAACTAAATAAGGAAAGTGACCCAAACAACTCAGTAAATAAAAATGTGAAACCCTAATTAACAAGTAGGGTTAGAAAGAGCTTAGCTAATTCGATGAATGTTCGGGAGTGTGTTGTAGAGCTGACCGAAGAAACATGAGGAGGAAAAGACTATGTCGAGGCTCGGAAAATTGCATATCTAAACAAGATGAGTGGATTGGGGTTCCTAAGAGAGGATTAGAGCACCTGGGGCACCTTAGTCCAAGTTTTGGGCACTCTGTCATGTAGGAGGTCCAAAACCATATTTTCAAGGTCGTTAAGTGATGCAAAGCCTTTGCTACATGTCGCATATATGCCGTTGAGTTACGCTAGATGTCACCGCTAATCAATGACGTTGAGTAGACCTACAAAACCCTAAAACAAGTATCAAACCCTAAAAATAAATACGCATATGAAGGGGTTAGACTATCCTCACCGACCACAATGGTGGACTTCCTAATCGAGTGTTGTACTACATCTCGCACTCCTATGTAGTTTTATGTGTGTGTGTGTAATCATCCCTAGGTGCTCTTGTGCAGGTTGCACTTTGTGAAAGTAAGAAACAATAACTATGTGTAGAAATGTAATAGAATGGTGGATGGAATAGAATAAACTTTCCTCCTATGCAGATTTGATACGATCAACCGGCCTTATCCCTTGTGATGGAGCTAGATGGATGAAAATGGAGCCTTTGATGGATGTAACCTTAGGTGGTGATAGTAGTGACTAGTGATTGGTCCCTCATTATGGTCTCATAACTTTATATTTATATGGTTATCTTGTTCTAATTTCGTAATTAACCCCAAGAAGAGACTAACCACAAAAATCTAGAAATCTTAAATAGCTAGAAAGTGCCCAAAAAGTGGCGGGAAAGTGTAAAAAGGACTAGGGTGCCCTGAATGGGACCAGGGCACTTGGGGCGCCATAAGATCGCCCGAGTGCCCCAATCAAGGATAAAATGATTCAAAATGACAAAAATTACTGGGAGAGTATGTGTGGAAGTTCAAAAATGATGATAAAAAGTGAAATAAAATGGCCCAAGGACATGGGTTAATTAGTACTTTCTTCACTTGAAAACTATACAAATAGTAGTATGAGATCAAGACTAAATAATACCCAAAGTGTGTGGTTTTGTGTCTACAAAACAATACTATCGTAATTTTTTACAAGAGTTTATGGATGCACACCATAAAATACATCCCTATCACCCACAATCAAATGGGTAAGTTGAGGCATTCAAATAAATCCTAAGAAAAATTCTAACAAATATTTGCGATGTCGAGCACAAGGACTGGGATGATAAGCGGTACTATGGGCATATAAAATAACATACAAAGCGATGAATGAAGCAACACCATTTTAACTTGTGTTTAGAACAAAAGTAGTCTTTCCTATAGAATATATGGTACCATCACTACCCATAACATGAATTGCAAAGATGAGGATTCAATCATTGAGTTCCTAAAATATCTATTACAATTGGATGAAAAATAAGACATGTGCGATGCACTCGGAACATAGAAAAATCAAGGTAAAAGGCATGACACATTAGCAATATTAAAATAAGACATGCACATTAGGTGTGAAATTTATACTATATGACTCAAAATATGCATGCTATCTAGGAAAACTAAAGACACACTAGCTAGGTCCTTCTAAGATAGCTGTAATTATTCTAACTAGGGAATGTTAGTTAAAGTAACTTGGTGGAAAATTTTTATTAGACTACTTTAATGGCAATAGGATGAAACCCTTCTACCATTGAATCCATGTTGTAATTCAATAAGGCATATGCCATTAGAGTATTTATTTCAATTTATAGACATAGTTTTCTTTATCAATGTAATAAGTGCACGATACTTATGCATTTGTTTTATGTATTGTTTTAGTTTTATACGGCTCTAATGCTTAATACATAATGTACTAAATCTCTCAATTTCATGAATGAAAATGCAAAAAGGACTCGCACAATGATTTTTTTGTGGGAAAGTTGGTGCCAACAACCTTCTATGCTCTATTTTTGAAGGAACAATTTTATAAATGGCATATTTCTAGGGTTCACTATAATGAATCCATAGAGTTTTAAATAGATAAGAAGTTGATGGCTATGTATGTAGCCTCTTATACAACTAGAAAAATTTGTTGTGTGAATTTTATGTCCATAAATTTTTATTGCCTGAAGAAACACATATTCCAATAAATTTGTATGTAGGAGAGGTTCAATTAAGATCATTTGTCTCCACACTCCGACATCAAACAATTTGGAGAGAACAAAGAGGAATTATACAAGGAGGATACTAATTCATGTCTTCTCATGAGACATGACTTTCCAGTACCTAAAATATTCTTACGACAATACAAGGCACATATTTACTCTCTTTAGCTTGTGGACAGGTACAAAGAAAGCATTTCCACATGTGTGGCGTAATTCGAGAGAATATAGTTTTCAAAACTTTAATATGGAATTATTTTCCTGCTGATAGAGGTGGCACTTGATCAATGAAACCTACAATAAAAGAAATTAATTTCTCCTACCAATCTTTGGTGGTCATTAAGAAGGGCCAAGGAAACAAGAAGATTTATGTAGCGCCAAAAAAAGACGTCAAACCACCAACAAACAACTAGAAATTACGACAATTTTTTCAAAGGATTAAGTGCGTTAATTAAATCTCAATTACTTTATTCGTGATTAAATAAAATCTTACTCATGGTCAATCAATCATTCTCCCACGGATTAATTTAGTTTAACAATTCCATGATGGTTAATCTATTAATGTTATATTCCATTAATTAATCCCATAATTAAAGTTATTTAATTAATTCAATTGATTAACTAATCCATTTAGATAACTAATTTACTCCTTATATTGGCTTCGTTAATCAAACCGAATTTATCATTTCCATTTCCCATAACATTGTGACAATAATTACTTTCAAATTTAATTTAATTATTTTAATTAATTAACTCAATTGATTTATTAACTAACCCACAAATTAACTTCGTTGATTTTGTTTTCCACTACGGTTAATAATAATATTTAAATAAATAATATCTAAATTATATTTCTTAGCTAACATTAATAAAACCAATCATGCTAAAGTTTATTCAAATTACTTGTTAAATTTCCTTAAGCATGTACAATTAAGTTCCTAACAAAAGATAACTCCTACACCATTCCTTTAATACTCACATACCCCTTACAACCCTTTAATTAAATAATTTTCCCTTAATACACTTGAACATCCACAACTTAATAAATTAAAACCCTTTTATTAAAACTCCCCTCATACATTAATTTCCCACTAGAACAAATCACAACACCCATGCACATACATAAATTAAAACCATTAATTTAATATCCTAAAACAATAAAATGCCCACACTCGTGAACATCTCTTATGGGTTCCATTAAATAAATTTACCCAAGCATTATAAAGTTCCTTAAAATTTATTCACCCATTATGAAGGGAGGAGGATTGAATCACATCCATAGGATTGATTCAATCCTCTCCCTTAGATCTTAGGTCATTCCTATTGCCCTAAATTTCCTTATGCATTCCTATATGATTCATTTCTAACCCTAAGTGCCTCCATTTGCACAGGTCAAGCTACAGGAGGCAAAAATGGAGGCAAGGGCAAGAGAGGAGAAACTATGTGGAAGAAGAGGCTACAGGGAATGCAATGGGAGAATTTTCTCTCCCATAGCCCGAATCCAAACTCATTTCTTTCATTATCTTCCATTATTTTACAAATGTGTAGCTTTATTTTACTTTTTATGCACATTTTCTCTTCTCAGATTAGGCACTAAGATATATATGTGTATATTAACTAATTTAAATCTTTCTATTGTGAAAAATACAAATATGTGTGTGTGTGTGTGTGTGTGTGTGTGTGTGTGTGTGTGTGTGTGTGTGTGTGTGTGTGTGTGTGTGTGTGTGTGTGTGTGTGTGTGTGTGTGTGTGTGTGTGTTTATTTATTCACATATTTACATATTCGAGTCTAAGGGGAGGGAGATGTAGTGCCCACTCCTCTTCAACACTTTTTTATGTTACGCTCTTTCTTACTAGCTGCCCAAAGACATAGTTATTGATATATTATTTTGGATAGCATAGATTTAGACTATATGGACATTTTATTACAATGATGATTTGAATCTTATCGTGGATTGTTTTGATGCTTAGTAGGCATTGTTAAGCATTATAGCACATGATGATTTAGCATTGCATACTTATATACTAACATCTTGGATGCATAGCAGTTGCAACTATGTTTGATGCATCGTCTAACCATGTTTACATTGATATTATGGATTTATTGATTCCGAGATGATTTTGGTGATCAGTATATGGATTGCGTGATTTTCGTAAAATGTGAATTGTGATCATGAACAATTGTAAATGTTTGAATTAGAATAGAATTACGTACTATGATATCTGATGATGATTATATGATGATGCTTTATATGTGTTTTATTTCCATGACATATTGATGCGGCCATGAGGCCGAAGGTGGTATTATTTGTGATTACAGGAAACAAAGATCACACAAACAAAGAGAGACTAGGAAATCCAACCATGAAGGAATGTCATGAGTTCACAACATGGTCACCTTGAAAATGTCATGTTTTGTGTTGCGTCATCTTCTTGTTGTCGTATTTTAGGAGGTCTCCATGGGGAGCACCTCACCATGTGACCATGGGTATTTGTAGTTATGTTATTTTATTTGTATGTGGTTATGTTATTTATGTTAATGTGGATGTTGTGATTTTATTTATGTTCTTATGTACCCCATGTACCCTTATGTTTCTATGTGGTAAATGTACCCTAATTTAGATATGTAAATTGTTAAGTGTGAGCTAATGTCCCCTTTTGATTATTATGCATGTTATGTGTCTTTGGCTTAATTATGATTAATTGTAAGGGTTATGGTTAGTATGATGATGTGGATTTTGGGAGGGTTAGAGATTCCTTGGAATATTCTTTATTCCTTTCTCTTTTGTTTGAATTTTTTTAATTTTGCATTGGTATGTGTGCCACCCTAAACCCAAAATTCGGATTTGGGCTTTGAGCCCAATTTTGAAGGCTTGTGGGACAAGTTTTACTTGTCCCACACTCTTTAATTCCTTTCCCCAACCATACCTATGACTTGAGGGGTCATATTTAGCCCCTAATTATGATATTTTGGTGGAAAAGAGGCAATCATTGCTCTCTTTCTCTTGGTCTCCTAAATTAGTTTTGAAATGTGCAATTTGAGCTTGTGTGCAAGATTGGCAATGTCATATCCTCAACCTACCTCTTAATTATGCTTTGGTATTTGTGTGAGCTTGGTGATGTGGATTTGAGGGAGATGAGTTGGCATCCTACATGGAGCCACATCACCTCTCCCTCCTTCTTTTCTATTTAATTGCATCTTTTGACGATGCTTTGAGGTTACTTGCTCTACTTGTTTTTACTTGGCTTTTGGATTTGGAGTGTGCTTGCTTGAAATTGCTTGTTTTGGTGAAGGATTTTGAAGTCTTGGATTGCTTGGAAAGTGAAGGTGCCACAAATGGCAAGGTAGGATCTTGATACTTTGATTGCTTGATTTTAATGTTTATAGAATGTAAAATTGTTGAATGCATCGGTGATACATGTAACTTTTGGGTGCGATCATACCAACATTTTTGGGAACTATAATTTATGTCGACATGGAATAAGATTGGGTTGGCATGTGGTTTAAACCACCACTAATATTGTCACCGGTCCCTTAGTGGACTAATGATCATGACCAAGCAATTGAGAGCTATAACAAATGGAGAAAGGTGGTAATTGAGTTCAATAGATATCATGACCCACAATTGAAAAAGTGGAATATTTTTTCTAATGAGTATAACTGTAGTATGATTGTGGAATCCTTAAATAAAAATGGTTGAATTTGTATCGAGAACTCTTAATCCATACGTGATGAGCCTTTGAATTCCCATTCCAAGCCCCATTTTGCCACTTTGTTACCTTGTATTGAATTGATATTAGCTTTATTGTAAATAATACTTTTGTTGACTTAAAGAGAAGTTTTGTGCATAAATCTTGGTTATCCTCTATATTTCATATGATTTATTGGATTGGTTGATATAAGTTGATTTTTCTGCTAATTTTTGTGAATGAAATATTTTTCACAAGACTAGAACATGACTTGCATAATCCTATCACAAGACTCGTATAAGCCTAGCACATAACTCACACAGTGGAGTGCAAGACTCGCACAACTGAGCACATGAATCACATAACAAAGCATAGGAATCTACCAGCTTATCACAAGATTTGTAAAACTCGTGGAACTACCTAGTCAACATCAATTTCATCTAGGAACTTGGTCTCGCTTAGGTGACAACATCCTCTTTAGACATGAATATCATTCAAATTTAACATAGTTTAGGCTTTCAAAGTTAAGACCATCATTGAATTAGGAGCTTAGATGCCCTTTAGAGATTTTTAAACTTTCTCAATCATGAAAGTACCAAAAGGAACTTATAACAAGGTATCATATATTATTTTGGATATGGTTTTATGTTGGCATACTCCACTCACTCATGTCTCCATTCATTTTTGTGTGCATAAACTCGGGAGAATACGAGATATTCATTTTTTAACCTAGCTCCCATTTCTTTTCAAAGTGCTTGTGAATTTGGGGATAAGATGGGTGGTGAAACCTATCAAGTTAAGCCCCCTATCAACAAAGGATGGAAAGAAAATGAACAACTATGGAACCATCTCAAAAGCGGAAACTTTTCCACATTCATGGAAAGAATTCATGGTCATGACCCACATATTTCAATGGAGTTTTTTTGCTGCATGGAAGGATCGAATTGTGTAGTTCGGGGACAGAGATGGATCATCTTTGAAGGAATGATATCTCATATTACCGGGATGAGTACTGTGGGCATAAAATTATATAAAAACAAGTGTAATAGGGATGAGCCAGAGGCTTAATTCTTGGAAGAAGAACTTCAACATATTCCTAGAAGATTCCTCCACTCCTCCATTCCCATCCCATATGTCGAAGTTCCCGTAATCATTATCAGGTACTTGACATCGGAAGAGAGACTCCATCATATCAACACTTACCACTTGGTGTTTCTAGAACCATTTTAGAATAAATTACCCAATTAGTCTTCCTTTGCAAATTCTTATGTCATTAGAAAACTCTATCAAGGAAGTGCAATGGGGTAAAAGGGTTTATCCCCTTCATCAGGTTATTATTATTCTCATTTACATGCATTTTATGAGCCAAAACCCTAGAAAAATACCACACTCTCCCTTCCCTCCACCTCTCGTAAATAAAAAAATAAGAGGCATGGTGAGAATATTAGCTCAACCAAAGTGTTGAGAAGTAGCTCTAATAAAGGCAGAAATGTCGAAGTGTAATGAACTATTACACTAAAACTTCAAGGTGTTAATCAAATCCACACATGAGGATCATAACATCCCACCACACTTATGTAGCTCAAACCTCCGGCTAGATTTGTGCCCGTATAGTAGGACCACACCCTACCCTATACGAGCCCTGGGAAAACACTACAATGTCGGTGTAGCCACTCGTGTCGACTTGAACATGGGTGGTTACTCTAATACCAAATGTAACAAAACCTTACACCAAAACCTAAAGGCGTTAGTGAAATCCACACATGAGGATCATAACACGAAGACCCTAGCTCTACACAAGACAACACTCAACCTGGGATCAAGGGGATATGACTATTAGGTACCTTTTAAGCCTAGAAAGAATAGTGATAAAAATAACAAGGATTTTGCTCACCATGACCTGGAATATAAAAAAGATATTAGTAAGTGGATTAGAAAGGACATCGAACTATCGGGGGAATGTCAAAGACCAATACCAATAAGGCCGACAAGGATAATCATAACTAGAAAGAGATGGAAGTTAAGTTGGAGGGAGTTGAGAACAAGTGCAACATTCTAGCTAATGGATTAATCATCCAAAATGCCATCTTAAGATCTATTTTGAAAGAGATTAACAATAAGGGAAGTAAAGGAAACATCAAAGAGGAAGATAGGAAAAAGGAAGTTGAGAAGAGAGATTAGTATATGAAAGACCTTTTCCAAATTTCTAACCAAGTGCATAATCATAAATGAATAATGTTTGTATTATTGTTTTTTGGTTGATTTATGGCCACACTTGGGCTGCACTTTGATTGTATCTTCATTGGTTTTGAGATGTTCTAGTTTTTAATCTTGTTTTTCTCCTTGTAATGTATAATGTTATATATGGATGGTATATCATTTTTTTTTAACAGGGTAGGCTGCATGGCAAAACCTCTTTTTACTCGATATCTAAAAAAAGTCTAACTAGTAAGTAACTAGTCCTTATTTTGTTAAATCCTCCACTATGCAAGGAGTGTGATTACTTGAGTTTTTCTAGACTCTAGAGATCTCCAGATTCAGTTGATTGTTATTTTTAAGAAATCCATTTCCATTCATAAGATGAGTACAACCAAAAATCTACATGCATGATTGCACATCAACTTAATAATTACCAGTTATATTGTTGTTCTTATATAAATTTGTTTAGTTAACTCTTGCATGTAATTAGAATAATAAGTTCTCTTGGAAGAAGAATTAGAATTCACCTAATATATAAGGCATTATCATCATAGAATAAAGGTGATATTTTTCTTAGAAATAAAAAGTGCATTGTAAAATCATTGATAAATAAAAAGGGCATGATTATGGAATTGACCGTATTTCATGAGTAAGATGTTGTAATTAGATCAAAGGGAAGGAGCAAGGGCCATTCCTCCCCAATGTGAAGGGAAGTGTTTTTACTTTTTTCTTTGTTCATCTATTTTAGTTTGTTTATTTTCAAGCATTATTGTGTTTAAATCATTTAAACTATTATTTTACTTTTGCATGTTTTAGTTCCTTAAAGTTATAGAGTTAGGAGTATTTGTGCTTTGTTTTCTCTCATCAAGTTTTAATAAGTTGGATAGATTCTTAGTTATAGCAGTTGTTTATTCCTCAAATAATTAAGTTACATGATCCATTAAATTCCAACTGTTATTCGTTGTAAATAGCCTTGACACCACCATAATATTGAAAAATATTTAATATTAAAGTGCAAGTATCAACAACACTTGTCAAGAACCCGGTTCATGCCTTCTCTCTCCACACTTACACCTCAAGGCTACCCACAAGGCTAAGTGGTGTAGGGTAACATTAATACCACACAATTAACTAAAACTAGTAGTCACAACAACCAATATGAATAGATACATACAACACTCTCATGCAACAATAATGGAAAATACAACACAACACGAAAATTTACTCATCACAACATGCAACAAATTTTGGGATTCTCACTATGTTTCCCTCACAAGGGTAACATTACACATTTACAAGGTAGTACAACACTACAATTACTCTCATGAGTATTGTTATTACTAGCTTAACAAATACACATATCTACATCATGTGTCAATAATCCACCACATTACAGGTTTTTCCCACATTACAACATATTTATCTAAATGCCACAAACATTCCGTCATTACTTAACCACAATCAACAAATCAACACATAATGCACATCACATATAAAATTATTGATTTCATAATTAGTTTTTTTATTCTTAGAGGTTCGAGAGTATGAACCTCAACTCGATACCATATGTTACACCCACAATTATCACACCCAAATACAACAAAAAAAACTACAAGATTTTTTATAAAACCACATTTATTACAACTACAATATTAATCAAATATAAGTAAAGGTATCACATATACACCAAGTTACAAAGTTTACATTTATTCAAATGACATACAAATAACTATTTAACATTCACATACATTACATCTCATAATGCGTAAAAGTTGTGGTTTGTGAAAGCACCATTGTAGTTGTTAGGGACCGCAACTCATATTTCAAGTAAGAATTGTTTTCTGCTTTTACTTATAAACCGTGTGTCAACTCTAATCTTAATTCTCATTAGTTCTTTCTAAGCCAAAATAATTTTAATTATTATAAGAAGGTTTGGTGTAGGTATGTGAGGCCCTAGACATGCAACCCAAGCATGCATAAGCCATCACAAAGAATGAGAGAACCAAGATAAGGTAATATTAAGAATCATATCACACTTTCAAAGTAAGTCTAGACAAGATCAAACATGTAATAGGATTACCAACCCCATTGAACTCTTTATATCAATTCCCATCATACTCCACTCATAAAATATGCTTCGATGTCCGAATGTTATCTCTCACGTGGGTAGGAGTCACTCATTGATAACAACGTTAAGGGACAATTATAAAATGAAACAAGGTCCTAGATAAAATTTGGAAATTGATTCCCTATTATGAAATCACAATCATAAACATATTTTGGAGTGAGAGAATTTGAAGGAAAGTGATTGATCTTTACTCACAAAGTTATTAATTTGACAAAGAGGAAAGACTATACAGCTTCTCATGTCTCTTGTTCGTGAGTTTGGTTAAGGTTTATATCATGTATTATTGATGTATCTTGTAAATATTTATATTTAGATGTGGCCAATAGAAATGTTGCATGGAAATTTCTATTTCCTTCTCAATTCTTAAATGTTTAATTTATTGAAATTTTTCCTTAATAGAGTTGTTAGAGTCTTTTATACTCCAATATGTTTGGTTACGCTCCTACAATGCACTTATTAAATTAGCTCACATTACCTTTCATTTAATTTTATCTTACAAAGGATCTAATGAGGGCTAGAAGCAACCCATACTCCACGTCTCCTTTGCACATCATGCCCTATTTAGTTGCCTTAAAAGGGAGGAGTTCAACATCACATTTTTGTTCTACATGAAGGTTTCCCTTCACCCTACCATTATATGCCACATGTTCTAAAAAGTTCTCAAAACCAATATTACCACTTTAGGAATGAGTTTCCCATGGCAAGAAACTACATTGCTTAAGTCACCATGTAAGTGTTAAGTAGGATAGAATGACATTCCCTCAAGAATTAACCACAAATCAGTCCACACATGTTTATTACATCTAAATCACATCATTTAGTTTTCCAAAACTTAAAATTCCATTAATATCTACAACATCCACACTTACACACACGCAAGGCTTATTACAAGGTTTCAAAAGAAACACTAGAGATGTTTTATTTCATAAGTGAACCCAAAGAGAAAATGTAAGTTTATTACTATGCTGAGATTAACCATATGGGAAAATATCCTTAGACTAATTCCCCGGTGATTCTAACCTTAATTAAATTCAAATAGGCATGAAAACCCATAACATAAACATTACACGTCTTACCAATTTACAATTTTAAATTATCTTCTTTATTATTTAAGTTAACATGATTTCTACATGGTTGGTCCTACACTCAAAAGGTGTCACCCCTACTGAAGTTGAAAAGTTAGTTTAAAACATAATTAGATACAATCCAAATAGTTTTCTATGTATAGTGCTTAAAACATAGGGGTTCAAGAAAAACATCAACTTTCAACACACTAATTTGTATATATTGCATTCTCTTTAATTCACTTTCAGTTAATATTCACATACAATGTCAATGTACAACATTCCAGTGCCAACTTATCATTATCAATATATCAGGATTTTAATCCTTCTTGTATGGAGTACCTGCAACCAACACACTTAATATGGAAAACCCTTACACTTAATCATAAACAAACACATCCATCATTTCAAGCAATCCAAAACAAAAGAGTAGAGAGGTAGAGATAGATAGAGGGAGAGAGAGAGAGAGAGAGAGAGAGAGAGAGAGAGAGAGAGAGAATGTTTCCTCACACACTCACACTTCCACATTCATCAACACTTTTCTTTCTTTTTTATTCTAGAGAGAGAGTAAGGAAGAGAGAAATATTATGAGACATTTTATTTTCTATTCACAATATCATAACCATTTACATTTTATATCCATTTTCATTTCAAATCCATCTACATTTTTAATCCTTTGACATTTTCAATACCAACCACAATTTCATAGTTATTTCTAGAGAGAGAAAATAGAGAGGAGACATAAAACATCATAAATTTTATAAATTCATTCATAAAAACTAATTGATTAAATCATACTCTACACAATGTTGTGACAATATTAAAAGGTTTCACGAGTAGTTATTATTCTAATAAGAACCTTGAAAGGATTTTCTAGTAAAAGGAATGATACCCAGATCGTACCAAGCCAAGAACACAGATTCTAATCAAACACCATGATCAATAAGATGAAAGTAATCCGCCAGAATAACTTTACATAGACTTTTGCAAACAAATGAGCATCAATATCATATATTATTATGGAACTCAACGAAATACAATGAGAATGGGCCTTTCAACTTAAATAGAATCAAGTAAACACATTCTTCATCTTTCTTATCTCTTCCACTCCCCTTCAATCAGTCGACAAATGCTTGAACTTGGTAAGATAGACTATAATTATTGGAAAATCTTCGAGATTAAGAGAGGTGATCTCAATTTCAAGTTGCATGGCTCTCATATGATCCATCTTACCAAATAAATCCTCTAATTTCTCCCATATTTTGAAAGGAGAGACACACTTTTCTAAATTAAACAAAAGACTGTCACTTCCATAAGTTCCTATCAAACCCATACACTCATCAAATTTGCACTTTGGTACTAAAATTTCTCATATTCTCTAGTGAACACTAGTTGTTCAAGAAGTTAAATCCCATAATCCTTTCCACTTAATTATCGTTTCCATTCTTGGTTTCCATGTGTGGTAATTATGTGTTGTTAATGGCTCAACATGATCTAATGTAAAAGTAGATAAAGACACCATCCTCAAAAAATTGCCAAAAGAAATGCAAGAACCAATCAATGCAACAAGAGCCCCCTAGATTTTGGCACTTCATAATGAGTGCATGTTACAATATGGAACTTTATAATTATAATGAAATTCTCAAAATAAATATTTCCAATGGAAAGAGCACAGAAAAACAAGCACTTTTACAAAAAACGACACTCAAAACCGAGTTACCGATCAAAATTTACAAGTTTTTCAATATTATGCTCTACTATTTATTTTAGTTCTCACTAAAATAGAATAAAATGCTCTTGCCTTCACCACACAAATAAAATGAAAGGGGGCTGGAGTTAAGCACCTACTAGTAGGAATCACAAGATTTAAACCCTCATATGACCATACCATATGACCAAGGGATAAGGATTTCAATGGGTGTTTGCATTGTTATTCTAGGGTGTGCCGCTTGTTTTTGAGAACGTCACATCCAACCGCCTCTTCGGTAAAAACTATTACTTCCTTGCCCAAAATAGATGTTTGCATGGATTTTACATGAAATAGTAACTCGTGCGCAATCCATGGACCCCGCCAAAAGGGAAAGAAAAGAAACATATTTCAAAACCTGCCTATTGCACGCCAATTGAGAATGGTTCACTCATAGAAAAAAAACCAGATCGGATCTTTAAAAATACAAAAACCCGTAAAAATGATTTGCTTCATTTTCTTCCGTCTGGCATGAAAAAAACCAAAAAACACAACTACCTCCGTAAATGGCTGAGTTTACAATGATCTTAGGGTTTTCACACCTTCTGGATCCAATAGTGGCCTCTGTTTTGCATAAAAATTCACACATCAAAAAAATACGGACAAATCCCGAATGCTTGCAAAATAAAACTTACATATGGATGTCAACAACAATCTCCTACTCTAATACCATAAAAACCAGATCACACCAAGCCAAGAACACAGATGCTAATCAAACACCATGATCAATAAGATGAAAGTAATCCGCCGAATAACTTTACATAAACCTTTGCAAACAAATGAGCAAAGAATATCATATATTATTATGGAACTCAATGAAATACAATGAGAATGGGCCTTGCTTATATAGGCAATGAATAACAATCTAAGAACCACCAAGGTTGTAGATCAAGCCATAAATCATGAGAATAACTAGTCAAGATCATAGATTTAGGAAAGAACTAGACATCACGGATCTAATCAATACCATAGATCAAGGAAAGAACTATACCTAAGCAACTATATAATATCCCCTAATATCTAAATAAATAAAAAGAAATATCCACACACATAAGTAGGTGAGGATAAATACAATAAAGGTAAATAAATTACCTAGGTGAACATGAGCTAAGGTAAATACCTACTCTAACATCTAGCTAAAGTTGCAAGTTTGCAAAAATTGACCAAAACAAATGCAAAGTGCTTGCAAACTAGATCCCAAAAACACTCATTTTAAGTTCAAGCATAAATTTTGTCGATTCCTACTTACTCCCCTACATACATAGAACTCATCGATTTGACATAATTTGATTGTGACGAACAAGGCTCAAGTCACAAAGGTGACTTTGAGGACTCGATTATTGTAAAAATGTTAAAAATTATTGTTGTATAACGACCAACAGCCCCAAAACCCACTTGTAATACTAAATTCTCAAATAATTTTCATAAGACTAAGAGTTGATTTCAATTCTCCTATCAAGGTCTAGAGGTAGGCAGAGGAGGTTTTCGGTTTCACCCAATCGAGTGGAAACTGTAAGCCAAAAATGATCACATTATTTTAAAATGAGAACATTACCAAAAGAAACTAAAATTCTAACTTGGTTTCAAAACTTGTCTCATTAAGGCATAAAATTGAGCTTGTTAAATTTTTTAAGGGCCTTCATGGTGTCTTATATCGACAGATATCATGTTAGAGGTTTTAGTTAGTGGTAACATCTTAGTCTCGACGCTTCATGTGTGCAATTTACAAGGTCAAATTTCTAAGTTTTCTAAATTTCTGCGTAGGTACATGAAGTATCATTCATTCTAGTTGCATTTTCTACTATTCAAAATATTTAGAAGCCAAAAGAAGGAAATGATGAAATGCATAATTAAGTGCAAGAGGAAGGAAGATCCATACCGGTTTTCAACATTGTTGGAGGCATCTCGCTTGGGGATTTTCACAAATATTTCACATGCATTATGTAAGATTTCCCATTTGATAAAATTTCAACATTCAATATCTATTTGAAAGCTCCAAATCAATTTTAGAAATCTTATTTTGTGAATATTCAACAACCAACACAACCAATGAACGTACATGCCCACTTATTCCTATATGTTACCATATGAATGTAAGGCACAACATTTTTAGGAAACAAATCAAATAAGAGAGAGGTCATAATACTAAATCCTCTTAGTTCTATGCTCTTAGGTGAACCGTAAGCACCGAGAGCGAAAATCCTCACACTCACCACAAGTTTAATTGGTATGTTAAGGATAAATTTTAGGGTCTCCTCAAGATGGTCATGTACTCCAAGAAGACCCATCAAGAAAACAAACCCACACAACCACCTAGAAAACAAATCCACCAAACCACCATAGGTTTAATTTGTCATTTTGGCCATAAGTTCTAGAATTTCCTTGAGATATCCATCATGACCAAGAAGGGCAAATTTTGGGCCTAAAACAATAAAAATCCCACGTCATTCAATCATTTTCAACCTATGCCCTTTAAACCTATGCGCTTCTTGCAAGCGAATAACACAAAAATGAAGATTATAAGGTCATAAAATACTCCAACAAACCGTGTCGAAAGGTATCCCCACTCTATTATGCTTCGATAGACGCTCTACAACCCGTCCCAAAGCTCCTATTATTGTTATTATCATTTTTTAGATACACACACACACACACACACACACACACACACACACACACACACACACACACACACACACACACACACACACACACACACACGTTAATACATATCAATTTCAAGGTCCTTAGTTTGGATTCTTTTTTACATCTTGCATCAATCAATAACATCATTAATTTTTCTGTCAATTCCCAATTTATGTGTGGTAAATGAAACAAATTAGCTACACCATTATGTCAAACACTACATTAGGGTTCATCCACAAGTGGTCAGTGCAGGGAACACCATGACACGGACTACCCAATCCTTCTTTCTTCTCTCGGGTACCTTCTTAATATTACTTGGCCCAATTCTACTAAGTTGTTCACATTTCATGCGCATGAAAATTCATTTGTGCCAATTCCCATTACAAAAGTGAAGCCCTCTCTATGCGCACCATTCTAAAGAACTTCACACAATAGCCTTGCACGGTATCCGCTTGCCTACGTAACCTTTCTCATCCTTCTTTCCTCGCACAAAATATTTTTATGTGCTCGTTCTACATTCCAATGCGTGGGTTTATTTTCACCTTGTGCAATATCCTTCAATTCAGGACTGCACAGTACCCTTTGCACGAACTCCTACACATCCTACTCTCTTGTCCATTAATGGACTGCATAATGCTACCAAAACATTGTATGATTTCACCACATTCAAACAAGTTGTGCACACTCTTTACATGGCCAAGCCATGACTCTTCTGGGATCACAATACATCACGACATCCATTCACCTGCCAAGAATCCCGCTCTACACTGCGTTTTTCCCCAGAACTTGCAATTCTACTCTGAAATATTATAATTTAATGGATTATGGCTCACTTGGGAAACTCTAATACCTGCCACTTGGTTTCTCTCAAACTCTTATGTTGTGCAGGTAATAAACATGCATTCGCGATTCCCTGAATACTACACAAGAGAATTGTTAGAGATCATTTTAAGGAAGATATTTCTCATACTTTGATGCACAATCCTTGTATTACAAAGAATATGAAATATCATGCGTGTATAATTCTTGCGTGTAAGAAAATATAAAAATAATAATGTTTATGTTGTCTTTACTCATGATTTAATTATGTTTTATTCACATGCCACCTTTTATATAACTAACTTTTCACTCTTTTTTTTGTTCTTGTGAGAAACTAAAAATATAGACTATTCTAGCTATTGTATGAGTTAATCTAAATAGAAACTAAATTCTATATTGAAATGCTAGATCTAAATATTTTACTTTAATATTTGAATGTATTGAAATAATGGAAATAAGAGGGATATGGTACTAACCTTAAGTTAACTTACCTTACTGTAGCCGGATCAGAGCGGACCGGTATGTGGATTGGGCAAGTCAGTGACAAAATAGCCTCAAGAAGGGAAAAAGCTGGATATTTTCCTGTCTGCATCAAGCACTGGGAGGATACTTTGGGGCACTCGGGTGCCCCGGTCTCTGTAACTGGGCACCGTAGACCGCAAGAAACATCGTAACTGAACCGAAAGTGTCGCAATATCTCTCGTAATACCTTCCTTTGTCGCACAGTCACAATAATGTAAGATGTCATCGTAAAACTATCCAAAGAATTCCTAAAGTGTGCATATCTTTGTAATACCTTCGCTCATGTCGCACAAATGTCACAATAATGTATTCTATGTTGTTGTAGATGTCACAAGAATATTTCCATGTAAAACCCTATCCAAAGATGTAGATCCATTCCTAAAATAAAGAATATGCATATGAATAGTGATGCAAATATGAAGATGCCCAAATGCAGCCTTCCAAACTAGTGGTCTTACGATCATAAGATGTCCACCTACGCTTTAGTGGGTATCAATGTAGGTCTATTTGCATGTGTGTGTAATTTTATGACCTGGACTCCTAGCTAGGGAATGCAATAATGACATGGTAAAGAAATTAAGGGTAATAAAAATCACTAGATGTAGAAATCCAAATGGTTCATATGGAATAAAATTAATAATTACAACTCAATTCCCCCTATGCACTATGTGATGAAAGGGTTTAATTTATTAATGCCCAATCGTGCAGGTTAGAGAGATGGGCCAAAGGAGATAGCTTCCTTTTATCATAAGATGTCCACCCCTAGTTTTTAAACGTAAATACCTTTAGTGGGTATGGTCATAAATTATATAATCTCTTGTTCATAAATTCTAGATTCTTAACCAAGAAATAATAAGATGGTAGAAAACTAGAATTGAGTATGCTTTTCAACCCAAGTGAAATTTCTCTTAATTATTTGAAGAACTATTGATAAATGCATAAAGCTTAACATATATAAGGTGACTTGTAATATGTATTCAATGGCTTCAACTATCTTTCGAAAGGAAATGCATATGAAAAAAATTGAGGAGAAATATATGTCTAATATATTGGGGTAGAAATAAAAAGGGGTAGGACCAACCTCGAATAATGGGTAGAAATTAAGACCATTTTCAAATAATATACAGAGGGGGTATTATCAATTGAATAATTAGTGCCTAAAATCATTAATACCCTTCGAACGCGCCCATACTTTTACTAAGTGAATTGGACCGCAAATGAAAAATGAGGAAATTACAACACCTAAGACCTTCTAAAAGGCACCCAAAATTGTATACACAAGTACCGACTTAACCAAACAAATAACAATGACGATCGACTAACTGACAACAAGACCAAAGGATGGGTCACTATTGAATACTTTTATTATGCAAGATCCATATATAAAATAACATACCCGGTGGTATAAATGTAATATTAAGTGCGTGATTTTGTGACTACATCTTGTAGAAATTGAAGGCATAATCACAAAAGTTTTCCAAAAGAGTGCATGAGAAATATCAAAAGCCCCAATTGTAACATTATGAGGAAGACATAAAATAATTGCTTTCTAAACAACAAAAGACGCTCCAAAGTCAACACATACTACCAATTTTGACACCATATGAACCATGTCATAGGATCTAATCTTGTCCATTATGTCAACAAGGGAACCCGGAGAAGATCCCTAGAACATTCCATGCGAGAGATCAAGTGATGTATAAATTTAAATGAAGGTTGAATTATACTTCATGTCTTACCTATGTACCATAGAGCATTGACTATTTTTTTAACCGACTAAAAATTATATGTAGCATATTTTTATATCACCTAGAATGTATTCAATTTGACCAATGATGTGGTTGTCATGTATCTAATTTGTAAGATTTGTTTTTCCAATCGATGTGGAATTTATTGTAATATTTGTGATTATGCCTATGTTAGTTGTGGTATCTTCTATACATTCCCAAATAAAGACATTATTTCAAATGATCCTTATAGAAAGAAGATTTGAATGTTTTAATTCATTTTCCTTTTGTTCACTTGTTTCTACTTTGTGATTCACCATGTATATTGATGTGCGTGTTCACTCTTTCTACTTGGTTAGAGTAAATATACCCTAATTTTTAATAAACGTATATTTATTTTTTGTTTTATAGAGTTAGCATTCAATTCATGTGCATCCAATGATGTTGTGTTCCTCCTCGCTCCACAATAAGTTCCTCAAAATCTTACGCCTTTTCATGTCTTGATCAAGTGAATGTTGGTTTGAGATTGAGTATGGTTTCTTAGAGCTTCCTTAAACAAACAAAAAGGGGGCCTCTGTTGTATCATCGATCCATTTCTCTCTTACTTACCCTTTCTCTCTTTCTATTTTTCATAACTTAGCTAGGGTAAGACTAAATATTACAATTGGTTTACAATGCTTACTATTTGAATATCGCATGTGATACTCATTACATGTAATATTTTGCATTTGCACTTTATTGTATGTTTAGTGAATGAATGATTCACCGTATAGCCATACACTCTCCATAACCTTTTGAGGTTTCATATAACAACCATTTTCCCATCATGTGAAGTTTCTTGCACAAGACCACAAGAACTTGTGAAGAAACCAACAAACTCCCTCGTAAAAGCATAAACAATCACCAAACCACCTTAGAGCTATTCCTAGAAAATAATTTTACTTCCAAGACCAAAGGTGCACCTAAACCCTACGAAGGGAATTCCTATGCATGCAATGTACTACACAATGGGTAAGTGCAGCAAGTTGATGGACAATTAAGTGGACATAAAAACCTGAAATTTAGGTACCGCGATCATGGTTTCTAAACCACGCCGCATAATTGTATTTTATAGGTTCGGTGATTTTCAAACCTAAAATCATGCGAGCGGTTTAAAACCGCACTCGTGGTTTCAAACCGCGATCGTAGTCCTCTGAGACAAAAAAATAGACCCATGACTCCTCATTTTCCCCATTTTTCCCTTCCAACTACGATTTCTCCTAGACCTTTAGCACTCGTGCTTTGAATACCCCCTAAAAATTGCTCTTCGACTTCTGGATCGCGATAGTTTCAACCATGCCACCAAGACAAAGAGGTAAGCCCTCGATTTTGATCAATTTGTTTGCATTTTAGGTTATTTTTTGTGATTTTCATGGGTTTTTTAATTTTTGTTTATGTATACAATTTTTTTGTTTTGTCAGTTGCTCGGCAAGCTCGTAATCCTACAAACTATCAAAATATTCCTCAAAACCCTCCAAAAAATCCTCAAAACCCTCCAAACATTCCTCAAAACCCTCCTCCAAACATAGATCCGCCTCCTGTGGCTCCTTCTGTCCCCACGGAACCAACAAGAACACAAGCTGATATCGTTGGAAGAATCCGACAAAATAAAATTGTCATTGAGAACCTTATTCAGACTATAAGACAAAATCATGCCACAAATCTGTCTTGCATGACTTTAGCCAACACATTACAAACATTGATTGGCAAAGTTGACTCCACAACCAACCAAATAGATAGATGGAATACCTTTATAGGTGATCAGTAGGTGGTAAAGTATGCGATAAATTATCCCATACAGCCGTAAAAGACAAAAAAATGGAAAATATCGCATTTGTGCATTATTTACTGACCCAAGAACCAATGCCCCCGCAGCTACTTGCAAATGGTTCCCAATCCATTAGTGCCATGATGACCAAATCAAGAACAATTTTTGGGACCGATGGTGGATGGTTTTGATTATCCACCATGCAACAACAATGAGGTTCCTCTCTATTTTTTAAATAAATTATATTGCGAGTTCGTGCTTAATGAGGTCCCAAATTATTTTGACTTTTCTGAGTTTTATGGGTGAGGAGGTTGCTCGCACGCAGTAGACCCGGTGCACGCGTAGGTCAACCAAGGATCCCACCTGCCCCAAAACCCCCATCGCTTCTCGCTTATCCCTCCTATAGTGAAGGAGGTTGTGAGATCGACACACTACATGCATTGAGGGAGCTCACTAACACTTCGACCTAACATAGTGACCGACGCATTTGGTGATGTTGGTGGAGGCACCAATTCTAGCGCATCACACCACCGTGGGATCATGTGGTGCCGTATGAATCGCGAGCAAGACATCATTTACTGGATCACATGATTTCTTTTCTTTAGATGAGATGATGGCGATGTTTTTGAACTCGGTGCAAAGGATCTTGGTCTTTCACGATAAATGTCAAATAAATATTTAATATATATACAATAGTTTAATTCATGTTTGAGATTTTAATATATATATATATATGTATTTAATTGTATGTCATGTACATACATTTAAAAACTAATTTTTTATTTTATTTTAAATAGCAAGAGCTCGGTGAAGGAAATATCCTATCGACATGCTAGCTATCAGAATCGGGCATGTTATAAACGTAAGTTTCAAGTTATACTTAAATTTCAAATTTCATTTGATTGTACACTTTTATTATTATAATGTTTCACCTGTATACATGTACATATTAATATATATTTTTATTTTATATGCGCAGGAGCTCAAGCGGGTCATCATCTGCTCTGGGAACGAGGCTACCGCACGCCTCACATGATTTTTACTCAAGTTAGTTTCTCTTTACAATTTGTTTCTAATTGTGGAAGTTCACATGGATTTATGCTTTGGGTTTGTTATGTGGCAGTCATGTAGATTAATATTGATTTGTACATGTTTTTTGTATAGCTTATGATCTTGCAGAGAGACTCCTCCATATGTAGACTATGGAGGTTGTTGTAGATACTGCCATACAATCTGTAGATCCACTAACTAAGGTAAAAATTTCAAATTTGTTAAATTTTGGAGGAATTATTTCTTATTACTTAAATCTACAATATCAAATTTTGTACATGAAATATTTAATTTGAAATTTAATTATTTGTATGTAGCTTACCCCTCGTGAGTCTACCGTTGTCCCTGCAACGCGTCAATGACAAATTGATAAGGATCATGACATTGTGGTAAGATTTCACATGCATTTTAACTAAATTTTAAGTTTCTAAATTTTGAATTTATTTTAAAAATCAGGTGTTAAAAATTGTTGTTTATGAATGTGCAGTTAGGTTGCACAGCCCGCTTAGAGACGTCTCTAGGACCACACAGATGAAATCCATAGTGGCATCTCCCTCCATTACATCCCCAAGTCATGGACATGCTACTTCTAGCAGGGTGAAGAGAGGGAAGATGTTTCATGATTAGATTCATAGGACCTAGATGCACACACACACACACACACACACACACACACACACACACACACACACATATCTGGGCCAATTGGTCCTAGTTCATGATTCTTCATAGGACATTATATATATACCCTTATGCAACCGCATGTGGTCCTATATGTATGACACACTTAGTTCGAGATGTACACATGTTATGAACTTATATTTTCGTGAGACGTGCGTCCTAACACACTTAGTTCGAGATGTACACATGTTATGGACTTATATTTTTAGAGATGTGCGTCTAGCACACTTAGTTTGATACATTATATATCCATGTGTTGGTTTTCATAATGATATTATTTTTATGTTTGATTCGATTTCATTGCACATGATATCCTTCTATGTATGTATATTCTATATATATTAGTTCTATATGTATGTTTGATTTAAAATTAAAAACTATGGTTCAACATATATGAATATAACGTTATTATGGTGTAACATCAGCATGGTACAATTGTTAAGAAAATAAGGGAAGCATTTAAATATGTATTATTTTAGAGATTATCCCATTAATAGGGCTTATCCCATTGATCAATAGATACACCTTAATATCTCTTTATAATTTGGTGCTATGCCAATCAACTAAGAAGTTACACATGATTTGATTATCATAAGTAGATTCACTTCCTATTAAGTCCTATAAGTTTTTGTTTTTAAGCACACACTTTAAAACCCCATTTTTTGTATACCCTACAATCCTTCTAGTCCAAAATACACATTTTTGTGAGGGGGTTTGTCAAATAATTCACATCCTTACCATTCCAAGGTATTTGAAAAAAATTCAAGGTTCTTCAATGAATTTTAAAATGATATATCACTTGGAATTTGTGAACATTCTTTACATATTTATTTAGGATGTTTGTACATATGTTACGACATATCAATCTAGATAAGAACACATAAATATGTATGTAATGTATATTGTCAAATAATTCACATCATGGCGGGCTCTAGGGAGGCCCGGATTGGTGTCGACCACCCGATCCGAGCCTTCTTGGCATTCCTAGGGAGGCCCGGATTGGTGTCAAACCACATCATGGTGGGCTCTAGGGAGGCCTGGATTGGTGTCAGACCACATCATGGCAAGCTCTAGGGAGGCCCAGATTTGATTATCCTAGGAAATAAACGGAGGCGAGTAGTGAGAAGTCATGCCTCGGGACATCGTGGCACCAAACTAACTACGCCGACACATCCGGGTGGCCGGGTGAACGCTAGAGGAGGTGTCATTTTTTTAGTGCGCAACAACGTTGTTGCTTCTAGGCTACTTCGCTCGGCATAGTCCCTTAAGAGCCCCGAGACGAAAAAAATTATTCAACTTCGACAGTGACTACGTGACTCCATGGCACCTAATGATGTCTCATTTGACCCTACACCTCGTAATAGGGAACCTATGCATTAGCCTATCTCAGCTTTTTCAAATCTCCAATCGGTGCTCTCGCCGCCCTATTGTTTTGCAAATGCACAAAATAGTGCAAAGCTTTGAGACAATGTAAGGTCGACAAACGATATATTTTGTAAATGATGGGTCATGGCATTGAACCAACCGCACCGACACGTCTGGGTGGCTAGGTGAACACTAGAGGAGACGTCGTTTCGATGTGCGACAACATCGTTGCTTCCGGGCTACCTCGTTTGGGCGTAGTCCCTTAAGATCCCTGAGACCAAAACATCGTTCAACCTCGAACAGTGACTACGTGGACTCTGTGGCACCTAGAGACATCTCGTCCAATACTACACCTCAGTGTAGGGACCCTCTACAATAGCATGTATCAGTTTTTTCCTTCTCCAATTGGTGCTTTCACTGCCCTATTGTTTGCAAACGCGCCAAATAGTGCGGTTTGAGAGAGCGTAAGGTCAAAACGATCTATTTTCCAAACGGTGGGTCATGGCACAAAACCGAATGTGCCGAAACATCTAGGTGGCTAGGTGAATGCTAGAAGAGGTGTCATTTTGTGCGCGACAACGTCGTTGCTTCCGGGCTACCTCGTTCGGGCATAGTCCCTTAAGAGCCCTGAGACCAAAACATCGTTCAACTTTGATGGGTGACTATGTGGAACCGTGGCACCTAGAGACATATCTTCTAATCCTAAACCTTGGTGTTGAGACCTCTACACAATATCATGTCTCGGTTTTTTCCTTCTCCAATTGGTGCTCTCGCTTCCCTATTGTTTACAAATGCACCAAATAGTGTAGTTTGAGACAATGTAAGGTCACAAATGGTATATTTTGCAAACGGTGGGTCGTGGAACCAAACCAACTACGCCGACATGTCCGAGTTTCTTCGTGAATGCTAGAGGAGGCATTGTTTTAGTGTGTGATAACGTTGTTTCTTCCTAGCTACCTCGTTCGGCATAGTCCCTTAAGAGCCATGAGACCAAAAATCTTTCAACTTCGACGGTGACTATGCGGACTCTATGGCACCTAGAAATGTCTCGTATGATCCTACACCTTAGAGTAGGGACCCTCTATAATATCCTGTCTTGGTTTTTTCCTTCTCTAATTGGTGCTCTCACTGCCCTATTGTTTGCAAACGCACCAAATAGTGTAGTTTGAGACAGTGTAAGGCTATCAAACAATATATTTTGCAAACGGTGGGTTGTGGCACCGAACCGACTATTCTCACATGTCCGGGTGGCCAGGTGAATGCTATAGGAGGTTTTTTTTCAGTGTGTGACAACGTCATTACTTCCGGGCTACCTCATTTGGGCGTAGTCCCTTAAGAGCCCTGAGACCAAAACATCGTTCAACTTCAACGAGTGACTACGTGGACTCCGTGGCACCTAAAGATGTATCATTTAATCCTACACCTCGGTGTAGAGACCCTATACAATATCCTATCTCAGTTTTTTCCTTCTCTAATCGGTGCTCTCGCTTCCCTATTGTTTGCAAACGTGCCAAATAGTGCGCTTTGAGACATTATAAGGTCACAAAACGGTCTATTTTGCAAACGGTGGGTCATGGCACCAAACCGATTGTGCTAAAAATCTGGGTGGCCAAGTGAACACTAGAGGATGCATCATTTTGGTGTGTGACAATGTCGTTGCTTCCGGCTACCTCATTCGGGCGTAGTCCCTTAAGAGCCCTGAGACCAAAAATTGTTCAACTTTGATGGGTGACTACACGGACTCTGTGGCACCTAGAGACATCTTGTCTCGATCCTACACCTTGGCATAGGGACCCTCTACAATATCTTTCTCAGTTTTTTCCTTCTCCAATCGATGCTCGCTGCCCTATTGTTTGCAAACATGCCAAATAGTGCAGTTTGAGACAGTGTAAGGATGTCAAACGGTATATTTTGCAAATGGTGGGTCGTGGCACCAAACCGACTATGCTGACATGTCCGGGTGGCTAGGTGAATGCTAGAGGATGTTTCGCTTTTGGTGCGTGACAACGTCGTTGCTTCCGGCTACCTCGTTCAGGCGTAGTCCCTTAAGAGCCCTAAGACCAAAAAATGTTCAACTTTGATGGGTGACTACGTGCACTCCATGGTACCTAGAGATGTCTCGCCTCGATCCTACACCTCGCATAGGGACTCTCTACAATAGTATGTCTCAATTTTTCCCTTCTCCAATCGGTGTTCTTGTGCCCTATTTTTGCAAACGCGCCAAATAGTGTAGTTTGAGAAAGTGTAAGGTCACAAACAAATCTATTTTGCAAACAAAGTGGGTCATGGCACCAAACTAAATGCGCGCAAAAACATTCTGGGTGGCCGATGAACACTAGAGGAGGCATTCTTTTGGTGCACGAGAACGTCGTTGCTTCCAGGCTACCTCGTTCAAGTGTAGTCCCTTGAGAGCCCTAAGACCAAAAAATTGTTCAACTTCGATGGTGACTACGCAGACTCTATGGCACCTAGAGACATCTCGTCTGATCCCGCACCTCGGCGTAGGGACCCTCTACAATATCCTGTCTCAATTTTTTCCTTCTCTAATTAGTGCTCTCACTGCCCTATTGTTTGCAAACACACCAAATAGTGTAGTTTGAGACAGTGTAAGGATGTCAAACGGTATATTTTGCAAACGGTGGGTCATGGTACCAAATCGACTACGCCGACACATCTAGGTGGCTAGGTGAACACTAGAGGAGGCATAATTTTGGTGCGTGATAACGTTGTTGCTTCCGGGCTACCTTGATCGGGCGTAGTCCCTTAAGAGCCCTAAAACTAAAAACATGTTCAACTTCGACGGGTGACTACACGCACTCCATGGCACTTAGAGATGTCTCGTTTTTTCCTACACCTCAGCGTAGGGACCTTCTACAATAGTCTATCTCAGTTTTTTCCTTCTCCAATTGGTGCTCTCGCTGCCCTATTGTTTACAAACGTGCCAAATAGTGCAGTTTGAGAAAGTGTAAGGCTATCAAACAGTCTATTTTGCAAATGGTGGGTCGTGGGACTGAACTGACTGCACCGACACATCTGGGTGGCAAGGTGAACACTAGAGGAGGTGTCATTTTGGTGCATGAAAACATCGTTGCTTCCAGGCTACCTCATTCGGGTGTAGTCCCTTAAGAGCTTTGAGACCAAAAAATCATTCAACTTCGACGGGTGACTACGTGCACTCCGTGGCACCTAGAGACGTCTCTTTTGATCTGTCTCAATTTTTTCCTTCTCCACTCGGTGCTCTCTCTACCCTATTGTTTGTAAACGTGCCAAATAGTTCAGTTTGAGACAATATAAGGTCACAAAATGGTATATTTTGCAAACGGTGGGTCATGGCACCGAATTGACTACGCCGACACGTCCAAGTGGCCAGGTGAATGCTAGAGGAGGCATCGTTTTGGTGCACAAAAATGTTGTTGCTTCTAGGCTACCTCATTCGGGTGTAGTCCCTTAAGAGCCCTGAGACCAAAAACATTGTTCAACTTCAACAGGTGACTACGCAGACTCCATGGCACCTAGAGACGTCTCATCCAATACTACACCTCAGCGTAGGGACCTTTTACAATATTCTGTCTTGGTTTTTTCCTTCTCCAATCGGTGCTCTCGCTACCCTATTGTTTGCAAACGTGCCAAATAATGCAATTTGAGATAGTGTAAGGTCACAAATGGTATATTTTGTAAACAAGTGGGTCATGACACTAAACCGACTATGACGATAAGTCTAGGTGGCCAGTGAACGCTAGAGGAGGCATCGCTTTGGTATGTGACAACGCTTTGCTTCCGTGCTACTTTGTTCGAGCGTAGTCCCTTAAGATCCATGAGACCAAAAATCATTCAACTTCGACGGGTGACTACGTGACTCCATGGAACCTAAGGACTTCTCATTTGATCCTACACCTCGGTGTAGGGACCCTCTAGCAATAGCATGTCTCGGTTTTTTCCTTCTCCAATCGGTGCTCTCACTACCCTATTATTTGCAAACGTGTGAAATAGTGCAGTTTGAGCCAGTGTAAGGCTATCAAATGGTATATTTTGCAAATCGTGGGTCTTGGCACCAAACCGACTGTGTAAATGTGTAGGGATGGTCTTGTAAACACTTAGGCAGGTGTCGCTTTCAGCTTCTCTAAGCTCTAGGTGCTTCTAGGATACCTCCTTTAGAGCCAAGAACCCCCTCCATAAGTACATGAATCATTGTTAATTGCTTCTCTTTTCTTGTAAAACAATGAAAGCTTCTCTTAGCTTCAAGAATTTACAATTCTCTACTAATAATGCCAACCACGTGAAGGTGGAAGCTTTTTTGGCACCACTAACTTGCACATAAAAGTGTTATTCAAAGAAATTTAAGTTTCAAATCAAAACCATACTAGATATATACAAAATACACAAATTTAATAAAATATATGAACTTAAATTTATCTAACTAACAAATTTATATATACCAAATAAATTATATCAAAGAAATTATACATAATAGACATGAGCATCAGAATTCATTCCAATGAACCATCGTGATCGATCTACTCTAAATAGTGAACAAGATTGCTTCATGATCTCGACTCTCGAACCTTCCAAAGAATCTTGTTATTGGGTCTTCCTTGATATCTATAAAGCTGAATATTTGTTGCTATAACTAGATGCGAATATAATAGTATTTTCTTATGTGTCTCAAATTCTTCAAACACCCAAACAAATGATTTTTTAATGGATACCGTCAAAGCCAAGTTCTAATAACTACCACTGACCCTGTAGGGTACTCAATATCTTTGCCATCTATAACAGAGAAGTCAACTTATTTCTTTCCTCGATGCAATGACATAAAAATAGTTTTTTCCTTCTTCATTGTCTTCTGTTGCAATAATTGCAAACACATGCCCTCCAAAAAAACAAAGGTTTCAACTAAAATTTAAATTGTACATATTATAATTTCAATACAAAAATTGTAAATAACCATAAATACCTTGTCGAACCAAAATCAAAATTTCGTCAAAGTCCTTGGATGTTGTAAATTCATTTGCAGAAACAAGTTGTAATGCTTGTGGAGGTTGATAACTAGGAAGTGGAGTTAGAGGCCTACAAATCCATCCATCCACCCATTCTTGTGAATCATACTCAAAGAATGACAAATTTGATACAAGATGCACAAAAACATGTCAAATTTCTTGTCCATGTGGCCCACGAAGTAGCGTCTGAGCTACAAAATGAGTGCATATCACTGGACCTAGTGAGTGTCATACAATCCTTGTAATTAGTAATTTTTTGTTCCTCTATCAACCAAAAATATCTACAAACTGTGGAATTTTCTTGAGAATCTTGGGTCATGTTGTTAATACACCATTCCACTATGCTCTTTGCATCTTTCAATTCAACACCATCTTTGTACTTCAACCTTCTCTTACAAGAGCTCTTTTCACACATGCCTCTCGCACCTTCATGCTCTCCTTTTCCATGTAAAGCCTCAAATGAAACTCTAAATATGTTACACACCCATCTTAACGTACATCCTTCTCATCTAATAAAACATTCATGCATTATTAAACTGAGACATGTAATTATCTCGACCATATATAACGTTGTTTTAAGTGGATGTCCCTATCAAATAAGTTTCCATAAAATAACTATAAACACCCTTGCACAAATTTAGTAGAATGAGTACGATCATCACCGATATAAAAGTGGTACTCTCTTAAAAAAATTGATCATTCTCTCAGATCGTCAGAGAATGTATAAATGCTATATGCACAAAAATGACAACTTGTACCGAGTTGTAATATTGTGATTGAACCTCCATTTGTGGTTGCGCAATGTGTAATTCTCTCGCAAAATTAACCACCAAAAATATTACCAATAGGAAATGTGTCTTTGCATATCTTAAATTTTTCATCCAACCATCAAGCTCTGTGTGTATGCCTAGCATAATCATAAACAATTTCATCCTTAATTTTTTTCATAAATTGAAAAACAGGTATATGTTCTCAGAACTAGCTCACACCGTTTAGACTCTTTTCCATCTTTCAACTAGTATGCAACTGATTTATATGCATCAAACTCAAATAAATTATGTCCTATTGCACCATCAATTTTATCATGGATGCAACTTCCCAATTTAGGTAATCTGCCACATGTACCACAACTTCCATCTAAACAATCACGACTATAAAAAAATTGTCCAAATTCTTTTTCAAAAAATATCTTAGAAATGAAATCCCTGGAAGATATTGGTGGAACTTGAACACCACATTCCAATAACATAGTTTCGTAATGAAAATTAGAATGAATACGTAAATATTTAGCATAATGCATCACAAATTCAACATGTTGCCTACAATAACAAGTGGTGCGAGCGTGGTTGATTTTCACATAGAATGATTTCAACATTTCAAAAAAATGTTGACTAATTTTAATTTCCAGATGCTCTTGTTCAAACTTACGAAAAATTGAGTTTGAGTCATATCTAAGAAATGCTTTGACGTGGTTCACGATTAGTAGAACTAACTCTCTGCTTTACAACATCTCTTGCATTAGGTGAAAATATAGTGTTATCATGCCAAAATTGAATAACAACTTCTCTTATAGCGTCAAAATTATATTTTTCCTTACGCGGTGCTCTAGCAAAAATGCCCAAAAATTGGTGTTATTGAGTGATTAAAGGATATTACATCTTTCAATTGCTTTCATAGAGTTTTTCGATTAACTTGCAACATTCGACTTGTTTACGTAATTAAACATTGTTTTTTTATTGATTCATTTACAACATTAGTAGCAAAGTACATGACGCACAATATTACTATCCCTAGTGCGTCTCGACACCAAAGGTGTGATATGCATCATGAAGGTTTTCAACAATTGAGATATTTGACCACGTATATTAGATGTTATCAATCCTAAGGTGTTTAATGTAGGTTTCATTTTAATCAATTTCATCAAACTAACCAATCGACATCTTTGGGAATCATTTAAATTTTTAAAATGATTATCCCGAATTTCAATGGCTTTTCTTCTCGATTTTTCATTTAGAAAGTTTATCAAACATTAGTTTCAAAATGTTTTCATTAATTTCAATAAAATAATTAGGCTTCTTACGGAAAATCCTAAGAGGTGTTCTTGTCAAATTTTTCTTGTCTACAATTTCAACTTGAATTTCCTTATTCACATTTTCATTGTCTCCTTCAATTTCAACATTTGCTACATCACAAGTATTTAATTCTTCTTCAACATTGACGGTAAAAACATCTTCATCATGAGTATTTAATTCAACTTCAACATTGATAATAAAAACATTACCTGGTTCCTCATTGCTTACAATAGTAGGGGTTGAAGATGAACCTCTTCTTGATTCATGAAGATTCCGCATTCACTCAACATTTTGAAATCTGTTTGCCTCTAATTCGTTTGGTGTTTTTTTACTTAATGACTTCCTTTTTTGACTTTGTTTCTTGTCTCCCATGATGTTTTGCTTCCGATGATAAGAAAAACGTGCAAAAATGATTTCATAGTAATTCACACTGCAGTAAAGTCAAATAGTAAAAATCACATTGTAATTAGAACATTGGGATGTGTGTAAATATGATTTACGAACCGTGATCACGCTTTAAAAACCACGCTCATGATTCTTGTTATAAAATGCGTGATCGTGGTTCTATCTGTATCATCAAATCTGACCCTAAGGCTTAGGAAATCCCAACCAAATCTATGGAAGGTCATTATGAAGTGTAAAAGGTCAAAAAACTTCAAATTTACTCTTCCACAAACTTGAACCATGTTGAAAAACTCGAACAACATTTCACAAAAATGGTGCCATCGCGTAGGGGAGACTATTAGCTTCGTAGAAATATTTATTTTAAAGTGAATAGAATAAGATAAATATTATTTTATAATTTTTTACTAACAATAGGTCTTTAAGACTTTTTTTCTCGCGAATGTTCATGTCCACGTTTAAGACTCAAGAACTTTTGTTTTACTTATCAAAATGTGATAAAATGTATACCATCCCAAGCGTTGAGAAATTTTATACACATTATATATATATATATATATATATATATATATATATATATATATATATATATATTTTTGATATTTTTGATATAGTTATGGTGGGCAAACGGAAAGCGCTCCGTTTTCTAAATCTTTTCATACCACTTTCACGGAAAAAATCATTAAAAAAATATTGCTCGAAAAAATACAAAATAAAATCCATCCCAAGATAGACAACTACATCTAACTTTTCACCAAATAAAAAAAAATAACAAGATTTAGTCATCCAAATCATGGGCAAATATACTACAATCTTATAGATATTTTTAAAAAAAAACCAAGTCATATAATTTTAAGTGTTTAATATAGCTAAACTTGTCCATTTTTAAAAAAATAATAGTTTAGAAACTAGATTCCAGATGCTACGATTCATATTTATAAAAAAATTCTAATTTTGAGTGCGTGTATTGCTAATAATCCATACAAGTTGAGATTTCGTTGTTTTTTGCAATATGACGTCCACTTATGACCCCTTTTTTGTCCACCAACTTGCTGCACTTACCCCAATCTCCTACCTATACATGCACCATCCTTTTAAGAGAAGCATTGACCCTCCCCGTTTACATGGTTCCTTGTTTATTATTTCCCATGTTTGCATGTGTTCCATCTTTCAACATCAAAGATAAACATATCTAGTACTAGGGAAGAGGTGTATTAAGGAAAAAATAAAATTTATGGAGCTAGAATGAGGGCATCATTCATTATATTGGTGTAATGCATATGTTTTTTTGTGTAAAACATTCATTAGGGGCACAATTCTCCCAACTTTTCACTACGCGCTCTCCATAATCTGCTCATGTTTCCTATAGCTTGGTTGAGAAAAGTTAAGGATCTAATAGATATCCTAAGAGCCCAACATGACCTTCCAAAAACATTTAATGTTGTTTAAAGTACAAGCTTATAGGATTATTTTCCGCCGAGGATCATTTTCATGCCTTCTAAAACACCTTGCTCAACCACACAATTTTTATGAAGATATCACATATGCCCTATTTCCTTGTACATTTGGTGAGACAACTTACTACTGGTTACTCTAGTTTCTACATGGTTCTATCATGAAATATTTCTGTACCTTCGAATCTACATTCCTCAATCTCGTTGGTATGCCCATAGAATTTACATATGCATACTTCCATATTACATCCACTTATAAATGAGAAACATAGCCCATGGGTGTTTTCAACTCCCACTTCTCCCAAATGTACAAGAGGTTGAGGGATCATTATGAAATCACCGAGGTGTTATCCATCCAAATATACTTGCATACACTAGATCATCCATTTTCCATGTTCATCAAGAAATACCTCACATCCCATGTCTCTATTTACACACTTTTCCACACATATGTCTTAGTGGATAAACCATATCTTCTCCAACCTATAAATTTTCTATTGTAACATCGTACTTATTTCTCATATATCGTGTTCAACCCCACTCTTTCATAATGCACCCCTTTTGTTTCATCTCCCAACCATGTCCATCTAACCTATAACCAAGTTTGTTATCCTACGTAATCACCCTTGGATGCCCTTGTCTAGGATTTTCATACTAAGAATGTAAATAAAAATCAAGCTTCAACATGTGTACATCACAATGATTTTACTATTAATAATAATGATATCATGCATTTTGATTTTGGTTGTTTTTCTTCTTCTTCTTCGGTTTTCTAACTCTTCTTATTTTTCTTCTAACATTCAAATAATTTGTGCGTAAGAAGAGGAAGTGTGTGAAAAGGAGAGGCACAGATGTGACAAGGGAAGAAAACTTCTCGACCTTATGCATAATGATGTGCAATCCTTCATTTACAAGTGTAAAGTGGTAAATGAGTCACCCGAAAACTAACATTACATGAAAAGTGAACACAATAGTTTAGATGAGTCAAATGATATAAGTCTTGAATTTACTCGATGACATTTTTAAAATGGTGGAGAAATTAAGTGTTAATTCCCTTCTTGGAGGTGTTTGTAGACACAAAATCACACACTTGGGTACATTTCTAGGTCCTAAACACATACTAGCATTCATATGATTCATAAGCAAGAAAACTAGTAATTGACGACTATCTTTGGCCTCTTTCCTTTACTTCTTGTTTTCTACTTGGTATTTTACACCCTACAACCCAGTTGGTATTTTACTTATTTATCTTTTATGGCTTCGAAACCAACGCTCATCCAGGATAGGAGTGCCCAGGTGCCCTTGTCCCCTTTGGGACCCCTTGATCTTTTTCTATCTTACTCACTTCTTTTGGATCTATTTTATCTTTTGGGAATCTTTTATACTCATGGGTCGGCCTTCTAGTTTTCAATTATGAAATTCAAACAAGTGAATCATATAAATACATAGTTATGGTTTAAAAATAAGGGACCAAGTTCTAAGCATTATTACTATCACCTAAGCTTGCACTTAAAAGGAACCTAAAGCACTTCAAATCATCCATTTGGCATTCAATCAACAAATAAGGGACTGCATTTTTCTGCATACACTGCATAGGAGGGGAAGTTCATTCTATTCCATCCACACATGCTATACATTGTTACATTCTAGATCTATCCCGATATCAAGTGTAACTTACACAAGGGAATCCTAGGGCACAATTTCTACACACACTCACAAGAACTACATAGATTCTGAGATGTAGTGCAATGCTCATCGTAAGTTCACTCTGCCGAGTGACTACCGAGATCAGTTCGAATCCCCATATCACATATTTATCTTTTGGATTTGATGTGGTTTTGTGGGTTTTACCGTTGAACATATCTTTTACAGTTACGTATATCTCAAAAAATAATGAGTGACATACAGTGATCAATAGAGAATATTTGCAACACTTGTGTGACACAACAAAAATTAGATTCCAACTAGTTGCATAGTCACGGGCACTTAGTAGCAGTCTCCAGTGCCCAAACGCTCATGTCCTTTCATGGGTGCCCATGTCCGACATCATCTGTGAGTTTCATAATTTATCTTGAGCATTTATGACACTGTCCACTTCCCCGTGTTTAGCAATTATCCCAATCCATAGCACTTCTAGATTAGGTGTAAATCAACTAAGTCCTCTCTCCTTTATTTTCTTAGGTTTTTGCACTTTTCTTACTTATTGCTTGTGTCACATTGTACTTAGCATATGTATATCATTTATTACATTCAATTACTCTGTAATTAGGGTTTTACAAAATTCTATTTTTAGTAAATAATTGTGTGAATCCTACTCATGATCTTACACCTAGATCCTTTCTTTACATATTCTATCTAATCTCTTTCATGACTCCTAAGGTTTCTTAAGTCTTCTTGTATCAATTGTTTCAAATGCACACACATTGCAAATATGCTCTCCAAAAAATCCTAGATAGTATATATCTCCTTAACAATATGCCACCTTTATACGTCAATGCTATCTTTGATCCTCTCTCCATGACTCTATTAGTCCTACTATCACAACCAATCAATCCATTTGCAAGTCAATTTGAGCTTTGCATTCATTATTTCAAGATAAAATTCAGGCTATGGAATCCACGATTACATCTCTCACAATTGAAATCCAACATCTTAAGGTTGTTTCCCAATCCCATGCTAGCTCTTCTTCTACATCTCATCTTGCTTCTATGTCTTCTACATGTTCTCATGTTAGTGAACCTCAAGTATTACCACTCCCGTGTGCATCTCAAGTTTGATTTAAATGCTAAGAAACATGATAATTCCTGATCAATCAATTGATCAACTTTCCAAGCTACTCATTACTACTCTCCTTATCATCTTGCCAAATATCAAGGTCACCCATATTGTAATTATCATCGAATTAATGGACATAATGACAATGATTGTTATTATCTTAAATGAAAAATTGGCCACCTTAAGCATTATGGTCTCATTTCATTTGCTACACAAAATGTTGCTACATGTTTATCTCCAATTGCTAAATCCCATTGGGTTCCTAAATTTGATCACTCCATGTCTAGTGAGCATCATTCCATCATTGTTAATGTTCCTACTTCCGTAAGGCAAGAAATGCCTATTCAACCCATTCCAACTAACTAAAAACTTATTCTCCAAATCGGTCCAACCCCTCCTCCTCTCAATTATTATACCGCATTACTAACTCCAAGTAAGAAACCTCCTCTTAAAATTGGTCCAACCCCTCCTCTTCTCAAGTCTTCTACAACATTATAAATCCCACATAAACTACCACCATTCAAGATCTCTCCCCATCCTACTCCACTTCGCATCCGATTATCTTCACAAAAAGCTAATCCTTACCTTGATGGTTGGGACACATTTCAAACTATATCCCCACCACAATATCTAGTTGGCATCATCACATAAATCTCCATCATTTTCACACTTGGGGGGCATCACGCTTAATTCCCCCTCTTAATATCATACGTTGACTATCAATTCTACTACTACACTATTTGCTCCATACTTCTTACTTCGATGCAATCTTATGCAACTTGTTACACATAATTTAAATTATCATTACCCTATGACACACTCTAGTTCCACAGTTCATACTTGATTGTTGAGGGTCTAAATATGAAATGAACCTCACCACATTCATTCTTCACGCTCTATGCTTCATGATCTATCTTTCTAGCACACACTTTCAAACCATTTCCCGATGATGACACACTCTTGTTCTATGGATCATTTTAACACATGAGGGGGAATTTATAAATGAACCTCATCTCACGCACATTTAATGGGGGCACAATGCTCTTTCCATCTTTGCATACTACATGCCTTTCCATCACACTCACCGCATATTGCATATCTTGGTTTCACTTATTCTTGCTTACTTATACTACTTACATGATGCACTTTTCTTACTATGTTAGTCAGATAATTAGTATGTCATTATATTTTCTATATACAATTGCGTTGATGCATGACACTTATATAGTACATCTGATGCTTACCTTTACCAGTCCCACTGAGGATCTTAGAGGCATCTACTTTCTCACACATTACAAGTGTTATTATTTTCTTATTTACTACTTCTACTTCATAGCACACTACTTTCTATCGATACATACATGCCTTGACATATTTCTTATATTTCTAACGTGTTAATGGGTGCTTCATGTGCAACATTTTCCTTCTAGGACTATTCACCACCATGGTTATGTCGATACATTTTACTTGACATTTCTTTCTACTTGTATTCTATTGTTTTGCATGGTTATGCCCTATGTCTTGTTTGATCACTATCCGTATGCTTTGGCCGCTTTGGCTTTGATTGTCTTGTGACATTGTGAGCAATGTCCCATGTTTGAAACCTACTTTTATGGTCTATCTTGTATGCACACTTACTTGTTACATTATTTTTCTATGACATGTTTACTTATTTTGATACTAACACATGTATCTATCCACTTTGTTTGCATGTTCCTTAGTTTCTACCATGCACATCCCCTCCCCCTACATGGATATAGTTTCATATCAATATTGGGTCCTCTCTTTTAAGCCGCACACTCCTACCGACATCACATGTGCCCCAAACAAGGGGGCATACATTGGGTGAACAAATCACCGCATACAACAACTCATAGCTATAACACAATACAATACAACAAGGAATTGACATAGGTTATAGTTACAAACACCGGCTCAAAATCATACTTAGGTCGAGTCACAACACAAACACTAAAGCACCCAGCTCGAAAGGAGCACCCAGCACACATATGTCCTCCTTAGGTGTTAATGTCTCGGGGGACATACAATCATTTTCTCGTATTAACACAATTCACATATGCATTCGATAAGTTTGATAAAGATCGTGAACGGTCTTCTAGAAAACAAAATGTAATTTATATCCTACATTCGGTTCAATCCAAGTATAATTCAGAACAAATCAAGGACAACAAGAACAAAATAGGGACACACCATCTACAATGGTGTTTATCGGGAAGATTCATGGATGGAGAGTAACACTAGACCTCTCTCCCCAACACTTGCTCTTTGGCATGAGATAACCCAAAAATGCACTCTTGGTGTGATATCTCCCAAAAAACTCGCACTTGGCATGAGATTTCCCAAAAACTCACTCTTGGTGTGATATTACCTAAAAATGTATTATACACATCATTTTTAGGACATTTTTCTATCCTTTTACACTCTTCTACATTAGGTGCACACTTTCCTTTTACATACTTTTACATATGCACATTTTTCTCTGATTTATCATATACGATACTTTGACTACATTCTTTCTCTTATTCTATAGGTATGTCCTTACAAGAAGTAGAAATCACAAGCTACAACAATGGGTACACCGCAACACATACGATTCACCCCCTAGGGTCACTTTCCTTTCCTAGTTTCCATGCTTCATTTTTGCATCATTCCATGCTTCACTTGTCAACTCGACACGAATTTTGCCGCACGCTCTACATAGTTATCAGGTACACATCTCTTAACTAATTTATGTTATCGATTATTCACTCAATAACATAAATCTGGGGCAAATGTAGACACAAAATCACACACTTGGGTACATTTCTAGGTCCTAAACACATACTATAAATCATATGATTCATAAGCAAGAAAACTAGTAATTGATGTCCTGTCTTTGAACTTTTTCCTCTACTTCTTGTTAACTATTTGGTCTTTTACACCATACAAACCGGTTGGTATTTTACTTATTTATATTTTATGGCTTCATACACCAATGCCCAAAGAGGACAAGGATGTCCAGTGCCCTTGACCCTTTTCTATCATACTTTCTTCTTTTGGATCTCTTTTTATCTTTTGGGCATATTTTATACTTATGGGTCGGCCTCATAGCTTATCAATTACGAAATTCAAACAAGTGAACCATATAAATACATAGTTATGGGTTAAAAAAAAGGGACCAACCTCTAAGCATTATTACTATCACCTAATATTGCACTCAAAATGCACCTAAAGCACTTCAAAGCATTCCTTTGGCATTCAATCAAGGGACAAGGAGATGCATAAGAATTGGAAGTTCATTATATTCCATCCACACATGTTATACATTGTTACATTCTATATCTATCTTGCTATCAAGTGCAACTTACACAAGGGCATCCTAGGGTGCAATTTCTATACAAACTCACAAGAACTACATGGAGTCTTAGATGTAGAGTAATGATTGGTAATAAGTTCACTTTGTTGTGTGACCATCGGGGTCAATTTGAATCCCCATATTACATCTTTATTTTTTTGGATTTGATGTGGTTTTGTGGGTTTTGCAATGAAACATCTCTTTTGCAGGTTACAGGTATCCTCGATGAATAAGGAACGACATACAAGTGATCAATAGAGAATATTTGTGACACTTGCGTGACACAAAAAAAATCATATTATGACCATTTGCACAGTCACAATCACCCAATAGAAGTCTCCAGCATCCAGGTGTCATGTCCTTCCTTGGGCGCCTGTGTCCGACATCATTTGTGAGTTTTAAAATGTATCTTGAGAATTTATGACACTGTCCACTTCATGTTCACTAGTTCTCCTAGTCCAGAGCCCTTTCAGATTAGGTGCAAATCATCTAAGTCCTCTCTCCTTATTTATTTGCTTAGGGTTTTGTACTTTTACTTTCTTATTGCTTGTGTCACATTATACTTAACAACTTTATATCATTGTTTATATTCAGTTACTCTACAATTAGGGTTTTACAAAATTATTTTTTTGTTAAATCCGTGTTGAGTTCCTAAAATTATCCGTCACCTAATAGTGTAGGATACATAAGGAATCACATGTAGAGATAACCTATAAATTATTCTTATCCACTTTGTGTAAGGACAAGAGTATGTTTCTCAAATAATTTATGTGTTGACCTGGAAGCATATGAGTGAAATTTTCATCTATAATGCCACCATGTTCACCTTTTCATGAGCTATATTTAGATATGTATGATCGAAAAATGGATTTGAAAATACCTAATTCTATGTATTCTCCATATTGTATACTTACACTATAGGTTTTCATCATATTCTTTCTTCAGAGATGGTCCAAAAGGTCAGGGTTGATGTGGACACCTTCGAATGATGTTTCAGGCCATCGTTGTTCTGTTAAGGGTAATTTTCAAGTAACGGTTACGTAATCATCCTAGCGGTTACATAATCAATGCTTTTAACATATCGAAGTTGTGTAACCACCGTGGTGGTTACATGACCGTTGGTTTATGTTTATCGTTTGCCTGGCCCACGACGGTTCTAGAATTCAAGATCTGAACAATCACAAATGTTCGAACTTCCAAAACGGTTTAGTTCATCTTTCCATACATCCTTGGGTAGAGAAAATATAAATACAAGTTCAATTCTTCATTCTAGCTAGTGATGTTGAGTGAATTCTTGTGTGAGCAAAAGAGGAGTTGGATTTCTTTCTTGTTTTGTTCATTAAGAGTGAGTTTTTCATTATTGAGAAGTTGTGAGCAAGAAAATACAATTAGAAGGAGTGTGAATCCTTCTTGAAGGCCAATTATTGGTAGTACTTTGTATTTTTGGAGAATTACATAGTGGAAGGGAAGAAAATTTTCTTACCCACTAGAGATTTTTCCACATTGGATTTCTCCAGGATAAATAGTGTCTCCTTGTCTCTCTTTTCAATTTTTAGTATAATTTTGTTTAATTATTACACATTATATTGGTTAAAAAATAACTTAGTGAATATTTCATTCATTTTCACAAGCACAAGATCTGTTTATTGTAATAAATCAACAGTTTATGGATCATATTGGTATTAGAGCAGTTAATATTTCAGTTTTTTTGTGGTTAACTTTTGTTGAAATTTCACTTAGATGCCCCTTACCCTAAGGGAAAAGAAATCTGTTAAGGTATTCTTATTCCTTTTGAAGTATATATTTCCACAACGAAGTGGAAGCAAGGAATCCGAGACATGGCTCGTAGAGAATATGTAGATGATAGTGGAGAAGAATGTTTCTATAACATACAAGTTAGAGGTAGATGTGGCAAGTCTGTCTAAGGATGTGGGCAATATTTCCTTGTCTATAGGGAAATTGGATTCCATCATGGGATTACTCATGGAGAAATTTTCTGTCCAAAGGAGACATTATAAGCCCATGAAGAAGATGCTTGTGAGTACGAATAAGAGAAGTGCCATGCCATTCCCACACCTACTTCATTCAAAGAAAAGGAAAATATGTAAATTCAACATTATGATGGAGACTTGAATGTTGAGAAGCTATACCATTGGGATGCTCAATTGGAGGTATATATCGGTTTGCATCAAATTAGTGAGAGTCAACAAATTTACTTTTCTTGGTTAAAATTGACCAATCATACTTTAACTTGGTTTGAAATTTATGTGCATTCATTCATTGTTAAGAATATTCCTTTGATTACTAAGTGGGATACTTTTAAAAAATATAATCAAAAATCAGCTTTATCCTATTTGTTATTAGGAAAAGAGGTCCATGTATTGGAAATATCTCAAGTAGAAACAATGCCAAAATGTGTAGGCGTATACTAGTGAGTTCTGGAAGAAAGCTATCTAGATGGGAAAATATGTATTAGAATGGGACCTATTGATGAAGTACATTGGTGGATTTCATATCCACTTAAGGAGGCCATTCTCTTTTTGAAGCCGACGAATGTAGGCGAGGCTTGTACGCAAGGTCACTACTTCGATATGGAAAAGAAGAAGAGTTCATCTATGTCTCAGCATGCTTTGAGCAAACAAGGTGACACCAAGTAGAAGGATAAAGGAAAAGGAAAGGGTAAGAAAAATGTTACTTCTATTTCTAAAAAGGATACTAAATTTCACTTTGGGAATTGTGATGTTACCACTCATTCTGAGGAAAAATGTTGGAACCTCCGAATTACAACCCTTCAAGATCAAGAAAAATAAGAAAAAGGCCATGGCTTCCCTCCAGGGAGAGAGATTATTTTGTAGTGAAGAGGTGGATGAGACTATGTGTTGTAACTCCGTCTTTGGAGAGTTATGTTTTTGTAGTAACAATGTTGTTCAAGAAAAGGAACTAACCAAGATTTTTCATTTAAAAATTCAAGTGAAGAAAACTAAGGTGGATTATCTTTTTGATACATGTTCTCAAGCTAATTTGATTAGTAAAGAACTAGTGGACATGCTAAAGTTGGAAACTTACAACCACACAAGCCTGTATTATATGGGTTGGGTAAAGAAATGTGTAGACATCAAGGTTATTAAGCAATGTAAGATCACTTTTGGTATTGATAAGAAGTTTATTGATGAAGTCACTATGGATGTTGTTCCCCTTGATGTGTGTGGTGTAGTATTTGGCAGCCCATATTTGTATATCAAGGATGTTATCTTCATGAGGAGAGCCAACCAATACCGCTTAGTGAAGGATGGTAAGAGCTACATCATTTCAGCCTTTTCAGGAGATTTGAAGATCTCTTTGGTAAGTGTCATTGAAGCCCAAAGCTTATTAATGCTAGTGGTAAATTTGCATTACTTATTTTAAGGGATATGCCAGAAGATGAGATTGTTACATCTAAAACCACTTGTAGCATGTTTTCTAACAAAGACCAAACACATATCAAGGAGTTTGTTCATCAATTCAGAGAAGTTTTCCAAGAATCTATGGTGCTACCTTCGGTCAGGCCAATCAAGCATGAAATAAACTTTCTACCCGATAGTCTGCTTCCGAACTTGGGATTATATAGGTAGTCTTTGAAAGATGACAATGAGGTAAAACAATAGTTGTAGTCTTTGATTAAACAATTTATAATTCTTCCTAGCACTTCTTGATGTGATTGTCCTATTGTTTTATTACCTTAGAAATATGGTTCATAGAGAATGTGTGTTGATTATAGATCTTTAAATAAAATAACCATAAAGAATAGGTACCCTCTTCCTCACATTGATGATTTATTACATCAATTACAACATGCTAAATATTTTACTAAGCTTGATTTGAAGTTTGGGTATCATCAAGTATGGATCAAGGAAGAGGACATTTGAAAAACAATGTTCAATACCAATCATGGGTTATATGAATGGTTGGTATTACCATTTGGGCTATGCAATGCACCAACTACCTTCATGAGGTTGATGAATGAGGTAATGAGGCCGTTTATTGATTCCTTTATTATTGTGTACTTGGATGACATTTTGGTTTTTAGCATAACTTTTGAGGAGCATATTGACCATTTGCATCAAGTTTTGAAAGTTCTTAATGAGAAACGAATTGTGTTTAATGAGAAGAAATGCAAGTTTTCTCAACAATTGCTTGTTTTGTTGGGACATGTGGTTGGAGATGGAGAGTTAAAGATTGATCTGACTAAGATAGAGTCCATTCATAATTTCCCTACACCAAGTTTGACCGAGACTAGGAGTTTTGTTGGTGCAATTCAAGTATTTGAGGAATTTCTTTAAGAATTTTTCATCCATAGCAGTGCCACTACATTCAGTGACAACAGGGGGTAAGTATTTTGATTGGGGTAAGAAACAACATAGTGTTTTTGAGTCATTTAAATATAAGATTAGTCCTACTCCATGTGTAAGCTAGGAAAAATACACTACTACTAAGGAAGTAAAATACCAATTATCATACCTCCTCCTTCGCGTTCTGTAGCAAACCTCAGAATGGGCTAGGAAACTTGGATTGAGCCCTGATTTTGTGATATGTAGGTGATTTTCTTCAAGACAAAGCAAGACCTTCCTGCAACAACGATCCTCTTACTTAGCATTGGATGGAAAAAGGATTATGAGGCTATTTTGGCATTAGGATGAGGCAAAAGGATGTTCTTTGCTCAAAGGATGCAAGAACTTAGATATCAGCATGGAAGCTTATTCTCCGTGTGTTTAGAGGGGAGGTAAGGTTGTATTTATAGCCTTTGAGGGAGTGATTAGCTTAGATTAATTTAAGTAATCGTGGTTTGAAAATGTGGGCAAGATTAAGTGAATGGGTTGAAAATGTGGGCAAGATTAAGTGGGTGGTTTGAAAATGTGGGCAAGATTAGGTGAGTGGTTTGAAAATGTGGGCAAGATTAGGTGAGTGGTTAGAAAATGTGGGCAAGATTAGGTGAGTGGGGACCACGAAGAATGGGTGAAGATTTAAATTATATTTTTAATTCATAAGTGGAGGATTTTAGGTGAGTGGGGACCATGAATGGTGGGTGAGGATTTGAATTTGAATTTTTAATTCAATAGTAGAAAAACATGGAGAATAATGACATGTGGTGAGAATTAGGTTATTTTTTGGATTTTGAAATAGATAATTAATCAAATTATATTTGATTAATTCAAGTGTATTTTGTGGGAAATGAGGAAGGGGAATTAATTGATTTAGGATAGATGTGAAATTAGGGTGTCTACATTTTCCCCTCTTTAGAAGGTACTATGAAAGTAGTGTCCTTTCAAAGAAAGTTCATGGTATGGGGAAGAATTCAATCTACTTTTTAAAAGGTAGAGTGAATGTTTGTTGGGGAGAATAGAAAGTGGTGAGTGATGGATGTCATAGTATCCTCCAAGACAAAAATGTCATGAGAAGATGTGATTATGGATAGATGTGGTGATGCCCCCTCGAGAGGACTGACGAGAATGGAATATACGACAGAACTCTCAAAAATAAGAGAAATGGATTCGATAGAGAAGAGGATGATAATGGAGTGGAAGAGACTAGAATGACCGCATGACGCAAATGGAGAAAGGATTCAATCGACCTTGAATGCTAGGTGTGAGGGTGTGTGGGAAAGAGAAAAGGGAATGGATAGGATTGGGGGTTGATTATGAGAAGAGTAAGGGAGATAGGGGAGGGGAAAAAAAGGAATGAAAGAGGTAGAAATAAGAGAGAGGGATGATAGGGGAAGAAGGGAATGATGAAGGACAAACAAGGAAAAAATAGGAAAATGACAGAGTAGAGGGTGAAGGGATGAAATAGAGATGATGCAAAATGAAGGAAGCAACAAAGATAGTAAAGAGGGATGCGTGGAAGTGAAATAAATGATAGAGTTGAGAAAAGTAGGAAACGGGAAAGGATAAATAAGAAGGAGAAAACGAGGTGGGAGTAGGGGGTGAAATGGAGGAAAATGGAAAGAGGACGAAAGAAGAAGTAGAACGGAGAAAAAAAAGAAACTATGAGGGGCGAGGAAAGTGTGAAAAAGAGGAGAGAAAGGAAGAGAAACAGATACAGAATGAACGAAAAGGTAGGGGTGGTAGAGAAAAGGAGAAGTGGTAAGAAGAAACGTGAAAATTAGGGGAGAGGAAAGGAAGATAGAACAAATACAAGGAGAAGATTGAAGGAATCGTGTCATTGCGAGGAAGACCAAGGCCAAGAATATGGAACAGACCATATGGAGATGCATGTGGAGGGTGGTATGATAAAAAAGATAGGACAACGCTGAACAACCAGGTTATCGATGGGGAAGTAAGGAGGAAACGTGATGGAAAAAGGGGAAGAAGATGATACAAGGGAAGGGAAATAAGACGAGGGGTGGGAGAGAGAAGAGGATAACAAAGAAAATGATGTAGAAGGAAGGGAATACAGAAAGGGGGTAATAAGTGGAAAGGGAATGGTATAAGGAATGTTCAAAGAAGAAAGAGGGGAGGAATGACATCGATTGGAAAAGATGTGGAGATGCATGAAATGAGGATACTAGGATGACGAGAAAATAGGAAAAGGATGTATGATGAAGACAGTAAAGATATTGAAGAGGGCAAAGAGGAGATGGAGAGATGGGTAAGAAGCGACAAGAAAGGGTAGGAGTGAGGGAAAAGAATAGGAGAGAAAAGAGAATGGGGGATAGAAGAGGCAATGCCAATGAGGGGATGTTAGGGAAATCCCCTTGACAATGAGTGGTGGGGAAGGGTGAGAGAAAAAATGAAGAAAAGGAGAAAACTAATGAGGACTGGAAAGGGTAACGCCAACAAAGGGACGTTAGGGAAAACCCTTTGACAATGAGTGGTGGGCTTAGAGGAGGGAAGGAATGAAGGGAAACTCTAGAAGGTCCAAGGGAGTGAATGAGGTCATGCAGAATGAGGATTGATAATTTTTAGGGAAAACCCGTTGACAATTATTAGCGCGGGAAGAGAAGATGATGATGAAAGAATGATATAGGAGTGTTAACAATAATGGCGAATGTGTGTGTGGGTAGAAATGTGGGGGGAATTTGAGAAGATGAAGTGGAAAGAGTGAAGAAGATGGGAGGGATGAGTTGGGACTAAGTGAAAGCGAGGAGAGGATGCGGGTGATGAGGATGAACGAGGTGAGGATGAAGAACCAAGACATGAAAATAATGGGAAGAAACAAAGAGGAAGGGTGATGGATCAAGAAGGGGAAAATGGGGGAAAAGAATGTGATTGTAGGTGGAAGAGATGAGTTGTATGTTGTAAGAGGATATGTGGAGAAAGGATAATAGTAGGAGGAAAAAGTGGGTAATAGGAGATACCAGGTGGAAGAAGCGATCAACAAAGTGAACTAAGAATGAGGCGGGGGAGAAGTTCATGATGACAAGTTAAGTGTAGGGAGGACCCTAACATAAGATTGTCATGTGACGGAAGTGGTTAAGTAAGATTGCCATGTGAGCAAAACTGGAGATGACAAATGGTCAAGCGAGAAGTGGTGTTTGCGAGAATCGAAAAGGAGGTGAAAGGATGTGATAATGGGGAATGCCGAGAAAAAATGAAGGGTGAAGGGTGTGTAGTGATGGGGAAAGGCAAGGAGATAGATCATCCTTAAGAGGGACTCTTAAGTGAGATCGCCATGCCGGGTGAGTGGTTAAGTAAGATTTCCAAGCAGAGGAGGGTGATAGTGGTGGTAAAAAGATGTGATGATGGGGAATGAAGAGGAAATATGGATGGTGAGATTGGAGAGTGATGGGCGAGTGTAAGATGACATGTCATGCTTAAGAGAATCTCTTAAGTAAGATCGTCATACTACTGGAGAGGTTTCGTAGGGTCACCCAACCGACAGGGATGATATGCAAAGAGAAAGACAAAATGATATTGGGGATAGGGGTGGAATGGTAGGGTGAAGAAGATGATCGCGATGAGAGGTGGGAGAAATAAGATGGGATGGGGGAAGGCCACAGGGCAGATCAACCTTAATTTGAAGTCTTAAGTAAGATTGCCATGTGGCTAGAATGGTTAAGTAAGATCGCAAGCTGAGGAAGAAGGATGATGTTAGAGTTGGTGGGAATAGGGTATGACAAAATGGACTGAAGGGGAACCCTCAAGTGAATTTGCCATACTACGAGAGCGTGTAAGTAGGATGACCAGGCATAAGGTGGATTTGGGGAAGGATGAGAAAAGAGTGAGTGAGGTATGCCTAAGTGGTATATGATATGAGATGAGGTGATAATAAGAAAGAAAGGACACAAAGGAGTGTAACATGAATGGATGAAGGAATATATGTAGTGGAGGGCAGAGAGTGTGAGGGGAATCCTTAATTGGGATGCCCGCGTGGTGAGAGTAATGATGCGAGAATGAGAAGTAGAAGAGGTGGAGTGGGAAGATATGTTTGGTGGTGATGGTTGTTTGATGAGAGGGCAGGTGGTGAAGAAGCTTCTACAGCGGGAAGATCTTAGGGAGAGGGTAAACCTCCACTGAGGATTCCATATAGAAGGGGTTAGTAAGTAAGATTGTCAAGCGGGAAGCAAAAGTGTGAAAGGAAAGAATACCAATGGGTGAGAGGGGACAGGAATGGTGAGAAGGGTAATATGGGTATAAGTGGCGGAGGAGTAAAAATGAGGAGTGAGAATGAATGGATCAAATACATGGTGATCATGGTGGGGGAGAAGGAGTTGCTGGATAGTGAATGCTACTTGAGAAAGATCATCAAGTAGGATTCGTAAACTGCAACGGTGATCAAGTAGGATTCGCAAACTGGAGAATGCATTAGTATGGGTGAATGGATGGGGTGCAAAGTAAGATGTTGATCATGTAGGAAGATACTCATGTGACGAAAATCATCTTAGTTTAATATAGCACATAACAGATGCATCGTGATATAACATTAGGATGACTAGACTGTAATATGCGTGATAAGCATAGACAGGGGCCATCAAAAAGGTTTGATGCCCCAGTATGATATGCAAATGGAAGAGAGCATAGACAGAGGCCATCAAGAAAGTATGATGCCCCAGTACGACATGCAATCAGATAACATAAGAATATTACAGAGAACACCAGGATACATAAAATCAAGATGCCCCCGTAATATATCAAGATACAAGAAAGTAATTAATAATTTATAACTAATAATGCAACACAAGAACCAATAAACATATCCCTAACGTGTTCCATAGTGAGGATTGATCGGATGTGCCCCCAAGTAGGGGTACGAGGACATAGTAAAACATTGGGTCATTGTCCTCAAACAAGGAAACAATGAGAGCTGGATTTGCCCCAAGCGAGGATTCACACGAGAAGTGGTTTGAATTTGGTAGTCATAAGGTGATTGGATCATTCATTGGGGATAATAGTTCAAAGGTTAAATTGTGTTGGTTATTTGAGAGTTTTTTTTTTTTTTTTTGACAATTTTCAAATGTTTTTGATTTTTTTTTACGATTTTCAAATGTTTTTGGATTTTTGACGATTTTCAAATGTTTTTGGATTTTTGACAATTCTTGCTAATGTTTGTGTTGGATTTTGGATGATTGTTTCTAATGTTTTTGGGTTGTTGACAAGTTTCAAATGTTTTTAGATTTTTAGATTTTTACATTATTTTTGACGATTTTCAAATGTTTTTGGATTTTTGGATTTTTACACTGTTTTTAGATTTTTAGATTTTTTACACTGTTTTTTTAGATTTTTGATGATTTTCAAATGTTGGTAGATTTTGACACTGTGAGTGGCAATTTATGGACCAGAGTGCAGACTTATCTTTGAGAGGCGATAAACATGGATATTATCCGTATGTACTGTGTTCCGTGTTGTAACTTATGCTCAGAATAACACAAATTCTCTTTCCATTGGCAGGATATGGTGGTGATGATATGATGAAAAGAATTCCAGCTCCATTCTTGACTCCACACAACTAGTAAGATGTGTGGGTTCATCACCGAGAATCAAGAAGGACGCAAGAGGTAGATAATGAGTATAGAGACAAATGCTAAGGACAATCCCTTTGGGAAATTGTGACTCCATTCTTCATAACGGTACTGAACCAGTTTCAAAAATGACTTTCACTTTATGAGTCATGTGCTAGACTTAGACAGTTATGTGGCCTGCTGATTGGTAAGATATGAGGTTAAGAGATAGTTCTCTCTTCACTTAGGCATCTAAATTACGTGTTTGGGGATTCTATAATTTGTAAGCACTATAAGATTTTGTATTTTTGAAATGACTCCCTATGCCTTGCCCCATGCTACTAGTGAGAAGCAAGGGCTCATCACCAAAGGCAAAATATAGGCGAGTGAATTTCCTTTTTGTCTTTTTTTTTTTTTTTTTTTTGAATATTTTGCAATGTTTTTATGCTTGTATGAGAATGACCCTCTACGCTTTGCCCCATGCCACTTGTAAGAGGCAAGGGTTTATCACCGAAGACAAGACGTAGACGAGTAAGGGCACCTTCCTCCATTCCCAGTCTCACACTACCAGTAAGAAGTGTGGGCTCAACACCAAAGACTATGAAGGACGAAAGATGTGACAATGAATTATTCATAAGTTATTGAATTGATGGTTTTTTTTTTACAATAGTGTTTTATATTTGGAAGAAACGTCTGCCCCTAATCTCAGCCCCACACGACTAGTAGGACGTGAGGGTTCAACACCGAAGACTGAGATGGACGACCAAACGAACTGGGTAACGAAGTTTAGAGCTTTGTTATGAAAGAGAGAATGTATTAGAAGGGGATATATTACCATCAGTAAGCTTCTAGGTATGACCATAGAGGAAAGCGACTGAAAGTGGAAGAAGTATGACGCTCACAAACTTAATAGGATTTATACTAACACTTGTCTCATGATGATAAATATGAAGATGTGATTTTGATAAATAAAATATCTGCCAATGGAAATGAATAAATTTAAATTATTCGGAGATAAGCAAGACAAAAGGAACAATGTACATGTTGTATCCTAGAATAGTGAACATCTCAAGGATAAAATTTCTTTAAATGAACTGCATTCATTGGTTCATCAAGATCTTGACCATCTGTAGTGGCCAATTTATAGGCTCCAGAGCCAAATTTAGCTGTGATTACATAGGGTCCTAACCAATTAGGCTCAAATTTTCCTTGTTTTTCTCGTTCTTTAGTGGTATTCTTTTGATTTTATTTTAAAACAAGGTCACCAATTTTGAATTCTTTGGGTCTTACCTTTTTATGATAACTGTGTTGCAGTTGGTTTTGATAGACTTGAAGATGATTGAGAGCATTAAGTCATTTTTCATCGAGAAGCTCAAGCTCCTGAAGCCGTGATTGTTGGTATTCATCCTCATTAATTACATCTTTAAGGGATATCCTCAAGGATGGGAGTTCTATCTCAATAGGTAAAATGGCTTCACAACCATAAACAAGGGAAAATGGGGTGGCTCCGGTAGGTGTGCGGTAAGATGTACGGTAAGCCCAAAGAGCGGGGTAAATTTGAGTATGCCAATTACGTCCATGGGTGTTGACAATCTTTTCCATGATGGATTTTAAGGTCTTATTGGTTGCTTCCACTTGACTGTTGCCCTGAGGGTAGTATGGAGTGGACCATTTAAGTTTGATGTGAAAATGTTTGGCTAGGTCTTTTACATCCTGGTTTTTAAATGATTTGCCATTATCTGCAACCAGAGCGGATGGAATACCAAATCGACATATGAGATTATTGAAAATAAATTTCGATATTTGGCTACCGGTAACATAAGTGAGAGGCATAGCCTCTACCCATTTAGTGAAGTAATTAGTAGCGGTAATGATGAACTTATGTCCATCGGAAGATGTTGGTTTGATTTTACCAATGAGGTCAAGTCCCCATTGAGAGAAGGGCCATGGTGTGGTTATCGATTGTAATGCCTGGGAAGGTGTGTGGATAAGATTTCCATGCTTTTGACATGCTTGACAACGTTTGACAAAATGACATGTGTCACTTTCCATGGAGGGCCAATAATATCCAACTCACAGGATTTTCTTGGCTAAGGCGATACCATTCGTGTGTGCTCCACAGATACCATAATGGACTTCAGCTAAGACACTCGAGGATTCTTCCTAATTAAGACATCGGAGCAGGTGCCATCATATCCTCGTTTATAAAGAGTTTCTGCTAAAATGGTGTAACGAGAAGCACGTTGTGCTAAAGCACGTTTATGCATTGGTTTCATGTCGGTAGGAAATGTTTTATCACGAATGAAGGTATAAAGATCGTGGTACCAAGGGTTATTCGGACCCACGATCTCACATACCATAGTGTTTTCAGAAGATCATAGGCAAGCATTAAGAGATGTTCAACGAGAAAATGTGTCCTGGGGTTGACTAGATGCGATTTCTAATAGGGATCCAATGGTTGCCATAGCGTCGGTAGATTTATTACGAAATTATGGGAATTTGATCAAAGCTAATTAATCGAAAATAGCTTCGAAGACTATCCACCATGCGTTTATATGGGATAAGTTTTTCATCCTTGACCTGGTATTCATCGGTAACTTGCTTGATGATAAGTAAAGAATCACCAAATACAACTAATTCTGTAAGATTCCAAGATATAGCCAGTTTTAATCCTGCGATGAGAGCTTTATATTCTCATGATATTGTTGGTACATGGGAATGCTAAGCAAAATGATTTGGGGATAACATGTCCGCTAGGTGTGATAAGCAAAATACCAGCCCCTGAGCCATGGAGATTACAAGATCCATCAAAAAATAGAGTCCAAGTTGGCGCGATGTCTATGTGTAAAATATCTTCATTAGGAAAAGAGAACTAAAGTGGTTCTGTGCCAGATAGGGGTGCCTTGGCAAGTTGGTCGGTAAGGGCTTGTCCTTTAATTGCTTTCTACTAACAAATTCGACATCAAATTCACTAAGTAATACGACCCAACTAGACATTCTTCCCGTGAGAATGGGTCTAGACAACAAATATTTGAGAGGATCAATTTTGGCAATCAACTTAGTTGTGTGATTAAGCAAGTAATGACGTAACTTATGGAATGCAAAGGCGACCGCTAAGCATACTTTTTCGATTTGGGAATAATGTATTTCATGCTCAATAAGTGTTCGACTAAGGTAATATACAACCTGTTCTTTTCCTTGATCATTATGTTGTGCTAGTAGAGCTCCTATGGCATGTTCAGTGGCAGATGTATAAAGCAACATAGGTTTATCGGCAACCGGTGACATAAGAATAGGTGGACTAGAGAGGTATTCTTTTAACTTAGCAAAAGAGTCTTGGCAATCGTGGTTCCAGTGAAAGTGTGCATCTTTCTTGAGTAACTGATTAAAGTGATGGCACTTGTCAGCCAACTGTGATATGAAACGCCGAATAGATTGTATCTTTCCCTGAAGACTCGTATAATTGTTTTAGGTTTTGAGGAGGAGGCATTTCCATAATGGCTTTGACTTTGGCAGGATCCACTTCTATGCCTCTTCGTGAGACAATAAACCCTAATAATTTACCAGAGGTTACTCCAAACACACATTTCTTTGGGTTAAGACGAACCTTATACTCACGTAATCTATCGAAAATGTGTCTCAACACACTTGGATGCCCTATTCGTGTTTTAGATTTTGCTAATATATCATCAACATAATCTTCCATGATATCATGTAACATGTCATGGAAGATGACAGTCATTGCTCGTTGATAGGTGGCACCAAAGATTTTTCAAGCCGAAAGGCATGACCTTATAACAGAAGGTGCCCCATGGTGTAGTAAATGTCGTTTTATGTTGATCTCCTTCAAAGAATACGTATTTGATTATAACCAGAGAATCCATCCATTAAGGAGAGCATTTCATGGCCTGCCGTAGAATCAACAATCATGTCTATATTTGGCAAGGGAAAGTCATCTTTGGGACAAGCCTTGTTGATGTCACGGAAGTCTGTGCATATTCTGATGCCAGGAGTTTTCTTGGCAACGGGAACTATGTTAGATATCCATGCCAAATAATCAATAGGTTTGATAAAGTCAGCTTCCAAAAGTTTCTCGAGTTCAGCTTTGACAAGCAATGCAACTTGGGGATGCATTTTACGTAGTTTTTGCTTTACAGGTTTTGCATCTGGATGTACCACAAGATGGTGTACTACAAGAGATGGGTCCAGGCCTGGCATGTCCTTATACGTCCATGCAAATATATCTTGGAATTCAATAAGGAGTGTTGTGAATTCCATGCATTCTTGGTCAGATAGACTAATGCCAAGTTGTAAAATTTTTGGCTGTTCAGTGGTGCCAATGTTTATGTCTTTTGTTTCTTCTACAAGCATTTTAGATGTATCCTTTTCGAGAATGATGCTAATGGTTGATGTAGGTCATCAGTGTTGGGTGTTTGTTGGAATTTTTTGACATGTTTATTGGATAAGGTGGCGGTGAGGTTTTGACTATGGGAAATCCTCTGTTTGCGCTTTTGATCCCAATTTTCTGAGGGTGAAGGATCTGAATATTTTATCTCTTCGCCAAAATAGGCCGATTCATTTAGATTGATTTCAAATCCTTTTCTATGGTCGGAAGTAGGTATTTGGTCATGAGTTCCAAGGAATTCTTCGATGGCTTCATCATTTTGGAACATGTCCATGGCTGCATGATGTGGTTGGCCATGGTCTATGAGACTCGGATGTGTAGGCTCAAAATTGATGACATTAATAGAGAAATGTTCAAAGGCAAGATGTGTTTCAGCGAGGTCCTCAAAAAGACTACATGGAGACCTAATGTCATTATCAGAATTGGTGTCATCATTGTCACTCGAAATTATTATGGGAGCGACATCAAACACCTCGAAACCTAGACCATGTTTACCGTGATGTTGTGTGTAATTTATAGGGTCTAAACGACCTTGTTCATTCGGGACCGAGTCCTTTACCCTACCATCGCATGTTTTTCATTATTCGGTGAGCTTTGGTAAATCGAGGGACTCATAACATGGAGCAAAGTCGTCATTATATAACCAAGATCCTAAAGAACTTGGAATATGTTCGTTGTCAAGATGACCAAACTTTTTCCAAACTGATTGACCCATTTGGTAATTGGGATGGATTCTCAGATGTGGAGCGTTAGGTTTGCCATAGCTATGTGGGGATTTGGTGATATAAAAAGAGTCTGCCATCTTTTGAAATTGATATTCACCGCATCCCGTGTCAATGATTTTAAATGTGTGAGATGGGGGACCAATAGGTACCTCATGTGGTGGGGAAGTTAGTTTGGTAGTCTTAAAAGATGAAGAGAATGGGTTATAAGAAGAAGGGGGTGGATTGAAGGATGAAGGTTGGTTATTCACAGGAGGAGGTATCTTAATAGAGGAGGTGTGGTTGGATGAAGAAGATTGGCTAGGTGAAGAAGAAGATGGTGTGGTGGAAGAATAATTGTTGCTGGAAGAAGAAGCTTGATTAGTGGAAGAAGATGATTGATTAGTGGGAGGAGGACTGGTGGAAGGTGGTTGACTAGCGGATGATAATGGATTGGAAAATGTGTTTTGGTTATGAGATGATGGTTTCAGATTATTGTTAGGGAGTGTATCAGGATCAATGCGTGTTTCATTAGGGATTATACGAGGTGGAGCATATTTATCTCTTTGATGGACAATAGTGATCATGTCGATACCATCCTTCGAGGAATCTACAATACTCAAAAGGTTGGGATCTGCACGTAATGTAAATTCCTTGTCCAAATGAGGAAACTTAATGCATTGGTGGAATGTTGATGGGACGACTTTCATGGCATGAATCCATGGTCGGCCGACAAGAATGTTATATGCAACTTCTACATCTACCACATGACAAACCGTGTCTAAGGTGATGGGTCCAACTTGGAGAGGCAACGTGATTGTGCCTTCAGACTTTCTTTCGCTATTATCATACCCACGAATGGTTATGATATTGTTTTGCAAATCATTTTCAGTGTAGCCTAGACAACGTAAAAGTTTCATGGAACAAATATTTAATGCCGATCCATTGTCGATTAAGACGCGCTTGATTTTACGATGAGTTACATAACCCTCGACGTATAAAGAATGATTATTAGCGATGTTGGGATTAAGCAGGTCAGCAGGACCAAAAGATAAAATAGGATTGGGGACCGTAAGATGTGTAATTAAAGCCTGGAATTGTTGTGAATTGATGTCCTCAGGGACACGAGCATTATTCAATGTTTGCATAAGGATGCGTTGTAGTGCGGAGAAGAATTAAGTAGTTCCATGATTGAAATTTGTGCGGGAGTCTTCTCTAATTGTTTGACAATATTAAATGATGGCGTAGGTTGTGGAGAGGAATTGGCGGCGGAATTAGATGGTGGATTAGGAGGTGATGCCGGGGACGAAGTGGCAGATTTTTTTGTTGTAGGGACCCACATTTTTTTCTGTCTAGTGGTGATCGCACAGTCAGTTCTGATCTTTATAGTTGCCACTAAGTCTTGGTCATAATCTATGGTCGAGATGACTGAGTCAAACTCGACATTACTTGACGATTGACCCTTATCTTTTGAATTGTTATCATGATTAGGGAACGGATTTTTGAACATGTGAAGTTTTTCATTAGGTGTTTTTGTCTCAGAAGTATTTTCAACTTCTATGTCTCTCCACGCTTCAATCAGTCTTGACGTAATGGCGGAGTTACATGCATCTATCTGTGGAGTGCCCTTTTATGCGATGGTAATCACAATATTCATTGTCTTTATACCAATTTGGTTTGGGTTGTCCTTCTTCGAAGGGTCTGACAATGGGATATGTAATCATATTAGCATTTTCCAAATGACGAAAGACACTAGATAGACTTTCTCCGAGAGGAGTGAACTCTCTTCGTCGATCCCTAGAAGGAACTTCCTTTCTAGGGATAATGATGGGTTGTTTAGATTTTAATGTGTCAGTGGGATGGTTTTGGACATTTCGACATGGCGGAATCAAGTAATGCCATCGCTGATTTATATTTCGATTCCGATTAAAGAATTTAGATTTGTCCTGGTTCTGAGGAGTGTCTCGATAAGGTTGGTCTCTAAAGGGTGCTTTAAGTAAGCCCTTAGAAATGAGGGCTTTTTCGATTTGTGTCCCCTTTTCGATGACTTCTTCAAACTATTCATACAATGCATTTGCATGTGGAATGATAATTCGACATTGAGATTAGGGACAAAAATGCTAACTAGTTGTCTCTGTACTGAGCAGGGAAATCGGCTTGCAATTCCGCGCCATCGTTGTAAAAAGGAAGCAAAATTTTTGTTTGGCCTTTGCCTAGTGTTGCAGAGATCAAGCATGGTTATTTCTGAGTCTAGGTTATAAGAAAAATGTTTGACAAATTTCTCCGATAAGTCTGCAAATGTCGTGACCGACCCTTTGGGTAGATGGAAAAACCAGTCTAAAGCTTGTCCTCCTAAACTTTGGGGGAATAATCGTAAAAGGTACGTGTCTCGATAGGTAACTTCCTGACATTGCATGTAAAATTCCTTGACATGTTCACGGGGGTCACCTTTGCTTTTGTATTTATCAAACTTAGGGATTTCAAAGGATGGTGGAAATGGTAATCGTGATATCTCTGTATCAAATGGATAAGGACACAATTCTTCAAAGTTGAATTGTTTCGATTGTTTTTGCAGTCCCTGAATGGTGTCTTTCATAAGTTTCCATTCTTGTGCAAATGGAGAAGCGGGGATGGTTTATCAAACATGTCGTGAGTATTGGAATCTAGATTGAGGTCTTTTAATCTTTCAGCTCTAGTCATTGCTTCCTCAAGTTTCTTTGTTAAATCTTGGATTTTAGTGAATAATTCTTCAACCGAAGAACCATTTGGATTGTTTGGTATTTCATTGTGATAACTTGATTCACCATTGTCGATGAGTTTGTTTAAATTTTCCGTCCCAAGTCAGGGGGTAGTTTTGCCCCATGGCTAGGATGCGTAATAGATATTCATTTTTGTTTTGTTCTATCACCCTATTGACTTGTTCTTGTTCTTCATTGGTGAGTTCTGGTTGTGCGACTTCTTCATCGTCATTTTCATGATTGTGACTACGAGTGAATACCATGATGAAATGTGTCTGATTAAGCTGAAAAATGGGTAGGAATTTTGAATAGGTGTGAGGAAATGAGAACTTGATTACTTTGGATTTATCATGCGAATAAGCTTGTGATGATTGATAAGGAGAGTAACTCAAACAAGTTATCTCAATATGATGATGATGTAACTCGAGACGAGTTATTAGAGGATTTGTTGCACGTTGTGTAGATTTGGCTTAAACAAGCTCTGGACTATTGACGGGGAGAGTAACCTGAATAGGTTAATCGCGATATGGTTGTGAAAGGATTTGTGTTGGTCAGTGATTTGATAAATGCGATGGTGGATGTAATAATGAGTGAACTCAAACAAGTCACCCAATATTAGTTTGATATAGCTGGAAACAAGCTATGAAGGATGTTTTGACAATTGACAATATGGGGAGTGAATGCTAGTCACTCAATATCAGTTGGATATAGCCGAAGACAAGCTATGACAAATGTATTGTTGGATGAGGCAAGCTAATGAAATTGGTGTGATGGTTTGGTCTGTGTTGTTGGATTGTTTGGATGTTTTCGCTTGGTATTGAATTGGTCGAGAACTATTTTTTTGTGGAACACAACTAGGGTCTGAACTTTTACAATGAACACATTGATATCAGCCAAGTTTTATGATAAAACAATGCTAAACTATTTTGTTTTCAAACAACAAGCAATCATGTGGATTCAATTGTTTTGGCTTATGAGGTAACTTCTTCAGGAATGATCATTGTTTCATGCAATCATACAAGTATGTCTGTGAAATGGTGGATGCAGGCTCTTATTACTCCAAGAAGATGCGTCCTCCGATATACCCTAGTCCTGATATACCTAATTCTGTACGGGACAAAATTGGTACGGGGAACCCTTAGAGCACTGGAGGAGACTCACCAATTCTTACTTGCCTGTTTCGGAGTGAATCACCACGCCCGTAATGTGTTTTGTGAAAAGGTGGAAGGTGATGGAGGGATGAATGTGTATGGTGTCCTTATAACTCCCCGAAGATTTACAGGGACGATGCCTAGGCTTCATTGTTACAGCTATTTAGGCGTGACTCGCATGCGCTGCACGACAGCATTACCTGTAAGTGAAGAGCAGCGGCGAGGTAAATACCGAACGCTGTGATGAGACTAGGTCTCAAAGTGCAATGCAGATGCAAATGTTGTTGGTGCGTGGTAGTCAAGTCCACGTCACCGGTGTAGCTTTGGTGGTGATGAAATCCACCTCGTCTACGTGCAAAAACAATATGATAAAGTGATTAAACGCAGGGTTCTTTCCAACTTGAAATAAATCACTAGCAGAAAATAATTACGTACCTGAGCATACTTTTTTTTTTTTTTGTTTCAGCAATTGTCTTTGAATGGTGGTATTTTTGTGGATTTTTGTTGTTTTTGTTTTTGTTTTTGTTTTTGACAATATTCCAGCAACGCGGTTCTACATAGAAAACAAATTAGTAGTTATCCTGCAAATGAAATGTTAGAAAAGTGATCGTGGTTGTTTTTGATTTTCCAGATCGCTCAAAGGCGCAGGAAAAGAGCATACACAACCAACGACCAAACAAATATTAAGAATATGACAAAGGAAAATAATTATTAAAATGACAGTTGGAAAACAAAGCTAGAGGATCCTGCAATGTTAGAACAAGAAACTAAAAAATTGTGACCGTTTCTGATTTTCCAGATCGCTCGAAGGCGCAAGAAAAGAGCATACGCGGATACAATTGGAATAGTTTTTTTTTTTTTTAAATGTTAATAATTATTGCAATTAATCATGATTGCGAAATAGTGATAATGATTATTTTCACAAAAAAGAAAAACGATGAAAGAAGAGGGTGAAAACGTTACTTAGAAGTGTTGTCGTGGAAAATTGAAATGTAAGGCAAAAAAATAAAAAATTAAAAAAAATTTGTTGTGCAGAGCCCGAGTGGCCTCACGTTTTTGATTTCCAAGATCACTTTTGAAGTGCGAGGAAAGAGCATACGTGTGAGGTTGTTACGTGAAATAAAATAAAATAATAATTTAAAAAAAAAAACTATAATTTTGTTGTTTTTTTGTTAAAAAGACAGGTGTTAGAAGAAATGAAACCAAAATTTTTCTGTAAGTCTAAATCTAAAAATTATTTTTTCATTGCATAGATCTTTTCAATACCTTTCCGTTAAAAAAATGAAGTCATTCCGAGTTCGGGAGCAAAAGTTATGGCTCCGGAAGATGGGCTACTGAGAGAAGTCTCAATGAAAATTTTGAACGTGAGAAAAACGTCCCAGAGCTGGTTTTTTTATTTTCTAACTTCTGTACTTCACCTGAGAAGCTAAAATTTTGACAGCAAGGTTAAAAAAGAACAATAAATAGAAAGAAAGAGTTAGATCACAAAATGATTGACTAAAATAAAAGAAAAAAATGATTAACTTCCTACAAAGCAGTTATTTTAGCAAAAGTAAATAAATAAATGCATTTTCCTGGATTGGTTGTCCCATGACAGTAAGATGATAAACTAATGGCTAGTTCATGTGTTTCTACAGATGACGAGTAAATAGAAAATCAAAACTGGGAACTAAACACCAAGCACCGAGGAGATCAAAGACAGATGAGCTTCAGAGTTTCATTGTTGCTATAACCTGCAGATACACCACAAGACACCACACAACAAAAACACTACCCAAAGCGTGAAGGTTAACCAAAGAAGACCATAAGGAATAGAAAAGAAATAATAATGAACAATAATAAACAAAGAATAGATAAAACCACTAATTGGGAAATTAATGGTAACAGATCGAAAGTAACCGGGCGTGCTAGAATGTAAGCTAGAAAAATACACTACTAATAAGGAAGTAAAATACCAATAATCATACCTCCTCCTTCGCGTTCCGTAGAAAACCTCAGAATGGGCTAGGAAACTTGGATTGAGCCCTGATTTTGTGATATGTAGGTGCTTTTCTTCAAGACGGAGCAAGACCTTCCTGCAACAACGATCCTCTTACTTTGCACTAGATGGGAAAAAGGATTATGAGGCTATTTTGGCATTAGGATGAGGTAAAAGGATGTTCTTTGCTCAAAGGATGCAAGAACTTAGATATGGCATGAAAGCTTATTCTCCGTGTGTTTAGAGGGGAGGGGTAAGGTTGTATTTATAGCCTGAGGGAGTGATTAGCTTAGATTAATTTAAGTAATCATGGTTTGAAAATGTGGGCAAGATTAAGTGAGTGGTTTGAAAATGTGGGCAAGATTAAGTGGGTGGTTTGAAAATGTGGGCAAGATTAGGTGAGTGGTTTGAAAATGTGGGCAAGATTAGGTGAGTGGGGACCACGAAGAATGGGTGAGGATTTGAATTATATTTTTAATTCATAAGTGGAGGATTTTAGGTGAGTGGGGACCACGAATGGTGGGTGAGGATTTGAATTTGAATTTTTAATTCAATAGTAGAAAAACATGGAGAATAATGACATGTGGTGAGGATTAGGTTATTTTTTAGATTTTGAAATGGATAATTAATCAAATTATATTTGATTAATTCGAAGTGTATTTTTGTGGGAAATGAGGAAGGGGAATTAATTGATTTAGGATAGATGTGAAATTGGGGTGTCTACACCATGTTTGTCTTAACCTAAATTACAATGAATTTTGAAGTGGAAACCGATGCCGTTGACTCATGGGGTTATCCTACTTGTACATATAGATAAATAATTGTATTATTGTACTCTGATAAATAATTGTTGCTCTTGTTCAATGGTCAAGAAGTGGAAAAATTATTCGATGGGTAAAGAAATTATTGTTCACCCGGTCATCAACACCTCCAATATCTATAGGCTCAAAACAAACTTTAGCACGCTAGACACTATAAATGGATGAGTGTTGTACAACAAATTCATTTGATCATCAAACATAAGAAAGGTGTGACTAACAAGTTAGCTAATATGTTATCTATAAATCATTTTCTTTCGAGTTATGGGAATGTTAACTCTTTTTGAGCCTTTTGTGTGTGAATCATATCATGAAGTTTATGAGCAAGATCTGGATTTTGTAGATATTTTTCAGCAAAAACCTCCAAGTGAGGAATTTGTACCTAGAGGAGAATAATACTTCCAAGATGGTTTATTCTACATGAACGAGAAACTTTGTGTGTTGAAGGGTGAAAGAGTTAAGTTGATGAGAGAAGTAGACACTTCCAGGGTAGTTAGTCACTTTGGTGTGACAAATATTGTGGTGCACTTACAAAGGTATGTTTATTGGCCAAACATGCAAGAAGAAGTTTTTAAATTCATTAGGGGTTGTGTTTTGTGCAATACAAGAAATCCTAATAATAGGAAGTTGGGATTATATATTTCATTTCTAGTTCCTTCCCGAACATGGGAAAGTATCTCCATGAATTTTTTGGGTGGTTTTCCTACTTCCAAGAAAGGTCATGATTATATTTTTGTGATAATAAACTGATTTAACAAGATGTGTATTCTAATTCCTTACAAGAAGACAATTAAGACCAATGATGCAATTGAGTTATTTTTTTCTAATGTGTGGGTTCACTTTGGTTTGCTTGATTCTATTATGTTAGATAGGGACTCATGGTTCATATGAAAGTTTTGGTCTACTTTGTGGGATAAGATGGATATGAAGTTGAAGAGTTCTACTACTTTTCATCAACATATATATGGGAAAATAGAAGTGGTAAACCATACCTTAGTCTAGATATTAAGAGGTTACATCAAGAAAAATTTGAAGACATGGGATAAGAACTTGGTTTATATCTAACATTCTTATAATAGGTAAATTCATGCTTTGAATAGTAAGACTCATTTCAAACATGTTTTGGTTATTTTCCTAAGAGTGATTTTGATGTTGTTTTAAGATTACCATGCAAAGACAATAGAAAAGTGGAACTAGAGGTCCACAAAGATGAGAATTTCATTTGAGAAAATTCACTTTATACACCTTCAGTACAAGAGAGGGTGACAAACTCATAAGCCAAAATACAAAGCACGACATGACCAACACATGATTGGGATTTCCTTCCTTATTGGAGACAATGTATGGTTTTACTTGAGAAGAGATAGGCTATAGGGAAAAGCTAATAAACTCAAGCCTCTTCGATATGGCCCATTTGAGATTCTAGAACAAGTGGGTAAGAATTCATTTCACTTGGATTTTCCTCCTTATATGAGGATTTACTCAGTTGTGAATGTTGAAAATTTACATCTCTTTGATCCCTCCATGTTGATGAAGAAGAAGAGGGAGTATTTCTTCCATCTATTGAGGATATTGCTCTAGAAAGTTAGCTAGAATTAGAGGAAGATGTGGTTTTGTAGTAGAAAGAGAGGATGACACAGAGAGGAGTGCAGGATAGGTGGTTGATTGGGTTGAAATGCCAGTTGCCTACCAAGGCCAAGTGGTATTCTAAAGAAGATGTGGGGAAGAAATTTCCTCACCTCATCAATCCTTGAAGATTTTAGGGACTTAAAATCCTCAAATTGGGGAGGTATGATCCAAAAATGGATATGAAAATACCCAATTCTATGTATTCTCCATATTTAATATTTGCACTGCAAGTTCTCAACCTATTATTTCTTCAAGAGATGGTCTAATTAGGTTGGGGGTGATCCACACACCTTCAATGATGTTTCACACCATCGTTTTTTTTTTTCAAAGGATTTTTCAGGTCACGGTTACATAACCCATCTGGCAATTACATAACCACCACTTTGTAAAGAGTGAAATTTGTGTGCAACCACTGCGGCAGTTATGTAAGCGTCGTTTTACGTTTAGCGGTGGTTATGTCCACGATGGTTCCAGAATTTGGGATCTCAACAGTTACAAATATTTGAGCTTCCAAATGGTTTGATTCATCTTTCCATGCATCCTTGGGCAAAGAAACTATAAATACAAGTTCAATTCTTCATTCTAGCAAGTGATTTTGAGTGAATTCTAGTGTGAAAAAGAGGAGTTGGAGTTCTTTCTTGTTTTTTTCATTGAGAGTGAGTTCTTCATTGTTGAGAAGTTGTGAGCAAGAAAATACAATTAGGAGTGTGAATCCTTCTTAAAGGCCAATTGTTGGTAGTACTTTGTATTTTTGGATAATTACATAGTGGAAGGGAAGAAAATTTTCTTACCCACTGGAGTTTTTCCACATTGGGTTTCTCCAGGATAAATATTGTATCTCTTTTCTTAAATTTGCAGTATAGTTGTGTTTAATTCTTGCACATTATATTGGTTAACAAAGAACTTAGTAAATCTTTCATTCATTTTCACAAGCACGGGATCTATTTATTGTAAGAAATCAGCATTTTATGGATCAATGTGTACACTTCCCACTAAAAAAATTGAAGAGGCTAAGAAATAGAACCTTGAAGAAGAAGGGAGTCTCTGGAAATAGAAAGCATTCAATAATATCTTACAACTAAAGAGTGTTGCATAGTTCCCATTTCTCACCATGAGGAATTAGCTTTTTTAGAGATTATTTCACCCACTCTCATGCCATTTGTAGTAATTTAGGTGAAGAAATTTCGTGCCTTCACATGGGTTGACTTTGAGGTAACAATTTAATACCCTCATATATACTTCTATTCATCCCCTCATTCCAAGGTAGTGACCATGTGTATGTTAAGCATAGACTGATATTTGAATTTAAATTTTTAATTGATTCATCTAGATAATCTAAGGACGTTCTCGTGTGCTTAAAAAACACTAGGATGAGATTACTACTACCATAGAGTGAAATATGATTCACTCAAAAAATTTAAGTCCACGCTCCCAACCCTAGCTATAAATATTGTTTAGTTTAGAATTTCCTTTCCTTAGATTAGTTACTTTTTCATGCTTATGTAGTTTTCTTTTTTAGTTGTGATTTATAAATATGAAATTGTAGAACAAAATCTTCATCCCTTATTCTTCCTACTTTGTGATCAACCAATAGTTTCCATATTTCCCACACATTATTTCATCTCACAAGGAAATAAAGGACGTGTTTATTTCACACGCAATAAAGGTAAAAGGATGTTTTACTTTATGTTTAATTTTAGAGGATTTGGTAAGCTTGAAATGAATATAAATACTTGTGCTCAACTATTTTTCTTGTTTTTAGGATTGTTGTGCAGATTTAAAATGGTTTTTTAATTTTTGAAGGAAAGACACACACATGTTATTAATGTAAGAATTTCCTTTGGGGTTTATGTGAAGCCACAAGAGGAAATATTCCACGCTTCAAATTATTTGACCCTTCCTCTCACCTAGCTACGTTGGTTCCTAACCCGTACAAAGTATTTGCATGCACACATAAAGGAAATAATAAATGGAATAAATTACTCAAAGTTAAAAGTGTTTCAAAAGAATTATTTACATAAGGGTGTTTATGGTAATCTCCACTGGGGCTAAAAACACCCATTCATAGTGGAGCAAGACCATGATCAAAACCAAAGGTATGTGTTAGTGTATATGACTTGTCTCGTGACACTCAACGTCTTTTCCTCCTCATGTGGTTAGTCATCTCACTTAGTGAGATAATAGGGCATTAGGGTTAGTTAGGGTATGTCTATGTGTCACGCACAAGAGTTACACAACACTCTATATGTACCTCTCTTTTTTTTAATCTATGAGCATGTGGAAACCTTGTTTCTTTCTACTTTATTTTCCTTTTTGATTCGTTGTCTTACTGATTACATGAAGCATTCTCACCACCATTGGAATTTCAACCATCTTCGATGTGCATGAGGTTCCGTATTGATCATCGCATAACAATCCAATATGGTATTAGAGATATTATTCAAGTAAATGTGCGCTCGATTAATCTAGTTGCTGATTACTTCATTTTTGGTTTTCATGCTTCTAATGCAATTTTTTGAACATCTTTTGGAATCTTGTTAATAGGTTTAAAAATCTTGTTTTTTTGAGTTTGTGCCAGTTTTACGGCTGTGCATGTGTAGTTTTAGGTGTTTCACAACCAGATTGGGAAAAATGCAATCAAGTTTGGAGGAATAGATAATTTTGGAGGTTGGTACATTTATGGTTTTATCAATAATTTTTTTATTAAAAGTGATTTTTATAAAAAAATTATGTTTCTGATTAGTTTTGGCCTCCTTGTTGGTTTGCATTCTCTATTTTGAACCATGTTTGTTTGTTTTTTCCCTTCACTATCATCTTAGTAGAGCTCTTTCGAGCTCGGTGAGCTCCTTGTCAAGCTATCTTAGGCAATTGAGTTGTTTATGTGTGGGTTTTTCCTACCGAGTTACGAGATCCAAGCTCCCTTGCATTTGAGTTGGGCGTTTGAGTTTTTCATTTCCTGAGATTTGTTTGTGTTAGATTGTCCTTGGAAGGTCATGTTACTTGGCCATTTGACCGCATATTGATATGGGTTTGTGTTTCTTTTGCGAGTTACTTTTTTCCATCACACTACCTACAAATTGTTTTTTATATGAGCTCTAGCTACGAGTTTCCCTACCTATTTATTTAGAAATTTCTTTGATCCTATCATGCCGATTCTTTGTTGCTTTGAGCTTTGTGTTTGTGCCCAATTCTCTTTCTTATCTTGTTGAGCCACTTTGACCATGGTTCTACTCTCTGGTTTGCTTAGTGTGCTGATCTCTACCAAACTTGACCATTGGTCACCCTCTCGAGCCATTGCATTGAAATCCTATGTTTCGTGATGATATCTATGTGCTTCATCTCCCTTTGGGTGTCTCAATATCACCATTTTGTTCTTCCCATCATGCTTCTACGTTTGGATCACTCCTCTGCCTGAGTCTTCCTCCCGATCTTGCTCTCGGATGACTTGCTCCTCCTCCATTCCTCCGCTACCCGACCTAATACTCTGAGGGACTCACTTGGGATTGTTCCTTGAGCCTCATGCTCAACTCCTCGATCCCACCCCTATTTACCACATTGACCAATCCATTAAACAAATCTTACATTTATTTTCTGTGTTCTTTCATTTTTAGACTTAGTTTAAGTTTTGTAAATGTGGTAGCATTGATTAAAGTGGTATTATATTGTTTTACATATCAAGTGGTAGTTAAATTCTAAAGGGTGGGTCCTTTTTTAAATAAGGTTGTTGGTGTATTAAAGTAGTAGGTGGTGTTTAATTTAACTTAAGGTTTCATTTAAATAGTTAAGTCTTAATTTATTAAGGTAGGTGGTAATCTTATTTAATTAGGGAAATTTAATTTAATTAAGGACCTTAATTAAATTCATAAGCTTATTTTGATTAGTGGAAAAATTTAGTCTTTTTAACATTATATTCATTTTTTTCCCTTTTAATTTCTAAAATTAAGTTAATTGGGCATTTTAAAGTATGATTTCTAGCATTATTGGCTTTTTTTACTCCTAATCTATTGATGGAGTGTGTAACACCTTCTAGGGTTTTTTTACCTTCTGGAGAGTTTTCGGCATCCTGGAGGTCCCCTGGAACTCGTCTTGAGCCCATTTTCTGCATTGTAATAGCCCTTATTATTACTTGTGGACTAGTGAGCGTATCGACCACGGATTGCAACAAGGAATTTCTGTTGCAATATGAGACACTTTTTCTCACAACAGAGTTGATTTCACCCATTCTCTTGTTTTTATCTCGTTGTGTTTATTTACCATGTCAATTTTCTGCAACTAACAAAACTTGATTGTGGTCTCCACACTTGCATGCTATTATGTTTATTGCATGGTGAGTGACAAACTATTTCATGACGTACATTCACACTTGATTGTATCCAATGTACTAAACTATAAAGTGTTAAAATTAGGGGGTTTATAATATTGTCTTGGGTGGTTGTGTTGCTTATTTTTCTTTTCTACATTCCTTCTTTCTCTCTCTTCGCTATGGATGCAATTTTAATTCCTTTTCTTACATCGTTTAACTTCTTCAAATGGAGATAAAAAATGGTAATGAAACTAAGGGGTAAAGGGTTATTTTGCATCACCATAGGAGCTAAGACTAAACCTGACGATGAGCCCAAAAATCTAAGTTGCTGAACCTAAGTGACAAAGCCTTAGGTATTCTTTGTATGTCAGTTTCTCTTCAATTTATCTTCGACATTGATTCGTTTGAATCACCCAATTCTACATGGAAAACATTCATGATATATTCAGACAGTAAGATGACATGAGAGCACATGAGTTGGAAAATGAACAACTAGGATTAAATCCTAGTGAATTTGAAAACCTATAAGCATTCTTCTCAAAGTTCATCCACACTATATTGTTGTTAAAGGAATGTAAAGTGGAGAAGAAATATTCTCATTTGATCTTGTTGATTCTTTCTAAGTTAGGTCATGAATACTCCATCTTCATGTCAACTTTTCACTCTATGAAAGCTACTCTGGGAAGTGCTTGGAATATTCCCTCATTTGATAGTTTTACATCCCAACTCATTTGAGAATAGGACAAACTCATTCAATTAGGGACTCTCAAGTCCAAGTAACATGCCCTTGTACTAAGTATTGGTAAGGGAAAGAAGATTGAAATGAATAATTAGAAAAGGGACCAACCCAAGAAGGAAACTAATACCAACAAGCCAAAGCCAAACCTAACACAATTCTTCAAATTCTAAGCCTAAAGTGAAGAAAGAAAAGTGTAAGTGTTCCTATTCCAAGAATATTGGTCATGAAGAGAATTAATGTATGAGAAAACAAATTGATCATCTTACTCATTTACTTGAGAAAAATCATATAGGTGTTCTTGATTCTATCAAACAAAATTCTTTGAAAGTCAAGTCCTCCACTACAAGAGAGTCTAAATATGATAAGAAGAAAGGAAAGGCCCTTGTAGCTAGATTTTCTCCTTCATTAATGTGGATTATAGATTTTGGTGCCTCGCACCACATTACATTTTCACATGTTGATTTCTCAAACATCGATCCATGTGGCATGTCCTAAATCACGTTGGGTGATGAAACTACAGTGTCGATTTCAAGTAGTGGATTAGTAGAGATGGATGAGGGATCATTTAACCAAGTGTTGAGTGTTCCTAATATCTCTACCAATCTCCTATTGGTTTACCAAATCACTCACCTTGGTGAAGGAATGTGAGTGGAATTTGGTCCTAACTCGGTGATTATTCGTGAGCTTCACTCCGACATTGTATCCTTTTATTTCCACTTAAACACTATGTGCGTTGGAACCTCATTTAGTCAGTATTGAATGCTCACCCGAAGGGCGTGCAACTACTAGGCCCCTCCTTTGTGTTGCTTGATAGGAATTTAGCATGCATATTCTTCATAGTAATTAGCCAAGAAACCATTCATGCATACATAAACACTACATCCATTTCAATTTGGAAACACATATAATAAGGAAAACACCTAATCCAATCAAACCATAATCAATATAATTTGTATTGTTAAATCACCATACTCATATCCATGTATAATCAATATCTAGCCACAATTATCCATCGAATAAGAACTCATTATATAAAAAGGGAGTTGAATACAAAACCGGTCAATACAGAGAGGTGCGCAGAACCATATGGACAAGTATCGGACCTTAGATCTATGACATAACAACATGAATTTACTAGAACATAAGAGGACTACTAAAAATGACTATAACATTCCCATTTTAAAACTTTAGAAAAAATGGAATTTTTTTTTGAATCATAATGTTCTCTGTTCTAAATAAAAAAATCATTTAGAACACACATTCCATGTCAATCAATCTCATAACAGATAACCATATGCAGCTATAATGACTCGGTATGCTACCGATCTCTCATTCCATGACTCGATTACCAACCAATCTCTCATGTTGACTTAAAGTATAGAATACTTTATGTATACTACGTATACTTGGTTCTCCTACCCTATTCTAGGTACTTGAGTGATCTATTTAAAGAACCTATTTGAATATTTGTTACCAATATTCATCTGACATCACGTTGCTTTAAACTAGGTGACATAGGACAATGCAACCAATAGCTTGCGATACTTTGGCCAAATATTTTCAACATATTGTTCATGTTACTATTCCTAGATGACATATTCGTCATTTCGAATACTTCCTTCACCTCACTCTACTGTTATCTAGAAATGTCTTTACCGACTACTAGCAGTCCACTTGCCCAAGGTTTGACCCTAGCTCAAGTTAGCAACATAATTTGTTATAGGAAGATGCTCACAATGACTTAGGGTATATGGGCATACTCGATGACCTAAGTCGACCAAATGTGCCAATGTACCCTAAGTCATAGAAATCTACTCCCTATTCCAAACATGCTACTAACTTGACCTAGAGAGAAAACTAAGTTCAAGTCCGGATGTGTGTGTAGATCTAGATGAACAATATATTTGGGTGTTACCACATGTCAAATGCAACACTTTGTATCCTCGAGAATTCCTTGGACTTCTCGAAGGTACGATCTGAAGTTGGCATGTGCCAACATCCTTTAGGACTGATTCATCACGATGTACATATCCCTTAGTGGTCATTAGATTAATAATTAAATTGGATTAAGATTCAGATTGCAGCAATCATGCCTAACCCTAATTCCAACATTCATTAAGTTCTATATACATATTTAACCTGATTTGATATTGAGAACTTCATTAACTTATGTTCGCATTAATTTTTACTAATGTGGAATAAAAAACAATCATCCCAAAAATAGGACAAGATAAACATCAAGCATTTAATTCTTTACGCAACCTAGCTATCCAAATCAAGTGTGTCATCCACCTAGATTTAGCTAGTGTTTACTTCTTATAAAAGAAGTACAAAGATTAAAGATCATAACCACTATTCCTTTTTATCTTTCATTCTTTTGAGAGAGGACGATTCTTCCTCTACATGATTAGATGTTAAGGTTAACTTAGCCTTTTACCAATCTTTACTCATATAGTTTAATTGTATGTCCAAAGCATATTTCATTATTAAACTTTAGTTGTGTAGATAAAGAATGACATCTTTTGTAATTTAACAAGTTCCTTATAATAAGGGGGATCATACTATCCCCTTAATACAACTTATTACATGATATCAACAATAGTATACAAAACAGATATAAAGAATACCACCAAGATATCACTACTATTTCCGTCATACAAGTACAAAATAATTCACACCACAAATTAAATTCCAACTCAAAACCTTTCATTTCAAGATGATAAATATACATTTACAAGACTATGCATTTCAAACATATTGCATGTCAATCTTCATTAAGATCATAAAAGAATATCACTTCTCTTTTCCAATACAACTCAAGAATGAATCAAAACTCTTTACATAAGATCCAGACTTAAATATGTTATCACTTACAATGTCCATCTACAAAATTGCTACCATGGGTAAGTTCAATGAACTGAGCATGATAAGCACTAAGCATTAAAGTGAAGTGCATTCCACTAATTGTTCCATTAAAACAACTCTGCTTTAATGAAACAATTAATATAAATCATACAATAAGCATAAGTAATATCAACTAGAAAAGAAGTACAATTAAAGATTCTAAAGTCACTTTTTAAGAAATGAGCATAATATAATCCGTAACATCTGCATTATAACATATAGTTTAATTGATCCTATCAATTACTTCTATACAAACAACAGATCTTGTCATCCAATTGTTTCGTAATTCTATCATATTAGAATACAACATTTATCTTTACTATGTAGCAAAAGAAGTTAATTACAACATAGCTCATATTAGGATGATTCATCCTTCCATATAAGAAAAAGAAGAAGAATCAATACATTCTATTCCCCATACACTAATCATCCTAAAGTCAAAAACAAGTTCAGAACACACAAAATTGCTTCAGTTCAAAGATAACAATATAAGGATTCAACATTAAAGAGACAACATCTAACAAGAATCCCAAATCAATCCATGAAAGGATAGAAAATCCAAACAGTCTACCTACAAGTCTTAACTAACTACTACAAGTTAGAAGATATCATTCAAATATCTGAACCAGATGTTCCACAAATCAAAGCTAGACTTACACAGGATTAATCTCTTCTCAAGTCCATCCAAGAAGGGTTCACAATAAGACAGATTGCAAAAGAGATAACCTTACAATATCAAATTCAAGTGAAGTATGGCTTAGTCAAACAAGGCAGTCGGTCTAACATGTTATTATTTTCTTCTCAACAGATCGAATCAGCTATTTTCTATCCACATCACTACAACAAATGATTAGTACAAGAAGACTAAACAATCCATAAAGAAATTTCCTTCTCAGAAGAGTGGTTTCCCACTATTTCCTACAAGACAGAAGGACAAAAAGTTGAACCCAAGAAGTCGAGCAGACCTAAGAGAACAATCATTCTACAACCAAGAAGAGAATCGAGATTCAGAGAAGTTCTATCAAATGAACTTATCTTTTCAAAAGTTAAAGGATCTCAAAAGGAAAAAGGTCCAATAAAGAATTCATTTCATTTCTAATATCAAATGAATTCCATCTCTAATTTCCAACTCAAAAGTTCTTATACAAGTTCCCAAGGAGAAAACAAAACTGAACATACAGTTAGAAGAAAGCACACTTCAAGTTTCCCTTCAAATCATTACCACCTAGTTTATCTATTCCAATTCCTTAAACACAAGTTCAAATTCAATTCACGGAAAGGAGTACACAGTACAGTCCCAAAAATAGTATACTGATCAACAAGAGAGCATATTCCTTTCTCTTTTCATTGACCCAGAGATTCATTCGATGAATCCAACAAAGAATAGAAAACCAAAAATAGTATAAGATAAACAAGTTTCAATTAAACTCTCGAACCTAAAAGAAACTGCATTCCCAACTTCTAGGTCTTACATGGCTCCAAATAACAGAGACATAAAGTTCGTGGTCCTCATGAAGACAAATTAAGTGAAACAACCCCAAACCAGAGGTGATAAATCCTATCAACAAGATTCAGAATGAGAGAGTATTCAACTCTTCCTTCCTTAAAATCCAAAAGTCAATTTAAGAGGATCGGAAGTGAGTAAGAAAACCCAATAAATGTAAAAGTCAAACAATGTCTCCACTTTACCTCCTACGTGACTGAAATAGAATCACAACAAAGACTCTCAAGTTCCATCTATAAAGATTGTGACAGAGAAGGTATTCATTTCAAACGTTAATCACAAAAAGGAGAATGCATACTGCATTACCATAAAACCTCAAAAATTGTTAACGATTGTTCCAACGAACTCTATATCAAACCAAACCCACAACAAGATACAGTTCCAGTCTATTAATCCTTCAAACAAAACAATCAAGCCTTCCACAAGACATGGGTTTTCTCAGAGCAAAGGAGAGAAGATTATCCTCCATATTCGCACGCCTTTACAAGTTCAAAGAAGGTGGTACAGTCTCCAACAATAGAAGTACCACAACCAAACCAACAAGAAGCTACAAGGAGAAGATCTCAAAAGAGATTACCAATCAACTTCCAACCAAAATTAATCTCTCAAGCCTTTTCAAGCAGATAATCCATAAATGAGTTCAAAGCATTTCAAATCCTTGAATACGAGTAAAAATCAAGCTCAGAATACAAGTACAAAACCAAACACAATGTCTCAAATGCAAGTTCAAAACACACAAGTATTGGATATGAGTTTAGTGCCAAACACGAAGCTTCAAACACAAGTTTAGAACAACACAAAGCTTCAATACAAGCTCAGAACAAAACATGAAGTTCCAATACAAGTTCAAATGAAACACAAGGCTCAATAAAAGTTCAAAACCACACAAAGAAATGAATGCCAGTTCAGAATAACACCAGCCTCGAACACATGTTCAGAATGAAGTACAAAGCTTCAAAAACAAGTTTCGCATGCATGCAACCACTGAACTTGCACAGAGAGAGTTTCCAAAAGATAACATTATTTTGCAATGGATTTACATCCAAAAACCACAGAGATTCATAAAACCATGAAAGTAAATAACCAGAAAAATCATGAAAACATTTATCTCATGAGAGCATAATTGTTTTAATGAATCATTTAGAAGAAAGAAAGAAATCTTAATGGTTAGAGCCTATCATGCCTGATAGTGCTTCCGCAATTCGAAGGAGACTTCCAGCTGAGATTCCAACTCTTTTTCTTCTCCATGAAAGATCAACAACCAAACATATTTTCCTCAAATTCCTCATATACTTTCCTTCAATTGAAAATAGGCCAGAGAAACCAAAAATAGCCACAAAGTAAAAGTCGAACTGCTGGTTTGAAGAACCAGATAGCTCCATGTAGAGCAAAAATGCGAGACATGTAAGACCAAAAACCCCTCACAAATTTTTCTCCCTTGTTTCTAAGATGGTTTACATGCAAATACCGAGGTCCATTAATGCCATTAATTACAAAATTCCTACCTATCTCTCCATGCCACCGCCTCCTAAAACTAGCGAAACCTATTTCCACTTCTGCATGCATTTCCAACTTTAGTGAAGCCTCCACGTATGCCTCCACTAAATTTTACTAGCCTTTTCCAAATTGGTTGTACCTCCATTCATTTAACCAAAAATCAAATCAATTAAATGCCATTGGAACCATCGTCATAGTGTCATGCGACCCCTTAGGTTCCCTTTTAATAGTTTAGGATAGATTTCCCAAAACTTAGGTTAGTCTAACAATAATTACCTTAGGTCTTAAAACATTGCCATAGGTAATTTCCACCTTAGGTTAGGTCAAATTCCCAACCATATAGTATTAGGTCTTAGATCAAATAGCCTAGCATTACTTTAGTAATTTTCTCCCTTATTCATTTAGCACAAGAGCTTAGGTTAGGACGTCATCCAAACATAATAGAAATAAGAAGCTTAGGTTAGATTATAATCCAATTAAGTAGACATAGCTAGGAAGTAGGTGCTTTTTACCTAGTCTAGGACACTATTAGGATAATCCTTTAGTTTTAGGATTCTAGATTCCCTTCATAGTCATGAAGCAGACTATATTTCGTTTAAGCCGATAATGTCCTAAAGAGATCAATCCAAAAGATCCAAGCACAATCATACAATTGAATGAAGGCATGCCATACAAGACCAAAGAATTTATAACATACAAAGTTTAGTTCGCTATGTCTCTCAAACTAATGAATGTCAATTTTACCATTCAGTCCGTAAGGAGATTTAAAACATTCCTTGGATCACTGGAATTGATCCAAGGATGAGTTAGTAAAAGAGATCAGTTGGCAACTCTCAAAGCCAGATTGCAACTCACCTACAAGAAGTGAAAGTGGATTCTTGCAAGCCATATCACTCAGTCCAATGCATCCAAGAGCAGAAATGATTTATTCATAACAAGCATGATTTTCAACAATCCAAGAACACGCCTCATTCAAGAAAATCACATGCCAACACTTGCAATACAAAAGGAAAATATAACTATTTTTCAAAGGTGTTATCATCACACACAATTTATGTATATATATAGGGGTGAGGACTTTCCCTTCATTGCTCATGCACTCTCCTAATAATATGTGTGCTCACAAAAATAACTTACATGCTTTATTTCCAAAAATAGCCATGTGTATAAAGCTTACATGATTTTACAACCTCTGCTAATAATAGGTTAATCCTAAATATAAGTCTTGTTTTACTCCTATTAATAGCCTTCACCAAGTGTGTTCTACATGTGATGTTTATGCTTTCTTGATCCACACTCCAAGTCTATTTTTAGCCCGATCTAGAAAATTTGCTACGTCCTAGAGTCATTTATTGTGTGTGCACAGCCTCGTGCACCACCTTTTCCAACATACATAAATGTCCTCCTACACACACTACCCATGTTCCTCTGTGCTCGTGAGTTCATGCACGTAAGCCTTTATACCTTTTTTATACTTAGTCAATTTTCCCATCCAACATTACCCCACGCTAGGTATGTTTTTGTCCTTGGCTACATTGAACAAAGAATTTTCATGATGAATGAAAGAATAATGACATATAATAAAGAATGAAGGAATGTCTCGGGACCCAATGATCCCTACTCCCCAGTCGATTGCAACATCTCGGGGAACTCCTTATTAAGAATGCTCTCCAACTCACCCCATTCTACCAGACCCTTGGTTGATGTATATGGAACCAACCCAGCTCTAGATAGGCCTAAGATCAATCCTTCAATGCAACATGTTGCCATCCAGTGCATGTAATTGACATGTTCTTAATTCAAGTATCTTCGTTACTACAAAGGGTCCCAACCAATGCACCTTCAAGTTCTCTGGGTGGTGCATAAACTTGCATCATAAATAAGGATCATCTTCCCAACTACAAAATTATTTCTCTTAATATGCCTATCGTGTCAAGCCTTCTGTAACACTTTCTCATTCTTCGACTCCAACATGTAATAGTGTGATGCTAATATAATTGCAATATTTTATCAATGCGATGTTCCATAGCATTTTCATTTAACAATCCACCAACATGCACAATATGTAGGGATGGTAACAAGAATTCTACTCGTAGTACCACCTTTGTGCCAAACACCAACTAAAATGGTGTGGCCTTGTTCAATATTTTATAGGTGGTCCAGTAAGCCCAAAGTACGATTGATAATTTATCATCCCAATCCTTTTTCCAACATCACAAATCTCTGTAATATTTTGTCCCACAATCTTGTTAAAATATTCTACATTAACATTATCTTAAGGGTGATAAGGTGTGGTTTTATGGTGTGTCACCATAAATCTTGCCAACATGAGTTCGATTGTCTCATTTAAGGAATGAGTGCCTCTATCATTGTTCAAACTTAATGGAAAACCATATGTGTTAATGATTTTTTCCCAAAGTAACCTTATTATTATGGCTACTGTACAATCCTTCGTAGGTGCCACCTCTTCCCACCTTGGTCAAATAATTTATACACTTAATTATATAGTACACTCCAGTCCTTCGCACAATTGATGCAATAGGTACCACAAATTTACTAGCCCACTTCTCAAATGGTTCCACGCTTGCAATAGGTCTCAAGGGAATCTCATCCCTACTTTCAGGCTTTCCAATTCACTGAAAATGATCACATGTTTTGACAAATGCCTTAGTATTCTTATACAAAGTCTACCACCAAAGGCCAACCATAATAATCTTACATGCAGTGGAATCGATGCATAATTTCCACCTACAATATCTTCATGAGCTTCATCCATGATAGTTTTACAATCATGTTCAAGCACACACCAACCCAATACTTCATCTCTCCCCATTTTGAACAAGTCTCCTCCAATAAACTGATAAGGTGATGTCTTCCAAATCTACAAGTGCACAATTCAACCTAAACAATTGTGCATCAAAAATAGTATCTTCAATGCTCTATGCATCCTTTCCAATTGCTTCTTGATAAGTGATAAGGCCCTAAATTTATCTTTCATGGATTTACAACAACTATAAAATCAAATTCCTAAAAAAGGTATCCACTAGTAGATTCACCCTTGCAAAACAAGCTTTTGGACCAAATATTTTAATGATTTATGATCTGTATAAAAGATTAATGGAGTGGCTAACAAGTATTTTCAAAATTTATGAAGCGCGTAGATCATAGATAATGCCTCACAATCTATTGTAGTATAATTTTTCTCTACTAGCGTCAACTTTCTACTTCCAAAGCATATAGGATTGTCTACATTACCTTCCCCAAGTTGCACCAAGACTGTGCCAATTGTCATGCTAGAGGCATCAACATGTACATGAAAGGGTTTTTTCCATGAAGGAAAGAACAAAATTTGTGTAGTGGTAATATTTTCCTTTAGTGTCCCAAATCCCTGATATTGCGTATCGCCCCAATGAAATTTACCTTTAACCTTGAGAAAATATTCCAAGGGCATGACAATATTTGCATATCCATTAATAATTTTTCTATAATAGCGAGTGTGCCCCAAAAATCATACACTTCAACCTGATTGTTAGGCTCTTCTAAGCCCATAATCACAGCTATCTTGGCAAGGTCTACCAATAATCCTTCCTTGAAGATGATAAGCCCAAGCAAAGTTTTAAATAGTGTAGAAAAAATACACTTCTTAATATTAAGAGAAATGCTCAACTACCCTGCACATCTAAAACATCAACCTAAGGTTCTCATAACTATCATTAACCAAGCCATAAACGGTTAAGTCATCAAGGTAAACCTGCAAGAACTTGTGAATGAAGTCATGAAAATCCTGCACAACAATGCACGAAAATACTACTGGCACATTTTTTAATCCAAAGAGCATAACAATATATGTAAAAATTCCCCATTAAGTGACAAAGGTGGTACTTTCCTAGTCTTCATGCATTTTGTGCACCTGATGATAGCCTGAGAACCCATTTGTGAAAGAATATATCTCGTGCCCTACAAATCCCTCAAGGATTTCCTCTGTGAATGGTATAGGAAAAGGATTTATAACACATGAAGTATTAAGTTCTCTGTAGTCCACACAAATCTTGATCTACCCATCCTTCTTGATACTGATAACCATAGGGCTAACCCATTCAAACTCTTTAATTGGTTTAATGATGCCAGACTTAAGCATCTTATCAATTTCCTCCTTCACTTTTATGTGTAGGTTTAGATTCATTTGTAAAGCCTCTTCCTAACCATACACATGCCATCTTTTAGGTTAATATTCATTTCTCCCAATGAGGGGTGCACTCCTTTCAATTCATGGTATCCTCATGAAAACAAATCCTGGAAATCATGCAAGAGCTCTATGATCTTTCCTACCTCCTTTTCTAACCAATAATCCCCAATGATTTCTTGCTTAGGTGCATCTTCAATGTCAATATTAACCTTCTTGGTATTCATTGGAGCATGGTACATGCATGGTTTTTCATCTGCAGTGTTTATTACTTCACGCACACCTTCTCGGATGGCTAACCTCAAAGTTCTCAACATATTCATCATCATGAGATACACCATTTTACCCTTCTCTTTCTCCTTCTAGGCATAGCCCATTTGTACCTCCTCTGGTTCCTTAGTATCCAGGCGCACCTCAAAATCAGGTTTTCTAAATAACTCGAGCATGAGCTCCTCTTCTTTCATGCTATCCCCCAATGTGATGTTTTTCATGATCTGTAAATCTTCATGGACTTGAGGTTTATTATAAGAAAAAATGTATGTACCATACGTACAGTCATATCTCCCCAGCTTGCAGTCTCTTTCTTGAGCTCAACATGCACATATCACGCGTGTGCATAACTACGTAGAGTGGAATAGAAATTTCACACCGACAAAGATGATGGTAAAGCCTCCGGGCCTTGTGTTCATTGTCTCTCATAGTTATGAATGTGTACCGAAGCAGGAGTCTTCCCATCATAATCATAGATATGTGTAGGCCCATTACTTTAAGTGATCCTTATTGAAAAGGAGATTCTCAATTCTCACCAACCCAACAAGTTATCTTCGTGTGTCACCAACCAATGCACTATTGTCCGTGTAAAGTATAAACTAACATGTTCCTTCGATCACCTTCATTCTTCTAGTGTGCCTCCATGGTGTGCAAGAAAGATTCAATAATTTTTCACCAATATATATGTGTAACTGAATTCTTCCCATGTTCCTTACCATGTGTGGTCTAATCATTCTAGTTACTCTCCCTTTCATCTCGCACCTTCTGACCATTTCATACGTGTCATGGGACCAATAATTAGAAGTAATACTTGTTGTGTCACTGACCGATAACACGTCTTCCCACTGAAGTACGGATTCCTTAGATGGTTCCACAGTCTCAAGATCTCGCACAATACGCATATAAATCCTATTCAAATCTTCTTCACTCAAGGGATCGACGTAAGGTTTAGCTCTTACCTCATCCATAGGTATAATAACGTGCTCATCCTTATTCTTGAAGTTGATGTATCCCTTATTGAAGTGCAAATCAACATTGTTCACATAACACCAAGAGACATCCAAGTAGTGTTGGAAATTTGTCTACTTTAGCAAGCTCCAATACCTCAAAGTCTCAAGTAAACTTGGCTCCTTGAATTATAATAGAAGCATGCTTCAACACCCCAGTGGCATAGCCCTCATTTTGTTCGCCATATACAACCATTGGAATATGGATGCAATGGTGGTTTGACCATCCGATTATATGCATCCGAGTTAGAACATTTACCTTAGTGCATGTGTCTATCAGAATATTGCTTACCAACTGCCCATCAATAACCACATGAAGTGTGGTTTCTTTATCATATTCATGATTATATGGTGGCAAGTTTACATGTAGTATCTGACACCCACACTCAACTCAAGTGTGGGTAATTTTTCACGCAACCATTCTCCTAGTAATGGGATGATATTCTACTAGCGTAAAAACTTACATACCTCCTTTAGATCATCCACATCCTTCTATGGGAGCTCAACATTCTTCGCATGTTCTCTCTCACGTGCCCTCTCCTTTAAGCATTGTATTTAACCTTGCATCTCTCTAATGACTCTCATATTTTCTTGTTAAACTTCCTTCGATGTGCAACATCTTGATACTTGGCATGCATCACTTCTTCTCTCCTGATGAGTGGTTTGGGCTTAAGAGGCTCGCGTGAGCATGCTACCTTGCCGCGTGTAGTGACCAACACAGTTGTAACTCGTGGTAAAGCATCTTCTTAGGAAACCACTAATCAGTATTCATGCATTATACCTTAATCATCCCCACACCTTTATCCTTCCTCTTGTTCTTGCACATGTACTCATAAAGGTCAAGCCAGTCATAAAGTTTATGATGCTTTCCACAATATGCACATACTACATCTTGGGGACAATTATATTGGTAATGATCTGTGGCGTTATCTAGTTTCGTATGCCTCATAAATTTTATCTATCAGCTAATAATCCTTCGTATCATGAGTTTTCACATCACAAATCTTAGAGTACATAGATACATTATTCATAGTCACGTGCTTCAAGAGAGGACAATTCCATACATCATGGTCCTTGTGGAAAATCTCGCAAGATCAGTAAATGCATGCATTTTCCTATGCGGGAAGCTATCATTGGTATGTCCTTCAAATTCACAATAAGTACACCATATACCACTATGTGTCTCATGTGACGAATTGGCAGAGAGTTTCTCCAATCACTTGGCCATCACTATTATATGTTCTTCCAAGAATGGGCTCACCCAGTGTCAATAATTCCAATTGCTTCGGCGTGTAAAGATGCTTCAAAGGCTTGAGTGGATCCACATGTCTTATGAGATAAGGGTCTTCGAAATAGAGTTAGCAATCCTCTAGTGAACCACTTTACATGTTGACTTGGATGGATATCATAAGACAATTTAGACAAAACAACTTTGAAATGTGTATCATGCTCACCCACACTTTTCGACAAACATTGCTTGATATCTTTGAGTGTGATGATGCTCTGCTACTCAAACTTCAAAATGTGAAACTCACCAAAAATGTAGTGCGCAAAGAATTATAGTCCACCACAAGGTCGATGTGGTTTATACTTATTATACCAGCTATGTGCGCACCCTTGAAGTGTAGTGCTAAATTGTCTTGCATTCATATCTAAAGATGTGATTCCCTTAGCATGTCATAGTAATTCACATGTATGCATGTTCTCATCTGCATCTTCTATACCTCTATACTCTGGTAAGTGGAGTGACATCTTGAAATAGACTCAAGGTGGTGTCTATTGAGGCTGATTTGGTGGTTGTTGTTATGGTGATGGACCATGCCCTAGATTAGGACCAAGACCATATCATCCACCAATGCTTCCTCCATGTGGCTGCAAATCCAATCCTCTGCACCCCCTATTGCATGATGAGACCCGAGTTGATGAACTTCAATTTGTCTCGGTGTAGTACTAAACCTGGACACCCGATTATCCGCATTATCGTAACACCTAAAGAAGTGTTCCCAACTATCTGCACACCAATATTCTACCCTGTCGACACTCCTTAAAATAATCTCGTAAGGGTACTCCCAAACACTGGCACCTGTTGTATTGTCATGGGCACGTTAGTAGTCTGATGCACTTCCTAATTCAACACAAAATGATATCTACCTATATCTACCTCGATACCTTCACTACTTTTTCCTTCAACTACCTCTGGATCTGGAACACCAAGCGCAAGGGCTAGGTAACTAGGTTGATTCAAATGCGCACCCGCGGTTTGTATCCTCTCTTTTTACGTGGTCTCATCTAAATTCGATGGGGAATATCTACTACGCATTCCTAATGTCGAGAGGAAATGATGTTGTGGCTCCTCATCTTCCACGAGATCTTCAAAACATTTACAAGCCATCATTCTTCTCGATTGTAGTGTTGCCTCAATTTCCCTCTCTTGATATTCATTATACTTACATCATCCTTCTTCACTTTTTCTATCTTTCGCCAAGTTCGCCATCCTTATCCACACCTGCTCTTTCCCCGTATGTGAGGTGGGGATTTAGCTAGCCATAGGAAATATCTCCAAATCTAGTTCTACTATCAAGATCTTGATCGTTAAGGGTATCATGCGCAAGTAGGATCATATGGGCTCACACAAACACTTAAACTCAGCTTCTTTTGGACAACAATACATGGTAATTATGTACTCCAATGTATAATTATGCAACACACCTACCCACCAATGATCTACACCCTAATTCACTCTTCATCTGCATTAAAGAGATTTTGGTAATATTCCTTAGTCCAAATCCTTGGCCTAAGATAGTAAGTTTTGTTTGATGTGTATGCTATTAACCACTTGTACAATTCTATCGAGAAAAAGCTAAAGAATGTATCATACAATTCGTGATAAATATTATCTTCCACCCACTTATGTGCATTAAAATTTGGTCCAGTGTTATAGCTTTGTGAAGACTTATCTTGGTCGTTTTATACCCAAATTTCAATGCTCTCCAAAGATAGTCGATATGCCATCTACATGCAACATCCTAGTAGACAACTTGAAAAGAGGTCCCGACAACGAAACCAAAATGTATTCTTTTATTTCCACTTAAACACTATGCATGCTAACACATCATTTAGTCATAATCGAATGCTCACATGAAGCACTCACAACTACTGAGTCCCTCCTTGACGAGAAGTTAACATGCATATTTATAATAGTAATTAGCCAAGAAACCATTCATGCATACATAACCATTACATCCATGTCACTTTGGAAACACATATAATAAGGAAAACACTTAATCCAAATAAACCATAATTAATATCAATTGTACTGTTAAATCACCATACTCATATCCATGCACAATCAATATCCAACCACAATTATCCATCATAATAAGAACTCATTACATAACAAGGGAGATTAATACACAAACAAATCAATACAGAGGTGCGTGGAACCATGCGCATAAGTATCAAACCATAGATACGTGATATAACAACATGACTTCGCTTAGAAGATAAGAGGAATACTAAAAATGACACACAACCAATATGTGTGTGTGTGTATACATATATGTATATATGTATATGTATATATGTATACATATATATATATACATATATACATATACATATCTATACATAGATACATATACATATATATACATAGATACATATACATACATACATACATACATACATACATACATACATATATATATATATATATATATATATATATATGTGTGTGTGTGTGTGTGTGGTGGGGACTTTCCCTTCATCACCCATGCACTCTCCTAATAATATGTGTGCTCACAAAAAAAAATTGCATGCTTTTTTCCTAAAAATAGCCATGCATATAAATCTTACATGATTTTACAACCTCTGCTAATAATAGGTTAATCCTAAATATAAGTCTTTCTTTAATCCTATTAATAGCCTCCACCAAGCATGTTCTACATGTGTTTCTTCCATTTGTTTGATCCACACTCCAAGTCTATTTTCATCCTGATCTAGAAAATAGGCTAAGTCTTAACATTTTTTCCTCTATGTGTGTAGTCTTGTGCCTCACCCTGTCCAACATCTATCCGTTCCCTCCTACGTGTTACCCTTTTTCCTTTGCATGTGTGTGTTCATGCGAGTAATCCTTTATGCCTTTTACTGTACTTAGTCAATTTTCCCATCCAAAAGACACTATTTTGGCTGAGGAAAGACAAATCACAATTCATGGTTATATACCTTCTCCCACTTTACTTCGATTTGATGCCCATTGCCTTGCCCACTCATACGAGATGAGGTTAGTAAGATATGACATGAGCATTTTGGCCATTTAGAATTTCGTTACCTTGAAAAATCGAGCCAAAATGAAATGGTCAATGGGTTTCCCCGTGTCATATTTTATAAGGGTCTTTATGAGGGTTGTGCCCTCGGAAACACTCTAAAAAGATTTTTACAAAGGAAAATTCTCGAGAGCTACTCATCTTTTGGATCTTGTTCACAAAGTGACATCTATGGCCCTTTCCTATCTCCTTTGTTGAATAGATATATTTATATGCTAACCTTCATTGATGACTTTTTGCATTACACTTGAGTGTATTTTCTTAAGCCTAAATTTTTCTATCACTTTCGAGATTTTAAAGCTCTAGCTAAGAAACAAGTAGAACAGTCTATCAAGGTTCTTCGAATTGATAATGGAGATGAATATGTGAGCAATAGGTTCGAGGATTTCTGTACTTTTGAAGGGATCACTTTGTAGCGTACAATTTCTTACAGTCCTTTGTAAAATGGAGTTATAGAAAGAAAGAAAGAAATTCTTAAGGATATGGCCACTTGTATGGTTCACTCAAAGTCTCTTCATTTGCAATATTGGGCCGAAGCGTGAATTGTGTTTGTTCCATTCAAAACTATGTTTCACAAAAGGTAGTATGAGGGATGACACCCTTTGAAGCTTTGTTTAGACATAATTTTGATGTTGAGCAATTTCGAGTCTTCGATCCAAGGTTATGGCCCTGATTCCCAAAAAGAAACACATGGCTTTAGAACTACATTCAAAACCTTATATATTTGTAAGGTATCCTCATGGCGTGAAGGGATATCAATATTTAAACCCCGCTTCTCATGATATTTATATCAAGAGAAGTGTGAAATTCAATGAGTCTTCTTTGACTTATACTTCCCCACCTTCTAATGTCCTTATGCTCTCGATTATGAATCCGACTCTTTGGATAATGATGTTCTTGAGCATGCTCCTCCTCCACTTGATCCCGGTACGCCTTCCAAACCCCATGCTTGATTCTAACGGTAGTGTTAATTGAAACCTTACTCCTCACTCTAGTGAAGAATCTTTTGAATCTAATCCCGATCCTCTTGGTCCTCGTTGGGTTAAGAAAAAAATTCGAGTGTTGGAGATTGGATGGGAGATCATTCAGACAAGAGGTGGACTCACTCAAACCGGGAGATCATTCGGACAAGAGGTGGACTCACTCAAAGTTCGTTTGAACTCACTACTTCTTTGCCTCCGCTTCCGAACCTCATTTTTTCTAGGAGGCTTTTGATATTCATAAGTGGGATTCTACCATTGATGAGGAGTATTCCTCACTCATTAAAATGATACTCAAGATCTCACCCCTCTTCCAAAAGGAAGAAAATTTATTCGGTGTAATTGGGTCTTCCGAAAAGTATGGTGTCGATGGATACATCGATAACCTTAAATCACAACTAGTAGCTAAGGGTTTCTCCTAGGTAGCTAGGGTTGATTACTCAGAAACATTTTCTCTGGTTTCAAAGATGACTTCTATTTAAATGACCCTCATCATCGTTGTTGCAAACAAATAGGAAGTACATCGATGGGTGTTAATATTTCCTTCCCTCGTGGGGACCTAGAGGAAGATATCTACATGGATCAAGCTCCGGGTTATGTCCGCGATCCCTAACTTGTTTGTAAGTTGAAGAATTCTCTCTACGGACTTAAACAATTCCTTCGGGAATGGTATTCCAAGGACTCCATTCTAATTATATCGGGGTTCACTCGATGTCACTCTGACCCAAATGTTTACATTTTATGACAGGATGACTCTATACTCATCCTTGTTACGTATGCCGATGACTTGTTGATCATGGGCATCTTTTCCTCTATTATTGATTCTATGAATAATTCCTTATCCAAAAAAATTTCCATGTCTAACTTAGGATTTCTTCATTAGTTTCTTAGGATTCTGATTTCATAATCGACTCGAGAATTGTAATTTTGTAGCCTAATTACTCCCTTGATTTGCTTTCTCATTTTCACATGTCTTATTGTAAGCCTTATCCTACTCCGTTCCTTTCTAAGGTTAACTTGGTTCTCGATTGTTTTACTCCCTTGGTTGATGGTACCTTTTATTGACAGTTTTGGGGAGTGTTGTCAATTTTTCCCTCTTGGACAAAAATGGACAACGATGGTAAATTACACCTTGGGACTCGAAAAAGTCTTTCTTGAAGAAATTCATGGATTTGGTTCATCGAATGAGGCTGCAATTTTTGAATCCATCTTGACCTATGAGTTACTGAAGAAATCAAGTTCACACAATGAGTATTTACTCACAATATCAGACAGTCCAGAGTGATGTGACAGATGGAGATGATGAAGATTTTACACAATTTGATGAGGAAACCAATATCAGAGACTGAATTAGTTTGGGGTTGAGATGAGCTGACATGGATCAATGATGATAGGAGCTCTAAGAAGCTCGGTGGGGGTTGTTATTCCTAGAGTGAGTGAGTTGTTTGAGTTGTGGGAAGACTAACTTGAGTGATCCGAGTTGATGAAGTGACTCATGATGGATTAAATAGTGAGTCAAAGGGTGAGCTCATTGTAGGGCTCAATTATTTTGAAAGGGGATTTTCTCGCTTAAACAATTCTCGGCAAGGTGGGAGATTGGTCATGGTGTGGAAGGAAACAAGAAGGGATCATGGATGGCTCTGGTATTATCTTGGTGGATAGCCAACTCATCTAAGGAAATAGCCCAGCTCATTATACGAGTTTACAAAATGAAAATCAACATTTGAGCTCATTGAGCTCATAAGGAGGTTGTTATGAAGTCTTCACAATGAGAAAGGGGTTGAGACGCATATCCATTCAGGGATTTGAATGCACCAGAGCTTAGTCAGATTTCCCGCGTCACGGGATATTCACAACTCAAGACACTCATCGCTTTCACCTTAGCTCAATGGGTTCATTTAGAGGTTAATTCCATGTTGGGACCAAGTAGATGAGACTTGTTAAATGGGTCACCCATGTATTAGAAATGAGATCTCGATGGCATCGGGAGAGTTCCATAATAACTCGGGCAAGTAAAATTTTTGGTCGGGGATTGAGCATAGACGGAGAAGTTTGGACCCAGAGAACAATTTTTTGAACAACTCACTTGAGGTGTTAGTAATAGCTTTGATGAACACAAAATGAATCAGTTAGAAAGGTGAGGTTCTTTCACTCAAGGACGATGGTGAGTTGAAAATCAAGAATATGATTCAGTGCACTCAAAGAAATATTTTATTAGCAATGCATTAAAGAGATTTCAGTGAGCTCATTACACAGTGAATGGACTCATGAAATTCATCGAGTAAATTCGATTAGCTTGAGTTTCTCATGAGTCAAGCTTGCAAATATAGGTGAACTTGTGTTTAGCTCAAAGATGAATTCAGGAAGAACATGAAGAGCTTGAACTCAGGCGAAGAAAGCTAGAGACCCACCGAGAGAAATTACATTGGCAGGATAAGAAATGAGTGTCGAGTTGTTTTTATAGATCAGGAAAACTTGAGGAAATGGCTTGGAAAGGATTTCAAACACAAATGGCTCATGAGATGGATTGGCATCATTCGAGACAAGGATGTATTCCTGAGTCGATCAAGATAAATCTGATGTCGAGCTTAGAAGGATTATGAGTTTGATGAAAGCAAGACCATGAAGTTTTGAATTGTAGGCTCGTAGGTGACAAGGTGCAATGCACAGAGTTTGGATGACATGAGGCTCACATGTGACAAGGTGCAAGGTGAGTTAGAAGTTGAAGATTGAGTCATAGTTTCGAGAGGGAGCTCATGGGATTGAGTCATGCACCGAATTTAGTTGAGGACCGAGCCGCTCAATGTAATCGGGCTGAGGACAAAGGGAGCTAGGCTTGTAAATGTGTAGCGGTGTGTTGATGCAAAGAGACTTGCTTGAAGAATGAGTCATAGAGGATAGTTCAGAGTAAGATGAAGCTCACAATGAGCTAGGAAGGCAAGCCATGTCAAAATAATGAGACAATGATGTGGGGTTAAGGCAAGAATAGGTGAGATTGGTGGCTCTTTCCCATATTGAGGTGATTGGAATGGACTCACCGTAAGGGGCTCATGAGGCAAAAGTGATCTAAAGCTCGGTGTGCACGAATGGGGAGTGTCATTGTAGAGAGATAAGTGAGGCCACCATGTTAATTTGATACATTAATGAATGACATGGTGGATTAACGTGAGATCAAAAGTTGATAAGCTCGAGAGAAGGTTGAGCCTAGGTTGAATGACATGGAGGAGATCAACCTAGTGTTAAATGTTTCAAGTTATGAGAAGAAACACATATGTGTGCTTGGAAAGGAGATTATTTTGATAGATTGGAGAGGTGAGTTGAAATATGAGAAAATTGCAAACCAAGCTAATAGACAACGAGATCCACTCATGCCGCGGGGTGAAGGATTGATTTCTCTCAATGAACCAATCACCAAAATGTTGGACGAAGGCCAAGTCACAACTAATGTGAGGAAAATATTTCAAAGCTTGATGATTATAAAGTCTAAAATGAAGATTCAAGGTGCAGGGCTTGCATGAGCTAGCTCATTTAGGGAGTGACTAGTTTCAAGCTTTCGAGGGTTGAAAATTCAGAACTCACCCACCAAGTTGAAAAAAGTGAGCTTGAAGAGCTCCGAAAGCTCAAAACTCGAAAATTCAAAGTTTAATATTTTTGGGGTTCGGAAGAGCTATGACAGATTGGAGCTCGGCAAGTGGTAGTTCGGATTCTCGAAATCGAAAATGAGATCGATCGACTTCAAGTCTAAACTCATCGGTGAGGGCATCGTGGAGAGTTGGTGGCATATTCAATTGAGATCCGAGTTGAATGCCTAGGTGTTTGGTGAGTGTTCCACATTGATCGACCAATTCGTGGAGGTGGAGCATTCTTCGAAAGTGTTAGCCCGAGTTACTTGGCACAAAATAGGGCTCATCGTTCAAACATAATACGTGGTGATGCCCAACCATCGGTGAGGAGGAAATAAGGGAACACATCATGAGGGAATCCCGAGTCATCACCAAGTTAGGAGTAGTAATGTCAAGTTAGGCAATCAATTAAGTTGCAAAGGCCCGAATTAGCATTTTTGTTCACCAATGCAAATTCGACGTGGGTTCAAATCATCATGGGGTGTTTGAGTGGCATAAGGCCATTTAATGAAAAATATGAAATGTGGTCAACCAAATAAATTTGGGGATGTTATTATAAGGGGGGTGCGTCTCCATGCTCACAGAGCGACCGCCTCCCCCAGGATGGGCAGACCCCATCCGCGCAGGGTAGTGCACGAGGCGCTATCCAGGGAGCCAGAGGGACTCCCGGCCGAGGCAAACGGTTGGCCAGGCATGGGTTGGGGTTGACGACCTCACATGCATGTGCCGACAGAAGATCTGGGCGAGTTGGGCGAGTTAAGCGCTGCAGGTGACCTCCCGGGAAGTTCCCGGTGGCGCACCAATATAACTCCTGTTGGGCGAGTTAAGCGCGCAGGGCATAAATGGGTGACCTCCCGGGAAGTTCCCGGTGGCGCACCAATGCAACTCTTGAGGGCTATGGAGTGAGTAAGAGTTGTGCATGGGGAATATGAAAGGACCATGCTATGAGCCCAAGGATGTCTCAGAATCAAGGTTTAGCCGAGGCGGGTTGGTGAGCTAAGTTGGTTGCACTTAGGAACAGTGCAAGGTGTCTTGGAGCGAAGAACTTACCCAATGTACGCGGAGCGAGTTGGGCAACTCATGTGGGCGATGCAGTGGCAGAGCGGGAGTTGGTTTGAAGCATGAAGACCTTGTACGATAGAGGCCTTGCGTTGAGAGTGCAGCGCATGCCTAAAGAGCCGGTGAGCATGGCAGACAATACAGACCAACAGGGGGAACTCACAACCCCACCAAGTGGAGTGTGGAACACTTGGTGCACTGGACATTCAGAGGATGGGGTGTTCAGCAGACCTTGGAGATATACTCTACCCTTGCGGAGTATGTCCATGCAGTGATGTGCATCGTGGATCAGCAGTGGGACTCCAGTGTTAAGTGACAGTGGACTTGGGGAGACCTTTAAGGTGGCAACGTCCTTAGAAGCAGAGTTCATGTGGGAAACAGCCAAGAGGCGTGATGGAGTGAGACTGGGATTCGGAGGTCGAAACGGAGGAGAAGTAACTCGGACGCGAGCGAGCCAAGTGTGGCGAGCTCCTCAACCTTGCAGAGGTTAAAACAACGCAGATGAGTCGAGTGCTCACATAGATGTATCGGAGTGCGCCGGAAGCGCGGATGCGGAGTGGGTGCGGTAGCAGAGGCTGAGACTCAGTGAAGTGGACAGAGGATGGTTCACATGGTGATGTGCAACATGGTGGGCTGAGTCAAGGACATCATGGATACCGTTATAGTGTGGTGGTGTGACAACGAAGGCGCGAAGACTTGTGAAGTCAATGCGGTGCGGCGCAGACGGGTGTCTCGAAGAGTAGGCACGCCAATGTCAGTGGCCATGGCATCGGGGCGAGATCAGAGGATGGATCGAGCCGAGGGAAGAAGAGTACCTCACCCGCATGTGATGCGGTCTACCAGATGGCGAGCTTGCAGTGCTCCCCGCAGGGATCCTTGGTGTTGTGGACTTGGGTGACAGAGGTCAGCAGGTCGGGGTGAGTAGAGGCTCACACCCGGGAAGGACTCAGAGGAGGACTTCCCCGTCGGTGCACGCATAGGTGACCGGCGCGGTAACTCAGTAGACTCATGGATGGATGACAGATAGGGGCATGTGATGTTCCTCAGTGGCCTTGTGCAGAACAGTTGGGTGTTCGACAGTGAGCCGGCCAGCGGCCTAGAGCTGGGTCAGTGATGAGTCTTGGAGGCGTGAGTTGTGCATTCCCTCAAGTGGACTAAGAAGGCATATTAAGAGCTCCCGGCGGTTGTATGGGCAGCCGTGGTATTTGGCGAGTGGTCTTCTGGAGCAGTTGTATGGGCAGCTGTGAAGGGTGTTGGAAAGGTTCACTTGTGCATAGTTGGAGATGCAGTTGGGAATGGGTTGTGGATGAAATGGAGAAAGGCGTAGTCTGGGACTACTGGAGTAGCTTGATCCTCTAAGGCAAGCGAAAAAAGTAGTGTCTCAGTGCCGCACGTTGGCTAGTTTATTCCGCTTTAAAGCTAGCCCCGTGATAGTTATCAATACCACGTGGCATTTAGCTTGGTAGAATGAATACGAAGCACCGAGATAAATGCATGATGAGCCGTTTTTATGATCGAAGATGTCAACACATAGACCAAGATCTTGGTAAGAGTGAAATTGGAAGCCCACATAATGCATGTAAAGTTGGAGGAGATCAACGTGTGAGTGAGCACATGGAAATATAAGGAGCTTGAATGAGCTATTTTAGAAGTTTCTCATCTAAATAGCTTGAAATACAATACTACATCCAAGATAGTTCCACTAAAGGAATATTTGAAATAATTGAAAAATATTAAATGTATTTTTAAATTTAAATGGATGAAAATTATTAAAATATCATTTTACTGGTAAATCCAATTTTTGAATTTATGAGATCAAATGGAGCACAATGCCTCGAGTTCCCAAGAGGTAACTTTTATTGAGGTAGTCATAACTTCCTCCCCAGTTGCCTATTTTTCACAAAATTATAGTCGTTGGAATCGGGAGAATGAGAGCTACGCAATGGGATCATCAGGAGATGGATTTTCAGAGGTTTCAGTGGTTCAAATTTGTGAGATTTCTTCATTCCAAGAAAAGTTCCCAAGAGGTGGAGGTGTAATTAATGAAGCAATCATGGTTGACCCATTCAGCTACATTCTTGCCTAGTTTTTAGGATTCTTCCCTCTTTCTCTCAACAACTCATAATTTTCTATAAATGTAAAGGGAAGCTTATTCCAAAGGTTAGACATTCTTCCAAGCTTCCCCTCTCTTCATAGCTGAGCTATTGTGAATTTGTAGGCTTTCAAGCCTTTCTTCTCAAAATTGTAATGGCAACATATGCCTTTCCTTGTTATAATGGTGCACTGTGCAAGTTCTTGAAGTAATGGAAATCATGTTTTGTGATCAATTATTTGTCCTTACATCATTTTGTTGCTTCTATTTCCTCTCTCATGTTTGTAGGTGAACTGTGCAACTAGTGTTTCTTTTGAAATTTTTTAAGGTCATTGTGTTTATCAAGGAGTGAAGTACTGTATGTAAATTGGGTTTGTAATGCATGTTCATTCTTCCTCATGATCATCTCTCTTCATTGGCAAGCCATAATTTTTTCTAGCAAAACCATTTCTTAGTGCATCACCACTTCTAATTTATGGTTTTATTTCTTGTAAATCTCTCTCCCTAATCCCTTGAAATGTTAGTATAGGTCTAGTTAGACATTTTTCTTGCATTAGGAGTAGTGTAGTGCTTATTTTAGGAAGAGGAAGTCGGCCTTCTCGAAGTTCACCTTGAGCCCAAGTCCCACAACCCGAGAGGTTATCCCATGTTACCCAATCACACCAAATGTTGTGTTCTCCATCAAGCTATTTGGGGGTGCAAGTGATTTGGCAATAACATGGAATTTGATTTACCTTACTCAAACTCATCCGGATCTATCGTATGTTTTTTTGATCATGTCCAAATTCATGCAGGGAGCCGCATGAGTTGGATTGGAAAGTAGGGAAGTGGATCCTTCATTATGTTCATGACACTTGTGTGGATGGCATTCACTATCTAGGAGGAGTAGATATTGATTTGGTTGGATTTACTAATTTTGATTGGTCCGGTGATCTAGATCATCAAAAATCTACCTCAGGATACAATTTTTTTCTTGTTTCGGTCCCGTTAGTGGGTTTAACAAGAAGCGAGTATAGAGGAGAAGTGCATAGTATAGAGGAACAATTAACAATTTCATAGAATTGTTTTGGTTGCGGGTATCTTGACAGAGTTTGGTATTCACTATTGGTGGCCTATTATCATCTACTATGACAACATGAGCACCATATTGATTTTTTGCAATCTAGTTAAGCATCAGCGGATGAAGCAAATCGAGATCCATATGCATTTCATTTGGGAGCTGATTCAAGATGACATCATAGACTTGCAAGTACTTTCACCAAGTCCTTCACTGAGGCAAAGTTTCTTCAATTGTGGTTTCATTTTGGGGTGAGGTCTACTGCAGCCGCCCATCTTCTTCGAGCTTTCTAGTCATCTTCTCTTCTTCTTTTCGAGAGATGTTGTTTGTACATGGGTACCTCATCAAGCCTAGTTTTCGAACCCATTTGACACATCTTTCTTAGGTTGTTTAGGGGATTATTTTATCTCTTGTAAGTGGATTTTTCCCTTATGGGTTTTCCTCCATTACTTGAGATCTTTATTGTACATGGGTACCTCATCAAGCCTAGTTTCCAGGACCCATTTTTCTCCTCTTCTTATTTTTCCATAGAGATGTTGTTTGTACATGGGTACCTTATCAGGTCTTCAATTTTCGGGCCCCATTGACACATATTTCTTAGTTTTCTAGGGGAGTTCTCTTTCAGTTATGACTTTCCATGACCTCTACCTCAACTTCAATGAAGGGGGTGTTGGTGTATATGACTTGTCTTGTTGACACTTGATGTCTTGTCCACCTCATGTGGTTAGTCATCTCACTTAGTGAGATCATAGGTCATTAGGGTTAGTTAGGGTTTTGTCCATATGTCATGCATAGGAGTTATACAACACTCTTATATGTACCTCTTATTTTTTATATGAGCATGCAAAACCTTGTTTCTTTCTACTTGATTTTCCTTTGTGATTTGTTCTCCTTCTGATTACATGAAGCGGTCTCATCACCATTAGAAGTGCAACCTCTTTGATGTGCACGAGGTTCTGTATTGATCCTCACGAACAATATGATAATATATCTATCGGGGCTATATATGCATGGTTAGTAGCAAGCAATGCCTAATCCTTCCCCTCCATCCACCTTCCATAAAAATTTAAAATACAAAAAAATAGAATAAAACCTTATCAAAGAAACATGTTAATTGATCACTCTTTGTGCTAGATTAGAAGCTTCAAGTCAACATAAATGAACTTAACATACACACACATTACTCTCTGTAAGTATGAAAACTTAGTGTTGTAAGTCAATTTTAAATCCTTATATTTTTATTTTTATTTAAAAATGTAAAGTTCATTGAGCATATTATTATATTTCCTAATGCGACTATGTAATACCCTATGCACCAAACCATTTTATTTGGGACTATGCATACCCTTTGCATGAATTCTCATGCATACTACTTACTTGGAAATTGCTACCTCAAGTCACCAAAAAAATTTGTGAGTTCACTACATTCAAACAAGTTACGTGCACCCTTTGCATGGCCAAACCATGTGGCTTGTGGCCTCTTAATGCTTTATGACATCCATTCACCCACTAAGCATCCAACTATACACTATGTGTGATCCCCAAACTCGTAATTCCACCCCTTAGTTGTATAATTGAATGAATTATGACACTCTTGGGAAAATCTAACACCTAACACTTAGTTTCTCTCAAATCATTATGTCCGTGTAAGAAATAAAAATGCATTTACGACACCCTAAAGACTACATAAGATAAATGTTAGAGATACTTATAAGAAATACTATGTACACAATTTGATGTACAATCCTTGTCTTCTAAAAACTATGAAATGTCATGCATGCATAATTTTTATGTACAAGAAAATAAAATAGGAAGCATGCACATGTGCTCTCCACATGCAATCTAATTATGTTTTATTTACATGCATCCTTTTATATAACTAAATTTGTGCTCTTCTTTTGCCTAGTACAAATTGAAGGTATCATCGTGAAAGTTTCCCAAAGGCCCAAAGTAGTGTGTGAGAAATCTAGAAAGCCCCAATGGTCTCATTATGAGAAAGACAAATAGTACACGGTTGCTAAATGAAAAAACTCAATCAATAAAAGTTTTCAATTATGAAACTAGTTGACATCCTTGTTAGAGAATCGACCTTGTCCATTCCATCAACAAGGGAAATTGGAGAAGATCTTGAGAACATGTCATGTCGTAGATTAGATGATGTATAAGTGAAAAAGAAGGTTGATTTGCACTTTATGTCATACACCTTTCGGCATAGAGCATTGAATATTGTCCGAACTAGACTAAAAATTAGATGTAACATCTTTCTAGATCACCTAATCATGTATTCAATTTGATTGGTCTATGTGGTTGTTATGTATTTACTTTATTATATCTATATTATGTAGTTGGTTGATGTCATTTATTGTAACATTTGTGATTTTTCCCATGTTAGGTGTGGTATCTATTTATTTTTGTCCGAGTTAGTGTTCTCTTCTTGTGTATCCAACGACATTGCATTTCTCCTTGCTTTGCAATATATTCCTCAAAATTTTGCACTTTCTCATGCTTTAATTGAGTGAATACTAGTCTAAAATTGAGTATGGTTTCTTGGATCTTCCTTCACAAACCAAAAAGGGTGTCTCTACCATGCTATCAAAACCATTTCTATCTTTTCCCTACCCTTTCTCTCTTTTTCTTTTTTTATAACTTGGTTACAAAGTAATACTAAATTTTGTAATTAGTTTACATTGCTAACTATTTGATGATGGCAAGTGATACTCAATACATGTAATCTTATACATTTACACTCTCTCATGCACACAATAAAGGAATGACTCACCAAAGAACCCACATACTCGTGAATAAACTTTTTAAGTTGCATCCTTCCATTTCCTCATTGTACACTCTCACGCACATTCCCACTAGAACCTATGAAGAAACCAATAAACACCCTCATAAAATCATAAATAGACACCAATCCACCTTGGAGCTATTCTCAACAAATCCTTCAACCACTAAGATCCGGTGCACCTAAACCTTAGGAAGATAATTCCCACGTCTGCAATGTACTACAAAATCACCTACATATGCACGCACCCTCCTTTTAAGAAAGGTATAGACCCACATATCTACGTGGTGCCTTTTCCATTATTTCTTGTGCTTGCACATGTGCCATATTCAAACCGTAAAGATCACCATCTTTGGCAATATCAAAATTGAGAAAACACCATCTTAAAAAGTAATTTAAAACACTTTTCTACTAGTTTCCCAATACTAATCAAATTATGCTTAAGATTTGGAGAAATTAAACATCTTTAATCTCACACTTATCTTGACTTATGGTGATTTGCATGGATTTTACATATCCCAGTTGTTCTTGTCTTTTGAAAGAATCATCTAACTTGATGAAACCCTCTTGATTTGAGCAACCCAAATCAATAAACCATAAATTCTTACCATACTCTTATCCCACATTTCATGTGAGAAATAATGTGATTCACCTTGAACCTCAATTTTTTAGCTTCAAGTGCCTTATTTTCACTTTCTTGATTAGCTTCATTCTTAGTTTCTAGTATCCTACAATCTTTGATAAAACGGCCTAGTTTTTAGAAACAACTAAAGTTTTTCTTACTTCTACTTGTGATATAGCATGATATTTCCCCTTTGAATTTGATTTTTTTGAACTCCTTTGATTCTATTTTTTTATTTTTCTCTTTATTTTTTGATGCACTTTCCTTGGCTGCAAGTGTTTGTTGTAGATCTCATGTTTATAATCTCATTTAATCCTCATGGAACAAAAGAGAACCTACTAACTCATTGACATTAATTTTTTTCATTTTCTCATACCCCTCAACAGCTTATTATAATATGCATTCATCATTTTCTCAAAGGATCTCAAAATTTTCCTTGTTATAAACTTATCTTCATAATCATTTCTATAATATAGACTAGTCAAACTCAAGCCAAGGATGAGTTTATTTGGGTGGATTCTTTTGATGGGGCTTACACTATAAAATATGGATATCAGATTTTCTCAGGAGATGTGCAGGGGGACTTGAATAGGAGCAGCATCGTCATCATAAAGAACTCACACCCAAAGTCAATCAGTTTCTTTGGCAAGTACTCAACAAAAAAATCTCACTATTGATAATCTTATAAAGAGAGGTTCTACTTTTCCTAATAGATGCCACCTGTGCAAGAATGAGGTTGAATCTATTCATCACTTATTGTTGCAATGCCCTTTTTCTCAAAGCCTGTGGGAGTTAGTCTTTTCCAAATTTGAAATTACTTGGATTTTTCTGAATGATATAGTCCAAGCTTGGGAACAATGGCATCCACCATTCAAACACAACATGGTAAGGAAATTGTGGAGGCTTGCTTTCCCTCACACCATATGGAAAATCTGGAAAGCTAGAAACTCTCTCATCTTCAGAAGCACTACTAGCAGCAGGAAAAGACTTCTGAAAGAAATCACAGTTGAGTTGAAAGAGAATATTTTAAATTTCAAACCTCCCAAGAATCAATCCTTCCCAAAGAATGAAGAGAGGTTCCTAAAGAATTGGAATATTGAATTGAAAGCATCCCAGCTAGGCACATCTCCATTGATAGGTCCTTGGTCAAGTGGACACCACCACAGGATGACTGGTGCAAACTCAACTTTGATGGTGCCTCCAAAGGAAACCCTAGAGCTACGGGGTGTCATAAGATATCATCGGGGAAGATTATGGTGGCCTATGTTAGACCTATGGGGACCCAAACAAACCACTATGTAGAAGCTCTTGTTACTCTATGGGGTCTTCATGAAGCTAAAAAGCTTAATATTACCAAGCTCATAGTGGAAGGGATTCACTCAACATTATCAACAATATTAAGGGTATTTTTCCTTCTAATTGGAATATTAAAGACTTCATACAAGAAGCTAAGGATATTTGCAATAGTTTAATCAATGTTAGCATTCTCCACACCTATCATGAAGGAAACAACTTGGCGGATCATTTTGCTAACGTGGGTGTAACTGTAATAATTACAAGTTTTGGGAAAATCATGAAGAAATCCCTAAGACTGCGAAGGAAATTATGGAAAAGGAGGCCTTGGACAATTGTCTCTATGGCTTGTATTGATCTCTCTTCCAAGTAAGTGGTTTACCACTACCTCGGTCTACCCACACGCTCGCGGGCTCCTAGGGTTAGTTTGGCCTACTACATACTTTAGTCCCTTGAAAAGTCTATCCATGAAGTCCATACCCATAGGAGAACCCTGTCACTTCATCAAGGGGTCATTATGTTGATTCATCTCTACTATCATGAAATGGTGGCCAAGTGACCCTTCCTCCTCCACCCCACTCCCCGCCACTTAAACAAACCTAAAATACTTAGGAAACCCTCTCCACCAACTAAGAGGGTCCTTAGAAGCTATGATAAGAACAAAGAAAACAATGTTGTTAAGAGCTTGATGAATATTAGTCAAACTCTGGATGTCCCTCTTCCTCAGTTCAACCCCAAGGGAAAACAACCTAAGTTGGAGAGTATTGAGTCCAAATTGGCATAATTGCTTAAGAAGCAATAGACTTGGGAAGCCACTATTGACAAAATTGTTTCCAAGAAATTAAATCATCTCACTATGCGAAATTCTTTCTCAACTTTTTGCATACTCAAGTTAAGCAAATCTGCGATGTGAGTGGCCTTCTGAAGGAATTGTGGAAAGGGGGCAAGGCTATAAAGAAGGTACTCTCCTCTAGCAGCAAAGATCCTGAAAAGATTCCAGCTCTGAACTTGTTTAAGGCGTTGGAGGATGTGAAAAAGTTTTTCAGCAATGTCTTGGTTAGGAGGATTCTATCTTCCTTTTTTTTTCTATTTTTGTTTTCGTGTTGGTTGTGTAGTTGTTATATAGCTACTGTTTAGCGACATTTTTGCTTCATCCTGGCGGTTTGTCTCTTTGTTTTTTTTTTTGCGTTATCTCGGTAGTTTAGGCCTTTTTGTTGGGGTGTGGTCCCCATGGATCAAAAAACCACCTTTGTATCTTTTGTATTATCTAGTTGTTAGGCTTGTAGTTGGGGTGTGGTCCCCACTCATCAAAAAACCACTTTGTTCTTCATGCTCTTTTTGGCCTATGGGCTTTTTTGTTATTCGGGGTATGGTCCCTTCCAAAAACCATTTACCAATAATAAAAAAACTTATCTTCATAATTTCTCCATAAACCCTCATTCTACGAATTAAGTCATTTATCTTTATTCAAAAATCTCTAACTCCTCCATTGTATGACATTCTCAAATTCTTAAAATTAATACTAAGGATTTGAATTTCTGCATATCTCACCTTAGGAGAGCCTTGATATGAAGTATCCAAGATATATCATGCCTCATGGGCATTCTTACTTCATGTAATTCTTGGATAGATGTTAGGATCTATGACACTCTTGAGATAGAAGAAAGCTTCTACATTTTCCTTTTCGTCTTTCCTTTTTCCTATTTTGATCTTGAGACAACGTATTTCAATCTACAGTGAAGTGTATCCATGAGTGAAATTATCCCAAACTCCATTCCAAATAATAATCCTCTTCAACTGATCTCTCTAATACTCAAAGTTGTCACCTTTGAAGATGGGTATTCGTAGAGGCATAACTCATTGAAGCCATTATTCTCCTTATAATGGCTAAAACCCCTTCTAAACATTTTTTGAACAATGATAAGATACCAAATGAATATTTTTTATGTGTAAGGATTGAAATTCATATCTTAAATACTCTCTAAATGAAGCTAGTGATCATCCAATCTTTCCCAAAATAACTAGCAATTAAACTAGTATGCTTGTATGTGAGATTGATGAAAAATATGCATTGTATAACTCCACATAATGAATCCAAATATTGTTCGTTTTTATAATTAAATACCTACAAATAAAATCAGAGCTAAACACATTGCAAAATATCAACCACTTAGGAAAAAATTCTCCACTTTGCATTAAAATAATTAAACAATAAACAAGGCTAATATAGCCATTACAATAAGACTTGTCTCAACTTGCATGAAAAGTAAAAGACTAATAATAAATCCTACACCTCCTAAGTGAACTAAAGTCAACTAAAAAGACTAAAAATATATTCAAGATGAAAAATATCATCCACTACTAATATATGGTCAACATGCAAGAAGCCAAAATTAGTTTAAGTGACACATGCACACCTATCATGCATCCTAGTGAACCTAGGCATCCCATTCTCTTATAATAATAGAAATGGATCAATATAAGACTAAATTTAGTCATATAAACATAGAAATGGTGGCCCACCTCTTGGGGATGATTGGACAATTATTTTAAGTAAGTCAATTGCATATCTAACGAACTACATTCTAACTAACATTCCCAATCTAAAAATAGAATTTTACGCAACAAAAAAATCCTAAACAAAAACAAAACTTATTCTTCTCAGTAACTAATTAGTTCCCATATTGGAATCATAATCAACATTCACATTTGGTTGATCATTTGATAGAAGTTGGAACCATCTCAATGGGTACAAGGTCCTATTAACAAAATGTTGTAATTAATGCCTACCATTTTTTCACTTTGAGTTTAACTGATATGTATTGGATTTAACTACATGCACTAATTTATGGAATATTGTGAGATAATCCAAAAGAGGCAAAAAAACGGAGAAGACAAAATATTATTGATTATCCTCATATAGTGGCACAATACATGCACATACAACATACACTTTTCCTAAATGAGATATTGCAAAAAGGAATGAAAAAAATATTATTAGTCCGGTATGAATGGAAATAAAAATGTTCACCACATGTGTATGGATTCAAATTGTTATAAGGAGCAAAAAGTATAGAAATCTTTGCGAAAATGATTGTGAGCATAATTTTTTTGAAATATGTTTCCATTCTATTTTCCATGGATGAAATCCTTGGGAAGAACTACACCAATAAAACTTATGCGTATGTTATCAATTATCACTAAATCTATGTTTTTATAATATTATTATTTTCTCAAGGTATATAATACATTATGAATTACGGGCATACCAATATGTTATACAAGAGCAATGTCTTAGATATACAAAATAACTTACATGTGTGGATATGAAATGTGACTATGAAGAGATTGTCAATTACATAGCATCAAATAAAATGCATGGAGATAGTGCCAACCTACGAAGAAAGGATAAATAATGGTATTTAGGTAATGTTTTTAACCTTGAAAAAGTTCATATATATATAACATTTGCAAGAACTAAAAATGGGCTATTATTGCTTATATGTATAATACACCATGGCCATGGCCGAATCTTGGGGCTCAATATTATATCAAAACTCAAAGACATGAGATAAAATGATTGAAAATGTAATAAATGATGATAAAGTAATATGCACAATTTTTATATAATAAAGTTGTGGAGAGAAAATGTAGGTCAACAACTTCTTCTTCCTCAACATGTTGTAATCAACCACATTGCCAAGTATGGAAAAAAAGTAGAGAAGATTTTTGAAACATATCATCAAATATTGATGTAGCTTACAAACATTAAAATCACTAACACATTATCACAAATAGCTTGTAGAAACTATTAACTTGAGAAATCATTGAAAGAGACATTGGGGCATAAGAAACTTGTCACATGTTTTTGGGGCTTTCATAAGTTGAGAACAATCTAGTATATTTCAATTTGAATGTTTCGAGACGAGGTGTTAAAATAGTAGTTAAAATTGACGAAGATGATCATGAAGAACATGGTAACTATTTAATTTATGGGTGCAATAATAGGCCTTTTTCCATTAAAATTGTTACACTTATTGATATAGATAGATCTTGGACATATAATCAAAGGAGAAAAAGAGATAACAAATGGGAGGTTAGGAGTTTGACAACTATTATGAGAGTATTCCCAATGTTTTCCTCCATCCCTGCATGTGAATCACATAAATGGGTTGATTATTGTTGACCATAGTTATTGCTTTACAAGCCATTTTGTGATATATAATGATCTAGAATAGGATTTTTTGAAAAGCTATTTTTAATAGTTCTTCAACAAATTTTAATATTTGACAATTTTGAGGGTCTTTGGAATGTAGGTTATACAACAAAGAGCTAAAGTTTTATCGTCAAAAACTTCACTCTTCAAGTTTTCTCCATCTTGTGGTTCCCGTAGTTTGCAAATCAAGTCAATGGGCTAGGAGATATGATCCAAAAGTAGTGCTAAACATAATTATAGTAATAATATGATAAAATTTAAATTTCTACAATTATGTATTTTTGGATTCACCCCTAAATGTGGATATGAATGGCCTCCATGTATGATTACCTTTCAATTCCCATCTAAAACCCTTCACATTTTTTTAGCATATTTTAGTTTTCTCTATTGTATAAGCTAAAGTAGCTTTTTATGAATAAAGAGATACATCTCTAGTCATATATATATATATATATATATATATATATATATATATATATATATATATATATATATATATATATATATATATATATATATATTAATTGTAATAAAATTATTTTGTTTCTACATATCTTTCACCTTAAATTGAATTTTATAACACATTAAACACCATCCTTAATGTGTTGTCTATTGGGTTGCATATATCAATGTAGATCATACAAATATATAGTAGAATTGATTTTTAGAGTCATTCTATCTTTATGGATCACAACAAAAATGTGCAAAACCTTTGTTAAGAATAACCATTAAAGACATTATTATTTATAAGTGACTTATAAATAAGGATAATTATATGCACACACATGTTTTATCTAGAGATTATTTATTATACAAAAGTGTATGTCCTATTATAGATTTACACCTTAAAATTCAAAACTTGAAAACCTCGAAACTTGGAAACATCAAATCCAAAACTTAAAAATCCCAATCCCAAATACAGAAATGTAGATTGATAAAAAAACATGATTGTCCTATTGAAAATCCAAAAAAAAAAATATACTCATATAATTTTGATAGAAGAATAATGTCGATCATGTAAAATCTACTTAGTACACGAAAATAAATATTTTCCTTATCATGTGTAGGTTTAGTTGTCTTATTAGTATCTCGGAGGAAGGGTATCGCTTCTAAAGATCTGTGAAAATTTTTAATAATTTGTGCAAGCTTTTTGGAGCCTTAGAAGTGATAAACCATATTTTTCCTACACAATGTTTGTCATAACCATATCTTGAAGGCCCCATAAGAGTACATTGACAATACCATAAGAGTATCTTGAAAGCTTTTAGAGGTCCTAGGTTTGACTTGAGTTTTCAAATTCTCTTTATCTCGGCCATAGAAACCAAGATTTTGTTGTTGATGACTATTTCCAAATTTGTGTAAATCAAATATTCCTCTCTAACCCTTCTTTCGTAATTTTATATTGGAAATAATTTATACAATTAAATCTAATTTTACTATTTTATGAGTGATCCTTTTAACCATGAAACAAATAATACATCTACATAGAATATAAGCTAAAATGGAATTTAAAATCATCTTTATCATTCTAAATGCATGTTAAAAGCACCATATAAATAATTACAAGGAATAGGCAACAATTATTCACTAAGAAGAATTATTCATGCAACATCAAATATCCTATCTTAAGAGCACGGATCTCGCATTGCATATTCACAATACATTGAAGGAAATGGAAAAATTGGTGAGGAATTATATGAATTCAAATTGCAAAAAAAAAAAGAGTGGATTGTGATTCATGCAACATGATTGTTACCTAGGGAGATGAGTGAATGATCGTGAACCTAAAGTTAGAGGACCTGTCAAAGCTACTTAATCATATATAATTTTTATAAAAAAACCCTTAAAAGGATTATGATTTTTTTAATGTGCAGATTTTCTTTTGTGCATTTAAATTATGTGGAAAATATATTTTAAAGGGATTTAAAATAGGTACTTTTGAATACAAAGAAAATTAATATGAGCCCTTGTGAATAAAATCACCCTTTTGGGATAGTGATGTGTCACCATTTTATTGGCTGATTTGTAGATGTGACTTGTGTTATTGGCTACCTTTTTTCTAAATTTTAAATGTGAAAATGATAAATGTTGACTTTGATTTTGACAACTAGTGGTACTATACTTCACAAAACTACTCATAGTCATTAGCTTATACACAGTTATCGACTTCTTTCCCCTAACAATCAACCCATTTCTATATTGTTAAAACAAATAAATAGACATATGTCATTATTGCATTGTATCCATAGAGAAAAGAATAACAAAACAACATGTACATATTTGTTCAAAAATTGATATCGCATAAACTTCACCGGGAAACAACTTGAGTGTAATAAAATTTTCCAATCAAATAATACATAGCGATTACATACATATTACTTTGTTTCTTGCCAATACAATTAGATGGTTACTCACTACAGTTCTTCCGAGATCACGAAGTTATAAATTAAAGACGGTCAAATAAATAACTTGTTCCCAATGTGTGGATTCTATATTCCCTTTAGCTTCAATTATTATTTGCTACAACAATAATCCATTAGCAAAACACATGCCTTATTATCTCTTAATATTCCAATAGAATAAGTCAAGTTCTACCAAACTCAACCCACACAACATATTAGTCATCACCATGTTTCCCACTTCACCATTAAACTAACAACACACTAAATTATATTTATTATAAAATAACATTTTGGGTAATTAAAGGTGAAGATGTCTCAACAACATCCAAGCATCATAAATACTAGTTTTTGGAGTAATTATAGCACTACCACCTTAACCATTCATGACATGAAGATTTCATTTGCTTTTACCTAGAGTGGAAGATGGAGGTAAAGATACAATGACCATACAATTCACAACTTTTCAACTTATCTTACTCACACTCCAACTTACAAAAAAATAACTTCTTTCACCTAACTTGCATCAACATAATGTATTAATTAATTTAATAAAGGAAACCTTGTCCTCATTATTAACTAATCAACTCTAGAAAGTCCTCATTGTATGAAGATTCAACTTTTTCCACAAAGTGTTTGCCTTTAATTCTAACAATCCATGCATGCTATAAATATGAGATTTGTAATTATTAACTAATAATAATGGCTTAAAATTAGGGTGGAACTTCATGACCAAAACCTCATAACCCTGCAATGCATTCTTTTCACAAAGTGTGATCTTAGAAACATGTTTATTGACATTAATCATCACAATCATTGGAAAACTCTAATCTACGTTGTCTCAACATTCTTGGACTCTTCCCTACCCATATGGATTCTAAAAATGGAGCATGAATATTGATTTGTAAGGTATGATGTGAATTCTGTAAAGACTTGCATCTAATTCTTTCTCCTTTTTGATCTTTCAATATCACAACAAATTTGATTTTTTCAATAATTATGGTGAAAAAATTTCTAGAGAAAGGAAGCCTTTTGGCTGAAAATACTACAAAGAATTTCTATAATTAATATTCATAAAGTATCAATTCGTGCCAAAAAAATTGAAAACGTGTCGCCTTTATTCTTCCAAGGAAAATATGCTTTTATAAGATTCCCGTAGGGGTTTTCACTAACACCTTACAAGGTCATTGTTGTCATTTTCAACCTAGTGGAAACATCCTTACGTCACTTTTTTGGTTGTGGACTCGAGGAATTCCACCATAAATTTCCGTTGTCCATTTATATCTTCATGATAATCCACATGATCTTACATCCTAATAAGATTATTGACCATAAACTAATGGGAGAAGACAAACTCTTGGGAGGTCAACAATGACATTGGCAAAGACTAGAGTGATAAATCACTTATATAATGACTCAATATGACATTTTTGATATTGGTTCAAAATAAGGCCTTCAAATATTTGGTGGGTAACAACTCTAATTAAGGATAGAATGAACTTGTCGCATGCTTTAGAACCCAATTAAAATGGAGAATCAACAGAGTAGTTCATTATTTTAAGAGAAAAAAAAAACGAAATATTAGGAGTCAAACACAACTAAGGAAAAGGTGAAAGCAAGGAAAACAACTAAACTAGACAAGATAAACAATTTCTAAACCAACTAGGTAGTGCATGGCTATCATTATCCATGGTAGAGATTCAAATGGATCCAGTAGTGTGATCTAAAATGTTGGATATTAAAAATAAGGTAGTTGATTCCAAAAGAACACTTCCAAATATGCAAATTTTGCCCATTGAAATGCAATGAAATAATTGTTCCATCCATATAGGTGAGATGAAAAAGTTATTTTAACAAGCTCTCTTGATTAAAAAAATGTATTGTAGTGTTCATTCAAACTTGTCATGACTTCCTTTTCGCTCTCTATATGTATCCCATAACATGATGAGATCAACATCTTTGAAATATCTCACAAGTACCTTCTTATAAAAATTCTCTTGAGTTTTCTTAATGCTTGGTAATTTGATTGAACACCATTCCTCTTTCTTCTTCCATCCTCGTTAATTGCAAAATTCTCTTCTCCAAATAATTTTGGAAATCAATGTCTTTTGTCACTTGAGTTAATTATAAGGTATGAAGTAACATAATCATTGGTTAGGTCACTTGATGACAGATAATAGTTGAAAAGGAGACATTTTGATCGCTTTCTTCGAAGTAATCCTATCTTCACAAAGTGTGTTGTAAAGTTTCTTGTGTCATGCCCTTTGATTGTAAACTACAAATTTTCTAGTGGTTGTCATAAAAAATTGTTGGAAAACCCGACTTAACTATTATTTTGTGGGTTATAGTTGAATGAGTGACACAAAACTATGTCACATTATGACAACAATTCATCAATTCAATGGAAAATAAATTAGAAGAATTATTGGCAACCAACTTGTTACAAGTCCCTTAAACAAAGGGGCAATGTAATCTTTGATGAAGTTGTACACAACTTTAGAGGTAGTTTTTTTGTTGGAATTGTCTCCAAGCACCCACTTTGTAAAATAGTTCTTCATTGTGAGAATACAATTTCACCTTTGTTGGAGTAACGAGTGAGAGGGTGATGAAGTACAAACCCCATTATTGAAATGGTACTTCAATCATTACTAACTTGAGAGGTAAAGCCATGAATTTTTGCTTACCCACAAACTCAACATTAGCAAGGAAACACTTTAAAACCCATTTGTATGTATCTTGGAATAAAGTTGGCTGATATTATTTTGCTTGTAAAATTTTGTATGCGATTAATCTATATAGAAGCATTTTCACCACAAGTTTCATCAAGGAACTAACAAAGATCATTCTTTGTTGATTTTGGTTGATCGCCTTAAGGACACATCATAAATGGCTTACTTGAAGAGAACTCATGTCCAAAGTTGGTATTTTTCCTCCATAAGCTTTAATTTTTTTTTTTTTGCTTGGTACTCATGTAGTCAAAACAATCACCATTTGTCAAAAAGAAAACAATGTCTTTCTAACATTCATCCACCCCTTGAGAAAATAACCATATGGAATTAATTTTCTTTGAGCGAGTGGAACTTGGATTTCAACAATCAACTATGAGATTATTTTCCCCTGCCTCACTTTGTTGATTTAATCTCTAAATCAAACTCTTGAACTTAAGTGATCAAATCTTCTCTTTTTAAATCTAGCTCAATTTGTGTCAAGACAAATTTCACTACTAGGTCTAAGACATACACTATTGTATGTGATTTGATGACGTAGAAACAAAATTATTTTATAACTTTGATAATGGTGTAGGCATGATTCTCAATTGGACAATAGTTCAACTCATATTCTTTGAGTGAACAATTCATAAAACCATTCGGTTGTTCAATGTTCTCTTCATTCTTCTACATCAAAATGTTTTTAAAAAAAGTGTTTTGATGCATAGATATATATTATGAAATCTATCTTGAAATTGGGTCATACTAGAAAAGGAGAAGAAAATCAACAATATCCCACTCAAAAGCATCCATTACTTTGATTATTAACGAGATGGGCATTGTTATTCTAAAAAAAGTTGGGAATGAACCTCCACAATAAATTAGTATTTCCAAATAAAGATTCTACCCCTGGCTTGGTTGTTGGTAAAACAAGTTCTTAAATGGCTTTGACTCTGTCATGATCAATCTTGATGCCTTCATTTGAAATGATGTATCCCAAAAGTTTTCCTTCCAAGACTGCAAAAAGTAACTTTTTAGGATTCAAGGAAATCCCATGTGTTCAATGACATAAAATATATTGATGAACATGTTCCGTAAATCTTTCGCATTTTTGGAAAAAATAGTAAATCATCTATAGAGTTACCATGATTTTATTTTTTTGTCTTGAAATACGTAATACATTGCTCTCTAAAAGGTAGAACTGGTGTTGATGAGGTCAAATGCATCATATTATATGCAAATGTTTGACTTCAATCCAAAATCGTTGCTTTGAGTTTGGATTGAAGTGACATTACTTTTGTTGAAACAGTTTGACTTTAGGCTTGAGTGGTAATGTATGATGCAATTGTTTCAACTTAAAAGGAGTTGAGATCCTCGTACTACCAAAGTGAAAAAAAGGTGCTATTCACATGGACACTCAACCTACATCTCTCTTATGGCGAGAAAATTTTCTAGTTTAACAAATTTGGGTTTTTCTTCTATGATATTGTTGATTTTGTCAAAATCATGGGAACTAGATGCCTCTTTTTCAATGTTACCCTTGACATATATGGCATGTGGATCGAACAGTCCTCTAAAGATATGAGGCCTTTTGAGTATATTGTTGCCTTTAATTTGATTTATGTGATCTTCTACTTCATGCTTGATAATATTCTTTGTAATAGCTTCACACGGACTTGAGTCACTTCCTTCAAAATAGAGACTCTTGAACTCATCATATTTCTCAAGAAATATGATTCGTATTTATCATCATGAAATATTTTCTAGTTATTGAGTTATTAGGAGCAGCGGGATGATGGATTAACTCAATGGTGAACTATTAACCATGGATGTCAAGATAAGGCAAAAACATTGAAGTTGGAACAATCAAAGAAAGAAAGAAAAATGTTGATTTTGATCTTTAGGAAAGGCTAAAATTGAGAATGCAATGAATAATTCAATGAAGCCCCATACTTTGTTTTATTAAAATCACAAATGATTGTTCTTTTTTTGGAATTACTTGTATATATGTTTCACCACCAATGCAACTTCAAGAAACACTTTGAGATATCTCCCTATTACACATAGTGTTTGACCCAACAATAGTGCTTCCAATTCTAGAGTGTTACTTGAGAAACGATAAAGGTTTCGTTCTAGAGAATGTATCACTACCCTTGCACCACAACCAAACCAACAAGAATTGTCATCAAAGAACATGGTCCATACATGATTTGCAAAACAAATAGGCTCAACCTTTTGTTCTTGAGGAAGAGCTTCTAGGTCTACATCATTTGGAGGGATGAGTATGCAAGCTTTTGGGCATGCTTCTTTGCACATGATCTCTCCATTTGGGTCATTAGAATTATGTGCTATTGGTCACCTCTTTGGCTCCAATGGAAGACAAATCATGCAATTACCTACTAATATTCTGGCATACCACCAATCAAGGGAGATGACGCCTCCCATATCATTCCCAAATTGAAAACATAAGAGCATGTCATAACTATAAGAAACTTCAACAACCATGATGAACATATTGATTTTCTTGGCAATGTGTGCAGCCGAAGCAATGATGACATCCTTTGATTGATTCAAGGCACGCTACCGTGATTCAATTGAGTAGCACACACCATATGTTCTCTTGTAAAATAAGCCTAACATCTTCATAATTCTTAAGGGTGTAATATTGTTTGATAATCCATAATTCAAAACACAAATGTCCAATTAGAAACCATTGAGGAGAAAAACATATTGTGAGAGTGGTGTATCATTTGCATGATTAGTGGCAAACAATGCATGTGTTGAGACTATTGATTCATCGAGGTATTTCAACTACTCTTTTTGTTTTGTAATTTTCTTCTACACCTAAAGGTGAGATAAACTTGTTTACTTGAATGAGATAATCCAAGATGGCAATTTCCTTTTATAAAAGAATTAGATGTTTTGTTTTTCAATTTGGATTCTAGTGTTGCCATTTCCATCCTCGATATCAATGCAGGAAGAAGATTCCTTTGGTTCAACCACTTTCTCTTTTCCTTTATCAATAGATTCTCGAGATTGAACAACTAAGATGTCATTGGTGATGTCATATGATTCTTCATAGAATTTTGTTCAACACACAAAAGGAATATTTTCTCAATTGTTTGCTTTTCTTTCAAGATCTATGCTCAAGGTTTCGCGTACAAACAATTGTTGGAATTTTATCATGTCAACATATTTCTCCATCGTGATCATGTGTCATGGGAAAAGCAAAAGTGGGGCCGTTGCATTGGGTTTAGCTTTGATAGAAGCTAGGGGTAATTGTGGAAAAGGCCTTCCTCCTAGGAATTGGGAATGACATTGGAAAGGGACAAGAGGCTTGCCTTTGGAAATCTATTTTTATGTTATAGATTTAAAAATATTGAGACAAAATGCAACTAAAGTTTACGTGCAAGTGTTGTTGTGGTTACCAAAAGGGCAAGTTGTTGAGGTTCAATTTTGGTTGCTTCAATTTAGATTTACACTTGCACCTAATGTTCTTTTCATCCTCCGATTGACATGGGATGGTGCTAATAAGAATGTCAATATAATTACAAAAATGAATGATGTAATCCACAATGCTTTGTGCAATTTTTTTATTGAAATCAAAATCTTCCAAGTGTCTTTTAAATCTTCGCAATCATAATTTTCCTCTTTGTTAATCATGTTCCCAAATAGGATGGTTCTATTTTGTCTTACTAAACCTCTAATAAATGCAGCATCCCTTGGTAGAAGATCCATTATATATAGTTTCACTCATTTTCATCACGATGTGTTGTCAATGTTTGCTTATCTACTCAAACACAACAAAGCTCAATATGCATCAAAATGCCATGTGCATAGATAAAATATGTGGAACACAATGTTTCATCATCTTCTAGAAAATAGCATGTGGAAACTCAAAATTCTTAGGGTATGGTTTTTCAACAAATGTAAATATTTAATTAATTCCTTTAACAATTGTCTTTTCAAGTAGGTCAAGAATCAATTTATCGTTGATAAATACAATAGTGTGGCAAGCAGTTAAAGCTTCTAGATAGTGCACATGCATTTTATCTATTTGTTTCTAAATTTCAACTACCATCTAGACCAATTAATGCTCAATTTTTCATTTCATCTAATGTAAGAGTACCATTCTCTTCAAAGCAACATATATAAACTTTTCGAACACTAGAGTGGCAAGTAGTTAAAACTTCCAAAGTGTGCACATGCACTTTATCTATTTGTTTCTAAATTTTGTCTACCATCCGGATCAATTAGTCCTCAAAATTTCATTTCATCTATTATAAGAGTGCCATTTGTTTCAAAGCAACATATATAAACTTTCCCATCGATAAATATAAAGGTTTTGAGCAAAACATGTCGCCTCTTGCTAATGCAATTAGAAAGGTATTCAAAATTCTGCAAGAGTCACAAAAGTAGTGATTAAAGAGAAACATATACATAAATTGTACTTGCTCCATGTAGATTTTTTTATGCACTTCTTCATAACATAGCCAACAGCAATAACTGCAATGACTTCTAGAAAGAGCTATGCCCAATCATGCAATGCAAAAAGATATACAATGTCTCTAGTTGTATCCAAAAGCATATGATAGCTATAGCTTCAATTCTTTTGTGCTTTGATCATAATCTATTGGCAAAACAAGTGCCTCTCTCTCTTCAATCTTCTAACAATATAAGGAAAGTCTAACAAACTCAGCCCATGCAACATATTATGCATTGCCACATTGACCACTTCGCCATTAAAATAACATCACAATAAATTCTATCTATTACACAATTGCAATGCGAGAAACAAATTGTGAAGGCATGTTGACAACATCCAAGCATGCACACCATTAATTTTGACTTTAATTTTGAATGCAAGTAGAATGTATAAAAAAATACAGTTTGAAATGAGTGATTATAGCATAATTCCTTGGGAAGTAGAAAGAATGACGATTCCCATTCCACCTAGAACTTTAGGGATCTCCCTAAAAGGGGAATAGATTCTCAGACCAGGTTTGCTAATACGTTCTGGAGCGGTTATATATCTCTTTTCCTTCCTTTCTCTAGATTTTGAAGTTAAAACCAAAAGAGATTTTTTACCTTCTCGATGTTCCCTAACATCCTCTAGAAAACCTTCTACCATTCATGCTTTTAAGTCTTTCCTTTGCTTTTACTTGGAGTGGAAGGTGGAATAGATTGGATGACCATACAATTTACAACTTTTTATATTCTCTTCTGCTCCAATTTCAAGAAATTTTAGCTTATTTCACTTAACTTGCCTCCACATAGTGTATTAATTATTTTAATAATGGGAACCCCCTTATTAAATAATTAACTCTAGAAATTCCACCTCATTTACAAGTTTTTTTTTCCACGAAGTGCCCATCTTTAATTAATCACGTTGTATTCTTGTTGCAGCTCTTCGAGATTTAAAATTATTAACTAATTAATAATGGGAGTAAAATTAATTAAAACAACAATGCATCATTAAATAGTTAAATCTTAAACATGAGCGAGAGTAAATAAGTATGAACTTTGTGACCACAATTTGAAAACCTTGCAATGCATTCTCTTCACAGTGTGATCCTGGAAACACTTTTTTATTGCTGCCAATCATCACAATCATTGCGAAACTTTGAACTGTGTTGTCTCGCCAGTCTGGGACTCTTCCCAACCAATATGGCTTCTAAGAATGGAGCACAAATATTGACTTGTAAGATAAATTGTGACTTCAATGAAGACAGGCATTTAATTATTTCCCTTGCTTGATCAAATTTCTTCTTTCACTATCACAACCAATTTGATTTTGTCAATCATTATGGTGGAATTTCTTCTAGAGAAAAACCATCTTTTGGCTCAAAACACCACAAAAGGTCTCTATAATTGGTATTCAGAAATACTTGCTCGATTCATGTCAAAGCCAATAGAGCATGTCATATGTCTTGGTCCAATGCAAAGATGCTTTTGTCAGATTGTCCCATACGGATTTTCAATCTGACACCTCACAAGGTTGTCGTTGCTGGTTTTTCACCTTAGGGAAACATCCACCAGTTCGCATTTCCATTTTTAACTTGAGGAATTCAACCACAAATCACCATTGCTGGTTTCAACCTCCAATGATAATCCACATCCTAATGAGATTGTTGACCAGAGACTGACGGGAGAAGATGATTCTCGGAGAGGCAAATGGTGGACAATGGTGATGGCCAGAGTGAGAAATCATTTGTATAATGACTCAAAATAACCATTTTTAAATATGGGTTAAAAATGAGGCCTTTTAAAGTTTGGTCGGTGACACCCACAACAAATGGAGTTGGTTGATGTGTTCAAAACGTGGGCCATAGTGTAGCCTCGATATCAACATCTGAGTTTTTTTCCTTTAGTGTTAGAATTATAATTAGTTGTTTTCGACCAGTGTAATTGCAGCTCCATGTTGAGAATGGATCACATAGATTAATTGTTATTCTCTTAACCATTGGACATAGTCATCATTTGTGTCTTAATGTGAAGCTTCTAATGCTGCACTTCACATATTTTTAAAGATTTTATTTAGGCTTTCCATTGCCATTATGTTTTCGAATAGTTTTACTAATGCATGGACTTGGCAATAGATTTATAGATTGATATACACTTATTTTTATGTCAAATTATTTGTTGAGAATTAAAATGAATTGCATAATCATATTGTCAGTTAGTTGTAAACCATGAATTCTGCACTCTTTTTATTATACTAAGTTTTGTTTTGTTCCAATCTGTAAAACAGCTTTGTAAATACAACCTCCAACTGTGATCTCGTAAATTTTGATTGGAACGGTTAATCTTAAATTTACTTCAATATTAGACATTAAGATTACCAGAAAGTAAACCTTGGCACTTACAATGGCGTAACAAATATGTCCACTTAATCATATATGTTATTAGGATGAAAAGAGTAGTACTTGATAATGCTTCTATTTCTTGATGGTAACCTGGGAAAAGGAATTTTTAATCATGTTAAAAGTCTAAACTTCAGCATGCTTATCTAACCATCATATAGTAGATTATGCATGTCGTTACTTATTAGCATGAAACAACGCCTAAATTTTGCATTTTATTAAACAGGACTTCCTTGTGCAAAGAACTATTTAATGTATATGTTGAGATGAAACAGAGAATTTTGTACTACGTTTTCTGAGAGCATATATTGATAAAATTTAATTAAGTTTTGAATTTAGTGGTACCGTTCTGGTTTTATTACAAATATCCCAAAAAAATCACCAATATAACTTAAAAAGACTCCATTTTAATTATAAAACAAATAAGACTTTAAAGATCAAGAAGATACGAAGAACCTCGGGAATGAATATTATTTGTTACAATTCTTTAACATGAGAATCAGAGTATTATGAATAACATTCTCACACTATCTAAAAATTAATTTCATTGTCAACTGAAATATATCAGCACTTTCCTTTGAGAGCAATAGATTTGACATCAACTTTATGCAATATCAATATCTAAGTGATAAATCAATGTTACAGCTCTATAAAGAATATTTTGTATCGCTCGAGTTTGTTGTACTTCTATCGCTTGAGTTTGTTGTACTTCTTTCTAACTTAGCCTTAAGATAATAATTCCAAGCTAGCATTGCTGCACCAACAGCTGGCTCCACCTGAAAAATAAAAATGAATTTCCATTCACTTGAATCCTGTAGGTAGAACATTGCCTCAAACCCATGTAAAGGATACTCACTTTGTGAAATCAGTTTCTAAATCTGCGCAAATCCAAAAATTGTCACATCCCGAAACTTTGCATTTATTATTTTGGGACATTTTGAGAACTAGGTGGCGGTGGCCACCGTAGAGACAACATATTATTACTGATTAGTTTTGCTTGATTAGCATTATGATGTGTTTTGGATGAAAACATTTATTTTCAGTAATTAAATAGACACTAGATGGTTATTAAATATTGAATTACAGTTATGGATTACTGTTAATAATAATATGTTGTTTCTGATTTATTGAAAGTTGATTTATTATATTGGACATATAATGCACTGGGTATTGGTGTGCATGTGCAGGTTCCCGGAATATGAGAAAGGGCATCATCGGAGAAAGAAGAAAAGATGTGGTGATGTGTATTGAAAGAGAGAGATGGTATGTGATTGACAGTGCTCGGACAACGAGTTGAGTTGTAAGTTGGTCTATAGAACCCTTTTGAGTTTTTCGTTTTTGTTTGAGTGTCTTTATGTGTGACGAGGTCGTTTAAATGCAATGTGACAATGTGATGTTCATTTTGAGTAGCGCAATGCCGCTTTCATGGGTTATATGTTCCATCTAGTGTCATTAAGCGAAAATAATATTTCTATAATTACAATTTCGCCACTTGAACTTAATTAATAACTGAGATAATGCATATAATTAATAATATAGAAGGAAGACAATTAATTACTCTTTAAGAATGGGAGAGAGTTAGCTTGACAGGCACATCAGTACGCACAACCAGTCCACTGAAACTTCACCACCGTTATCCATGTGTTAAAAATAAACTGCATGAGAATCTAAGCAATTTTGACGCCACTAATAGAAGGTGGTAGTTACAAATTAAACAAGCACAATTTGGGGTAGAACTCCAAACCCGCGCCCAGAATAGAAAATTGAAATATTAATTAATGAGTCTTGGTCCTCGGATGAAAGAAATAGTTAAAAATAAATAATTAAACAAAAACTTAGCCGCTAACCTAGCCACACGGAGACTCCACACGTGGGGAAAAAAGGGAGTTGACTAAGTTTATTATTGCTATCAAAAGAATGTGTGGCTGGAAGTGGAAGTAGAGAATATGCAGCGTGTGGGAATACAGAAGAAAAATAATATTTTTTCTACCTAATTATGGGGAAACGCATGGTGTCAGTCATCGATAGTTCAACATAGAGTTGATTGGGTAAGGAAAAAAATGTAACGATGTAATGGTGGCTTTTCTTTGAAAAAACGCTGAAATGAATAGTTGCATGGTATATAGCTGGGGAGAGTTCGGAGTCAAAAAACAAAAAATTACGCTAAGGGGATTTGGAGGAATGATAAAACAGAGAATTACGCTAAGGGGATTTGGAGGAATGATAAAACAGAGGGCAGGATTTTTGAGAGGTCTATTACGAAGAGAAGCAGAGAGATCAAAGGAATTTTATGGAGGTGAGCGCGCAGGTTTTAGGCACAAAGAAATATCCAATAGGAAAACGAACAGACGGAGTATGGGGAAGAAAAGACCACAATCTTCTATAAAAGACATTCCAGTCGGAATCGATGATGAAAGTATATGTTCTTATTTGAAAAGAAATTCCCCAAGGATATAGAAAACCTCTCGTCCTGACATCAACTGCAATTGATTCTAAGTTATACCATTGAAAGTTGATGTCAGTCAGGCATATTTGAAATATCGCCTTGTCCTTCTTCATCAATGGGTTAACTCAAATGCACACCTAAAGAACTAGAAACACATAGGTTGCTTAAGAGTATAAGGAATCTAGTCAGAAGGAATGGAGTTCAAAACTACACCAGAACATGAATTTAACCTTATAATGTATTAAAAACTAAATTGAAATATAAGGAAAACAAATTAAAATATAGGGAAGAGAATTGTGGATTATTACTATGTGCTTATTCTAAATGAATTATTGTTAAGATATAATTAGTAATAATGATGTAAAAGAAATTGTCGTAATCTTATGTGGACCATAGAACCTAGGATTATGTTAACAAGGGTTACAAAATCCTGGTCTCAAGACATATTTTGAGGATAAGCCAAGTTATAAAACTAATATTAAATGAATATGAATGTTACATGAATATGAGTATGAGGATATTATAACATGATTTACACGGTTCCAACTACTAAATAATGAGATCTATGTGGTACATATTCCAAACATAGAAGTTTTAAACAGCTATGTCTAATTGTGAAGTTAAACAATAGACCCAATTATTACAAGTTACGTGGGATCAACAATAGTCGAAAACCTGGTGAATGTATCTATGGGTATTACGATATAATTTGCTTGCAAGCACATCATGACGGAAGGACAAGCTTAGTTGATTTTTCTTGTTTTATATCGTTTATAACTTATATGAATTGTTGAGGAAACGAGAAACTCGTAAAACTAGGTAACAATGTAAAAGAGACTATTACGGACACTATAGTCCCTTGTATGTGTGTGTGAAACCCAAAAGTAGGACTTTTGGATAAATGATCACCTTAGGTAGTACGGAGTACCAAAGAAGGTTGCATTACTTTTGTCTTGCTATTGGTTGCCTTGATTTTCTTTTAGGGGATAACAAACTAGGTCTAGAACCCATGTAGCATTTTGTGAACGGGTGGTATGGGACATTCGGGATCCTTGTGTTGTTTGAGTTCTAAACATAATTTTTCCCTTATTGATAGCTTAGGGATAGAGATGCTTTGTTGTAAAATTATCAGTTGAGAGAAGAGTATATTTGAGAGATGTGCTAAGCTTAGGGGGTGATAGTACAAAAGGTGATAGATAACCTAATACATAGAATCACATATGACAAATGCTAAGAGGGGACACAGGGTAGGTTGTGGATTGACACATAGGCTACCCTCTTGAATTATCACTTAGATTATTCATGCTCTAGCATTGTGATGGATTTCAGGGACTAGGTGGGTACCTACTGATATCCATAGACTTTTGGCCAAAAGCAAAATCATTATGTTATGATTTTAGGATGTATATTATTCCTACCCCGTTGATGTCTACCAGTTGATTGGGTGACTACATTACACATGAGACTCTCTCTTTCCTCATTGATTACCACATCTTCCTTCTCGTGAAGGGTAGGGCCACTCTCAAGAATTGAGAGGTGTGTGGGGATCTGTATGGCTCATGGTTGGAGGTAAAGCGCTCTAATGATGCTCTTTCTCTCACGACAGCTTGGACAACATAACGGATCTCTACGATTTGTGACATGGTGTCTCTTATAATATTGCATCATTATTTTACCTTTGGGATTTATGTAGTTATTATGTGACTAGAACTTGTAAACTTTATTAAAATGGAAGTTGATATTTATGATTTATAAACCATAAAAAGATCCTATGTTGGTATTACAAACAAAAGACAATTTCCTTAAACAAATTGTGGTAATGATGGTAAAATATCTTATACATGATAGGAATGGACTTATATTTATGGATGTTGATTTGATTATAGTAGAACACTAGCAAACTAAGAGAAATCATGTGGTTAAAAAGTAGTATGGTGGATTTGTGTTATGAGGTATATTGAAAATAGATAGGTGAATGAATAAATTAATGAACTTGATTAATGGAACAACCACTCAAGTCATGCTTGATGTTACGTATGGATGTATTGAAATAGATCTATGGCTACACCGCTTTAGAATTTAATGAAATGCCTTACGTAGTAATGGATGACTAATACTCGCGATTATACAATTATTTCACCTATTGCATCTAGAGGCGAACCATGCAAGTAATGAGATACTCATTATGGTTTATTAAGGTAAAATGAACTTTGTATAAATGTAAGTTATTAATGTCATTTGTATGCTTCTTTAATGTGGATGTATGTTTAAGTAGGTCTAGGAAATCGTGGGCATCATTTTCCTTTCTTGGTTGAAGGGTGAATATAAATTCCATTTTTTTAAAATTCGACGTGTTTGATGGTCACCCACTTGGAGGACACTACAAAAATACTCTATCATAAAAAGAAGCCCTATAAATAACACATTACAATCTCATTATTGCAGTATCCCAAAATCCAAATGCATTTTTGCTCAAGACTTGGTGTGATACCATCCTTGCCTTAAATATTGTGTTCAACAATAGGTTGGGAGTATATCTAAGCATTTCTAAAATGCTAGTATGTAAAAGTCTATAAAGCTCTAGCATATTTCAAAGAATGGAAAAAGTAGAGACTTGTCATCCTTTAAGCAATATCATGTGATTTGCATATTACATTGGATACAATAATGTGAAAGGCAGAAAGAAACAAGAGATCCACCAAAATCAAGTATCAGCCGTCATATAAATGTTGATGCAATCTTTGTGCCAATGTTGACCAAACTTTTAAGAATGGAAACAATACGAGATTTTTGTGTTATCATGTCCTATTGCCATTTATAGTGACAAAATGTGAGAGTGGAAAGTAACAGTTCGTCTTTGAAACCATTAAAATAATTATTTTTCAAGTTGTTTGAAACACTCCAATGTTTGACTCAACTTGCCAAGAAAACAAGAAGAGTTGACTGGTTTCGGCTAAAACTCAGTAACACTACGTGACTATAGCTAAAACTCATCAAGTCTGATAGGACTTAACAATCTACCATGTAAATTGAGAAAGAATAAAATCCTCATTTTATTAGTTTTCTCATATATAATACATATGCAAACTGGAGAACCTCGGGAGGGTTGCGGGACACTAGAAACATTGATTATTTTTAGTGATACTAATTAAACTAGTGATGTTCTTTGTTAATTACTACATAAAAATACTAATGGGAGCCCAGGAGCTTTTGCCATTGATGCCTATCCACTTAAACCTTCAAGCTCTACCAAACCATACCTTCAGACCAGGTTTTTTCATCCCATAGGGTTGAGCAGATCTGTCTTTCCTTTCAGTAGTTTATCAAAGATTTCAAGATGTCGGAGCAAGTAATGTTTGCGAGGACACATTTAATGCGGCCCACCACAACAAAAAAAGACTCCACAATTGAAATTTAAGTTATAAACTTAATTATAAGTTATATGAGCTTTATATCAATTATAAAGTTAGATTAAATCATTTGATTTAATCAAGTGTTTATTGTGAATTGGTTCAATTGAAAGGTTGCAATCAATTCACCCACCCTTTAAATAGCGTGATCTCCCATTGGAGATTGATTATTCATGTTTTAATAATGGTTGTGCATTCAAATGTGATTGTGGGGACAAAATAATGAAGTGAAGGAAGATTGCATGTTGGGTTGGCTTGTAATTGTACAATGGCTTGTAAATTGTCAGACACTGTAAATTCCTGGATATTGCATTTGGTGGGGTTTTTACCATAAGGTTTTCCCATAGTAAATTGTTGTTGACATTGTTCATTACATTTTGCAAGTTACTTACAAGTCTACATTTATTCATTAACCTGTTATAAATTTGGAAGTCTTATAATTCAGGTTAAAATATTATTGCATGTGCAATTCTAACAGAGTATCAGAGCTTGCAAGTCCCTAAGCGTGTGCAGATTATTTTGGAGTTAATCTGTTACCATGCAGGTTTGCTTGTTTAGGCCCTGATATATAGTGAAATTAAAATCATACAAACATTCACACAGGGCCTTATAGGACTGTGCCCCTCATTTGAAGTAAAATTGCAAAATTGAAATATTATGTGTGTGTGTGTGTGTGTGTGTGTGTGTGAATTCCTGCAAACCCACTATCTCTGTCTCTAATTACAAAAGTCTAACATTATATTCTGATAATATGTACAACAATATTTCTTTGGTTAAAAGTTTAAAATTATGTAAAAATAATAAAAAAATTATGTAAAAATAATAAAAAAAATTATGTGTACAGAATTTTGTTGAACTCAAATTTCTAAACTAATAAAATTTTACCCTACATTGTGCAGGTCTACACTACAAGGGTCCCTTTCTGTCTTGGCAAGCATCTCCTCTCCTTGGGCAAGCTAGGTCTGCTCCCTCGTATTTGACAGCTTAGACTCCCTTCTCAGCTCTCTACTCAAGATTGGCCAGATCCTATTTAGCACCCCCACTCAGAATAAAATATGGCAACTTGTGACTGCAACTCGCGACCAAGCTTCTACTGTACATATCTATGGCTTCCTTTTTATGAGTGAACCTGTCTATCAACTCTTCTCGGCATTCTCTATCCAAAGCCGGCAAACTCAGTTGGACTCGACCCTATAGCTCATAGCACCAACTCCTCATTCTTGCACAAGTTCAAACAAGGACGTTGCCACAACTACTCTCTAATTCGAGTTCGCCTTGCCTTGGAAGTGGACATTGTTCAAAACACAAAACTTGGCTTCCTTCCCTCTCTCGCAGTGGCAGAGTTTTCCACAAGCGGTTGGACTCAAATTTAAAACAAATCTTTTTATTTGAGTGCCCTAGGGCGGTGATAGTTACAAACAATATTTTAAATTTCAACAACATTAAAATCCGCGAACCGTAAAATAGGATATGGCGTGGCTTTGACAGGTAAGTTGCCCCTGGTTTATATTTAAAAAAGAAAGTTAAATTTTTTAACTTATAACTAAACATTATTTTAGCCATAGTTATGACCAATCAGCTAGCTAGCTCGACTGGCTAGCTAGGCGTGTGTTAAGCCTTAAGGAAAAGAGAGGTGAGAGATTTGACCATGTCCTTTCTTCCCTTTTATTTTTAAGCAAACTCTCTATAATTCAAATTTATAAATAGTGTTTACTATATATAGATTTGTTCAATCCTATAGCCGGATTGGCTTATTATCCTTTTACAAGCATTTACAGATAGGTGTTCAAGACCCCTAACCAACCCCTCCCTCTCTCTCATACACACACACATTGGATTATATATATAGTGTTTTTTTGGACAAGAACAAAAGCATAAAAATTCAAAAGGTTCTTTTTATGTAAATTTTTAACATAATTTTAAAAATAAGTCGTCTTTCAAAAATCAATATTTTTACAACCTTATTTTATTTTTTTGAAAAATCAATCAAAAATCACTCTATTATAGCTTTTATCCCAAATTTGAATCATAAAATTGACAAAATCATTTTTCCTAGATTAAATATTTTTTTGTTGTTAGGTGAAATTATTATAAGCCCTTAAAAACATTTTGGGGCCCAAGGAAATTTTTGGGACCTAGGAAAAATATATAAATATTTGCAAAAAAATTATAACTGTAGCAAATTGTAGAAAATTATTCTAAACCTTAGAAATTTTTACAAATTATTGTTTCGATTTTTCCGATAATTTTTTAAAATTTTGAAACGGTTTCAACAAGCAATTTCAGCTTAGATAAGTCACAAATGTTAAATGGCACTAATTATAGTATCTAGGAAATTAAACTTAACGCTGAATTCATAGTCAAAAACTTTGGGATCTAGTCAAGGGGACGGATAAACAACCTACCTCTAAAAACTTAAAACACCTTCTAACAAAAATCTCAAAGAGGCAATGTTTATTATCCCGAAAAGCATTAAGGATGAATGCCTGCTCCATATTGAACATCATGAATATCCTATCGAAACGTGGAAATGACTTGAGTCTGATGCACGAGGGCATTAGGCTCTCCAAAATCATAAAACTCATACTAGAACTCATGAATGTTCCTATGAAAGGAGATGAGAAAATAGTAAACTATCCCACGAATGTCGAAACATCAAATCCCAATTGGATGGTTGCATGAATCGCAACCTAATCCAAAACAAGTTCTTGCATTTCATAATTAAAATGAATATCCATGAGAAATTTAGGAACTTCATATCCATTCTAAATTCAAAATATCAAAATGAAACTGATATCCATGATTTGAACCCTATCTACTCTTAGCATCCAAGAAGAACATGTAATGACCAATTTTGATTCAAACGAGAATGCCTCTCAAGACCTTCTCTCCCGTACTCGGAAAAACTTTGCTCCTAAAAACATTGGAAATCAGATTGCAAACCTAGTTTCAAATCAAAATTCAAATCCTCTAATAATAACAATGAAAACAAACAAAATTTTAACAAAAAAAATCAAAATTAAATTTTATGGAACTTGTACATTTATTGACAAAGAGGAAGATAGTTACAAGAAAAATTCAAACAGAAATTTCGAGAATAGCAGAGGTAAAAAGTTCAACAAATCAAAACAAACTCAAATCAAAATAATGATTCAAACAAAACAATTGCACTTTACATTGCTCTATGTGCATCTCGACAACGGTGAATGGATCCTTGATAGTGGTGTCTCGAGACACATGAATTACATGTGCAATATCCCCACCAATATCAAAGAATGTCACAATCGAATCTATCTAGGTGATAAATCTATCTTAGAAGCTCAGAGTCAAGGTAAAGCTAAAGTATTTAATGGTTTTATTAGCAATGTTTTGTATGTCCCTAAACTAATAAAGAACCTAGTATCCTAACCTTAGTTAAATTAGAATAAATTTAGAGCTATATTGTTTAGAGAGAAATGGTTTATCAAAGATCAATCTAACTATGTTATTGTTGAAGGTATTCAAAAGAATGGTCTCTATATTTTTAATGGTTTTGCATCTGAAACTTGTCTTTCCTCTCAAATTAGAAATGAAACCCAGTTGTGGCATGAAAGACTTGGCCATCTAAACTTTAGGAGCCTTGTTGATATGTGACGTCAAAACCTTGTTATAAGCCTTCCAAAAACAAAATATGTTATGAGATGCATTAAGGATGCTTATGTGGTAAGCAACACATTCAACCCTTTCACAAATATCATGATGCAAACTCTTCTCATCCATTAGAGTTAGTTCCCAATGATGCTAGAGGGCCACTTGAGGTTGCCTCTTTAAGTGGTGCTTTGTATGTTATATCCTTTATAGATGATTATACGAGAATGACATGGACCTATTATATTAGAAAAAATCTAGCTTTTACTAAATTCAAATAATTTAAAGCCCTAGTTGAAAGCTCTTATAACCTAAAAATAAAGAGATTAAGCACTGACAATGAAGGTGAATATGTTAGTACTTAAAGAGTTTGATACACTTTGCACCTCCTCTAATATTCAATGAGAGTTAACCAACTCTATTCTCCAAAGCAAAACAAGATTGCGAAAGGAAAAATAATTGTCACATAATCAATACAACAGTCCATATCCTAAGAAAAGTCTCAAAAAGCTTTGCATCGATACTACAAATACGCTTCAAATGTGAGCCAAAAAGAAACCAAATGTTTCACATCTTAGGATATTTGGTAGCCTTGCTTCTATCTTCATTCCTTTTAACCGAAAGTTAAAAGGAAGTAACCTAATCCTACCTCCTACTCCTTGCATTTTTTGCGGTGGAGGAAAAATGAAAAGTTCAAGGGTTTATGATCCATCTAAACATAAGATCATTGAAAATAGAAATGTTCAAATCCTTGAGAAACCATTTTGTGTAAACTCTTCAGAACCCTCATTTGTTTCTCTTTTGAACCCTAGAGGATGATGATCTTATTTCGAACACTATGAATACTGAGGTTGAGGGGGAACCATCTCAAAATGTTTATCAATCTAAAAGACCTAAATGGGCTCAATCCCTGATTCAATATTCTTATCTCGATAATCTAAGAAAGATGACTAGAAGTCAACACACTTACCATGCCTTAATGACCTTATATGAATGTGAACCCCAATATTTTGAAAAAGCAAACCAAGATGAAAGATGGCGGGAAGCCATGAAATCTGAGTATGATGCACTTATTAAAAATCAAACTTTGAAACTTGTCTCTTATCCTTCCAAAAGGAGTATTGTCATATTAAGGTGGCTATGTAAGATCAAATGCAACTCCACAAGTGGAATTGATAAATTTAAGGCTAGGTTAGTGGCTCGTGGATTTCCTCATAAACCCATAAATAACTATGTAAAAACCTTTTCTCTTATAACACAAATGAGCACACACGATTCTCATAGCTCTCGTTGCTCAATATGGTTGGGAAATACACCAGATAGATGTGAAAAACGCATTCTTAAATGGTGATCTCAAACAAGAAATCTATAGACCCAACCTCAAGGTTTTGAAGCACTTGATAAAGAAATTTTGTTTATAGACTAAAGAAATCTTTGTATGGTTTAAAACAAACTCCTAAAGCTTGGTACGCTAAGATTATCAACTTTTTTTTTTTAAATATTGGTTTTCTAATTGTTTTTCAAATAATGATTTATTTATGAAAAATGACGGAAATCAAATAATTTTAATTGTGTTATATGTTGATGATCTTATTATCAAGATCAAACTAGTTTAATCTTATCTAAGTTGAAATAATATTTTGATATGCCTGATCTAAGTATGCTTCATTACTTTCTCTAGCATGGCTATTTTCTAGAATTAGAACTCTTGTTGTTTCTCAATCTCAATATGTCAATAACTTACTTAAAAGATTTAATATGATTGATTGTAAACTGTTGCCATTCCTATTGAATTTGGTATAAAACTTGATCCTAAACCTGCATGTGCCAAAACAAATCCTATCTTATACAAACAACTTGTTGGAAGTTTAATATAACTATTACTAGGCCTGATATTTCTTATATGGTATGTGTTGCTTCTAGATTTATGCAGAATCCATTTGATGCTCATTGAACAAGGGTTAAAATAGTCTTAAAATATATTAAAGGTACAATTAATTATGGATTATATTCTTCTTCTAATGATGCTTAATTATATGGTTATTGTGATTCTGACCATGTTGGTGATGTGTTAGATAGAAAATCTACTTTATAAATAATTTCAGCTTTGGTATAGGTGTTGTCACTTGCAGCAGTAAGAAGCAACCAATAGTGTCTATCTCTTCTATTGAAGCAAAGTATAGAAGTGTTATGAAAACAGCTAAAGAAATCAAGTGGCTCAAAAGACTATTGGAAGAACTCCATATGGATGTCAAAAGAAACACTCCACTTTTGTGTGATAGCCAGAGTTTTAAAGCTTTTGTTAGCAAATTCAGTTTAGCATCAAAGAGCAAAGCATATTCGATTCATTTGAGAAAAAGTCCTCAATGGTGATATTGATCCCGGTTTTGTCCAACTCAAGATCAAGTTGCAAATATTTTCACGAAGCCTCTTTGTGATGTGAAGTTTTGCAAATTTCGAGCAATGCTTGGCTTTTCGAGAGATTTCATTTAGGAAGAGTATGCATGACAACGCCACGTCCTAACGGCATGGTGTATCTTCTTTCTATACTTATTTTATATTGTAATAGGCATTGTAAAAAATCACCCTATGTGACTTCGTGTAAACATCACCTTATGTGAGTTTTGTAAACCCAACGAAGCATACGTTATGGAGATTCTTTTTTATTAAAGGGCTCTAGAAACTCATACAAGACTTCATATGTGCACTTATCTAGGAGGAACTTGGTATATTTTTGTTAGATTTTCCTTATGGACATGCTATCCTAAAATCATTCCATATGGTTTTAACAATTATAATTTTTTTATTTGAAAAAGGGTAACTTTGGCATGTATCCCCACTAAAAATTGAGGGGAAGTGTTGGAGCAAGTAATGTTTGTGAGGACACATTTATTGTGGCCCACCACAACAAATAAAACTCCACAAATAAAGTTTTTATTATAAATTTAAATTATAACTTATATGAACTTTGTATCTATTACAAAGTTAGATTATAACCAATTCACCCACCCTTTAAATAGGGTGACCTCCCATTGGAGATTGATTACTCCTGATTTTAATAATTATTGTGCATTCAAATGTGATTGTGCAAATGAAATTGTGAAGTGAAGGAAGATTGTATGTTTGGTTGGCATGTCATTGTTAGGCGGCCTATAAATTATTAGACACTATAAGTTTCTTGATTTTATTGATAAACAAGAAAGTGCATTTGGTGGGGGTTTTACCATAAGGTTTTCCCCACTATAATTTGTTGTGTTCACTATGTTCATTACATCTTGTAAGATATTTACATGTCTACATTTATTCATTAGCATGTCGTAAATTTAGGAAACTTAAAATTTTGGTTAAAATATTACAACCTATGCAATTCTAACACGAGAGATTCTTAAATGAATATGCCCCATCATGCAAAGACAACCTTTAGTAATTTCGTTAGTATCATGGTCAAAGATCACTCTCCTATCCTCTTTTTCCCACAAAAACGAAAATGGATGTTATCTTGAGATGGAACCCACTCTTAAGGTCTCTTTCACTAGTGATGAGGTTGAAAATAGTCTTTTGTTGCTCAAAGAAACAACTTTAATATTTGTATTTATGGGAAGTCCCCTGGGACCATAAACGTTATGGACATATGTTCAAGACAACTAGAAAACCATCAAATCTGTTGAGATATTAATGATGCCTAGAGGTTACATTATGGTGGTTTTCTCATCCAAACAAGAGAATGATCATGCTTTCCGAGGAGGGACGTGGATTTCAAACAAATTTGGTCCTTTTATGAAGCGTTGGTGTCCGGCTTTCCACACAACAGATGAGCTTCCCACTAATGTGCCTATTTGGGTTTGTTGACTCCTTCCCAATTAATACTTTGGAAAGAAAGCATGCTCTAGAAAATAAAGTCAGCAATAGGGGAATATACAAACTACCATGAATTTTAGAAAGAACCCCGAGGCTCTTAATCGTGCACACTCACAATTGTGTCTTGATTTAAATCTAGATAAACTTCTTCCATATCATATAATTTTAGGTATGGGAGGAATTGAATGGAAACAACCCATTGATTATGAAATATCTCATTTCTTTGTAGATTGTGCCCAGAGCATGGTCACATGGCATAGACCATGAAGAATGCATTTGTTCCAAGTTTGACCAATGATTACCATGACATGTGGCATTGGATTATCACTAAGTGTTGTCGTTATTTATATTATTTTGTTTACTCTTTGCATATTATATGGTTAATTTTGCTGATATTTTAATATTTTTAATAAAAAAATAGGTATGGTTGTACCCGACATAGTATGCATACTCGGCAAGTACTCGCCATTTTTTTCCCTAGCCGAGTATTTGCCAAAAAAACTCTCCAGAACCAGCATGGCTGATTCTTTGGCAAATACTCATGAATTTTTGGAGAGACTTTTTTTTAATATTTTGCATAAAATTTATGTTTTTTAAAGAAATTGGCATATTTTTTAAGTTGCTGAGTATTGCCAAATATTCGCGAGTTTTCTCGAGTCAAATTTTTGGGGTCTACCAAGTATTTTCTAAATACGAGTCTGCAAACTATGTTACCCTAGCCCCAAAAAAATCTTCATACCGGCATACCAAGTCCCAATACCCAACCAGCTACCTAACATAAAGGATCAACTAGCAGCCATCAACTATAAAGTAGATGATGAAGAATTAGTAGTAATTACTCTTTAGAGCCTCCCTTTTACATTCATTAGATTTGTTGAAACTTTCATTAAGCTTGCTATAGAAGATGATATGAAATTTTGATAAATTATATGACAAGCTATTGCATAAGGATGGTTGGGATAGGAAGTTTGGTTCAAGAGAGTAGTCAACCTCGTAAAGTGCTTTGTTGGTGAATTTCAAGGGAAAGAAATACAATCAACAATTTGCTTCAAATGCTTCAGCCAATTCACATAATAACACTTCTAAGTCCCAATATTAAGTGTTATTTTTGTGGAAAAAGCGGCATCCATACAAAGATTGTAAGAAGAGGTTAGTGTGGCTAGAGAAAAGAGGAAAACAAGATAAGATAATTTGATTGATGAACAAGTGTGTTGGTTAATGGTTTCCCAATGCAATCATTTAGGAATGGATACTTGGTTCTTTGATTTAGGTGCTAGTACTCGTATGACTAATGAGTGCAATTGGTTTGTGAATTTCATTGAAGACTCGAGCATGAAAAATTCAGTGATATTTGGTGATGGAAGGTCACATGTTGTTCAGGGTGGTGGAAATGTCAAGATCAGCTTGAATTAAGATATAAAATTCACATTCGAAAATATACTTTATGTTCCATCTTTGACTAAGAATTCATTTTCTATTAGTCAGATCACTAGTTATGAGCAATTGCAGGTGGTGTTTTTGGATGATAAGTGCCTAGTTGAGGAGAGAAGTGTTTTCTATAAAACCTACAGTACCAATGAAATACTATTGCAGAATTATAGGTACATACAAGAACATAGCACAACAGTACATAAGAGTAACAACTTTATTGCATAAGGTAAGGTTCACTATAATTGCACACCGTAGGGAGGACCCATCACATCAATGCCCTTAAACCAACAGTCAGCATTCTATTTATAAGACGAAAGACCCAACAATTGTTTGTTAAAACACAACAATCAATTTTAACCATTCATAGGTAAAGAGTTATCAGGACACTACCTAGATCCGACAAGAGAATAACAACAACATAACAAATTTGGCTGCAAAATAATGCATCTATAAAATAAACAATCAATAAAAAGTAGTGGTAATCCTTATGGGAGTTGGAGAACATAGTCTTTAAATATTTGAGGTTGCTTAACACATTACAGGTTTATACTGGCTACATCCAATTCGGAGCTTGGAGTTTGGCACCAAAAGCACGAGCACCTCAACAGAATCTTTCTCTATTTGCTACAGAAAAATAATATGATTGTTGGTTAACCTTCATTTGAAATTGAGAAAAAGGTGTGTTCGGCCTATTTGGAGGGGAAACAGAACAAGAAAGCATTCCCGAAGAAGATGGCATGGAGGCCCACTTGTTGTCTCAAATTGGTGCATGCAGACTTTTGTGGCCCAATGACAGTTAAAAAATCTAACAATTTAGTGTAGGTAAAATTACTACCTAGTGCTTTATAATTCCTACTTTTTGTTGATGTGACCCGTGTACTTTCTCAAACACGAGTGAGGTGTCGGAGAGATTGAAACAGTTTAAAGCTGTGTCAGATGTTGAATCTAATTTGATAATTAAGCTTCAGCACACTAATAATGGTGATGAGTTTTGTAGAAAAGCATTAGCTCATTTTTGTGTAAAGGAGTCAATTAACAATTTCCTGCCCCTTACATGCCGCAGCAAAATGGAGTTGTAAAGTGGAGGAATCAACTGGTGATGTACATGATTTGATGTATGAAAGGGGTACGAGTATCCATATTGAGAATTGAGCAGAAGTTGTAAACACATTTGTCTATATTCTTAATAGAAGCCCATCCAATATATTGCACGGATCACCCCATATGATTAACAGGAGCCTATCCAATGTATTGCAGGGGATCACACCACGCGAGGCTTGGTTGGGTGAGAAAACAAGGTAGATTTCTTTAAAATCTTTGGTTGTAAATTGTACTGCATGTGTTCACATTCCACTTTAGGTTTGTAGTAAACTAGATAATAACTCCAACAAATTTATTTGGTTATTGTGAGCATTCAAATGTGTACCATGGGCATGTTTATTAAAAAGAAAACTCGTTATTCTTTTCAATTCTTATTTTCAATCAAAATAAGCAGCAGATTCAGATTCTTCAGGTTTAAGTCCTAATGACATAGCTTAAGATGGTACTCAAAATGCACAAGAGGTTCAAGATGTCTTTGGGGTTGATATAGAGGCTGAAATGCCTACTAGAGAGGTTGATTTGGGAAATGATTTTCCTCTTGGAAAGGTTGGTAATGATGTTGATTTAGATTTGACCTGATTGAATTGAGCAGGTTGCGCCAATAAGGAGATCACAGTGGTACTGTACTACTTCAAGGGATTCAAAGCAAGGTGAGTTCGACACATGAAAAGCACTTCAAGAACAAAGGAAAATATCAACAAGGTAAATGATTCACATTTGATGATAGTGATAATTCTCTCTTTTTTGGCTAACAATGTAAGCGAGCCTTTTGCTTATAAGGAAGCACAATGAAAGTCCGAGTCAGAGGAAGTCATAAAGTTTGAGTATGATGCTTTGTTGCAAAACAAAACTTGGGTGCTTGCTGATGTGTCACCAAATAAAGAGTTAATTTGTTATAAATTGCATCAAAAAACTAAATTGAAGGTGGATAGTTTGCTAGACAAACATAAAACGAGGCTTGTAGCAAAAAGGTTTTCCCAGCAAGAGGAAATAGATTATGGAGAGATATTTGTACCTACAACTAAGATGAAGACACTTAGGTTAATGATTTCCATTGCTTCTCAATTTTGTTGGGAAATGTTTCAAATGGATGCTAAGCCTAAAAGTGTCTTTTTGAATGAAGATTTGATTGAGGAGGTGCATATGACAGTTTTTGGTTGTTGGAAAGGATCAATTTATGTGCATGTTGGTGAAAGAGCTCTATGGGATGAACAAATCACCAAAAGATGGTACACCAAAACTAATCATTTTTTATTAATTCAAAGTTCTAAAGAATCCCTTCTCTCCCCAATTTTTTTGATGGATGATAAGTCATTTTTATTATTTAAGTAATTTAATCAGCATAGGAAGCAAGACAGAAAATATTAACCAGGTAAATAATATAGATCTTTACTTTTGGTATGATAGACTTAGGTCAACTACGCTATTGTTAGGGGTTTGAATTCTTGCAAATAGATGGAGTTGTGTTTATTTTTCAATAGAAGTATGCAAGAGGACTGCTTGAGAAACACGAGATCGCAAGTAGGCCATGATGACCCCTACAAAGAATGGTTTAAAGTTGACAACCACGATTAGTTCTATTTAGGGGAGAGTGCATGGTAATGCTACCTCCTAACAACCTTATTGCATATTCTTCTCTATACTTCTATATTATACAAAAAGTACTGTAAAGATCACCCTATGTGATTGTGTGTGAACATCATCTAATGTGACTTTACAAGAGAACCCAGACAAGCATTATGATATGGAGATTCCTTATATTATAAAAGGCTCCAAATACTCATATATGACTTCTTAAATGCACTTTTCCTAAGGAACTTAGGTATAATATTTTGATTTCTTTAACATGTTATCCTCAAATCATCATATATGAAGTAAGGCATGTAATTCCTTTTATAGAAAGGTGATAACAGTAAAATTCTTCCATGAGAAAGTGTGTTTATAATTACTTCTCTGATGAAATGGTGATGATGGCATGTATCCCCACTAAACATTAGGGGGGTGTTGGAGCATGTAATGTTTTTCGGGTAACACACTTATTGTGGCCCCATTTAAACAAGTGTACATAGTATCCAAACGTTTAATTTTAAAATTAGAATTGTTTATATATATATAAACACTTAGATAACTTCAAAAGTTTTTAAGTATATTTAAGATTCAAATCACTTATTAGTATGAATCAAAATGAACTGGTATAACCCTTCATGGGTATATATTAATTTACTTACATAACTTAGAAAGTTTTTGAGTATATTTAAGATTCAAATTACTTATTAGTTTGAATCAAAATGAACTGTTATAACCCTTCACAGGTATAGCGGAATTACGACAATATTTATATTCCCATTTGGAGGGAAATATGGTGACTAAAAATTATATTCACAATTGTGATATATATACACGAGAATACATCATTGAAGAAATGGAGAAAAATGTTGTTTCGGGTTCTCTTGATCTAAAATATTTCAGACTATGTTGTAAGTTCCTCCTATATTTAATATAATCCAGAAACTGTATTTCTTTGTGGAGGTTTTTACTGTTCTACGACTTTAAACACAGATATTGAGTGCTATGTGTTTATTACATTTTTGTAATTTCCTATATTTTACACTCGTAATTTCTATACCTTGTCAATATTATTAGATTGCACATTTTTAATTGATCCTACACATTTTGACACGTCCTACCCTAGACATAGCACTTATTGTTTTCTTAACCTATGTTACATATATTTGACTTTTATAACATGTCATGAAAGCCTCCACATAAATTACTAATTTGTACAAAAATAAATTATAACCCTCTACCACCACCAATGATTGTGTGTCCTCAACGGCTTAAATGAGTCGTGTATTTAGAGATTCTAACCATACACAATTTGTTGTAAATGGAACAGATTAAATCATAGTAACCTAAGACTCTGGGACAGAAGGGCAGGGTTCTTGGGACGGTAAAAATTCTAAATTTTGGGGACAGCAAGGGGGCGGCTAATTAAAATAATATATAAATATTTAAAATATAAAAATAAAGTGACTAAACTATAAAAATAACTTGGAAGAGACTTATATAAGCTGAAATAAAACCATTTGAGACTTAAATAAGCTGAAATATCAAATAAATTTAAATTATAAATAAAACCATTTGAGACTTAAAAAGTTAAATAAGCTGAAATAAAACCATTGTGATTGATCAATTGACAATATCTGATATTCATATCATTAATCTGAAATTCAAATACACCAACAATTGTCAATATTACATAAAGAAGACAAGTTACTACTCAAAACGCAAAATCATCATCTAAAACATCCATGAGCTCCTCGTTGGACCTATCATCCTTAACTTCAATGAAGAGCCTAATCAATCCACGTTGCTTAGTATTGTCCTCTTCTACCTGCCTTGGCAGCTCAAGATCTACATCCCATTGTAATGTTGGGTCTGTTTGTACTCAGTTGTCTTATAATCTATGAAAGGCAAAGCATTGTGTATAGCTACAAGTTTCTCTACTCTCTTAGAGGTAAGTTTATTCCTCTTAATAGAGTGGATCCAACCATATGTTGACCAATTCCTCTTAGAGGCACAGAAACTAGGAACTTGGGAAAGGAGGCAAATCACAACGGTCCTGACGCCAATACATTCGTCACAAACTCATTGGCTTCTCCTGGGAAATGTTTCCCTATCCATCTTCGCCAAAGTTGATCCACTCTTATCCGATCTGTGAAGCCTCCCTGGACTATACATTTTTAAAGGCCTTCATAAGGCCCTTCTTCACCTCCTCGTCATCTAAAGGGATAACTCTACCTGGCCTCTCCACATACCATTTTGGATTAAGTGCATATGTAGCCATATGAAGTGGGGTGTTCAACTTCTCCCATCTATGTTGAATGATGGGTCGAACATATTCATCGTAAAACTCTAGAGTGGGGTCTCTCACCCGAACAACTACCTTCGTTTTCCCAAACATGTTGTCAATACACTCGTATATCTTACCAAGACTACGGCTATCATAATCCCCATATTTGATGACACTAAAAATCGGAGATATAATTGGTATTTCACAATGGTCCAAAATGCCTCCTTCACCACCACTTGCTTCACTATCTTCCCTTGCTCGTCTTGACACATACCACGTGCGGTTCGATCCTATGTTATTGGAAATATTGTCATTGATGTCATATGAGACAGCTTTGAATTTTGCATGCCACGTGATGAGGAAAATTAATTTGTAGTGTTCCACGGGTTCCGTGAGTGTTCCGCGGGTGGTGGCAAAGCTCCACAAGTGTTGATAGTGCTTCGCGGATGGTGATAGTGTTCGCGCTTGGTGAGAGTGATCTACGGTGTGTTGATAGTGCTTCACGATGGCGATAGTGTTCCACGGATCATGATAGTGCTTCGCAGCGGTGATAGTGCTCCGCGGGTGGTGACAATGCTCCACGATGTTGATAGTGGTTCACGGGTGTTAATAGTGATCCACGGTGTTGGAGAAAGGGCCGCGAAGTCAAACAGTTCCACACATATGAAAGGATATGCAAGGGAATGTTGAGGAAGGTATAATTTGCCGCAAGAGTCGAATAAAGTTCATGATGGTCGAAAAAGCCACAAGTCAAAGAGAAAACAAGGATGGTCCAGAGTCATTGAAAACACCAAATATTCAAAATTCAAATATGCTAAAGCTCACTCATGGTGAATATTCTAAAAGGTTGCCAACTCATGAAAAGTCATATATGTTCATAAATTGAACATAGTCTATAAATGAATTCAGTGTGTGCACTCACAGTATGATGATGTCATTTTGAAAAGAGAAGGAAGAGAGCAACAAGAAAGGAGCGGTTAATGAAGACATATCAAGAGGATTAGAAAAGGAGAAAGAGCAAACTCAAGAAGATTAAGAAAGTCAAGTTGTTGAAGAAGTTTGCAGAGCGAGAAGTGCATAAGCAATGAATAGAGCGCGGTAGTGAAAAGTTATCTATACGCCATCATTAGGTTGAAGAAGCAACTACAAAGGGTGGATCTTCTTGATTGTTGAGTTGGTGCTTGGCCTTGGGGATTGGTGTCTCCAATGAGTTGGTGCTCACAAATATTGTTGAGTTGGTGCTCGGCCTTGGGGATTGGTGTCTCCAATGGGGTTTTTTCTCACAAATCATTGTTGAGTTGGTGCTTGGCATTGGGGATTGGTGTCTCCAATAGGTTGGTGCCTACAAACATTTGTAAAACAATTAATTTTGTGGTTGTTGGATTTGGACAGTAGCTCCAAGCAGTCTTTTCTCTATGGTTTTTCTCTCGAAAGGGTTTCCACATAAATATTGTGTTGTCAGTAAATCATTATATTGTGTATGATGATGTTAATTATGAATGTTAAAGTTTAAATTTTAAAAATCGGCTAATACCGATTCACCCCCTTCTCAGTATAAGTGTGTTTACTACATATGTCATGATCATAACTTGCATGGGCTCCTACAACTCAAGCATCCTTTCCAACAAAATAAAATAGGATACGAAGCGTGTGTCAACTAGTTTGAAGAATTCCTTCCTTTGCTTTTCACTTTTGTCACTCCAAAACTAGAACTGCATGAAGTATTATTACCACTCTAAGAGAGCTCAAAGGGTTGTTAATTTCAAAGTTAGTACCACGAACTTCTGGAATGTCATTTGTGGTATTCCAATTATAAAGCCTCGCCGTCTCTTCTCTTTAATCAAGTGAAAGATCCTTACAAACACCGACCCCCTTCCTGTAAGGTGCAATAGATGTGCATTGGTCTTGGTGATGCTACCATGCCAAGTCTCTAAACATATATTGCACTTCCATAGTTTACTCCCCCTCTAGACTTGGGGTTCACAACTATGTGAGCAAATTGTTGCAATGGCTTCTTTTTATTGAATGGTCCCATGGCAAATGCGACCAACATTTGAGAGGGGAAATTGATGCACTAGTAATTGAACTACCAGTTGGTGTTGCCACTACATTTTGCCTCACTTCTTCGCCCCACCCCAATAATGTCATCACCAACACTTCCACCTATCTCAATCCTCTCCTCCTTTAATTCATAATCATATTCAAGAACTCATTGTGATGATTGTTGGGGTTGCAATGAATTAAAAAAAAAAGTCATAACTATATGCAAAATTATTTTAAAACATTCATAAATCAATCAATAATCAAGAGTTTTATATTTTTAAAATTTACAAAAAACTAAAAAATTATAACCCTAACAACCATAACTTGTGTCACAAGGTTTGCCTAAATATTTTGGAAAAAAAATCGAAATTCACCTATTTTTATTTGGGCACCAAAAAATCACCAAAGTTCGCCGATTTTTTAGTCTAATTTTTGTTGCATGTTTGTATCTTTAGTCTCAAGGGGCACGACATTTTTCTCTAAAATTTGAAACTTGCTGTATTTTTTAAACCCTTACAAAGTTCAGATAAAATCACTAAAGTCGGCCAAGAAAAATCACAGATGCAAAACATAGTTAAATTTGAAGAAAATGTGGCAAAACTTTGTGCCATAGTTGTGTATTCCATGCCTATGCCCCAGCTGAATGTTTGGAAGCTGAAATTGATTTCTTTGCGGGCGAGACACGTGTGCCCTAGATGTGTGTTACGTGCTTGTGCCCCAGCTGAACATATGGAAGCTGAATTTGATTTCTTTGCAGTTGAGCTTTTAAACGGACTCACCAAGTGTGGAGCATTCATTGGAGGTTGTAATTTGTTTTGTGATCCGCAAGCTTCCAAAGTGTAAAGCCCAAGACATTGTGTTAAATTGTTAGTGAAAATTTTCAACCATTTACTCTACAATTTTATTTTATTTTCTTATTTTGTCTTTCTTGTTTTAATTTTTATTTCTGACTTTTTTTTTTTTTTTTTTGGTTTTATTCTACATTGCCAAGAAACGGAAAAAGTGCGAATGGGTACGGGTACAGTTTGAAACGTGAAAACGCCGATTTTCAAAAACCTTGGGTACAAAACGTTACGGGAAACGTCCATACAATATATTATAAAAAATTTAAAAATATAAATATATATATTTATATATATGCATAGTACTCATTTTCAAAATTTTAGTCCATGGACCATAAGAGATAAAGCACTCAAAATATTTTGTATTCATTGAAGTTCTAAAGATTCATCATTCAACATGGTTACAATTTCAATGTTTCATATATACATGATTATAATCTAGATTCTAGAATATATCATCTAGATTTTCTTCATAATCATTTGTCATGCATCCATGTTTCAAAAATTATTGTTGTAACCCGCTTCATTGTATTCATTTGATTGAGGATTCCAATGGAAAATTCTATTCTAAGGAGCAGTAATACACTTGAGTCAAAACCTGCTTTCAAGCCTGGCATTTCTTGGTTTCTTTAGATTCTTCCTACTTTCTTTGGATTACTATTCGACCCAAACTATCTTTAGGCTTGTTTAATGTGCCTCCTTGTTTTCACGTTTGAATCACCCGGTACCACTTATATTTGCCTAGTATAGGGACTTACAACGCTCATTCACATTCACCTTTATATTTCATCAATCATCCACTTTTCCAAGCTTTGGCTTCTTAGGTCTTCTTAGGGTTTCACTTCACACTAACAACATTCTCAAACACATTTGACAATATCTTCCTTACTGCATTCTCTCTCTAGACAATTTGTTTCTCAAAGGTGACTATGATCATTGAAAGTTTACAAAGAAAACTCGGGCATTTGTCTACCCCACTTAATACTCGAGTTCCTATACTTGGTTCATGTGACTCTTTCATCCCTTAGACCTCCTATCTTCTCAATGACTTCTTGATCACCAAAAATACTAGGTAGTCGGTGCGTGGGTGCACGGTACGGGTAAGGGTACAGGATCCGTGCTAAGTACAAAGCAATTTTTTGGGGGCCCGCACGGCAAAGATAATATACATATAAAATATTAAAAATATTTTGAAAAGTAACAAGATAAGCAAAATTCCAACCTTACACATGCATAGATTAAACAAATCTGAATTTGAAATATACATAGGTGAAATAGCGACAAAAGTTAAAACATATTGATAATTCATTGTTCGAACTTATAAGCAATACATTGTTCAAATCAAAATGTTACAATGTATTATGTAACATTGTAAACACAAAAATGAAGATACATCAACATTCTAATTAGTAATAGTCTAATGGCTCTGCATCTTCTCCAATGTCTTCAACGAGAGCATCACTACCATCACGTGGTTCATTAGAACCACAAGCACCAAGAGTACAACCAGAACTATCAGCAATGCCACTCCCGCTAGCCCCACTTTGCAGCTCACACAAAGTACTATCTAGGTCCGGGTCTAGCAATGAAAGTTGGGCAATGGGAACATCCAAGTTTGGAGTCTCTGGGTCTATATCCCAACACTTTGTTGGCCCTTTCTTGTACTCATCCTTCTTATGTGATAGAAGGCACAAGTTAGAATGCACAAAGACCAAATCCTCCGCCTTTTTTGCTCCCAACTTGTTGTGGTTAACCGAGTGGATAAATGAATATGTACCCCAATTCCTCTTAGCTGAAGAAGAACTCGCAACCTATTGAGGCAAGCCACAAAATCAATGCAAAATTAAATTTTAAATTTATAAAAGTAAAAAAGAAAGAGTTAAGAAATTAAAAAAATTATAATCTTACTTGTGATAAAACTTTTATTGCAAGTGGCATGAGGTAGGTGTATGTTTGTCCATGGAGGTACCACCATGAATAAGCATCCATCCCGTTGTATTTGTCACGCGAAGAGCACTAATGGAGTGATCCCGGAGGATATGAAATTCACAAACTCACCTCTAACCATGTCTTCTACTTCTGGATCTGGGAAGATTCTAGTAAATGCCGCCTTATACCCTCACTAACTTCAACATCCCTATATGGTGGGACCCTCCTAGGCAAAGAAAGGATCTTTGTGTTATAATATTTTGGAGTCAAGGCAAAAGCAAGAAGATGCAATGGAGTAGTCATTTTGTTCCACCTTTTATTGAGATGTGACTGCACTTCTTTGAAGGTCTCTGTAGGATCTTGCTCTTTGGCATTTATGATGGTCTTAATTGACTCAATCATTGAGTCAATTCCATCATAAATCTCACCCATGCATGGATGATCCATATCAACAAATCTCAACATACTCACGATGGGCTCAGTAAAACTAAGCAAGTAATCCACACAATCCCACCATGCTTCATCCAGGATCAACAATTTCACATTTCTAGCCCTCTCACTGTTTGCTTGCCTCCATATACTCCAAAGGTCACTGATAACCATGCCACTCAATGCCTCTCGCACCTTCACAAGCCGTCTCAAGACGAGCGTGTGCGAGGCAAATCGAGTCTCAACAACCTAATAAGAAATCAAAAGAAATAAAATTAAGACAAGTAAATTTAAAACATTTGAAATTCTACAAATTACAAACTTATAAAATTAATTTAATGAATTTATAAAAATGAATTTTAAAAACTAATAATTATTTTAAAAAATTAAAAAGAAATTAGAATGTTACGGGTTACCTTCAATAGCTGCAATGTCGAGAATTTATGAAAGATGGCTTAGGACATGTGGTGGTTGTTGATGAACATTTGAATCTCACTTGCCTCCTCATAGACTTGTTTGATCCAAGCAATTTTTGTGCCCAATTTTTGTAACATTAGGTTGAGGGAATGAACCGCACAAGATGTTCGTAATATGTGTCCATACCATGCCTCAACCAACAACCCCGCAGCTCTACAATTTTTGCATTGTCCGTTACAACTACACATTTTGAGGCCCCATCGCCTCAATTGACTCTATGAGGATGTTGGCAATGAATTGGGCATCCTTCACTTGCCCCTCACAATCAATAGCCCTGAAAAACATTGCCCCTTTAGGACACACGGTAACCACATTGATTAATGGCCTATTTGTTGTATCTTTCCATCCGTCAGAAATGATGGACACTCCTATTTCGGCCATTGATTCTTGATGGGTAACAATGAGTCTTCAACTTTTTTCTTTCTTTTGACAATAAGGTGGTGTGCACCTTTTCATACCCTGGCTAATGTACCCTTTAGGGGCTTCATTAATACATCTCACCATATCTTGCTAGTATGGTGATCTAACAACATTAAATGGGACACCACATGCATAAATAAAGCGCCCAACACTTTGGTTAGCTATGTCCTTGCTTTCATTCTGGAATGCCCTTTCCAATAGGCCTACATCTTTTGTTCTTTTCTGAGAAAGAGGTGAATCCTCTTCACCTCCAGTTGTAATAGGTGTAGACAAAAATGGGTGATCTGGGGCCACAACATCAACAAAAGGAGAAACATGTGGCTTGCTAATGCTATGTGATCTTCCTTTTCTTGCCATAGGATGATTGGATTTTAATGCAATTGCTGCATCTGCTTCCTCCTGCTCTTTGATGTATGCAAGGGTCTTTGCACGTGGCAACCCCTTTCCATCCAACCCTCCACATGTTCTAATTCCATGGCCAATAGCCCCACACAAATGGGCTTTCACCCGACTGTAGGAGCTCTTAAATTGCATATTACATTGTGAGCAAACCCAAACAAAGCCCCCTCCACCTGGTAATTGTTCTAGTTGTTTGACATGGCTCCAAAGGGGGGAGGATGGATCACTTTTGTTAAGGACACCTTTACTACCTTGACCCACAGAACTAGAACTCGCAGCCATTTTAAGTTTTTAACTGCACAATGCATTTTTTTAAAAAAAAAACAAATTTAGTCTTGAGAAAATGTTGAAACTTTAAAATCTAAATTTAAATGAAATCAAATGTAGAAAAATGATGCTTAAAACAATAACAAACAAACAAACATAAAACAACTAAAAATAATAAAATATTAAATACAAACTAAAACACTTTAAAAAATCACAAAATACTTACCTCAATACACCCAACACCAATAATGCAAGCTCCTTGAACTCCTTGGCACTTATTGCAAGCTACTTCAACTATATGGCACTTGAAATCAACCCTAGGCAATGGAAAAATTGAAGGTGAGAGTCAAGTATGCAAATAAGAGGCAAGAATGCAAATGTGAGGTAAATGACTTGTTATAGAGTTTGGGGGCACAAATTAGGGTTTAAAAGAATAATTTATTGTTTAAAAAGTCGGTTTGACTTTTTGTTGCATTTGACCCAAAGACAATAAAAAAATTAAAAAAATGTCCAACACTAGGCAGGTATGGTTGGGTAAATCCAGGGTTCTTCTCTTAAAGGCCCGGTACGTCCACAAACATACCCGGCCGTACCCAAACCCTGCAGGAAGAACCCTACCCATACCCCCTACGAACCGAATGTACTCGAACCTACAACGTACATAATGAACCCATACCCTGCAGGGTAGGGCACGACTACGGGGTCCTAGCTTAAATACATTCATGTTGCTTCGCTTTACATCAATTTTGATGTTTCTGATACTATGGTTTCCTTATTAGTACTATATGAATTTCTTTACCTTAAACCCCTAAAACAAGGTATTCAACCCGAGAGGAGGTTTTCTTGGTTATCTCTCTTTGTTTCAACTCAATGAGGGTTCTTGATGACTCAAAGATGCTTCTACTGCACTGGTATGACCTTACAACAACATTACATGTGGGGATACTCCTTATTCAATAAGTTAATGACCTCAAATTTATTATCTCAATCTTGCATGGAACTCTGCAACCCGGTTTTACTAATGTAGTACTTCAAATAACTTTCATTGCTTGGTCAAAAACTATAGCCTCTTTGGACAATAAGGTACTTTGTTATAGTTCTAATACTGCACATCTTCCTAATCTTTCATTTCATGGCTCATAAACATGCTAAACAAATCTTGTTACCTCTTTTCTCATAGTTCAATATTTTGCATATGTAGAGTGTTTCATGGATGTTTCAATACTTTCACTCTTCTTTAATGTCCTCCTTAGGAAGTTTTGAGTAAATGTTTCCTAAAAACCCCGTGTATGACAATTTCAAGCATTAAATATCAATCATACATAAATCAAACCCTTATCCTTCATACAATACACAAGTACTCATCGATAATACAAACCTGTACTCAAGACCTCCTTTCTTTGTTCTTTGCCTAGTACATTCTTGATTCTCAGCTCTTCATGGCTCGGTAAAACTCTCCTTCCTCTTCCTCAAAACCTTTTTCTTACTCTCCCTCTCTATTCCATTTGAATTTCTTACAATATGGGTGAGGCAAGAGGTAGTTAGGGTTCTACACTACTTAACTCACCTAGGATTAGACAAACCAAATTGAGCCAAAGCCATGTTAGGGTCAAGTAGGCCATGTCTTAGATGGAGTTATGTTCCAAAGTTAGACCCTTTTCCCCATTTATTCATCCTACACTAACTCTTAACCCTCTAACACACCTAGAGACGGATTCAAATATTTAAAGTGTGGTTTTGGAGGGAAACTTCCAAAGACCACTTATTACAATGCCACAAGAGTTCAAATGGACTTGAAACATGCCAAAATCATCCAATCGGACCCTTCACAAGCCTCGAGGACACCTATAAAAGCCAAAATTTGAGTATTTACAAGTGATGCTCCTGCATCAACCAATAAAAGCCATTTTATAGGTATTGCAGCCTTATGGATTGATTACTAATGTCTGGTAGAAATTCAATAAGTGTCAAACTTAAATTATCGAAACAACACATCTTTGAAAGATAGTGAGCGTTGAGATGATATTGAAACATGAATTCATATACACACTAATTGAATGCATCTCTAAGTATAAATTTGGTGCCTAAATGTAAATTTTTTTAAATTAAGTTAACATGACTTGATTAGTCCAAGTTTGCACCCGATTAATCAATTACTCAATTGGTTCAATCATGTATATGATTGTTAATTAAGCACTAATGTGCACTAATTACTTGTATTGCTTGCAAAATAAAAATAGTAAACCCCAATGTGAGCTAATTGGCATGCCACAATTGGGTCTGCCTTCTATCTGCTCGATAAGCCCAGATTTGCACTTAATCCAACCAATTATTCATTAATAATTTGCCAAATTGAAGTTTATAAAACTCCAACGCATGTTAATCGATTCCATCTTGTCTTGCAAGGCTTCATTATCACCAAATGCACACATGATTGATTGAATCAATGAGGTGTGCAGTTGGGGTTAATCAACCCTCAATTCGTGTTAATTGGTTTCAATGTGCATGATTAGCCCAACTCGCATACCTGATTGATGCACGCACTATCCATGCTCGGTCACTTCTCTATTAATCTTCCTAGAGGATGTCTCTTAGCTACAAGGGAACCAATTCACTTTCTCCTCTTTATTAGTTCCACTCATGAGTACCAATCGTGGGCAAAACTAGTCATTCCACAAGAAAAACAACAAAACTATAATAACACAATTGCTTTGATGCCAAACTGATCCATAATTTATCTTTCCAACAAACAATAGTTTAATTACTTGTTCCCTTTGTATTTCTTAGGATAAAACTCATGAACTATGCTTTATACAAACATCTCGGTCAAATTTAACAAAATATCGGACACAACATAAGAGATTATCCTAGAGAAACCCAAAGTGGGGAAATCTCCAAAAGAGAAAGGCCTTCCTTCTCTGATGCCTCTATCTCATTTTCCAATTTACAAGCATACTGCCTTCTTAAGGCCTTCAAGAACACCAATTAATGCAACAATATCCTAGCACTTGCATATGCTCTTGCTTCAAATGCACACTCTTTATTGCAAAATCAACTCCCTATGCCTACCAAGAAGATCCGATTGACAAGAATGATATGAAATAACCCCTAAGGGTGTATAAATACGATACATAAAATTAGGTTCAAATCAAGAAGCATAAAAACCAAAGATCTGAAGAGCATAATCTGCAGGTCGTTACTCTTCCTATTTTTTTCACTTGGGAAAAATCATCATGAGACATACACAAACACAAATGCCTTTGACACAAGTATTGTATGCTAACATAAACGTAACTTCCATGACAAGCTTGCTGACAACCACCATGTCGATAAAAACTACCACCTCAAGCTACATCTGGCGCTGACGCTCTTCATAAAAAGTGTACCTTATGTCTCTAGCTTCTTCTTTCCCAAGAATCTGCTTCATTTGTGCTTGAATCCAAGGTGTTTGACCACCTTAGAACTATCTACAACCTTAGTAGACCCCTATACAAAAATAGAATACACTTCATAGTAGGAAAACTTGCCAAATCCAAAACTCGCCAGACCCCCAAAAAAAAAAAAAAAACTCGCCAATATTCGGCCAATACTCGGGAATACTCGGCAACTTAAAAATACTCAAATTTCTTTAAAAAACATAAATTTTAAGCAACACATAGCTACAAAATGTATCAAATGAGCCCATAAAATGTTGGAGAAGTGTTTTCTATTAGATTTGAATACAAATACAATACAAAATCGCATCATCATGTGAATATGACAACCGGTTGATACTCATAAATCCCCAATATACACACTCTTCGGAGAAATATTGCGTCTCCACGCTCCTCCTCACGCTCCTCCTAGAAGGCTGCGAATCTGGCTCGATCATGGAACTAGATGGTGGTGCTGGTGGCTCCTCTGCTGCATGTTGGAGATCACCTCCAAAGATGTCATCCAATCCAATATCTCCTCGGAGTCCTGCTAGTGCTTCTCCCTCCATAGCCTCCCTCTCAAAAGAAGCAATCTCGTCCGCTGTGAACGTAGGGTTTTCCTCTTCTTGCCCAGTCCACTCACTGTATGGATCTATCTCATCCAAATCAATGAGCTCCTCTGATGTGGCCTCAACTTTTTTTGTGCGAAGCCGGAGATTGTATTGCACAAAAACCAAGTCGTTGAGCCTTTTTTGAGTCAAGGGGCAGCAGTGTAGGGAATAAATTGCACAACAAGGCAGCACAATACCCTAACAAACACAAGGAATACTCAGAAAACCAGCGATGTAGAAGGCAAAAATGGAGCTTTTCTATTCAGAGATGCAAATACAAGCTAAGACTACATTGTAGAACAACTTCAAAAAAGTGTGTATATCTTTCTTTTACAAAAATAAAGCCTTTAAAGGCTGCTGCCCTATGTTTCAGACCTCTGTTGCATGCAAAAAATAAATATATTATTTTATTCATCTTCCTTTAGCGCTGCTGACATCATGCGTGAGGTGGAAAATAAATAAATAATATACTGCTAAATGCTCTGCCCATATCTGCACTTTTGCTGCTAATTTATTAATTAAATTTGAACCTCTTCCTTCACCTTTTAGCGTAGACCCTTAGTCAAACATGCAGTTTGCTTTTCTTTTTGTCCTTTTGCTGACTTTACTATTTCACCTTTTATTTTGTCCTTTTGCTGACTTTTGGGTAAAGGCTGCGTTGATTTTTTTAACATGCAAAGGTGCCTAAAAGTAAGTAAATCTGCCCTTTGACTGCTATGACCTTGTGCCAATTCGTGGGTGTAATTAGCATGCAATAAAATCTTATTTTAAACCCTCAAAGCTCCCAAACTTGGCACCAATATTTTGGCATAATTAGCTGCTGCTTTTCTGATTTATTGTGGGCCACAGGTTTGTGTCTAACAACTGCTTTCATCTTTATTTTTAGCACTGCTCTTCTAGATAACTAGAAATAGCACAAACTCTAGCTCTATTTTTAGCATGCTTTCATCGTATTTTTAGAGCTGCTATCTCTTAGTTAACAGCTGCTAATTTTGGCGCTAACTCTCACATGCAACCTTTAGCTCTTGTGCATGCTTTTGCACTCCAATTTTAGACACTCTATTTTTAGCGTATGCCAAAAATAGTGAATTTTTCAATCCACCCAATTTTCATCTAGAACACTTTATTTTTGGCGAGTGCTAAAAATAGCAAAACGCTAAAAATAGACTTTTCACCAAAAATAGCCAATTTCCCCAAAAATACCTTTGTTCAATCTTGCATGAAAAATATGGTAACTGTTCACTTAATGTCTCTTTCAGCTTCCATATGTGATCTTCCTCTACTCATTATTGATGTCAACAGCCCATTAATCCACCTTGCCTGCTTCTCAAGCCTCATGGGAAAGCACACATTACAAGTTTTTTCAACGCCACTAAATTTTCTTCATCCTTGGATGTTAGGAGAGGCTCTAGAGGGAGTTATTTGCTTCCTCCTAGGACTACCCAACTTGGCCCCCTCAACCTTGGAAGCTCCTAGCGATCATTATTAGATCATGTGTTGGCCCTCTCATCGTGATAAATGATGACATGGATAATTCCTCTACTCCAATACTTGACAAAGATGTATGATGAGGCTAGCATCCAATCTTTCTGACTTTCATCAACTCGTGTTCTTTAAGCAGTTTTGCACTCCCGCATGGTTACATGGGTTGGGACTTTAATACTTTGGGTTAACCCTCCCCCATCTCTTGACCCCTCCCTTTGTTTATTTTCATTGTTTTGAATCTTTATATTTTTATTTATTTAATTATCTTAGAGTCCTTTCACCCTAGCACTTTTTATCGTAATTGGATGTATTCTCGAGTCCCCTTGACCTACTATGTGTCACTTGTGGACATTAATATAATCTATTTTTCTTTCTTTCCATCTCTCCCTCCCTTCTAGTTTCTCCATTTTCCTTTCACAAATCCTCCATCTCCTCTATTTCCCAAAAACATTACTTGATTGTGCTTTACAAATTTTGTAATAAGGAAGGTTACTTGATTGTGCTTTACAAATTTTGTAATAAGGAAGGGTCCATTTAATGAACCTTGTAATTAAAGGTTAGTTGGCAATTGGTTAATCATCTCTCTCACTCTAAGTACTCACCCATTTCATTTCTTGATTGTATGAAGAATTGCACAACTCTTTTTCTCTCCAATTTCTCTCCTATCTTTTCTTGCTTGTACCTTAGGTGCGTACTTTATCTTATTGATATTGAATCCAAAATCCAACATGAACAATTAGACCTTTTACGTCTGACTAGGATGGGAACAAACAAGTAAATAGTTGGCAATTAGTAATTACCGTATTATCCCCAACAGATGGCATATAAAGATAATTGGAAGGTCCCTACAAAGCACTAGATTTTTATCACAGAATTAGTCTTTATATCCATGAGTCTAATAAATGAATTTTTTTCTTTTAAACATATAATGCACTTTGATTAATAAGAGTGTCAGCTTGTGTGCTTTTCAATTTATGTCTCCATACCCTCTAAATGACTTGCTAGTTGGGATCACATGGAAATAATATCTATCATAATATCTTCCTGAATTTGCAGCTTGAAAAAGCTATATTCAACAACTATTATTTTCATTTTAAAAGTTTTGTCATTCCAGGGTTCGAATTTTGGCACCTGATGCCGTCTCCTCCTTGGATGTCCATTGCTTGTTTTGTCAACATCTTCATGCTGATTTTACAAACTTTCCAACTATAGCCATCTCAGTTTGTAAAATGAGAAAGAATTGCTAGAGTACACAAGTTTAAAATCCTCTTAACATTATTCTTGCTACTTATTAATGTTAGAATCCAAGCAGTACCAGATGGTGCATTTACAAAATCATATACCAAATTATCTAATCTTTAAGCATAATAGTTAAGAGACAAAATATTACGGATATGCAAAAGATATCATGGATATGCAGATCATGATAGAATCAAATAGTATGTGCAGATAAGGTTTCCTTCAGATATATATTATTGGAAAAGTTACATCTTCACCATTCAGTATATCCAGATATGTTATGCAAGTGACAAACATTAGAAAACCAAAATACTCTAAGTAACTGTGTCGTCAATTCCTAATATTAGCACTCAATTATGCTATTTCCAGAATAAAACATTCTTATGTAATGCCCAATTAGAAATGCAGAATCTACATGCACACTAACCTTGGGCTGAATCGAATAACACCTGGAAATTCCTTGAAGATGTGTCTAACAACTTCTTTGCCCATATCCCATCCATTATCAGTCTCAAGGACACCACCAACCATCACAAGTGGAAAGGAATCCCTCCCATCTGCAATCAAAAAGCATTTCACATTTCAAATATAAGTTCAAAGCGGAATATAATCCCCAAGAGTGCTCAAAATAAGATTAAATTGCCAAGTACACACACTAGCTTATGACATGGGAAACATCAACAACAGGATATTATCAACTAAAGGAGAAACCTATAGATAATTTTCCAATCAACTCTCCATTTTATTCCACTACCAAACTTTCATTATACTCTCAGGAACAAATAAGCCCAGTTAATATGGTTAACAGAAGATTCGATAATATTTCAAGTCTTCAATGTGTTTGACTCTTTTCCAGTTATAAAGATGCATACAAGCATTCTACACGCCACATTTAGGATAGCAAGGGGATGCTCAAAATACATTTGACACCCTTGATGTCAAAAGGTATCCTATAGTACTTTAAACCCCTTTTTTCTTGTAAAATTCATCTCTTAAGAACATTCGAGAAAATGATCTGACCTTTCCCACATAAATTCAGTCTCTGGACAACGGCTCTAACACTTTCAGCAAGCTCCTGAATGGCACTAAGCAAAACATTTTTGCAACTTTATCACCTGCTGCGGCACAAGCCTTGACCACAGGAACAAGTGCAGCTATACGAGCCCATGAAGGATCTGCATAAGTCCATCTGCCAAAAAAATGAATTTATAATCCTTAATATAATGGCAAAAGCCTGGGTAAAGTAAAGCAAATTCATTTCCAGGATTATCATAAGGATCTAGATATATCCAGAAAAATTCAAAATAATGCTAGTCCACTAAATTTAAATAAAAAAACAACAAACAAACATACAAAGGAATTTTAAGTTGAAAATAAATAGCACATCTCAAAACATAAAAATACTCCCTTAAACAGATCAGAGATCCATAATTACTGCCTTAAACAGATAAAACAGCCAAAATAATAACAGACCTGAAAGTGGTGACAACCAAACATCACATACAAAGAGCTTACACAGAGTAGTCCATCAATATATGATTAAAGGCATCAAAATGCAATATAACCAGGAAAATAATCCCATATTGTCCTGTCTAATTACCTATAACATGAAACATGGTTTCCTTTCTTTCATCCATACAATTCTAGTTTTAAATCTTAGATTATTCACTAAGGGTTGTTGATGCCCTTTTAGCATTCCTAGTATTCTTTTGTAGCATGCTGTACTTTTGAGACCACTCAACCATTTTGCTAGAGGGTGAGAAACCCAAAGCTGTGCATGCTTGTGTTAAATGAGTCCCGTTGCATTGTGATTATTAATACCACAAAGATTAATAATCTGATTAAATTGTTTATGGAAGTATTCAAATAATTAACAGAAATACATGGTTCCATTGTGATTGGGCTCAACCCACATTGGTAAGAATTGTGAGAGAAGGCTGACCTTTTAGGCATTACATGCTCCAAAAGCTTTGCCAATGGAAAAGAGGCTAGAGGGTGAGAAGCCCAAAACAGTGGACTACATTCATTGTTACTCACCCCTACTAACAATGCTTTTGGTGCTTGTGAGCTAAATAGGTATCCTTGGCTTGTGATTATTACCAGAAATACATGTGGAAAATGTCATTAGGGTAATAATTAATCATGGAGGTCATCTTGACATGACTTATAAACACACAATTGAAATCCCACAAATTACAAATCTAATTAAATTGTTTGTGGATGCCTTCAATTTATTAGCATAAATACATGATTGGATTGTAATAAAGCCCGTCCGTAACGAACTGTTACACCAAAACCTCAAGGCGTTAATGAAATCCGTACATGAGGATCATATCATCCCACCACGCTTCCGCAGAGCCCGACCTCAGGCTGGGTCTGTGCCACACTCCCATACGTACGAGCCCCGCTTCGCTGATGTTTAGGCGCCCCATGAGCCCCGGCTACACGGCGTAACCAACCGAGTGGGATTCGAACACGGGTGGAGGCTCTAATACCAAAAGTAACAAACTGTTACACCAAAACCTCGAGGTATTAGTGAACTCCGTTCATCGTCCCACATTGGTATGAATTGTGCGACAAAGGTGGTATATAAGGCATTATATGCTCCTATTAGAATATAAGGCTTATTCTCTGTTGGAAAAACATCATTAGTTATGTATTAATCCAAAGGTTGGTTATATATGGTTGTAACCATATCAACCATCTTGTAACTACTTCATTTATAATATAATGACATACAAACAATCTTCAGAGTGTGCAATCCGCATCTTCTCTATTCTTCCTCTATTCACATATTCTAACATTGGTATCAGAGTTGGACAAGTGAGGAGGAACACAAGATTTGATTAGGGGTTCAAGCAAGGGCACAGATTTGTAATAGTCGTAAGTGATGTTTTCAATCACATTCAGGCAGTCGTGGGACTAGTTTAGGGCATGATTTCTGCAAAACATTAGGCACGAGCATACACATTCAACAAATACAGTCGCCGGTCACTACCAGTTGATTTTTTTCATTGCCACACTTATAAACACAATCAAGCATTACACAAGAATGAATCAGAAGCACTATTTAGGTGCATTGGTCAATTCAAAGAGGGCACATACAACAAAAATAGCCACAAAATAAAGTCGCAAATTCATAATACCAAATCAAGATCGAAGGACGCCATTTATATTAGTTAGACTTGAAAAACAACACATTCACGAGAAAAACACATTATTTCAGCAATGACTTTCAACATTTAGGGAAAATAGTATTCCCTAAGCATGATTTGCACTTGTAGTTGCCTTCAGCCATAGACTGGGTATAATTTACATTCATTTTTTATTACCAATCTTTAAAAGCATATTTCTTGTTTATTTTTAAAATGGAACTTCTATTGGACAAATATTTTGGGCTTAGCTTCCACACCTAGAAAGGTAAAATCTAAATGCAACTGATGAATAAAAATCTATGGGGAATAGTAAATGGGAAAGAAAAATCACCTACAAATGCAACTAAACTATTGGATTGGCAAAGCAGAGACAATAAAGCCAAAGAAGTTATTGATCTTACTCTCTCTAATTCTAAGATACATCATGTAGACTTAGAAAAATCATCCAAAGATATATGGGATACTCTAAATAAATTGTTCGGTGCGAAAGCAATCAATGCAAAATTTTCCCTAAAACTTCAGTTATTTAGGTTCAAGATGGATGGAGTCATTATGTCAAGCCACAAACAATTTGAGGTCTCTTCTCAGACAACTTGCAGAAGTCAAGGTTGTGGTAGATGACGAGGATGCTAAAGCTATTCTGTTAAACAATTTGCCTTCAAAGTACAACAATGTAATGTTTACCCTCAGTCAAATACAATCTCAATCTCTAGACGATATGATTGCAGCTCTTCTAGCTGAAGAAAAGAGAACTACAAGAAGATGCAAAAGGTGATCCTCAACAAGAAAGTGTATTATATTCAAAAACTTTTGTAGAAGATCAAATAAAGACAAAGGGGAGATTGAATGTTATTATTGCAAGAAAAGAGGTCACACAATGTGGGACTTTCGTATTCGAGCCAATGATGTTCTCAAAGGTAAATTTAAAGGCATACCAAATGAATTCAATATTGACATGGTTGAAGACCCACCAGATGTTGAAAGTGGTGAGGATGATGAAGAATATGTATTATAAATGAAGCCCCACACTTTAAAGATAGTAAGGGAAACAATGTAAATAAAACTCGATATAGATGGCTACCCAAATACTTCGGTGTTTTTGGATCTCGAGAATTTACCCTTACAGGGGTCATGAGACAACTTCATGGAGCATTGTGGGAGTAGCTCAATATGGATGATTGTCCAACAATTCGGGAGATTTTGTAATTTGAGACATCAAAGAGGTGGAATCCGGGAACTCTAGAACTACATGTTTACAAGGGTCAGGGAAGTAAATTGATGGAGTTCTACTTGGTCAAAGCACTATTTTGGCAAGGAAAAGCTTTTGAAGAATGCATGGTTCTTCTTGGTTCTAAATTTTGTTAGAGTGTTTGGTTTTTCTTTTTTGTAGGGCCCCGTTAAGAGGGGGTATTGGAATATAAGACGTATTGTCTATTAATAAAATGTTATTAGTTATGTATTAATCTAAAGGCTGGTTATAAATGGTTGAACTATATCAACCATCTTGTAGCTACTTCATTCATAATATAATGACAGGACACACAACCTTCAATGCGTGCAATCTACATCTTCTCTATTCTTCCTTTGTTTACATATTCTAACAACTCCAAAATAGGGAAAGAGGCTAGAAGATGAGAAGCACAAAGCAATGGATTATATTCACCATTCCTCCCCCTACAACAAATGTTTATGGTGCTTGTGTGCGAAGTAGGTCCCTTTGGCTTGTGATTGTTACCCAAAATACAAGAGGAAAATCTCATTAGATAGATCTGAATATCAGCAGCAATATAACACCAAAGAACACCAAAATATAGAGAAATTATCATAATATGCAAGTAGAATGACTTACTTCGAGGGGGCAACATCCAAACCATACAATAAGACTCAAGTGCTCAATATGATGCTCATATACTAGCTACTAACTCCTATATATACCCTACTATGTTATGCAAAGCCCCAAGGCCGACCTACTAAGCATATGAAAGCATAAATGAATGTGATATGACATGATAAGAGATTATGTTAGCCACAAGTCGGCCATCCATATCCCAATATATGACCTAGGATTAAGGGCATAGCATGCCCCTCCCCTTCAAAGTAACATTGTCCCCAATGTTGGTAATCTCTGGATGTTGTTGCTAGAATGCTTCATCTTCCCAAGTTGCATCTTCAATGTCCAAATTCTTCCACTTGATCAGATACTCGGTGATGACCCTTGTCCTTAACTTCTTAGTGTGTCTGTAGGATTCCTTCATGCTCCAAGATGATGTGTCCCTCCTCATCAAGTTCTGTAACATTGACTAAGAAGACACCTTCTACCCAATGACCTTCTTCAAGCAAGAAACATGGAAAACTGGATGTATTTTAGTTGACTAAGGAAGCTCTAGTTTATATGACACACTACCAATTTTTGCAACACTTGATAAGGGCCATAGTATTTGGGTGAAAACTTGTTATCTTTTTTATGATTGTTTTAAAGATAGTTATTTATATGGCTGCAATTGAACAAAAACAAAGTCTCCACCTTCAAAGCTTCACTCACTATGGTGTTGATCAACTTGTTGCTTCATGCGGTTTTGTGCCATTATCAAATTCTCTTTAAAGTTAGAGAACACCTCCTATTGGTGTTAAATGTGCTCTTCAATTGCTCTTACTTTAGGTTGGACCCTTAAGTTGGAGGTGAGGGATGGTGGATGGTAACCGTCAATGCCAAGAATGGGGACATTTTGAATGAAGTATGAAATGAAGTGTTATACCACCATTTTACAAGTGGTAGTCACTTAACCCATCTCTCCTACTTATCTGAAGCAAAGCATCGTAGATACCCCTCCAAACATTTGTTTACTATCTCAATTTATCCATCAAATTGGGGATGATATGATGAACTACAAGCCAATTGACTTGCCAAACACAAGAATAAATCAGTCCAAAATTGCTAATAAATATAGGATCATGATCATTGGCTATAATCTTGGGTGTTCCATGAAGCTTCTGAACTATATCCATAAAAGATATGCCAATTGTACTCGCTATAAATGGATGTGACAAGGCACAAAAATAGGCATATTTGGTGATTCTATTCACAACCACTATAATTACACTTTTCTCTTCAGATTTCGGCAATCCTGTGATGAAATCCATGGAAACCTCTAGCCCACCACTCACTAGGAATAGATAGAGGCTGCAAAATGCTTGGAGACTTAATAGTTTCTCCCTTGTTACACTAACACACCAAGCATTTTGCCACAAATTTTTGGACATCTCCTTTCAACCCTTCCCAAAAGAAATCTTGTTTAATTCTGTGATAAGTTTTTAGGAAGCCGAATTCGCTACCCACTGGAGAAGCAAGGAGTTCGAGAAAACCTAACTTTTCAGGGTAGAGTTCTTGCATAAGTTCAACTCGATCCTTGTACCATAATGCATCCCCCTTCCATACAATGTTTTTTGAAATGCTCGAATCTTGTTGGAGATTCCAAACAAGAGTGTGGGTTTCTATGTCATTGTGTCATTATGCCATTCTGATCTTGCCTAATCTACCTAATCTACCCAATTTACCTATAATATGGACATGGCATATAAAAATGCTTATGTGGACTCATCTCTCCTGGATAGTGCATCAACTACCACATTTTCTTTTCCTTTCTTGTAAATGATCTCAAAGTCATATCCCAACATCTTAGTGACCCATTTTTGTTGCTTTGTTCCACGAAGTATTTCAAGTTGTCATGATTTTTCTTTACCTTGAAGTGACGATCCATGAGATACAATCTCCATTGTTTGATTGCATGAAGAATAGCCATCATTTCCTTCTCATAAGTTGGTTTTGATAGGTTCTTACCTTTGAGTTGACAACTCTTAAATGCGATGGGGCAATCCTCTTACATAAGTATTGCACCTATGCCACACCCTGAAGCATCACATTCAACAATGAAGGTTTTAGAGAAATTTGGGGTATCCAGAACTAGAGTGGTACACATGGCCTTCTTCAGTGACTCAAATGCCTGGTTGCTTCCTCATTCCAATGAAAAGAGTCTTTCTTCAATAACACTATGAGTGGCACTTATAACTCTTTACAAATATGTGATAATAACCCATAAGCCCTAAGAACCCCCTAAGGTTTTTGAGGGTTTTAGGAATATGCCAATCCACCATGGCTTGGATCTTATAAGGATCCACTTTTACACCTTCATGAGACACGATATGACCCAAGTATTCTACCTCCCTTACTCCAAAAGCACACTTGGAGGGCTTGGCATAAAGGTGTTGTTCAAGAGTGTCCAAAACCTTATTGACATGATGTAAATGTTCCTCCCAAGTCTTGTTGTAGATTAATATATCATCAAAGAATACTAGGAAAAACTTCCACAAAAATGGCCGAAAGATTGAATTCATCAAACTCGAGAGTAGATGGTGCATTTGTAAGGCGAAAAGGCATTACTAGAAATTCATAAGGGCCCTCATATGTCCTAAATGTTGTTTTATGAATATCTTCACTACGAATTATGATTTGATGATATCCTCGATCGAAGATCTAACTTTGTAAAATAAAACGCACCATGCAATTCATCTAACAAATCTTCAATGACAGGAATAGGATACTTATCTTTCACTGTGTATTTTTTTAGCTCCCTATAGTCTAGACACATGCGCCAACCTTCATCCTTCTTTCGTACCATCACCACTGGAGAAGAGTAAGCACTCTAACTATGATGAATAATACCTACTTCTAACATCTCTTGTACCATCTTTTCAATCTCACTCTTTTGTAGATAAGGTGTAATGTCCCCTTCTCAACACTAGTTCGTTTTGAAGACCTTGGGCCCATTCCACTTCCCGTGGGCTTAAAGGGAAAGAGCAAGGGAAGTATTTAATGTCATGATTTTCAGTTGCTTTTGTAGCTTTGTATTATTTTAAAGTAATTTTCTAATTATAGCTTAGAGAAGTCAAGTCGGTTCGAAAAAGTGTAAAAGCCACTTGAAAAAAAAAAGAAAAGGGAACTCATATGTCTCCAAGGAGGTCGGTCCTCTTTGGGAGGATTCTATTTTGGTTTTGGCGCCACCTATGGCTATAAAAAGGGGTGTTTGGCTTGGAAAAGGATATGCTTGCTTTTGGAATTCATTTTCTTGGAGTTGGAGCACGAAACTGCTTTCTCTCTCTTGCAATTGAGGACGAAACCCTCTTTTCTCTTGATTGGGGATGAAACCCTCATTTTTTCATTCTGACTATAGGCACCAAAATTTGCACAAGCTACATTGTTGAAATAGTTCAAATCCCTAATGATGATAAATGTCAATTCCAATGATGTCCAAGTCCAATTTCTCAACCTATGACATGTTGTTGTAGCTTACTTTACCTTGTTCATTTTCCAGCTTTTCCCACTTTCCTTGGTCATTTTGCAGACTTTTCCTTAGCCTTTCGACTTTAAATTACGAAATCACGCGGCAATTACGCAACCGCACCGGTGGTTGCATAATCGCCATTTGCCCCCGAGCGAAGATTGCATAACCGCCGGTCTGCAGTGAGACCGGCGGTTTCGTGCTCTTGACCCGAGACTTTTCCAACGTGTCGCCTTCTTCAAACTCATTTTTCGCACACGTTTCTTGACCAAATCAGATGCTCTTAAGTTTGTTAGATGCTTATAGACTTCTCCATCCCTACTTACTAATATTAGTAAATTAACTGTTACTCCTATGAGTGATGTGGCACTTCTTGGCAGCCAAGTGGGCTTGACCACTTCTCTGCCAATTTTCTATAAAAACCAAGCTTTTTCCCGAAGCATCGGTTTAAGTCTTTTGATTTGAAATTGCACCGTTATGTTGTCGGAATCCTGCCAAGAAGTACATAAACAAACACAGTTCATTTGCATTGTTTCTCTCTCGCCGCATTACTACCAAAATACCTAGAAACCAACTAGCTTCAACACACCTTTCTTCGCACACTACCAACCTGACAAACTCCAAGGACACATTTGGACATTCATTGGAAAACAAGCTGAGGGGATCTACAAATCATTATCAGCATTGGATTTGTCCTTGTACTACATTTCCAAGTTGGAGGTGTTTTAAATTCCTAGAAGCTTCCTTTACTTATTTACATAGATTTCAAGTCACAATCTGTTAGAATATATTTGTTTTAAATAGCATTTACAATAGTTTCCATTTACAAAGCTTCCAATGAGGATTTATTCTCAACTCGTCCTTGTGGATTTGCTTGGGAAGAATTCAAGGAGGTTCTTGTGCACAATGTATTGTTAATTTTTCATTATTAAAATTGTTCATAGAGTTCACTGCATTCAATATTTAGATCCAGTTTGCACATGAGCAAAGCTTCTATTGAAAGCTTCCTCCCTACCTATCCCTGTGGATTTACACGAGAAGTTAGTTTTAGAAGCTTCTGTATCTATGCGTCATTTTTATATTTCTTCATTTAGAAAGCTTTTGTTTTCCGGGAAACTTCAGGGGAAGAATTACTTCTGAGAATCTTTTCATTCTTCCCGTGATTCTGAGGTAGAACTAGAGGAAGTAATATCCACAACTAAAAATTAGGAAAACCTTTATTTTTATTAGATTAGATTAAATCCTCTACAACATGGAAATAGCCACATCCGGCTATTTCACTGTTTAGTTTAATTTGTTTTAGAGTAGAAGCAATTTTCATTTTATTAGAAGAAATTGGATTGTCTGTGTAGATTTCTTTTACTTTCCAGAAAACTTAAAAATCTTCAAAAACATTAGATTAAATTAATTAGTTTGTTTTGTTTGTCTTATTTCTTTTCTCGTTAAAAAATCATTTGAAAAAAAAAAAAACAAATAGATTAAATTTACTTTATTTTCTTCAATTAATTAGCTTTTTTTCGTTAAATTAATTAGTTGCACGTAGATTTAATTAGATTCAAGGAGAGTAATCAATTTGATTAAATTTAAATCTGCTTGCATTTCTTTGTTAATTTAGGCACATAGAGTTAATTAGATGGAAATTAACACAAGTTCCTTCACTTCCTTAGTTGGCCTAGGTTACCTAAACATTGACCTTGCCTCTTGCGGATTCTATGCGTGTTTGTTTATTTCCTTAGATTAATTGTCCGCACATCCACATGACCATCCAAGGCCCTAGGCAACCCAAACAACGTGTGTGTGATCCAAGAGTGCCACAATTGAATACTGTGACACAATTGACAAACATTGATCAAGGCCTCAGACAACTCATATTCCAAACCACATCAGTTTCACCCAATATCATGTCACAACTGATAGCCTCGAACAAAAAAGCTGATAAAGCTAACAAGTTCTGGTTCAACCAACCCGTGCGATTAGATTCCGCAATCCATAGATCCATCCTTATCACACATCTCCTATCACACCTCTATGACCTTGTCTGGAGACTTTTACAAGGCAGACGATGAATGGTTGCCACGTATTCCACACCCATTCGTAGAGGGTGTTTAGCGACATTGACATTGATAGAAACCTTTGTGTGTTTATTCTCCTTGACCGCTCTATCTCACTCGAGCAGGTAAGACAGAGCCTTCATTGCATTAAACAAGCAGATTCCCATAGTGCCCATAGAAGACATTCAATTGCCTTGATCTACTTGTTAGCCATTTTCACCTATTTTTGCATATTCCACCTATCCATCCCATAGCCATCTTTCCATCTAATATCGGTTGTCCCACGACCTCGGGAGGTCAAGTACGTCCTAGAGTCACGTGTTGATTCTTAGACGTACAAAATTGGTGAACCCCATGTGAAGGACTAGTTCATGTTCATTTCCTCTTTTCCTTCCTTTCTTTCTTCCATCCCTCACCTCTCTCATTATTCTGCGGGTGTTTTTACAACCCCCAAATATATCGAGTCAGGGTTACAATAGGCCCATTTTCGGTCTTGAAGCTTATTACGCTCAAATGAGTATGCAGCGGTCAACTTTTTTTGTGAGTGTGGGCTGATAATTACTCGCAAAATCTCTTATCTCCTCACACGTCCCTCCTCAAGGGCATAATATTGGTTCATCGGTTAGAATTAAGGAGATTGACCAACCCAATTACAATGCGCAAACCGATTTCTCCATTTCTCAAATAACATGACATTTACAAGAGAACAAAGTTTCTTTCCTCGTGTCTTGTTTAGGCTTTAAATCGAAGATCTGGCCCGTTCGATTCGCTTCCTTCCTATTTGTTACCAAATGATGAGTTCTAAAGACGGCTCGATTTGAGGCGACAAGCATCTCAACACTATAGATCAATCCTTGGATATGATGCAAGGGTATATTGATGTTCTTCACCAAAACAATGTTGCTTTACCCCTCCTCCTATGACATGAAAATCCATCTAAAGAGAGGTGACCTTCTATGAATCCAAGGTCGACCGAGAATCATATTATAGTTAGTTTCCCAATCTATAACATAAAATTCAGTCAACACGGTCTTGGGTCCAAGAGTGATTTGGGAGCACTATGGTTCCAATAGAGGTTGCTTCAAACTATCATAACCTCTCAACATGTTTCGGGTGGAGGAACAGTTCGTTTCTCCATAGCCTAATTTTTATAGAAACGAGAAAGGGACTATATTAACAACCCCATCATCTATCATAGCTCGCTTAATGTAATTATTATAAATCCAAACTTGCAAGTACAACACGGGATCGACTCTCCGTGCTAGCTCAGTGTCTATAGGCATCTTGCTGATATCAAACACAAATCCAACATCTCTCTCAGGTTGCTCCGGGGGATAGACATCTAAGTTTATATGATTGATTTAGGCCTTCGGAGGAGGGGTGACGTTGATCAGATGATCAAGACCTAACACTTCTAATAAAGTGGATCGATGCGCAGGGGAATTCTTTAACAAATCCAAAAGGAAATGTGAGAAAAGGTCTTACTCAGATCTGTGATTAAATCATAGGCCCCAATTGGTTTAGGAGCTATCGGCGCATCATTTGACATGAAGAGATAAATGGAGAGAGGTTGCAAAGAATAATCGTGCGTGCGAGTCGCCGCATGGACTTCTAATTCGGTTTTTAACTCAACTAAGCCTACAATCTTAGGCTGATTTCGGTTCTCTAAAGGAGGAGCTACTTGAGGATCTGCGGATGTAGATGCTTCAGGATCATTGTTTCTCATGGGAGCACCCGTGTTGGTACCGTGAGGATTAAGCTTTCCATTTTCGAGGTGCGTTGGGAGGGGTCCTCTATAAACCCCGATAGTAGCATCTTGCGAGCAACAGCCCCATGTGAGTATTTTGCATAGGCACCGTGGGATTAACTAAGAACATCTCAATGAAGAGTTGTCTCTAGTCTTCCGGAAGTCGTTGTATGAATTTATTGCAATCATGGCAAGTCTGAGAATCGTGTCTTATGACCCTATGAAAGCCACAGTATAAGTTGGGATCGTAGTCACGAGGTCTTTGGTTCTAGTTTTGTTGCGGCTCATAGTTCCTATTATTATGTTGTTGATTGTTGTAGTTGAAGTTTGGAGGCCTTTGGCCTTGGTTCATATCGATTTGAAAATTGGTTTGGATATTGAACCGGGCCTTGGGCCTGGACCTATTGAGGAGGAATAGGGCGACTAAAATCAACCGCATTAATGGAAGGAGTGAAATTTTTACTCCTTTGGTTGTTTGCATTTGCATTGTTATTACCATTATTTGCGTTGCTAGTGTTAACAACGTTCGCTTCTTAGATTGATCAATTACACCGTCCGTTATAACACCGCGGTTCTTGTTGAGGACCTTGGGTCCTTGATTGTTGTTGTTTGAACCGTTGGGGTAATTTGAATTACCTTGAGAGGGAGTGACTAATTTCCCATTTGGACCGTAAGTCTTTCATCCACTGTCTATCACCGCTTGGTCAATGCAGAGAGCGCCTCTAAGACCTCCTCATAGCTCCTAAGAGGAAACTTTTGTACTTCCTCCTTAGTTTTTCGATTAAGGGAGTGGAGGAACAAATCACAAAGCTCCGTTTGATCCATGTTGGGAGCACTGGTAGAGGAATAGAGGACTTGCGCCACTACGGATGAAATGGGCAGTGGATTCGTTATGCTCTTGTTTGATGTGATGGAATTCTTTGATTCCCGTTTTTAAGAGCTTGTTCATGTCGAAAGTTTTTATAAACTATGAAACGAGTTGGTTAAATGAATGAATGGAGGCTTCCATGTATTCTATAGTACCATTCGAGGGCAATCCCTTCAAAGGTCTTGGGGAATATCTTCACTACAACCACATCCCATGGGAGTAGCTCTCTAATGGCGGTGGCATACGCTTTGATGTGCACCTTCGGATCTCCCTCCCCTTTGAAGTTTGGAAGATCCAGCAATGGTCGTGGAAGCATTACACTTCGAATGGTGAAGTCAAGAGGCCCCTTGAGATACTCAAAATGCAGCCTACTCATGCAGGACTCAATCATTGACGATCCTTGATGGGGAGGTGGAGGTGCACAACACGAGCACAGTGCAATGCGGCAAAGGCATTGGCCGAGGCATAAGGAACCCTTTGTTGCCAAGCATATGGACCGGGATAAGAAAACATGTCCCCTTGTGGTGATTTTGAATACATGTGAAGATATGGGGAACATTGTTTTGATACGGATTGGTAGGGACGAAACCAGGGAACGTCACATTGTCGGTTAGAATGGCATTTAAGAATGCACTTCCGGTTGGCCCTTGTGGTGGGTATCCATATGAAGAATAAGGGGGCATGCTAATGTGCCTGATCCAAGTAAGAAGGTCTCCAGGGCTAGGAACACCCATATGGACTTGAGAAGGTGATGGTGCAGAGGGAACATAACTATGGTTTTGAACGTGGTGGGGAACTTTGCCTTTCCCTATGAATGGTGTGGAATGCGAAGGTTGGGCAAGCTCTAATTCTCTAATTCTATCCACCAACGTTGAAATCACATCACCTGATGAGGGTGTTGCATTTTGCTTAGGCATGTGTTGAGCTTTGTTAGGGGGCAAAGGCATGTGATATCCTGCTCTCCGATTGATCTTTAGTAGGAAACCCCTCTTTAGATGGATTTTTGTCGTAAGAGGAGGGGTAGCAGCATTTTTCGGGAGAAGAACATCAGTATACCCTTGTATCCTATCCAAGGATTGATCTATAGCGTTGAGATGCTCGTCGCTTCTATTGAGCCGTGCTAAGAACTCGTCATTTGGTACCGAGATAGGAAGAAAGCAAATCAGTTTGCATAATGAATTGAGGCCTAGACAAAACCCGAGGATAGAAACTTTGTTCTCCCGTAAATGTCATGTTATTTGAGCTGGAGAACTCAGGTTGCGCATTGTAGTTGGGTTGGTCAATCTCCTCAATTCTAACCGATGAACCAATATTATACCCTTGAGGAGGGGGCATGTGAGGAGATAAGAGATTTTGCGAGTAATTATCAGCCCACCCTAACAAAGAAGGTGACTGTTGCATACTCATTTGAGCGTAATAAGCTTCAAGACCCAAAATGGGCCTATCGTAACCTGACTCGACATATTCAGCAATCCTTCACATCGGGTTCACCAAAAGGAACTAGTCCTTCACATCGGGTTCACCAATTTTGTACGTCTAAGAATCAATGCATGACTTTAGGACATACTTGACCTCCCGAGGTCGTGTTGGGACAGCCGATATGAGATGGAAAGATGGTTATGGTGGCTAAATAGGACGGATAGGTGGAATATGCAAAAATAGGCGAAAATGGCTAACAAGTAGATCAAGGAAATCAAATGTCTTCTACGGGCACTATGGGAATCTGCTCATCTAAGGAAATGAAGGCATGTCTTACCTTCTCGGGTGAGATGGAGCGGTCGAGGAGAATAGACACGAAGGTTTCTAGCAATGTCATTGTCGCTAAACACCCTCTGAACTAGCTATGGAATACGTGGGAACCATCCAACGTCTACCTCGTAAAAGTCTCCAGACAAGGTCATAGAGGTGTGATCGAAGATGTGAGATAACGATGTATCATGGATTGCGGAATCTAATCTGCACCACGTTTGGTTAAACCGAAACTTGTTAGTTTTATCACTTTCGCTGTTCAAAGCTATCACCGTGACATGATATTGGGTGAAACTAATGTGGTTTGAAATATGAATTGTCTAAGGCATTGATCAATGTTTGTCAATTGTGTCACGGTATTCAATTGTGGCACTCTTGGATCACACACACGTTGTTTGGGTTTCCTGGGGCCTTGGATGGTCATGTGGATGTGCAAATAATTAATCTAAGGAAATAAACAAACATGCAAGAGAATCCAAGCAAGAGGCAAGGTCAATGTTTAGGTAACCTAGGCCAACTAAGGAAACATAGGGAGTTGTGTTAATTTCCGTCTAATTAATTCTATGTGCCTAAATTAACAAAGAAATGCAAACAGATTTAAATTAAATCAAATTGATTACTCTCCTTGAATCTAATTAAATCTACGTGTAACTAATTAATTTAACAAAAGAAAGCTAATTAATTGAAGCAAATAAAGTAAATCTAATCTATTTGTTTTTGTATTTTTCAAATTATTTTTAACAAAAGGAAATAAGACAAATAAAATAAACTAACTAATTTAATCTAATGTTTTTGAAGATTTTTAAGTTTTCTGGAAAGTAAAAGAAATCTACAAAGACAATACAATTTCTTCTAACAAAATGAAAATTGCTTCTACTCTAAAACAAATTAAACTAAACAATGAAATAGTCGGATGCGACTATTTCCTGTTGTAGAGGATTTAATCTAATCTAATAGAAATAAAGGTTTTCCTAATTTGTAGGTGTGGAAATTACTTCCTCTGGGTCTACCTCAAAATCACGGGAAATCTAATAGAAATAAAGGTTTTCCTAATTTGTAGTTGCGGATATTACTTCCACTGGTTCTACCTCAGAATCATGGGAAGAATGAAAAAATTCTCGAAGTAATTCTTCCCTGAAGCTTCCCCATAAAACGAAGCTTTCTAAATGAAGAAATATAAAATCGACGCTTACGATATAGAAGCTTCTAAAACTCACTTCTCATGCAAATCCACGAGGATAGGCGGGAGGAAGCTTTCAATGTGAAGCTTTGCTCGTGTGCAAACTTGATCTAAATATTGAATGTAGTGAACTCTACGAACAATTTAATAATGAAAAATTAACAATACGGGTGCACAGAACCTCCTTGAAGTCTTCCCAGGCAAATCCATAGGGACAAGTTGAGAAGAAATTCTCAATGGAAGCTTTGTAAATGGAAACTATTGTAAATGCTACGTTCTTAAAACAAATATATTCTAACAAATTGTAACTTGAAATCTATCTAAATAAGTAAAAGAAACTTCTAGAAATTTAAAACACCTCCAACCTGGAAATGTAGTACAAGGACAAATCCAATGCTGGTAATGCTTTGTAGATCCCTCGGTTTGTCCAGGAGTTGTGTTGGTAGTGTGCGAGAGAATAAAGGTGTGTTAGTGCTAGCTAGTTTGCAGACAATCTAGTAGCAATGCAAGCACGAGAGCAACAAGGAAAATGAATTGGGTTTGCTTGTGTGCTTCTTGGCAGGATTCCAACAACATAACAGTGCAATACCAAATCAAAAGACTCCAACCAATGCTTCGAGAAAAAACTTGATTTTTATAGAAAATTGGCAGGGAAGTGGTCTAGCCCACTTGGCAGCCAAGAAGTGCCACATCACTCATAGGAGTAACAGTTAAATTACTAATAATAGTAAGCAGGGAGGGAGAAGTCTATACGCATCTAACAAGCTCAAGAACATTTGATTTGGTCAAGAAATGTGCACGAAAAAGTTTGAAAAAGGCGACACGCGTTCAAAACAAGCTAGAAAAGTCTCGAATAGAAGCGCACGGAACCGCCACGATCAACACAGACCAGTGGTTACGCAACCGCTGTGGCGGTTGCGTAACCACCGCACAATTCCGTTACTAAAGGCTAAAAGGCTAAGGAAAAGTCTGCAAAATGACTAAGGAAAGTGGGAAAAGTTAGAAAATGAACAAGGTAAAGTAAGCTACAAGAACATGTTGTAAGCGAGAAATGGGACTTAGACAGCATTGAAACTGATATTTATCATCATCGGGGATTTGAATTGTTCCAACAATGTAGCACCGTGCAAATTTGGGTGCGTACAGTGACCTCATACGGAGGTCACACTAGAGCTACATTCAGATTTTCCTTGGTAACACACCATTTCCAGCTCATTGTATACCCTATCCTAGGGTGGCAACTTGCATGGTGAAAGGTTTTGGTGATATCTAGTGCACAAAGCCTCCTTTCTTTGTTGGTATTTGTATTGTACCTAATTTATAAGGCTGATTACATTTTACGGATTGAACTTTGGGCCTTGGAATCATTATTTCCGGTCATTTTTGTAAGTGGGTTCACTATTGTTACAAAATTAATTATTATACTTCAACTAGGGTTCTAAAAACTCATTTCTTGGTTTGTACTTGCTCTAAAATAATTATTATTGTTCCCTACATGCTTTGGATGGTGTAAAAGTGGGATTGGTGGTGAATTATTGCAATTTCCCTCTTGTTGTCATAAGAATTCAAACGGTTGTAGCTTGTTATAAATTTCAATTTTTTGGGGTTTTCGAATAGTGTCATTTCTCTTTTTCTTTCAACTCAAGCCTGAAAGGGGCATTACATAAGGGTACCCATAAGGTCGCATGTTGGGTGGTTGGCTTCCCGGTACTAGCTAAATAGCATGATCATGATCTCTTTTGGGGGTAACCCTTTCAAAGATATCCCCAAACCAACTTGGTGCTCATTAATAATTTCTTGTAGATCTGATGGTATAGTTCCTTTTGATGGTTGAGCTTCTAGTGAAAATAGTTGTGCCACAAACCCATCTGCACCCTTTTAAGCATCTTTTGCATTTGATGAGAACTTACCAATTGTGGAGCTTTTGCCTGCATTCCTCACAACTCAAAAGTTCTCCCTTCAGAATGGGATTTGCGCATGAACAAATTATGGAGCTTCATCTCAACAATTGTAATGTCTCCTTTTGGACATATTTCACCCAAGTTGGATTTTAGGCCGATCCCAAACCCCCAAATATAATTTATAAAGATGTAGCAATTGTTTTATATGCAAATCTGAATTTATAATGAAAATGGCGACTAGGGTTAAGTGAAAAACCCACACCGAACAGCAATAAAATTTGTATATGTCCATTATAAACCTATGTTCCACGGGGACGCGTCCCCTATGTTTTTTAGCTCGTCCCGTACCGGGGACATTTAGGAACCTCGGGGACGGGTAGGAAACGTCCCCTTCCTGTCCCCAAACTTTAGGAAATGTCTCGGGTACGTCAAAAAAAAAAGCAAGGGACGGTTGGATGTCCCCAGTACGTTTAGGGGACAGCTAGAAGTCCCCTAAACGTACAGGGGACGGGGGCGTCCAGCCGTCCCCTAAGCAAACAACCTTAAAAAAACACATTTTTTTAAAAACACACTTTTAATTAAAAGTAAAGCAATGTGGGGGCCCACAAGGACCCCCACTTTCATTTCTAAGTGCCCTAAACCTAAAACAAACATCAAAACAAAAAAGAAGCTCATTTCTGAATAACAAATTTATTGCATAAGGTAGTGTTCAAACTTCAATACAATCACTTGGTACAGGAGGAATTGTCACATCAGTGCCCTTCCCCTAAAATGAATCATTCTATTTATATGACAAAAGAATCAAAGATCCAATGGTTATGGTTAAAACTTAAAACACAATTGTCAACTACAACTAAACATAACAAAAGAGTCGATAAGACACTACTAAAAGCCAACAAGAGATAAACAATAACACAAAATAGTTGGTTACCAAAACAATGTTTATATTTAAATCAATGGTCAACATTGATTAGATAATTGAGGAGATTGAAGATGAAATGGGCTGGTATATTCCGCTATTATAATTGAGAGATACTTTATATGCTATTAAATGTCACCCCTTTGTTTTGGATATCTTCAATCAAAGTTGCATGTTGGCTTCGTAACAGCAGGCCTTTAAGAAGTCATGTGTGGTTAGTCTTAGTTATCATCCATTGGTATAATCTATAAGTTGTGAGAGAAATGAATAAAATAGTTCTATTATAAAGTATGGAGCTTATACTTGTAGTCTCTTTAGATTACATGACATTGATAGGATTCTTATTGTGTGATTTCAATTTTGAATTTTGAAGCTTGCATGTTGTTTATCATCCATCCTTAATAAATTTATATGCCACCACACAATTCAAACAGTTCTATCAACATTTACTTTATGGATGTCTACAAGAAAATATATTGTAGCGCTTTTCTTTCCATAGAAATACGCCACAAAATGCCAGACCTTTTGGTCTTTGATCTTGGTATATCATATTCTTGTTACAAACCAATTTTTTCCTACACGAATGGGGAGTTTTCATGCAAGAAGACAATGAGGAATGTTTTAAGTTTAAGTTTATCAATGTGTTATACTTATCATATGAATATTTGAAATTTCCTATATTTTTAAGGTTAAATGATAAATCTTATGTGAAATCTCAATTCAACTCTAATTTTATGTATTAAGGTTTGCTTTAGCAATGTTATCATATGAATATTTGAAATTTCCTATATTTTTTAAATTTTCCCTTATTTTTTAATAGCCGTCCCCTGTCGTCCCCTAAAAAAGGCCTAAAAAAAATCCGTCCCGGAAACACATCCCCCGTCCCTGCCATCCCCGTCCCGGAAACTTGGTGGAACATAGCTATAAACTGATTTCCCTATTTTTAGCAACCCAAACAAGAATAAAAACTCAAATTTTAGTGGTGTAATGAGCTGAAATAACACTCAGAAATCTGCCAACCAGTATGACTGAAAATGGCTACTTTTAATGCTTCAAAAATCCAGAAATCTGTTTTCTTTGATATATAAAAATTAGATATAGAAGAGACAATACAAAACAGATTTGAGATACCTCTAAAACAACTCAAAGTTGCAAGGAAATGGGTCGCTCAACCTTGAATAATTAAATAAACCACTGCTGCAATTTATTCTTCAACTCTGCTGCAAAATACTCCTTCGTACAACTGCTGAAAAATGACTAAAATCAGTGAAGACTCAAAGGTAAATCCTGTGTAGAAATTCCTCCAAAGCTCGAGAGGGTTTTCGTCCTCTAGAGTCAAATCCTAAGGGTTTTCGTCCTTGGATTATTTCTGTAAAAGCTTCAAGCTTCAACACAATTCAAAAAATATCAAATGGTCATAGAATAGAATGCCTTCCCCTCAAGTCGACTTCTCCTTATAAAGGAAGAAGAGACCCAAAGTGACCTTCTTTCCATCCAATCAACAACAATGATTCTTTCTATGCATTTTCTACCCTCCATTTCTTTCTAGGCCAAGTCGCATTTTTCTTGGGAGGATACATATTTTTCCCTCCTAAAGTTGGTTGCATTTTTCCCTAGAGGGAATACACAATGAAATGGCTTTTATCCTTTCTAGGTTCCATTATTCCCCCCTAAGGCAAGTCGCCATTTCACCTAGGATGGATAACAAATTACATTTGGGCCTTTTCCATCCTAGATTTAATAATTATTAAGATATATTATTATAAGTGCTCTATATTTTTTTCCTTCTATTAATGGCACTTTATAATAACTTACAATTGACTTAAGTCACCCTTATGTTTTTCCCTTAGCCGTCGGGTAGACAAAATAGGCTAAGGGTCTTCGATTGGGAAGGGGATATTATAGTTCTCCCTTCCCAAAATTGCTTGCCCTCAAGCAATTCCAATTTTTTTGTTTAAGTGCCATGCACAATAGACAAAACATGTTGAAGTGATCCGGCAACCTAGCACATGTACCTGTCAAGTGGGCTAAAACTTGCCGCCATATAACATCCATAAGATGCTCATATACATATACTTGGAACAATGGTTCAACAAACTCCACATTGAAGACTTCATCTTCAATCATATCATGCATCTCATGATGGAAATAAATTGAAATAGGTAGCAATAAATAAGACACAATATTAAGCTCTTCATACCTTGGAGTATCCTCATCAAGCTTGGTCTCCAAAATGACTTGACTTTGTTGCAACAAATCCTGAGCATTCTTGTTTACAATGGGCTGGAATTCTTCACCAATCAGCTTATCGTGGGCTATTGGTTTGGAAATTGCAGCAACCTGCAATTTAACACAGATGTCCATGTCAGGCTCCTCATGTGCAAGTTGTTCTATAAAGTCTTCTCTCGTGTGTGTAGACTCCCTTGCATCATTTACCCACATCTTTTCCTTGAACTCTTCTAGTTGTTGTCTCACTTGAACAGCTATCAATCTAGCAGCTCTAGCTCTGTTATTCCATTCGTCATACATTTTAGAGTTTTCATATTGTCTCCTTGCTTGCATATATGAATTTCCTCTCATGTCTATTATCAATTTCTCTAGCAAGCAAAGTTTCACTAACACCATTATTCTGCTCAATGGAAATCATACCTTTTGGAGCTTCTTCTTCTTGCATGTTGGAATACACAATGGGCTGATTTTTCTCCAAGTGTAGATCTGATTTGGTAGACTCCATGATTTTGTTTCCTTGTTCAACCTACACATCAAATCTCTCTAGAATTTTTGTGAGAAACCTGCAAGTGAATCAACCAATTCAACCCCTTGGGTCTTCAATAGATGATGCCACCATTTATGTGCTACTCCATCCATGTACATAGAAATGAGATCAAGGGCATCCTCTTGACATAAAGGATTACAACACAAAAATGTTTTAAATTCCTGCAACCAACACCTAGCAGAGATCTCCTCCGTCCCATCAAAGAAAGGGACTTCGTACCACTTCATCCTTCCTTTAATTGCATTCAAATCTGATTTTCTTTCCTTCATACACAGGCTGGGAGAATCATCGCTCTGATACCACTTTGTAATGTCCCCTTTTGGACATATTTGACCCAAGTTGAATTTTAGGCAAATCCCACAACCAAATGCAAGCTATAGACAAATTGTCATTAAAATAACATGCAGATCTGAATAAAATATGGGAAAAAGTGACTAGGGTTTTGGCATAAAACTCATACCATCAACATCATTTGGTAATCTTTGCTCTCCCAATTTAATATGCAGATTTTTAGAACCCCAAATCAGACCCTAAGAAGGTATGAGAGACCCTGCAAACTCAGCTCTGACTGCTGCAATTAAATTGCAGAAATGGCGACTAGGGTTTACTAGAAAACCCCCACAAAACAGTAGTTAAAAATATATTTCTTCACTCTATATCAATCCCTGATTATTAACAGCCCATACATGCAATAGAACCCAGATTTTAAGAGGAATAAGGGCTGAAATAGTACTCAGAAATCTGCATACAAATGTGACTGAAAATACCTCTTAAAACCCTCCAAAAATTCTGAGATTAATTTATTTTGATCCCCAAAATTTAGTACAATAGATGGCAATAATTTCAGACCTGGAACAACTCCACAACAGCTCCAGATAGCTAAAGGATGGGTCGCTCCACCCTAGGAAAATATGATAAACAACTGTTGCAACCTTCCTACAAAAATCTGATGCAAATCTTCATTAAAACACTGCTTTGGAATAACAAAAGAAATCTGTGAAAGCCCAATAGAATTCCTTGGGTAGAAATTCCTCTCAAACTCTTGGGGTTTTCGTCCACAAGAGGGAAAATACTAAGGGTTTTCGTCCTTAGAGTATTTCTGCAAAAGCTCTAGACTTCAAATGCAAAATTCAAAAATTATCAAGTGAATATGGAATGTCTCTCAAGCAAATCTACTTCTCCTTTTAAGGGAATAAGGGACCCAAAACAACCTTCAAGGCCACCAATCAGCTTGTAAAGCTTTTCTCTATCCAATTTCTACCCTCCATTTGCCTTCCTAGACCAAGTCGCATTTTCCTTGGGAGGATACAAAAGACATTTAATACATATTTTTCCCTCCTAAAGTTGGTCACATTTTTCCCTAGAGGTAATACACCTGAAATGGCTTTTATCCTTTCTAGGTTCCATTATTCCCCCCTAAGGCAAGTCATCATTTCACCTAGGATGGATGACAAATTACATTTGGGCCTTTTCCATCCCGGATTTAATAATTATTAAGCCATATTATTATAAGTGCTCTATATATATATATATATATATATATATATATATATTTCACCTAGGATGGATGACAAATTACATTTGGGCCTTTTCGATCCTAGATTTAATAATTATTAAGCCATATTATTATAAGTGCTCTATATATATATATATATATATATATATATATATTCTATTAATGGCACTTTATAATAACTTACAATTGACTTAAGTCACCCTTATGTTTTTCCCTTAGCCGTCGAGTAGACAAAATAGGCTAAGGGCCTTCGATTGGGAAGGGGATATTACAACAATTCCCAATGTAGTAAGCCATTGGACCCCTAACACAATGTTTACTCCCCCATTGAAATGGCATACATGGGACCTTCTAGCAAGTAATCTCCCATGGATAGCTTAATCTTATGGCATTTTCCTAAACAGCTTAACTTTATCTCCATCTCGCCACCATGACACGAAACTCAGGGGTTGGATAAACAAAGCAATTTACACACAAAACCAACTTATGATTGATGAAGTTGTGCATTACTTCTGAGTCGAACAATACTATCACCCTTTGTTTCTTCACGAACCCAATTACCTTAAGGGTTTGTGAGGTGTTAATGTCGAAATTACATGGCAAGGTATAGTTGGTTAAGATTCTTCAACCACAATCTCAGGAACCTCTTCCTCTTCACCGAATTATCCATCCCCTTCGTCTTCCTCATTCAGCCCTTTAATGTAGAATAATTTCTTCTCAACACATTTATGTCCTTTGCTCCATTTGTTATCACAACTAAAACATATCCCTTTTGCTCGTTTCTCTTCAATTTGTTGTGGAATTAACCGGTAGGTTAAGGGAATGATGGTATTGAGGTGCTACGATCTCTAATGTTAGTGAATGTATTCCTCTTCATGGCAAGGAATTTTTCCTCTTCCCTACGTGCCATGATAATAGAATTAGAAACAATGAGTGGATCAAACATTCGTACCTCATGTTAAATGTGATGCTTGAGACCGCCTAGGAACAAATCATTCAAATTATCATTTGTAATTGTATCCACATGCAATGACAAGCTTTGGAACTGCTGAATATAATCATTTATGGCCCCGCTTGCCACAGCTTTGCCAATTGGCTAAAGTAGTTCGCAGCCACACTACTACTGTAGTACGTTTGTAGCTCCTCCGTAAAAACTAACCAAGTGACATTAAGAGCCTTCTGTATTTGAGTGCACAACCAACAATACCAAGTGAATTGTTCTAGTTCCGGATACAAGGATGTGATTACGACCTTCTTTCCATTTAGGACTTGATGCAGATCAAAAACAATCTGCATTTGGTTGATCCATGTGATTAGATCATTCCCATTGAACTTGTGCGTTTCCACTTTTGGAATAATGTTATGACACGGTTAAAAGATACACCGGGTTGTGTGGAGGATCCCCCTTAGTTCGTGTGATTTGGATTTGAGTGTTCATTGCTTGAGGAACCCATGTGAGTTGAATGGGAATTCATGCCAGTTTTCATGCTTGAAAGAGTGAACGTCAACTCCTTCCTCATTGATTTGAACTCCATTTGCATTTCACCCTTCATTGCTTGAAGATCTGGTTGAGGTTACCTTCCAATGCTTGGAGATTGTGGTTGAGGTCGTCCTTACCATATTATTAACCTTTTCCTGAAGTTGGTTGAATAACTCTCATACTCCAGAAGTTGTAGATTCAAAAACAATACCTTCCTTATATGGCAACATTCTTGGAGTGGTTTGACCCTTCCCTTGGCCTCTAGTTGATCTCCATGTCATGATGTAGGGTTGGATATTGGGATACAACAGTTAAGGTAGGAATTTGGGGTTTGGGATTTTATATGGTTATTGGCCAAATAGAGAGAAACACAGAGAACAAGCCCTAGCTAATTTTTGGCAAGCTTTCCGAAAATATAAGAAACTTAGAAAAATTCCAAAAATAGCAGCCTATGGAGCGAATTTATGAAAAACCTTAAAATGGCTATAACTTGTGCAAAATAAGTCAAAAGATCTTCAAATTTGGAGAGAACCTTGACAGATTTTGCCACTTTAGTTTTAAAATTACATGAAATATTTGCCACCATTTTGGAAATACAGTTGAATCTTTAAAATTAGGGTTTTGACCTAATTTTGGCCCAAATCATTGCTTTGATACCACTCGTAATGAAATGACTTAAATAGATCTAAATATCAACAGCAATATAACACCAAAGAACACTAAAATATAGAGAAATTATAACAATATGCATGTAGAATGACTTAGCCACTTTGAGGTGGCAACCTCCAAACCATACAATAAGACTCAAGTGTGCAATATGATGATCATCTACTAGCTACTAACTCCTATATATACCCTTTTATGCTATCAAAAAGTCTTAAGGCCGACATACTAATATATGAAAGCATAAATGAATGTGATATGACATTATAAGAGATTATGCTAGCCACAAGTTGGCCATCCGTATCCCGATATATGACTAAGATTAAGGGTGTAAAAGAATATAAGGCTTGTTGTCTATTAATAAAATGTCATTAGTTATGTATTAATCTAAAGGTTGGTTATAAACTGTTGTAACCATATCAACCATCTTGTAGCTCCTTCATTTGTATTATAATGATTCCTTTGTTCACATATTCTAACAACTCCAAAAGCTTTGTCAATAGGGAAAGAGGTTAGAGTGTGAGAAGCCCAAAGCAATGGATTATATTCGCCATTCCTCCCCTACAACAAATGCTTATGGTGCTTGTGTGCTAAGTGGGTTCCTTTGGCTTGTAATTGTTACCAAAAATAGCATAGGAAAATGTCATTAGGGTGACTACTCATGGAGATATCTCGATATGACAAGCATGCACCAATAAAATTCCACAAAAATAATAATCTAGTCACATTGTTCGTGGAAGCCTTCGATTAATCGACACAAATACATTATTAGATTGTGATTGTGTTCATATCACATTGGTAAGAATTGTGAGACAAGAGAGACCGATAAGATATCACTTGTTCCAAAAGCTTTGCCAAAGGCAAAAGAGGCTATAGCGTGAGAAGCCCAAAGTGGCGAGTACATTCATTGTTCCTCCATCTTACGCTAGCAAATGCTTATGGTGTTTGTGTGTTAAGTGGGTTCATTTGGCTTGTGATTCAAAAATACTAATGTACCCCGGGGATGTGCCCCTCATATTTTTGGGGGCGTCCCCTATAGGGGATGTTTCGGGATGTTGGGATGGGTAGAAAATGTCTCTTAAACATCCCCAATTTTTTTTAGGAAACGTTTTGGGGGCGCTTTGTTTACTAATAGGGGACAACAGAGAGACGATTAGTCATCCCCGGTATGGCTAGGGGATGTCTAGAAGTCCCCTAGCCGTACCGAGCATGGCTAGAAGTTCCTCTCCCAACACACAAAAGATAATTTCTTTTTAAATTCAAAAAAATTACAAGTTTCGTGAGTTATGACTCCCCTAAAGTTGCACAATTTTCCATCAACGTGATGAATGGATTCCATTGAGTGTAATGAAGTTGAAGGTCCAACTTCAACCGTATAACAAAGAGCGCAAGCCTTACTAAATAGACACTCTCATCATGCAAAGAGGAGGTTAGATGGATGGCGGTGTTCATTACAAATTGAGATTGTTCTATTCATCATGTAGCAGTCGTATGCCCCATTTTTTGTGAGTTAAAAAATGGCTTGTATGATATTGAAGGGAGAAAATGAAGACTATGGATGCTTATATATGCAGCTCCAATGTTGTCATATGAAAAAGGTGGGAAGTAATAGCTCCCTTTGGTGAAGATGAACGCCCTTGTTCCTAAATTTTTTTCAGAATAAATCAATATATCATATATGTTTTGGAATTGATTTTTAGTTTTGTTACTACTAGATTAATGTAAGATTATTATTGTTATGCCTTGCCTCTATTTTTGTATTACAATGTTTTAAGTTGCAGTGAATTTGAATGTGTTATGGATATGCAACCATTCAAGGAAAATTTTGTAGACCACTATATTTTGTACATGTAATTATGTAAATTACTTGTCGTGAACTCTCTCCTTCATAAATGAAAATGTAATTATTACATATATCCACATTGAATATTATGTGAAATCTCAATTCAGCTCTAATTTTATGTAATAAGGTTCTATAACATATATGATAAATGTCTTATCAATATTATCATATGAATATTTGAAAGTTCTAATATTTTTTAAAAATTCTCTATTTTTAATAGTGTCCTTATCGTACCCTAAAAATGGCCTCGAAAAACATTCGTCCCGGAAACGTGTCCCCTATAATCCCCTACCGTCCCTGTCTCAAATCTTGGTGGAACAAAGAAAAATACAAGAGAAAAATGTCATTAGGGTAACCGACTATTCATGGAGGTCATGTTGAGATGACTTAAACCATGGTATTAAAAACCGTAGCAAACCGACAGCTTTATCGCGAGTTACAATCTGCAAATTGAAAAAAAACGTCATACTTATCACACTACGAGTCGACCCTCCAAAACCGCGGGTTTTGGCAAGTAACCAATCACGGATTTTGGAGGTCAACCCGGTAGCTCAATGTTATAAAGATTTAAAAGCAAAAAAAAAAAAAATCCATCATTTTTCCTATTTGCAATTTATCATTGATTCATTTCAAAATTTCCACTTTGCTTGAGGTTCACTCCACTCCTCGAGATTTAAGGATTTTCAATTTCAAGTTCAACTACCCACAATTTAGGGATTTTTAGTTTCAACTTTGACTACTCACAATTTAAAGCTTTAGCCTTTTGAGTCTTGACTGCTCTAGCTCGTGATTTAGGTAATAGACTAATAGCTATGCCTCATAGCTTGTGGCTATCAAAAATTGTATTCCAAAGGCTTTAATAAATTTTGATAAATTTCTTTGACAACAGTCTAGACTCTACAAGATGCCTGATCATTTCCTTGAAAAAGTGTGAACGTCAAAGCTTATTCTTGTTATATTTTAAATTCTGATCATTTCGTTCACACAATGCAGTGTACACAACTTATTTTGTTATATTTTGGGTGGATTATAGTCAAATAAATTTATCGACATTTATTAAACCCTTTGGAATGCATTTTACTTGCTATATTTTAGCTTGGTCCTAAATCTTTATAATCTCAAGCTACCCTTTTCTCAATAGTTAATGAGGATGGATTTCCATTTTTCCTCTATTTTTAATGTATTTTCCTTAACAAATGGAAATTTATTTGTTGAACTTGGAAGGCACTCGGTGAATTCAAATTGCTTGCTAAGTTAAGGAAAAAGGAGACAAATAAGGGGCTTTGTCAAGAAACCTCAATCGACTAGGGAAGACTCCAGGTTTATGATGCCCATGGCATTGACTCGAGAGCCCCAAGTATTCAATGCCATGGGTAGCGAGTTGGGATAACTTGCTCATAGATATTTAGGACTAGACAATGCCTGAAAAAATTCATAACCACATGAACATCCTACATGAGGTGCTGATTGGGAAGCACATTAATTATGATGAGGTATTATCTGTAAGGAGGTTGGTGAAGAATAAGGAATGATCATATGAAAGTTAGAGTTTTTAGAGCCTTAGACTATGCTGGGTAAAAAACTTTTTAAATAGTGTAAAAATATGTTTTTACAATTTCAAATTTTTAACTTTTACCTATTCCAATATATTTCTTGTTCTAATTATGTAGTATGCAAAAGGTATTTGTAAAATAATCTCAAAATTACTTGTAGTCATTTCAATGGAGACACTTGCAGAGAAATCCCAATTGAATGGTTGCATTTTATGACAGTCAAATGTTTTTTAATTTGGAGGAACTGAAATGAATATTCATTGCATACAGCAATAGAAATAAATATTTTCTGCATCAATTTTCATTATCATTAGAAGCCAGCAGTCATTATCTTAATTTTTTTACATTTGTTTTATATGGTTTACTTTTCAACTTCAAGAATGGCACCGTGTTTGGCTGCACATAGGCCTAAGAAGTCTAATTCCCCTACATGGAAGCATTTCATAGATGGCCCATAGAACAACTTCATCATATGCAATTATTGTGGATTTAAGATGAGTGTGTCCGTCAATCACCTCAAATATCACATAATACAAATTCAAGGAAATAAAGTGTGATTGTGTGAACAGGTGCCCCTTGAGGCTCAAATAGAGATGGCTGCTGCCCTAGTTGCTTATGAGGAGAAAAAAGAAAATTGACAATTGATGTGGTTGAAGTTGTGATGAATAGGGGCAGCAAGAGATGGTTTTGATGAGTTAGGAGTCTATAGTTCTATTGCCCCAACTCCAAGGGTGGTTTGGGGATGGGACTCAACTATAGAAGGCAATTTGGGTTCACTTGGATAAGGTTTTTAGTTCCTTGAAATACCCCTTGGGCACAACCTTCACTCGAAGGAACGGCTTGGAACGGGAAATGCAAAATAAAGCAAGGGAGGCAATGGAAAACTTTTAGTATTACAACAACATTGGTAGAATATGGTAGCTACATTGATTGTTGTTGGAAAGGGGTTCAAGGCTCCTACTCCTCAAGATTAGAGGCCCAATGTGACAGATGCCATCGAAAATACACAAATTGTTGTGAATGAGCAAGAAGGGATATGGCGTGAAAAGGGTTGTAGCATTTTTTCGATGGGTGGATAGATGGAAGGAACCGCGCCTTAATTAGCTTTCTAGTGGCCTCAAATGGGCGGTTAACATTCTTGAAGTCAATTAATGTCTCCCACCAAATGCAAAATGCAATCACTTTGTGTGATATGTTGGACAAGGTTGTCATGGAAGTGGGTGTGGTGAATTTCATCTAGGTTGTGACTAACAATGCAACAACATTAGTAGTAGCGGAGGGACTTCTTGAGGAGAGGCACCCTTCACTTTTTGGAGCTCTTACACAACCCATTGCATTTGTCTCCTACTACACTCATCCTTGGATGTTGAGCTTGATGAGAGAGCACACGAACGAAAAGGAGTTTGTGCGACCAAAAGCCACATGATTTACCACAATTTTCATCACATCGCATGAAAGCATTGCATCCCCTTTACCATATCTTTGGCGGATGTTTGTGAGCACACAATAGGAAAAACCTTCCAAGCCAAGGCACCAAAGGGGAAAGGATCGTGAAGACCATTTTTAATGATGTTTTTGCAAATACCATAGATGAGATCGTCAAGGTAACTTAAAACTTAATCATTTTTTTATAAAGCATGTACTTCGATATTTTTTTCGCTCAAATTTCTCTTGATTTTAATTTTAAAATTGCACGTTATTTTGTTTTAAGCGTCGAGCTTCTAGTAAGAGTTCTATAGTTTGTGAATGAGGAAAAAAAACCAATGGATTACTTATATGAGGCCATAGACAAGGCCAAGAAGGCCATAACAAATTATTATTGGTAAAATACAAACAAATATGAGCCCATTTGGCACCTAATCGATCGGAGATGGAACAAGCAACTCCATTGACATATACATAACTCCAAGTTTTTCTCCTATGATTCATCTAGGGCCAATAAGGTCATGGATAGCTTTGAACATATACATAGAGAGGATAATCCTCGATAAAGAAACTTGACAAAAATTTCTTGGTGAGTTGCAGACTTACAATAGCACAAAGGAGAGGTATTTTTCCTCACAAACATACATTAGAAGGACAAAGAGCCAACAACTAGGGAAAAAAATTGAGTCATTTGTTTTTAGTCTAAGAACATAAATACTAGACTTTTTTAATAAAAGAAAGCCTAGTTGTCTTACAAATTTATAAATGTTATATTTGCATATTTGTGGTGGGAAGATTATGGTGCTAAAACACCAAATCTTCAAAGTTTAGCCATCCGTAGTTTGTGTTAGTCTTGTAGCTCTTCTAAGTGTGAACGAAATTGGAGTGTGTTTGAAGCCATTCACACAAAGAAGTGCAACATGTTGACAACACAACATCTCAATGACCTTTTTGTCCAATGCAATCTTCATCTTCGCGTGAGACAGGTGGAGGGGCAAATGAGTAATGAGGCAATTGACTTGGATGATATTGATCCATATTCAAACCGAATAATTGGGCCTAAGGGCGTGGATGAGCACATGTTTACCGAGGAGGAAATTGTTGATTTGGAGAGGGAAGTTGTAATGTCCCCTTTTTCGGGACATTAATTAAATTAAATTTTGAAGACCTTTAATCCACCCTTCCCATGGATTAAAGGATAAAAATTGGGAAAATGTCATAACTCCTTTATTTTTAAAATTAAATATTAATTCTCCTCTTATATTTTTATTTAAAATAATAAAAAGAGGAAATTAATGTTTTAATTGGAGTGTGACTTTCCAGAAAGAAGACTATTTTAAAAGTAACTCTCCTACATAAAGATTTGCACCAAAAAGAGGAGGGAAACTTGGAGATTTGAAAAGTAAAGATATAAAAGAAGATGGGGGCGACCTCTTGGAGACATGCTATTGATTATATTCAATTTATCTTCATGTCTAAAGAGGGATGCATGCCCATGAGTTCTTATAACAAAAGTGCTTGATCAACACCACTATATTTTGGAGAGTGTGAAGCCTTCTTGAGTGTTTTATGCATGATAAATCCTCCTAAAGCTTGGCGAATTGATCTAGAGGTTGTCGCATTTATTTAGAGTGCAAATCTGCTTGTTTCTTGCTTATTTTAGAAGTGATCTTTGAAGGGTTTGAGCTATTTTGCTACTGTTGTTCATTGTTGTGTTTTTCCTAGCTATGGTGACTTGATTTGGAGGTTATTTTGGTATGTTTTGATGGTAAATGAGCTAGATCTGAAATCTGGTTTATGTTAGCATTTATTTTAGAGCAAGGGAAATTTATTTGGTGTGTTTGGAAGCTAGAAAAGTGCTGGAATAATTTAAATCATTTTTTTCTAACCCTAGCGACTAGATCTGGAATTTCTGGGCCTGTTTTGGAAGGGTTTTCATGATCAAAAAAATCTGATTGTTAGTGCATCGAAAGGTCTAAAAATCTAGTTTATGATGCACTTTGTTTCAAGTAAAAAGATGAAGTATTGATTAAGTTACGGATTTTTGAAGTTTCAACTATCTGCAAGCTCTTTTAATTTAATATTTGTTATAAAAATCAGAAATAGAAAGATTTGGAATCCAATTGATTCTCTCATCTCACCCATCACCTTGGCTACTTCCAACCCCATTTTGGGTTGTAATTAGCTGACATTGGGTTATTTCAGGTTGAATCAAAAGGATCTAATCCTTCATGATTTGATTTGTGTTGAACTTTGTTGAAATCCCCATTTGTATAAAAGGGGACATCACAGAAGCAAAGGAAGGGTTAGGCGACGTGGCACTAGGAGGAGTTGGCAAGGATCCGGATGAGATTTATGTGGATGATGTTGTTGCAAACAAAAATCTTTACCTTCCACTTCCAAGGGGGTAGAAGACATACTAGACGCTATAGATGATTTGATATTTCATATTAATATATTTTGGTGCATTGATGATTGTGTCACTTTGTTGTAGTTTGCATTTTGTACTCTTTTATGGTCAAAACTAAATGGAAAATATGCTTATGTAATATGTATATTCATTTCTCATGGCATCTAAGAGTGTTTTATATGTTGTTTAAGCTTATTTTATGAATTTAAATTTTTGGAAGTAGCAATAAAGTTGTTGAATTGCAAGTACAGGTCACCATTTTGGGCTGCCAAGTAGTTTCCGAGTGCATATTTATAAATTATGGCTTAAACAAGCAAGTAAATTCCCACAAAATTTAATAATCTAATTAATATAGTGTCTTATTTCTAATGAGGAAGGGGAAAGAGAAGCTTGAGGTTTCTCCAAAATAAGGGCAAAGGCCATTCCATTGATTCTAAAACCAAAAATTGTCTTGGGCCGTATTCATGCTATAAATGCGGAAGGAATGGTTTGTCTGTTTAGGGGAATTCATCCCAAAGTTGAAACCATCATGCAATGGGTGGAAAAAAATGAAGGTTGATCAATATTGCAGAAGTTATTATGCTACCACAAAGTTAAAACCTGGTTTGTGCTACAATACTAAGAATAGAAAATGGGCCAAGAAAACTTACATGTATCTAGAGCATTGTTTGCTTAAGAAAACAATCAGTTCAAAGGATTGTCTAAAAGAACAACAAAAGAAAGTGTGTGATATGGAAAAATTGTCAAACCTGGAAACAAATGGCAATAACCTTTAAATTAAAAACAACTATGAAGGACATGACGAGCAAGCTTGCCTCTCTAAAACAATCCAAGACAATGGACTTCAGTTATCGCAGAAAAACCTACCAGCCATTGTAGCACAATAAATCTGGAAAAATCCAAACAGAGACTTGTGCAGTTGAAAATAAGATCTACGGCAAAAGGTAGTTGTGTTGGAAATATTGTCATTGATGTCAACGGAGAATGCACAGCGATCAAAAGAAAAATAACAGTGATCAGATTTAATAACAGTGAATGTAATAATTGTATACCAAAATGTGCAACGAATTCATGAAGGGACAACATTTATTTAATGGGCCAGCCGACCTCCATTAAGATTAAATGATTTGTTTTTATGTGGTCGACCTCCCTTGAAGAAGGCCGACCCTATTGGGTGAAGAGTCATGACCATTTGAAAGGGCATTTTTGGGCTATAAAAGGAAGATTTGTTGGATGGAGGAAGGGCATATTTTGAGCGAATATCATTCAGAAGAAGAGCAGAATTTTATAAGTGTGAAATAAGAGTTATATCTTGAGAAGACAAGCAATTTTTGAAGAGGAAATAAAAGTCTCCATCATTTGTTGAAACAGCAACACTATGAAGGTGGTATCGTCAGCGGTTTGGAGGTTGCTGCCTCATAAAATGAAGAGATTGGTGTCTGAATTGCTAAGTTGGTGCTTGGCATTGGGGATCAGTGTCTCCAGTAGGTTGGTGCCTACACGAATTGTAAAAGAGTTTTATATATATAAGCAAATATTTTGTCGTGGTTTTTTTCCCGAAAGGGTTTCCATGTAAATATTGTGTTCCTCTTGTGTTGCATAATTTTTAGATCTTGTGAGATTGTTGTTCTAACTATTAAAGTTTTGAATTATTAAAAGTTTATCTTATACTGATTCACCCCCCTCTCAGTATAAGCGTGTGTTTAACAATTGGTATCAGAGTCGGTTCCTTCAAGAACAATCTAATCGACGGAAGGTAGATCTCGGCAGCACACATGGCCAGTAATCAAGTACCAGAGGGTTTCTCCACAAACAAGGCTCTATTATTCAACGAACAAATTATGCTTTCTGGAGCATACGAATGAAAACCTATCTAATGGCTCTAGGGTTCGATATTTGGCAATCGGTAGTAATGGGATATATAACTCCTCAGACTCCACCAACGGATCAAGTCGAAAAGAGGGCCAATGAAAACAATGCCAAAGCCTTGAACGCAATATTATGTGGCTTGTCTGAATCTGAGTTTGTCAAAGTTATGCATTGTGACATGACAAAGGAGACATGGGACAAACTGTAGAATATCTATGAGGGAGACACCAAAGTAAAGCAAGCTAAGCTCCAAACCCACAGAAGGCAGTTTGAGAGTCTAAAAATGAAAGAAGAAGAGAATGTTGCAGCCTATCTTCTTCGTGTGGACGAAATTGTGAATACCATCAGAGGGCTCGGTGAAAAGATAGAAGAACCAATAATAGTACAAAAGGTGCTAAGGTCTCTCCCCTTAAGATTTGATCCTAAGGTTTCCGCAATTGAGGAAATAAAAGATCTAAACACGCTAAAGATGGATGAGTTGCATGGAATCCTCACAACATATGAAATGAGGACAAAAACAGAAAAGCCGTCAAAGCAAGAAGCTACCTTCAAAGCTTCAAAAAGGGTCAAAAATGCAAAACCTAAGTCAAGTGATGAATCAGAAGAAGAAGAAGCTCTTTTTGTGAGAAATCTGAAAAAGGGATCTGACAAGTATAAAGGTAAGCTTCCTTTCAAATGTTTCAATTGTGGTGAGATAGGGCATTTCGTTGCTAAGTGTCCTCATGCAAAAGATGATAGTAGTGATGAAGAAGAACATGCTAAGGTAGGAAAGAGCAAACATCCATACAAAAAGAACTATAAGTCAGGCAAAAAAAAGAAGAAAAGCTCTGACAGGCATAAGAAAAGCCTCTACACCAAGAAGGAGAGTAGCTCAGAAGAAGAGAGTGATAGAGAAGAAACTCTTTTCATGGCAATAGAAACAAATAACGATGAAGACCAAATGTTTCTGGAAGAGGAAGAAAATTTTGAGGATGAAGGAGAAGTGGATCTGGAAGAAGAGTTTGTGCCTTGGGTGAAATAAAGAGGCTTAAGAAAAAGAACTTGAAGCAAAAATTACAGCTTCAGAAATATGAAGGTGGAAATTCGCAATCGAACATATCTCAAAGCTTCGAAGAGTCTGAAAAGATTATTATCAGTCTGAAAACTCAATTAGAAGAGGCTAAAAGAATTGAGGAGGTAGTAAGAGATCAGCTGAAATCAAAAGAGGAAAATTGTGCTAAGCTTGAATCTGAAATTGTTGATTTAAGAAAGGAATTGGAGAAGTCTAGTGATAAGCTAAAAAATAGCTTAAAATTTGAAAAGAGCACCGAGGTCTTGGATAACATTCTTAATAGCCAAAGGTCACCATGCATCAAGACGGGTCTTGGCTATGAAGAAAAACAAGAGGTTACTAAGAAGGATTTGAATTCAAAAATTGTTGAACCTCCGAAGAAAGAAGATAAGACTCCTCATAAGAACAACATTCCTCAAAAGGATAACAAAGATGAGAACAAGTGGCATAAGGTTCCCACAAGAAACTTCAGAAGATCCTTCTATCCAAGGCAACCTTACATGATCAGTATCAAAACTCCTTTTATGGCTATTGTTTCTCGTGCAACAATTTTGGTCATAAGGCAATAGATTGTAAGGTTCGAAAAGGAATAATGGTTGGAATAAAAGTGCTTATGGTTATTCAAGTAGAAATCATAACTCATTTGTTGCACTATCAGATTACAATGAATATGATATTGTGTGTTATAAGTGCAACAAAGTTGGTCATATAACACGATATTGTAGAAGTTTTTGTAGAGAATCCAAAGCAAACTAAGAAAGTGGATACCTGGCCAAGCAGAAAACAGAATCTACAAAAGCTTGGAAGAAGAAACAAAAGGAAGAGAAAGAGAAAGCTATGCTTGTTCAAACTGCTTTTCATGTGCAAAATGAAGAGCAACATTAGAACATTTGGTGTCCCCAGGTTTCACCCTGAAATCTGTGACTATCCTTTAAAAAAAATCGTTCTTTTAAAATAATGGGTCCTTTTGTGTTTTTATTGCCAGAAAATATTTGTATTATGTTAGGATATTCCCAGTGAATCATATAAGCCAATTTCAACAAATACTCAGATGCCCAAATTCATTTTATCCCTCCAACAAGTTTTGTCAGCGGGAAATTTTTATTTAATTATTTATTGAATAAATAATGCCCCGTTTGAAGTAAATTATGCTCTGGTTGAATCCTGTTGAAGTTTTGCATGCCAGTATTCACTCATCTCAATAGGGTTTTCACCAGGAATGAATTCAAGGCATTTTCTATCTCAGCGACTTCGCAACGTTTATCGCTTTTATTGATTTCTTTTGCGTTTTTCTCTGGTTTTCTCCGTAGTTTCTCAATGAAATTCCCCTAGGTCAGTTCCTTCGCCAATATAGTCTGTTTAATTGCCTGAAGCATATGGAGATCATCTACGGACACATCACCAAAAGTAATCAGCCTTAAAATTCAAGCTTCGACCAAAAAGATGAAGTCATGCACAAAAAGCCTCTCCCAGGCAAGTCGCATTTTTGGAATTAATGAGTGTAAGCTGCGATAGAATTTTTAGTAGTGGCGGGCAGGTGGGAATTTCTTACCCCTTGCAGGGTACTTTTTCCCATGAAGTCAAAGTCACTTAAGCTACAATGGGAATATTAGAGGTGGCAGATAGGCAGGAATTTCTTACCCCTTACAGGGTAAAAGTTCCCATTATAAAAGAAAAATCACTTAAAACACCGGTGGGAATTTCTTACCTACCTTGCAGAGTAAAAATTCTCATGATGAAAATCAAATCACTTAAGTGGAAGAGGTGATTTTTGGACCTGCAATGCAGGGTGAAAATTCCCATCAAGCTGAATTCTTTTTTGCAATTCCTCTTGCCAAAAGTGCGACCCACCTTGGGTGAATACAATGCATTTAATAATATTTATTAATAGTTTATTTACCCAATTTTGACGCCATATAAATAGAAAGAAAGTCAACGCAAGTGGAAGAGCTAAGGGGAAGTCAAGGATGCATGCTAAAAATAAATAAAATAAATTTATTTAAAAGCAACCAACAGCATGCTTAATTGGGCGCCCAATTTGGGTGAATAAACATGATTGTTTATTAATTAAATTGCCAGAAATAGGAAGGGCAATTATTAAAAATAGAATGTTGAGGGTTGTATAAGCATGGGTTGTCATAATAAAAAAGCAATTAATTCTTTTTGCAAAGGATTGCAACCCTGGACAAGTTTTGGCGCGAAAGGAATGAGGTTTTTGCATTAAAGAGTGTTTTTCATTTTCAAGGAGCTTCAAGGTTTGGCACCTAGGGTTGGAATGGCTTGATTCTTGCTATGATAATTATTTGCATGTTGGTATAAGTGCTCTAGTGAATTAAATAATATTTTTGCTCTGTTTTGATTACAAAGCAAAACCTCAAATTTTAGGGCAGCAGGCTTCATATGCTGATTTTTGGTGATAGAAATCAAGTATTAATGCTCTGGACTTTATCTTTGTCTAAATTAATTGCAGTATTCATCACGAGATGCTCATATTGGTGAAAAGTTCAAACCAATGTCGATACATTGAATATATCTTTCGAATCAAGAAGTTGCGGATCTGCACAAATTGATCCAATTGCAAGGGATTCCGGCTGCAGATTAAAAGAAAAAGAGCTCGAGACAAAGATGCAATTATTCCAGCCATGATGAAGCATGATGAAAAAAAAATCAGCCAGAGAATCATGCATAGCTTCCACAAATTTGTTGAAGTCAATCATACAAACATAGGCCCTGAACCTATCACTGATTTAATTGAGATCCAGATCTCATAATTGCAAAGGCTTCCAAAAAAAGTTCATCCTCTTGTTTCCAACACAGCCCATGTAGAAGTCAATGCATGGAAAATTCCTTCCAAAATCTTGTGCATGTGCTCCCAATCTTCCAGTTGAAGCCTTCATCAAATTTACTTTGCATGTACTGAAGAAGAATTGCAAAAGCTTCAAGGATAAGAGGGAAGACAAGGCAAAGACAATACCCACAAGCAAATCACAGTCACCTGCTTCCAGATCTAGTTTGGTGAGAATCAAAGGCGAAAGAGTCAACTGCATGCAGAATATGGAAAAAGAACAAGACTGGAAGTGTTGCAGCTTTCTTCTAATTTCTTTTCCTCTTTCTTATTCTTTCTCTTATTTTCTCCGACAAAGTAATTGAGCAATCAATTAAATTATAAAACTTAAGTGATTGATTTAAAAGCCATTACTTGAAGAAGTCAATTACTTGAAAATAGGTGGCAGACATGCAAAATAGAAGATTCTATTTTTCAGTTATAAATCGTACATGTCATGCAAAAAGGAATTCCAGGAGGAAGATTGCCAGTTGTTTCCCTTTTCATAGCTTCCGCATGCGGGAATTCATTTAAAACTTCTTATTTGTAATTGCTCTTTATACACTATAAATAGAGGAAGAAACTACGGGTTAAAGAATGAGAATTTGTGATCAGCATTCTTGTGTTCCAGGACTTTGCTTATTGAAACCCTTGATAGCTTTCTAAAAGCTGAGGAATAGAGAGAGAGGCAATGATTTCCGAAGAACTTTGTGTCAACGGTGCATCTTGTTTCTTATTTCTTTCTAAATCTATACATAAACTTTGTGTTATTGTAGATCTAGATCTCGAAACTTTTGCTTTGAATTATGTATTTCATGATCTATTTGTTTAAATTTATGTGCATGCGATCAACTCTGTAAACTATTGATTGGTTTGCACATCTTCTCTCCTTTCTTCCCGTTTCCTATTATTTTCCTCTTCTGCAGATATTTCCTTTCTCTTACAGTTGCTTACTTGCTGCAAAACTTTCTAGCTATGGTTCATGAGCTACATAGTTAAAGTAATACCAACAGATAGATATTAGAAAATATAATTGACAAAATCTTACATGGGAGCCTCACCGGTAAATGAGGGATATTTATCTCATGACTGCCTAGGTTTTCAGCTGTGCAGAAAATCTAGCCAACAACATTGATAGTGGATGCTCGAGCCATATGACAGGAGATAAGAGCAAGTTCCATTCCTTGAAGAAAGTAAGCGGAGGAACAATAAAATTTGGAGACAACGCTACAGCAAGGATAGCAGGCAAAGGTAATCTCAGTCTCAATGATGGAAAGACAAAAATTGAGAATGTGTTGTACGTTGAAGGGCTGAAGCATAACCTCCTAAGTGTTAGTCAAATGTGTGATCAAGGACACATCCTCACTTTCCATCCTCAAGGTTGTGAAGTAAGGAAAGTTGATTCAAGAAGATTAGTTGCAGATGCAAACAAAACCACGAATAACTTGTATGTGCTCAGTGAAGTTAAGAAAGAAAGATGCTATATGACACAATCAGATGAGAGTTGGTTATGGCACAAAAGAATGGGCCATATGAATTTTGACAATTTGGTGAAAATCCAATAAGCAAGTGTGAGAGAGAGAAATGCCCAAAAATGAAGCCTTCAAACACCATTTGCAAGCAATGTCAACATGGAAAACAAACTAGAGGCAGATTCAAATCAAAGGAATATTCAACAATGAAGCCTTTGGAATTGATTCATACAGACTTGTGTGGGCCCACAAGAACTCAAAGTTTAAAAGGTGAGAGTTACTTTATGTTGTTAATTGATGACTATTCTAGAATGACATGGGTTGCTCTTCTAAAGGATAAATCTGAGGCATTTGAGAACTTTAAAAATTTAAAGCATTAGTAGAAAATGAAACTGGGTTGAAAATTAAGTGCTTGAGATCAGATAGAGGAGAATTTCTTTCAGACCAATTCGGAGAATTTTGTGAGGAACATGGAATAAGAAGACAACTCACAGCTGCACGAACTCCGCAACAAAATGGAGTTACTGAAAGAAAGAACCGAACAGTTCAGGAGATGGCAAGGACTATGTTGAATGAGTCCAAATTGTCAGATAGGTATTGGGGAGAAGCAGTTAAGACGGCGGTTTACATCCTTAATAGAGGACAAATCAGAGTAAACAATACCAAAACACCTTACGAACTATGGAAGGGTAGACCAACTACCGTTAAATACTTTAGGGTGTTCGGAAGCAAATGTTATATTAAAAGAAATGATGAAGATTTGGGAAAGTTTGACTCTAGATCTGATGAAGGTATTTTTCTTGGATACTCCTCAAGGAGTAAAGCTTACAGATGCTATAATAAAAGACTTCAAAAGATTGTGGAAAGTGCCGATGTAAGAGTGGATGAGTTCAGAAAACATAAGGTGACCACACAAGTAAGTGATCACTCAGAAGAATCAAACCAAAATGAAGTCAAAGAAGAAATTGAAGAAGAGGAACAAGAAGATACTAAGGCACCATCGAGATTTGTTCAAAAGAATCATGGAGAAAATTTGATTCTCGGTGATAAAGATGTTGGGGTGCAAACTCGATGGAGGATAGTAAGTACATTTGCGAGTCAATTTCTCTTTGTTATCAAAAATAGAGCCTAAAAATGTTGTAGAAGCTAGTAAAGATGAACATTGGGTCAACGCCATGGAGGAAGAATTGAATCAAATAGAAAAGAATGAAACTTGGGAACTTGTTCCAAGACCAAAGGACAAAAATGTGATTGGCACCAAATGGGTCTTTAGAAATAAGTTGAATGAAGATGGGGAAGTAACCAGAAACAAGGCAAGGTTAGTATGCAAAGGGTATGCTCAAGTAGAAGGTATTGATTTTGAAGAAACCTTTGCTCTTGTTGCTCGATTAGAAGCCATTAGAATGTTTTTGGCATATGCTAGTTGTAAGAATTTTAAGGTTTTTCAAATGGATGTCAAATTTATGCATTTCTAAATGGAAAATTAGAGGAAGAAGTTTACATTGAGCAGCCAAAAGGTTTTCTATTGTCAGAAAACAAGGATTTTGTGTGCAAATTGAAGAAGGCACTATATGGGCTAAAACAAGCCCCCCGAGCATGGTACTCAAGACTTGACACATATCTTCTTCAACAAGGGTTCAAAAGAGTAGCAAATAGTAATCTCTACATTAAGACAAAAGGTAATCATCAATTGATTGTTGTTGTGTATGTAGATGATATTATTTTTGGAGGAGATGATAGAAAAATGTACCAAGAGTTTGCTAAATGTATGTAGATGATATTATTTTTGGAGGAGATGATAGAAAAATGTACCAAGAGTTTGCTAAAGATATGCAAAATGAGTTTGAGATGTCAATGCTAGGAGAATTGTCATTTTTCCTTGGTTTACAAATTTCTCAATCTGAAAAGGGAATATTTATCTCTCAAACTAAGTATGTAAAGGAGATGTTAAAGAAGTTTGAAATGGAAGATTGCAAACCGGTCAGCACACCTATGGTTACAGGATGCAAGTTGAGTAAGGATGATGAGTCTCCCGAAGCAAATCAGACTCTATACAAGTCAATGATTGGCAGCTTATTGTACACAACAACCTCTAGGCCAGATATCATGCAAGCAGTTGGTTTAGTTGCACATTTCCAAGCAGCCCCAAAAGAAACACATGTGCAAGCGGTTAAGAGAATATTCAAATATCTAAAAGGCACTTTAGATTATGGTTTGTGGTACCCAAGAGGTGCAGATTTCACCTTAACAACATATACAGATGCAGATTGGGCAGGTGACATGGATGATAGGAAAAGCACAAGTGGAGGAGCATTTTTCCTTGGTGGAAATTTAGTGTCTTGGTTGAGCAAAAATAGCCTTCTGTTTCCTTGTCCACAGCGAGAGGCAGAATACATAGCAACAGTATCGTGTTGCACACAGGTTCTATGGATGAAGCAGACTCTACAAGATATTAAGGTAGAAAATGATGATCCCATTTCTATATTTTGTGATAATACTAGTGCAATTAACATTTCGAAGAATCTAGTTATGCACTCCAGAACTAAGCATATTCCGATCAAATATCATTACTTGAGAGAGCAAGTAGCTGAAAAGAATGTTAAGTTGGAATATGTTGCCATAGAGGAGCAGATAGTGGACATTTTCACAAAGCCCCTCTCAAAAGGGACTTTTGAGTACCTTAGACACAAGTTGGGTGTGATACCCTTCTCATCAAGTCACTAAAGTCTCAAGGAGTAGCATCGGTTTAGGGGGAGCACTGTGGACAACCCTTTGCTATTGATATTTAAGGGGGAGTGTTGGCTAGATTTTCTACACAGCTGAAAACCTAGGCAGACATGAGATAAATCTCCCTCATTTACCACTGAGGCTCCCGTGTAAGATTTTGTCAATTATATTTTCTAATATCTATCTGTTGGTTTTACTTTAACCGCGTAGCTCATGCACCATAGCTAGGCAATTTTGCAACAAGTAAGCAACTGTAAGAAATGTATATATGCAGAAGAGGGAAATAATTGAATGCGAGCAGAAAAGAAAGAAGATGTGCAACCTAACCAATAGTTGACAGAGTTGGTCACATGCACATAGACGAAACAAATAGATCTAGAAATGCAGAATTCAAAGCAAAGGAAAGTTTCAGATCCAAATCTAAGATAACACAAAGTTTATGCAAAGATCTAAAAAGAAATAAGAAACAAATGCACCATTGACACAAAGTTCTCCTGGAAATCTGCCTCCTCTCTATTCCTTAGCTTTGAAAGATATCAAAGGTTTCAGCTCAAAGTCTGGAACACAAGAATGTTGATTACAAATTCTGCCATTTTAAACCGTAGGTTCTTCCTCTATTTATAGTGTATAGAGGGCAATTACAAATAGGAAACTTCAACTAAACTATAACATGTGGAAGTTGTCAAAGAAACATCTGGCAATCTTTCTCCTAGAATTCCTCTCTAAGTGACATGCATCTGAAGTTTAAGTCAAAATTGTGCACATCATCACTTATCTTAGACAACCTTTTCAAATAAATTAAAGTATTGGCTTTTAGACCAATAACTTCAATCTCACAATTTCATCTCGGAACATAAGAAATAAGAAACGAAAGAAGAGAAGAAAGAAGATTTGTTAGCTGTAAAACCCTACGCTTTCTTTTTGTTCTGATATTGAATATACTTGTCGAACATGTAATTCAACATTTTCCCATCTATTACTAGCATCTTGCATGTTGATTGCAATCACCACTAGTCGTGTCGGGATCTTCAGGCAATTGAGTTGTGACTAGAAACGCTGAGGCTTGAATAATCCCGCTACTTTTAATTGCCCGCATAAGAGATGATCTTCCAGCTCTGGATCCGTCAATTAAATCGGTGATAGGTTTAGGACCTATGTCTGTATCATTGATTTCAACAAATCTGGAAGCAATGTATGATTTTGTTGACCCTTCTCTTTCATCATGCTTGGAATAATCTTTATCTGAGCTCTTTTTCTTTTAATTTTGCCAAAATCCTTGGAATTGGATCAATTTGTGCAGATCTGGCAATTTCTTCTAATTTGGAAGATATGTTCAATGTATCGACATTGATTTGAACTTCCTTTCACTAATATGAGCACCTGTGATGAATACCTAGGCACTTATACCAACATGCAGACAATCAGAATAACAAAAATCAAGCTATTCCAACCCAATGCGCCAAAACTGAAAGCTTCCCGGCAATGGAAAACACTCTTTAATGCAAAATCCTCCTTCCCTTGGCACCAAAACCTGTCCGGGCTGCAAACTTCATTAAAAGAATTAACTGCTTCTTCTTAATGGCACCCCATGCTTATATAGCCATCTCCATGCTATTTTTAATAATTGTCTTTCCCTATTTTTGGCAATTAATTAATTAAAAGCCATGCTCCTTCACTCAATTTGGGCGCCCAAGTCTGCATGCTTCTGCTTGTTTTTTTATGAATTTATTTTTAGCATGCATCCTTGACTTCTCTTTAGCTCATCCACTTGCCTTGACTTTCCTAATGGGAATTTTCACCCTGCAAGGTAGGCAAGAAATTCCCGCCTGCCTGCCACTACCAAAATTCCCACTGGCAGCTTAAATCCTTCCTTCCAAAAAGTGCAACTTGCATGGGTGAATAAACCTCTTTGATGGGAAAAGTCAACCTGCTAGGCAGGCAAGAAATTCCCACCAGTGCTTTAAGTGATTTTTTCTTTTATAATGGAAATTTTCACCCTACAAGGCAGGCAAGAAATTCCCGCCTTTCACTTAAGTGACTTGACTTTCATACTGGAAAATTTTCACCCTACAAGGTAGGTAAGAAATTCCCGCTTTTCACTTAAGTGACTTTACTTTCATAATGGGAATTTTCACCTGCCAAGCAGGCAAGAAATTCCCGTTTTTACTTAAGTGACTTTACTTTCATAATGGGAATTTTCACCCTGCAAGGCAGGTAAGAAATTCTCGTCTGCCTACCACCTCCAAAATTCCCATTGGCAGCTTAAGTGATTTGACTTGATGGGAAAAAGTAACCTGCTAGGCAGGTAAGAAATTCCCACCGCCCTTACCCTCCAAAATTCTCATTGGTAGTTTAAGTGATTTAACTTGATGGGAAAAAGTAACCTGCTAGGCAGCAAGAAATTCCCGCTTGCCTACCACTACCAAAATTCTCATTGGCAGCTTAAGTGATTCCTTCCAAAGAAATGCGACTTGCATGAAAAGATAACTCTTTTCCAAAAGTGCAACTTGCATTATGACTTCCGCCTTTAAAATTGCGTGAAAATTCGTCACTGAAGGCAACGTGGAAATTGGACGCAAAAGGCAGCTTTGAAAATTGCAACTGGCATGAAGACGCATTTCTTTCCTTTTTTGGATTTTTGGTGAAGAAAACACAAGGACAGAATAAAATTTGCCATTTTTGGAAAGGGTCAGGAAGATGTAGCAACAAAAACTTGCATGTGCCATAACTTTCATTCTATGACTCTGTTTTAGGTGTCATTTTCTCTAGAAGTGCATATTTTCTCGAACTCTACGCGTTGATGGCAATATTTTTCTTATTTTCATAGAATCCATTTTTGCACCCTTTTAGACCAAGCAACTTCTTGCAATCTTCTGAAAGAATCCTAAGCTCGATCGCTTTGTAGGCATTAGTAATTAAAAAAAAAGCTGGATAATTTTTCAAAACCCTAGGCACTGGGAAAGATCTCAGCAAGAACAATGAATAGACTATGGGAATTGCCGGAGTAAACAAACTAAAACACATACGAAAAGAAATAAAACAAAACAAAAACAAATTGCAGTGCAATTGCTTGAAAAATTTCTCCATTTAGGAGATTTGCAAAAATTCTTCCCCAGGGTGAATGTTGTGGTAATAATAATGGGGTGTAGTGCTTTATATAACCTAAATCCTACAATTTTAACTCAATCTATTTTTAAAAGAACTTTATTTATTTAACAAATAAATAAATAAAATTCTCTTAGACAAAACTGGCGAAGGGATAGAGTGAGTTTTAAAGCATGAGGGTATTTGGAGAATTTGACTATTATGACACTGGGGGTTACCTTAGAGCGATGCAAACAAGCTGCAGGCAAAACAAACACAAAAGCGACCCGTTACTTTGAAAGAATGAAATTTTTCAAAAGGGTGGTCCCAATTTCGGGTGAAATCTCGGGACACCAGGAGAGTAAAAGAAAGGGGAGTAGTACAGCAAGAGGAAGTACAGAAAGGAAGAGTATTCTGTTTTGAAAATGATTATTTCTTTGTAGGGTTGTCATCAATGACAAAGGGGGAGATTGTTGAAATATTTTCATTGATGTCAACGGAGAATGCACAGCAATCAAAAGAAAAATAACAGTGATCAGATTTAATAACAATGAATGTAATAATTGTATACCAAAATGTGCAGCGAATTCATGAAGGGACAGCATTTATTTAATGGGCCAGCCGACCTCCATTAAGATTAAATGATTTGTTTTTATGTGGTCGACCTCCCTTGAAGAAGGCTGACCCTATTGGGTGAAGAGTCTTGGGTGAAGAGTCATGACCATTTGAAAGGGCATTTTTGGGCTATAAAAGGAAGATTTGTTGGATGGAGGAAGGGCAGATTTTCAGTGAATATTTTTCAAAAGAAACAGAATTTTATAAGTGTGAAATAAGAGTTATATCTTGAGAAGAGAAGCATATTTGTGAAGAGGAAATAAAGGTCTCCATCATTCATTGAAACAGCAACACTACAAAGGTGGTATCGTCATCGATTTGGAGGTTGGTGCCTCATAAAACGAAGAGATTGGTGTCTCTTGCTGAGTTGGTGCTCGGCAAAAAAGATTGGTGTTTGAATTGCTAAGTTGGTGCTTGACATTGGGGATCGGTGTCTCTTGTTGAGTGGGTGCTTGGCAAAAAAGATTGGTGTCTGAATTGCTAAGTTGGTGCTTGCCATTGGGGATCGGTGTCTCCAGCAGGTTGGTGCGTGCACGAATTGTAAATATATGTGTGTGTGCGTGCGCACAAATAGTTTGCCATGGTTTTTTTTTTCGAAAGGGTTTCAGTAAATATTGTGTTCCTCTTGTGTTGCATATTTTTAGATCTAGTGAGATTGTTGTTGTTCTGACTATTAAAGTTTTGAATTATTAAAATTTTATCTTATACTGATTTACCCCTCCAAGTATAAGCATGTGTTTAACAAGTTCGAGATGTAGTGAATGGAAGACACTTGTCATTAGATTGGAGCGGGGATGATGGGCACCTTCAGAATCCGAGGTCGCAAAATTATAGCGCATAACAATGGAGAATGATCTATACAGTACTCATCAACATAAGGCCACAAGAAGCCTGGAATGGACTCCAATTGGAGAAAGAAGCAATCTGTGGCAAAATTTATCAGGGCAGAGTGATCCATAAGGATCCAGAAAAACACACCACTTCATCAGTTCCATCAACACCAAGAAGGAGAAACAAGAAAAGTGAGAAAAATGAGGTAAACGGAGGTTCTGGAAAGAACCGCCGCTTTGTGTAGAGCGGCGGTTTCAGAACCGCCGCCCAACCAATGCGACGGTTCTGAGACCACCGGTCTACTCAAGGCGGCGGTCCTGATACTTTCGAACAGAAAAGAAGAATGGAACACGAATGGACGCGAATTTGAAGCACCTAACCGTGTCTCTTCCCTTCCATGCCCTTTCACATTCTCCAGTGCACGGGAGGACATGTGAAGGCCTATAAATGCATGAAAGGAACAAGAGAATAGGCATTCGAGATATAGAGAGATCGAGAAGCGAGTTTAATTAGAGCTGTGAGCAAGATCTTCAAGATCTTTGAATGGAGTTGTAGGAGCAAGGTGTAGAAACAAAGAAAGCAAGTAATTGGAGAGAAGGTTTACATTGTTGCTTCTTTTCATACTTATTATAATCTATAATTATCTATATTAGACCAATAAAAGTGGGAAGAAAGAGTAGTTTCCCTTCTCAATTGGTTTTCCTCCTTGGAGGTTTCCAGGATAAAATTGTTGGTGTTGAAGTTTTGAATTATTTCCTTCTCTACAATTTCCTTTCTATAGCACTAGATAATCAATCACGAAGCTCTAATTTTTCAAGCAAATCTATCATTTTCCAAAGTTGAAAGTAGAACAACATAATTGTGTGATTCGTAGAGTTCCAAAGTAGAAGTTTACGGATCATTTTGGTATCAGAGCTGATTATATATCCAAGACTGTGGTATTCGAATCTTTCTTGTGATTTTGTATGACAGTGACAAGGTCCAAAGGTGAAGAAGTTTTACCTTGCGAGCCAGATATTTCTACGAAGAAGTGGAAACAAAGAATTCGAGCTCAAATGGAGGAAGAGAACTTGGTCCGTAGAGTCGAGATGCTAGAGACCATGATGGATAGATTGCATAGAAAACAAGAAGAGCTTTCAGATCTGCAAAACGGCTTCGATTAAGAAAGATTCCATGGACTCGATGGTTCGAGCACTAGCCGAAAAATTCGGTATCGGAAAGAGCCACGAAGAGGAAGGATGGGAAGAGCATGAAGAGACGCCAATTGTAAGCGAGAAGGTAAAATCTGCACATACACCTTTTAAAGTTGAAACGAAAGTGGAAATAAAGAATTTTGAAGGACAAGTAGATGCAAATTATTGGATAAATGGCTAAAATAGTTGGAAGTCTACTTTAGTGTGCATAATGTCACTAAGGCACAAAGGATCACCTTTGCACGTCTCAAAATGGAAGGTCATGCTCTGGTTTGGTGGGAAACCCATCTAGCCACTTGTGAGAAGAAGAAACATCCTATTGTTAGTACTTGGAAAGGTTTTAAAGAATTGATTAGAGCTAACTTCTATCCTATTGGCCATAAGACTGACATGATGATTAAGTGGCAGTACTTTAGACAGGCAACGGTCAAAGCGTGCAAGACTACACTACGGAATTTCGGAGACAAGCCATGTTGCTTAATATGGACTTGGAGGATGAGGACATTTTGACCAAGTATTTGGGAGGACTTCACACTCACCTTCGGAGGAAGGTAATCTCCACGAAGCCTAAGGATCTCAATGAAGCTTGTGTACAAGCATACTACATTGATGACGAGAAGAAGCAAGGAGAAATAGAACCAAAGGGAGACCAGTCAACAGAATAGCAGGACAAAGAACAAGGGAAGACAAGTAGCAGAGGTAAATGGAAAGGTAAACATACCGCTACTGCTTTGCATACTTGTAAAGATCCTAAGAATTTCTGTAAGAATTGTGATGTAAATGGACATACTGACGCCACATGTTGGAAGTTGCACCCGAATTGCACCCAAAGCACCGAACCAAGGATTCTAAGAAATCCATGGCCACTTTGAAGACAAAAGAGAGGTGGAGATTGAGGATGATTCGGATGTAGACGAAAGGCTGGGATGCATGGCCACTAACATGTACAGGAACAGACAGAAGAAGAAGAGATGAGTAAGCTATTTCAAATCAGAATCCAAATCAAGAAGACTAAGGTAAATGCTTTAGTAGATTCTAGTTCTCAGTCAAATTTGATTTCTGATGCGGTTGTAGAAGCTTTGGTCTAGAGACTTACATGCATCCACATCCATACCCACTGGGATGGGTGAAGAAGGGTGTAGAAATACAAGTTACAAGAGAAGTGTAAGTTTCAGTTTGGGATAAATACCCAATACATAGATGTATTAGAGGCTGATATTATTCCACTTGATGCATTTGACGTTGGTGTCCCCAAATTTCATCCTGAAATCTGTGACTACCCTATCCGAAAAAAAAAAAAATCGTACTTTTAAAATAATGGGTTGTTTTGTGTTTTTATTACCTAAAAGTTCTTGTATTGTGTCAAGATATTCCCAAAGAGCCATATTAGTCATTTTCGCCAAATACCCAGATGCCCAAAATTGTTATATTCTGTCATCGGGATTTGTCTGCGGGAAATTTGTATTTAATTATTTTGAGCCCCGTTTGAGGCAATTTGCGCTCCAATTTAACCCTGTTGTGATCGAACATATCATTATTCCTATATACCAGAAGGGTTTTAACTAGGAATAAGTTTTGGGCTTTATTTGTGACTTTTGGCAATTTTTCGTGTTTTTGTGTTTTCTGTTTCATTTTCTGTGAAATTTCTCTAGATCAATTCCTTTGCCGGGTCACCCCGATTCTTGCCACCTGGAGTATTCGGAGATCACATACGCACATTGTGCCAGAAGGAAGTCGCCATCTAAGGTCGGTTCACTAGGAAAAGGCGAAGTCGTGCACTAAAAAGCCCCTACGGGGTTGGGCACATTTTTGGAAAACAAAGGATTTGAGTGGATCATGGGAAAAATAGAAGCAGCAGGCAGGTGGGATTTTATTACCTGCCTTGCAAGGTACTTTTTCCCATGATGGAAAAGTCACTTAAGTTGCAGTGGAAAAATTAGAGGCAAGCAGAAGCGGGAATTTATTGCACATTTTACAGGGTAAAAATTCCCATTGTGGACTAAAAGAAAGATCACTTACGTGAATCATGGAATTTTATTGCACTTGCGATTCAGCAGGTAAACAATCCCATTATGAAAGACAAATGACTTAAGTGAATCATGGGATTTTCAGGGCTGCCTTGCAAGGTAAATAATCTCAGTGTCATGTAATTCTGAAAAATAGAATTCTTTATGTCAAAAAGTGCGCCCCCTTTGGAGAAGTAAAGGCAGCCTTTAAATTGATTAAATTAATTAATTATTCACCCAAAATAGGCGCCCAGGCTTGTGGAAAAGTCAACAAAGGCAAAGGACAAAAGGTGGTTGAAAATAGATTGTTCTAAAATTAAATAAATTAATTTATTTAATGGCAGCCCCTTCATGTCAAAAAGTGCGCCCCTTTTGGGAAGGAAATAATACTTTTTAAAGTATTAAATGATTAAATTAATTCCTATTTTCAGTGGCTAAGGTTAAGGCACACTGTGAAGCTTCAGTTGAGTGAAGAGTGGATGTTTAAATTGGATTAATTTAATTAATTGGATGGTTGTCCTTAAACATGCTATTTTAACACATCAGTTAAAGAGAAAAACATGATTTTTAATTAATTAATTGCCAGGAATAGAAGGGGCAATTATTAATTAAATAATTATGAGGGCTATATAAGCATGGGCTGCCATAAGGATGAATTAATTAATTCACAGGTGAAGAAGTGCAGCCCAGAGGAAAAGTGCGCCCCATTTGGAGAAGGATTTTGCTCAGAGGAAGGTGGATTTGATGCTAAAAGCTTCTAGTTTTGGCGCATGCTTTGAAGAAGGCTGATTTGTGTCTGCATAATTGTTTGTAGAAGTGATACAGGTGCTCAGGTGATGTTGGTAAAATTCATGTTTGCTTTGCATGCAAATAAAATGTCAAATTTTGGGGCAGCAGGCTTGAATTATGCAGATTTTTGTGATTAAAATTCACTGTGCATGCTCCGGTTGCCATCTTTGTCTGAATTAATTGCAAGAGTTAAATACAGGTGCTTTTATAAATAAAAGGAACTTATATCAATGTCCAATACATTGAATATTTCCTCCGAATCTAAAGGATTATCCAAATCATGCTTGCACCAGTTTTGAAGAATTTCAGTCAAATAAGAAGAAAAAGAATTGTTCATACAAAAATAGGCAAAGTTATGGCGAAGAAAGATGAAAAAGAAAGCACAACGGAGTCATGCATCACTTCTAAATTTGCAAATATTGGAGACACGGATCTAGGCTCGGAACCTCTTGCTGAATTGATAGACAAATCCAGAGCAGGAAAGACTTCACTCATGCGTGCAGATTAAAAGCAGTGGAATTATTCGAGCTGCAGCTTTTCCATCCACAACCCAGTTGCCAGAGTTTGTTATGCAGGTGCAGATCTATATCCAGATGTAGATGCAGATGCAAATCCATATGCAGATCCGATCCAGATCTCATAGTTGCAAAAGCTTCCGGCACAAAGGCTTCATCCTCTTGTTTCGAATGCAGCCCGTGAAGAAGTCAGTGCGTGGAAAATTCCTTCCAAGATCTTGTGCAAATGCTCCCATCTTCCAATTGAAGCCTTCATTGAATTTTCATTCATCCGAGTGCTTTCAGAATTTTTAATTGCTCATATGCAATTAAAAATAAGGATGATGAGTTATCTACGGCAAACATTGCATTGATGCATGTACTGGAGAAGAACTACAAAAGCTTCAAGGATAAAAGAGAAGACAAGGCGAAGGCAAAATCCAGCTGCTTCTAGATCCAACTTGTTGTTTCCAGATCCAGTCGTTTCCAATTCCAGCTTGTTTCCAGATCCAACTACTCCCAGATCTAGTTTGGTGAGAATCAAAGGCAAAAGAATCAGCTGCATGCAGACATGAAAAAGGACAAGACTGCAGCTTTCCTCTTCCTTCTTCTTTCCTCCGACAAAGTAATTGAGCGATCAATTAAATTATACAACTTAAGTGATTGGTTTAAAAGCCATTACTTGAAGAAGTCAACTACTTGGAGATAGGTGGCAGGTGCAAAATAGAAGGTTCTATTTTTAGTTGCAAATCATACATGTCATGCAAAGAGGAATTCCAGAGGGAGATTGTCAGTTGTTTCTTTTCCGACTTCCACATGTGTCAGTTCAACTAAAAGCTTCCGACTTGTAATTGCCCCTCTACATTCTATAAGTAGAGGAAGAACCTTCAGGTTAATGATCGAAATTTATATGCTTCTTGTGTTCTAGACTTTGTGTTGAACCCCGAGAGCCACTTGGAGCAAAGGAATACAAAGGAGCAGAGTTTCCTGGAGACTTTGTGTCACGGTGTACTTAATGTTTCTTGCTTTTAATCTTAGATCTTTTAATAAACTTTGTGTTATTTTAGATCTGGATCTAGAGCTGCCTTTGTTTTAGAATTATGTGTTTATATCTATTGGATTTTTCTATGTGCATGCAATCAGCTCTGCCATCTACTGATTGGGATGCACATCTTCCCCATTTCTCGCTCTGTGTTTACATAATTTCCTTCTTCTATAAATATTTTCTTTCTTTAAACAGTTGCTTACTTGCTTTGCGAGAATTGTTCGATTATAGTTCATGAACTGAGTAGTTAAAGTAAAACCCCATTTAGATATTAGCATACTTTAATTGACAAATCTGACATGGGAGCCTCACCGGTAAATGAGGGAGATTTATCTCATGACTTCCTAGGTTTTGTTCTATGCAGAAAATCTAGCCAATGCACGACGTCTTGGAAGTCCTTACTTGTATGCCAGGGATGTTGTGTTCACAAGGAGGGAGAACCGGTTCAGATGGGTCAAGGATGGAGTCAGTTTTAACATCCGGGCACACCAGAGCAAATCAAAGAAAGCTATGGTAAGTGCCAACCAAGCACCAAGACTTATTCAAGCAAATCATCAGTTTGTTGTTTTCATTAGAAGAAAAACAAAATGGACATGAGAGCAAATATTTCTGACCAAAGGATGGAGAATTTGGATAGCACTTGTCAATTTTTGCAGAAGAAGCCACCACAGGAACTGCTCATTCAAGGAGCAAAACAAACTTCCGCTATGCAGTCACCATATCTACCTACGGATTCACTAGACCTGACCGTGGGGCAGCAAGAAGAAGAGGAGATACAAGGAACAGTGGTGACTAAAGCAGCAACGCACTTGGAGAGGATTCAACCGATCCATCTCAAGAAACAAAGACAAGAAAGGACTAAACCACTACAATATGGGACCTTCGCCATACTTGAGCAGGTTGGAGAAGAAACCTTCAGGCCATACTTCATGCAGATGCACGCGATAGTAAGTTGCAAGAGCTCGCATCCACTAACGCCATCTATGCATGACAAAGAAGGAAAGATACAAGAGGTTACCTTCCAAAGAGGATTGTACTCGAGGCAACTCGGAGGAGGATGTAGCACTGGAACAACAAACCAGAGATCCACAGGAGTCTTGACAGGTTGGACGAGAGAAGACACCAAGGCAGACCCAACGGTACTCGAATGAGCACGAGAGGGAATCGATTCCTCTACCACTCCCCCACTAAGCTTTTGTGGGACCAAAAGCCTCCTAAGTAGGGGAGGTATGATCCATAGGGATCCAGAAAAACACACCACTTCATCAGTTCCATCAGCACCAAGAAGGAGAAATAAGAAAAGTGAGAAAATGAGGTAAACGGAGGTTCTGGAAGGAATTGCCACTATGTGCGAGCGGCAACAGCCAGAACCACCGCCTGCAGGGCGATGGTCTTGAAAGCGGCCGTCCGGCCAAGGCTGCGATCCCCGAGACCGCCCGGTGCCTGGTCGGCGGTCCTGATACTTTTGAACAAAAAGAAGAATGGAACACGAATGGACGCGAATTTGAAGCGCCCAACCGTGTCTCTTCCCTTCCATGCCCTTTCACATTCTCCAGTGCATGGGAGGACATGTGAAGGCCTATAAATGCATGAAAGGAACAAGAGAATAGGCATTCAAGATACAAAGAGATCGAGAAGCAGAGTTTAATGAGAGCAGTGAGCAAGATCTTCAATGTTGGAATGGAATTGTAGGAGCAAGGTGTAGAAACAGAGCAAGCAAGTAATTGGAGAGAAGGTTTACATTGTTGCTTCTTTTCATACTTATTGTAATCTGTAATTATCTATATTAGACCAATAAAAGTGGGAAGAAAGAGCAGTTGCCCTTCCCGACTAGTTTTCCTCCTTGGAGGTTTCAGATAAAATTGTTGGTGTTGAAGTTTTGAATTATTTCCTTCTCTGCAATTTCCTTTCTATAGCACTAGATAATCAGTCACGAAGCTCTAATTTTTCAAGCAAATCTATCATTTTCCAAAGTTGAAAGTAGAACAGCATAATTGTGTGATTCATAGAGTTCCAAAGTAGAAGTTTATGGATCACGGAGAAACTGAAAATAGCAAATAGAAGAGATTTAGCAGCCGAGAGTGTCATGGCACTAACCTTCCAAATTCAATGGAGAATAATCTGGATTCCAGAATCTACCAAAATCCCTATTGAAAGAAAAAAATCAAAATGTTTTCAACTGTCGGTCAAAATATTGGTGGGAAAATAACCAATGGAGTTAGTCTACTTTGAAGTAACTATTGGTGGAAATTGAAATTCTCTCGATTTATATGCCTCATAATGAAGATGATTCATATTCAACAAAAGGACAGGTTATCAAGAACAAAGATTGCTAATATTTCAGAATTCGTGGAGAGTTTGATTTGTGTCTTGTTGGTAAACCAACTAATATATCAACATTTAGAACCTTTGTAAAATGACTTCTTAAAGTTGTGACACAAGCTTATAGATGGGAGTCAGGCAATGAGTCATGTCAATAAGTTCACTGTTCAAAAACAATTAAACATGTGATGTTGCCAGGCCATGTGTCTCCGAAAGGTGGTCCACAAGAGCATGAATTATTGAACGCTTTGGTGCATCTTTGTTGATGTTTGTTAAAATTTTAGATAATCAAAGTAATGGGTTTTCGTGAAGGGATGTGTCATGGGTTGTATGCAGCAAAGCTCAAGACTACTATTATCATAAATGCCCATATTGGTTGGATTCATATCCAATATAATCAAATCATATAGGGTTTGTTAGTCATGGGTTGTATGCAGCAAAGCTCAAGACTACTATTATCATATATGCCCATATTGGTTGGGTTCATATCCAATATGATCAAATCATATAGGGTTTGTTACAATGTCCATTCCACTTTAAAATGTGAAAAATAATAAACTAATCCATAAAAGGAAAAATCAATAACAAAAAGAAAAATTATATTCATTTGTAGTAGTGAATGTAACCCAAATTATTAAGCTTTGGAGGAATATGATTTAAATAATATCGATGATTGCAAAGTTGAGGCCCCGCTCATTTGGTGTATGTTTTTATGTTATAGATGTGGACATGATAGTAAAGATAACTAACATTTTCACAAAGAACCTCCCAATATGGATTAGTAATGAATCTAGCTTTGTATTTGAAGGAGCCAAAATTGAACTGGTCAATTGGAGCCAAGGAGTGCCTTAGAATGTGATATTTAGGAAGAAGGAAACAACAAGAATGTATGCCAGCTGGTTTGAATACACTTGCACTTTATAAGGATCATTGTTGTGCAGGAACTCCCCAAGGGAAAGAGATAGAATTGCTTCAGAAGATAAGACATGTAGAGGCAATATAGGAAATGTTGAGATAAAATTGGACGTGTTGTAGTGATTTGTCAATTTACTTGTTGAAAGAATTACTTTCTAAGACCAAAAATGTACGATGGAGGTTAAAATGCAAGGACCTTGACACAGCAAGAGTGTACAGTGATAAAGGAGCACAGATATCTTAGAAGAAAATGTGTTTCATTGATAGATGTACTAATAACTAGTATTCGCAAAATGACTTTTTTAATAATATATTGTTTTGAGACTCTAATGTCTTTGACAATGTTGATGATCATGCTCCCTGTTCTAAGGGTAATCCAGGGAGAACACTCAAATACATAACAGAAATCAAAAAAACAGACATGACCCTCATCCACACATCAGAAGAAAAATATACAGCTGAAATGGATTTTAATAAATCTAAATGTTCCACACAGAGCATTATCGCAAAGGAGACGAATGAATGTCTAAACCTATGAATGTCTATTAATTGAATACGAATGGAAATGTTTGTATAAGTTTCATCCAAGAGGACAAAGGGGAACTGCTGAAGGAAGTAAAACTGCTTGTGATATATTGATTGATCTCCCACACAATACCTGCACATCTGGCACTGCATTGTGGTAGTTGAGCTTCCTGCAGTTACCAGCAAAGTAATGGTTGGGGAATGGGACAAGGGAGCATATTTGGTGAAGGGGATTGGCACCGACAGCTGCATCAAAGAAGTGTTCCCAACTGGGAGATCCTGCTAAACGTTGATGCTGACCATGGGAGTCATGTTGCAACCTAAATCAAATCGCAATACCTAAAATAGTATAAATTTTACATGGAACAATATTTGCCGACATAAAGCCAAAGTCTAAATGGATAAATTCCATATAAAATTGCAGGTTAGGGGTACAGGAGGTAATATGCTGTGAACAATTGAAGTCGCATTGGAAAGGATGATGGCAGTGGAAAGCACCAATAACCAAAGGAAAGAGAAAACATTCTGACAGTGTCTAAATCGAATTTTCTACTAAAAACTTTGAGGTTGATTTGTTGTATGATATATCTTTCAGATAGTTATTGTTATGTTTATAATGATAGTGCAAATTGAGCTGTACGAGTTGTCTAGCAGTATTGAATGTGAGCTAATATGGAACCCTGTACGCCAATCTTACCATGTGGCAAGAAAAAAAAGCGGAAGAAATTTCATGACATTGCAAGCATGGTCAAAATTTGTTGATGTTGTATGTTGAAGAAAAAAATGTTTGTATCTTGTTACTTTGTATAGCATAAACACATAAGTCCAACATGTTGTCAACATTGTTAAAACACAGTATGAATTCCTAAAGGCTCTGGTAAATATGTGCATCTTTTTTTCTTAATTTAACATAACTTGCGAGTAGAAGAGAGAATAACTAATGTAGGTTATTGTGCTCATGAAGTGTAATTCACAGCATGAAATGACCATGTGGTGCATGAGATATCTTATGGGCAAGTATAATGGTCCATATACCATGGATTATTACGTAGCTAATTGCCAGTAAAGAATGCTAACTATAATAAGTCCAAGAGGCAACAGAAAAAATAGATTAAAGTAGCACATGATGAATTTTATTGGGAACATGCTCCCTACCTAACTTATTTCGTAAATTTCTAATTTTTATTAGCATTTTATGGGTTAAAAAGACCTTTGAGTCACAACCTTGCATCCGTAAGTTGATAGACTGCATTGAATCTCGATGGTTAACAGCAAAGAAATAGGAAAACTGGTAATGTGTTTTTATTAATCCACTAACCTATTTGTTGAGTATGGTGTCTGAGAGATAATGCAAAATATGTGCAATTTGTCAGCAAAATAAGAAACAGGCAAAGCATGTCAGATTGAATTCAAATATTATAAATTTCTAATTTTTATTAGCATTTTATGGGTTAAAAAGACCTTTGAGTAACAACCTTGCATCCGTAAGTCGATAGACTGCATTGAATCTTGATGGCTAACAGCTAAGAAATAGGAAAACTGGTAATGTGTTTTTATTAATCCACTAACCTATTTGTTGAGTATGGTGTCTGAGAGATACATGCAAAATATGTGCAATTTGTGAGCAAAATAAGAAACAGGCAAAGCATGTCAGATTGAATTCAAATATTGTATTATATAACAGAAATTTTCATACTTGTATATTACTGGAATTAGCATTTGATAAACTTCTGATTACACCAATGAATCAATGTGGTGTGCTGAATAAGGTATATGATGGTACAATCTCTAGCTTATAGGTAGAAGGGTCGCACCTAAAAATGATTTGGCCTTTACAGTCTCTGACTTACAGTGATAGTACTTCCTCTGCCTATGGAAGTCAAGATTGTATTGTCTTTGACTCACAATGATAGCATTCTCTCCTGCGGTGGAAATCAATTCCTCCCACACCCAATTGCATGGTCCCCAACTTGCTGTGATAATGCTTTTTCCTATAGAAAAAGCCTTTTTCTTTTGAGACCAATCTGTATTGTCTGCAACTCTCAGTGGTAGCATTTTCTCCAACCCAGGTGGTTGTTTGCTTATGAGACCACTTTGCATTGTCTTTAAGTCACTAATTAGCATTTTCTCTGGCAGGGGAAGTCTTTTGCTTCTAAGACCTGAAAGGACTGTCTTCTACTTGCAATGGTAGCTTTCGCTCCTTGGGTGGGGAAATCCATTTGCTTTTAAGACCTGATATTTTTCTCTCCTACTCATCAATATTAGTGTTTTCTCCTCTAAGACTAGATTCTTTTTCTAGGATTAGATTTTTTTCTTTAAATCCATATATCTCGGAATTAGTAAATAAAAAATTATGAATTCATGCCAATACAAAATTCTAGGGCTCCTTGGCCTAAGTAACTTTCATAGGCAGTATTTTTCTAGAGGATTCATATCCAGTGACAAGATGCAATATTTTTAAAATTAGCTCCAAGTCAACCACACACAGAAGAAAGGGTGGATATGTGTACATGCTAGCATGAGGAATGTGTCTACCCCTTGCATATATATCATTATTCGATTATAAACAATAGATTGTAGGTTATTTAGTAAGGGCAAGCAAGCAGGGGTATGAAGTTTTGCACTCCTATTCTTTTGCATTACATGTGTCATATACAATAAATTCACGAACCAGAGATGCATGCAAGCAAGGAAAAAGTGTACATTTGGTTGGACTCCCATATTTTGTAGATGGCTTTGGATCATTGACAGAGATAAAGCAACCTGAAGTTAGAAGTCTATATTGCATTGAGCTGTTTTACAAACTGTTATCCATGGTTCATACATTTTTCACCCAATAATTATACACAAATGTCGTATGGTAATCTGTCAATGACTGTTAAACCATTTAACTTCAGTGATGTCAATAGAAGATCACCCTATTTCAAAAAGCAAAAATCTAGCTAATGGATAGCTGTGGATTACAAATACACAACTCACAGAATGTACCAATCGTTATATGTGACATAACATCACATCAAAACTTTGCTTGTGGTCATTTGAAATTAAATATGATGAACTCTAAGAAGATGCTAATTTTAGAGTTTATAGCATAAACAAATTAGTGTCCTTGACATTAGGTATGATTTTGTATTGAAAACAAATATCATCCTATAACTCGAGAGATGAATAAATTTTATGATAATATGTTTTCATTTGTTCAGAAACAACAATATCAACAAATCTAACACCAAGACAATTTTCTTGGTAAGTTGAAAGAGAACAGACGAGAATTCATATCATGCAAGCCACTAACTTGGTTCTATCGGTGTCTTTGAGAATTATTTAATTATTATGATAAGCCCCCACACATCAACAACGCTGTCTTGAGCCTACACATTGTATCTCAGGTTTTGTATCACTTTTTAAGCTTTCTTTTGTAAGCCGTTTGTTCATGTAATTTTTATATGTTTCATGGGAGTTGCTTTCCTCACTTTTTCCCCAAAGATTTGGCTATGTATTCTGAATCCCATTAACCTATTTTGGCCACTTGTGGACTTAGTTATAATTGTTTTCATTCTTTCCTTTGATATTTATTAAAGTGATCACCAGTTTAATGTAATATCTTCATTACTCAGGGAGAAGTCTGGACATTAGGAACCATAGAATAAAGAAAATGTAGCAAACATAATTGAATTACTGGCAATATCCATTAATCTTAAAAATCATGATTACAATTTTTACCAAAATCATATGCTGAATGGGAACAAAGAGTGGATATTCTCCTTGCAATAGTCGAAAGCAAATATTTACAACACATGACACTTGGGAAAGCACGTCACAAGCAAATATACTCAAACGTTGTTTTGCTTCAAAAAATTTAGAAATTGGCAATAAGCAGAATGCAATGCTCTCTCACATACCCTATCACTTCATCGGGGCCTGACAACTTTAGCTCCTGTAGAATTGCAGAAGTAAGCGATGTAGGTGGTCCACGACCATCATGTGCCCTTATTACTGCAGTTAAAGCTTGAGCAGAAATCCCATAACCACTGGACATAATCAAGGGCGCAGATTTTTCACATTAAGTGCTTCTCAAATAAAAATATGCTTTGCACACTATTTATTTTTAATACCCTTTTGACAAAAATAAGAGTAAAAGATATAGGCAGACACTCAGAACACAAGGAAAGCCAATTGGACATTCATGTAAGCCTAAAACACACAGTATACAATTAAAAAAGCACCTGCTACAAACATTAACCAAATATCATCTTTCATGCCGGGAATTTCATCACCGGAAATTATGACTAAGTAAAATAAAAAATAATTCCCCTCACTCAGGCACTTCTTCATATGAAAGATCCCTCAAGTGTTTGTGGGTAAAACATAAAACTGCTAAAAAATATGCCTTGTCTATGATACATCATGATAAAAACTCACACCAATGAAAATTGGTATTTGCACATATATTAAAATAGATGCAGATAATAGAAAATGTATTTACTGTTACACTACCACTAAAGTTTTGGACTTAAGAAATAGTCATAGGAAAATAGCTTTTTTGGCATTACTTTGAATCATAGCTAGTAACATAAAGTTGCCTTTTCTGAATAGGCTGCAAACTTCAAATGAAAGCCATATGTCCTTCCTCTGCAGTCAAGATTGGAAATTTATAATTGAACAATTTAAAATGCGAAACCACCCTTGACATTTTCATCTACTCTTGTTGAAAACCGCACAGAAACTCTATACTTTTGATTATGAGGCACATTCCATGAATATTTCTTATGCTCTCTGCCTTCATAATGGGCCTCATTGTAAGCAGCTTCATGCAGGAAATTCTGGCTATTTACCCAATAACACAATGCCTGTCTTTATTTCCTGCTCATTAGCTCAGCAAAACTCTGGAATCTAGAAGCTCAATCTGTAGTCCTCGAGCCTTTCCATTAGCAGGTATTTCATAGCTCATTTAATATTTCGTTACTTGACGTTAGAGACATGGAACATAATTTGTCTTCCAGGTTTCAGTGCCTCTATAATTTTCTTGGATTGACATTTTCAAAGGAGAGACTCAGAGTTAGATCTTAATAGCTTTAGATATTAACAATGCATTTTAATAGTGGAGTCATTGTTTTTTCTCTCCCATGCTTACTTTGGGTTAAAGGCAAGTAATATTTTCTGATTCATGCCATATACAAGTCGCAAAAGCATTGTTCAGCTTCTCAAAGTATCTAATGCAATCAGCATGATCTACCACACCATTCATTTCACATTATCGACATAACAGTTTCTCATGTAGCAGAAACATGTCACATCCCATTTTTGGGGTTCCCGAACTTGACACCTATAAGACCATTGATAGACCTTCTTGGCCATTGAAAGCACCTAAGGTCATAATTCATGCGAGTGGTGACTCAATGTTTTAATTAGTCGAACTTTTCTTAACAGCTTAAAATCTATTTTCACCACCAATTAAAGATTGGTGTAAGTGCAAGTCTAGAGTCTTTGCTCTCACCGACCAATTAGCATGATTTTGCAAGGGCATTGTAACCCCTTTGTTATGTTTGCATTTTGGTAATTGTTAGTAATCAATTAACCATCAGTTAGGGCGTTGACCCAACCTCGTGGCAATATAACCCTAGCTGGTCATTGGGCCTTGCGCATTCCTGTTAAGGTACTGATTTAGCTATGTTATTTTTGTGCGTTATGATTCTTACATATGTTGCTTAAGAGTCTTGTTAAATGGCATTGTTTTTGAAATAATCAGAATTGTTGTTATGGCATTACTTGTTACAACTATTTGACTCCATGGTAGTTATCCACCTTGGAAAGTTCACGACTCTATTGTGAGCTTTTAGTCTTGCTTGGCATTTGAATAGGCAACGTTAACACCCTTGCAAACTAGCAAAGTCACCATGCCTGATGAAAAACAATTGTGGTGCCTTATCTAATTATTAGTTGACTGTCAGAGCATTACCAGCTCTAAGTTAGGTACCACACGTATGTGAAAGAAGGGATTTAAGGATGTGTTGGTCTATTAATTTATGCTAGCCCACTTACCCGTATACCAAAGTTATAATGCCACATTAGAAGGGCATGAACTATTCATTATATTAATGAACTTTGAGTGTGAAATTTGCGGCTTTAGAATTGTTGGTAATGAAAATGAAATCATTGCTTGCATTAGACTTTAACAATGCATAAATTGAAGAATCCATGTTGACATTGGCAATTCATTACGTAGCGTGATTAGTCCCTTAATGAATTGATTAACATTGACTATTTATAATGTTGGGCATAGTAACTTGACCTTGGGTCATATAATTAATCATGAAATTAAAATATTGTTGTTTGATCTTGACTTTGCCAACAATTAAAAAATAGATATGGCTTTGAGTAGGGTCTCAGGCCCGATTATTATCTTAAAATTAATTGACATATATTCAATTCCGCATAAAACATTGTGTTTGACTTGTTCTCCGATCATTTCAAGTTCTCATGGTTGGCAATGCAATGTGGAGAAAACCCTAAGTAGGGCTCACCCGAGAGACCTCGGCAAAAATTAGAAAGAACTCAAGTTCAAGTGATCCATTCATAGTGGCACTAGCACTAGAGTTCGAAGCTAGTTGCATGCTTTACTTGAAACCCTAACTTCAGGGGAAAGTTGTTAGCCGACTCGGTCTTTATCGGATTATAATACAATTATGGGTATTATCTACTTCATATACATGGGAAAAGCCCAAGCTAGGGTACGACCATGAAGGTAGATTCGATAGGAAGAATGGAAGGTGAGCGAGCTAGAAGGGTTGGGGATAAATTAGCTCACTTATGGCACGACTCTAATTCATTACAAGTATGGGGTCGCTTTTGTACGATAACACTTGCATATAAATATGCATTTACAATCTTTGTACTTTAGTTTCTAATTTGAAAAGATTCAAAAATGTAGTTATAGTTGCATATTGTTATACATCTATGTATGCTTGCCAACACAAGCATACATGGGTATATATGAGTAGGCACCCATGCTTACACTTGACTTGCTCCTTCCTATAAAATGTAATGAACCCTTGTTGAGTGTTAAAGTATCCTTTCATTAGGTTAATGGGCCATGATGGCACTATTTTGAAATAGTATGGGTGTAGAGGATTGTATTTCTCCCTTTTAAGAATGTTGTCTCTTTCTACTCTCCTAGACTCTATTTTTTTACTGTGATGGACCCGTATTTATATAAATGGGAAAAATATTGTGTTACTCTTTTTAAGGCTTGTTGGCCTTGAGGGCATCGCATTATTGTGATTTGAAAGAATTGTGTTTCTTCTCTTTCTTTGAGTTCTTAATACTTTATGAAGAAACAAAATGTCTCTTGCTCTATTTTTCCTCTGATGGATGCATTGTGGATTTTATCATGTAGAACGAACTATGTGCCAGTTCTATGGAACTAAGACATAACCATGCAAGTTGTGCAACTAGGAGTCTAGAATAGTTGAAAATCGTGAAGCTACGTTTGTTTGAATTGCAAGTCGTAGAATGAAAAAGTAGAATTCAGATCGAGAAAAGAAGACATTTATACTATTATTATAACTAACTCGTGCAATTGGATTTCCATGCTATATTTGGTGTCTCCAGATTTTACCCTGAAATCTGAGACTACCCCATGTTTAAAAAATTTCGTTCTTTTAAAATAACAGGTCTTTTCGTGTTTTTATTGCCTGAAGATGTCTGTATTATGTTAGGATGTTTTTAGTGATTCATATGAGCCAATTTCCACAAATACCCAGATGCCCAAATTCATTTTATCCCTCCGCCAAGTTTTGTCTGCAGGAAATTTTTATTTAATTATTTATTGAATAAATAATGCCCCGCTTAAAGTAAATTGTGCTCCGGTAGAATCCTGTTGAAGTTTTGCATGCCAGTATTCACTGATCTCAATCGGGTGTTCACCAGAAATGAATTCAGGGCATTATCTGTAACTTCTAGCAGTGTTTTTCGCTTTTATTTATTTCTTTTGTGTTTTTCTCCGGTTTTCTTCATTGTTTCTCTGTGAAATTGCCATAGGTCAATTCTTTCGTCAGTATAGTCCGTTTAAATGCAAGTATCCGGAGATCATCTACCGACACATCACCAGAAGGAATCAGCCTCAAAATTCAAGCTTCTGACCAAAAAAAATGAAGTCATGCACAAAAAGCCTCTCCCAGGCAAGTCACATTTTCTGGAATTAATGAGTGTAAGTTGCGATGGGATTTTTTGTAGTGGCGGGCAGGCAGGAATTTCATACCTGCCTTGCAAGGTACTTTTTTCCCATGAATTCAAAGTCACTTAAGTTGCGATGGGAAAATTAGAGGCAATAGGAAAGCAGGAATTTCTTACCTGCCTTACAGGGTGAAAATTCCCATTATAAAATAAAGAAAAATCACTTAAAAGCACCGATGGAATTTTCTACCCGCCCTGGCAGGCTAACTTTTCCCACCAAGAGATTTATTCACCCATGCAAGTTGCACTTTATCAAAGGAGGCCAGTTTTAATGCAAGTCGCACTTTTTGGAAGGAAGACTTTAAGTGCCAAAGGGAATTTTGGCAGCAGCAAGAAGGCTGGAATTTCTTACCTCGCTTCAGAAGGTAACTTTTCTCATGAAGTAAAAGTCACTTAAGCTGCAATGGGAATATTAGAGGTGGCGGTAAAGGGAATTTTTACCCGTATTGCAAGGTAAAAATTCACATGATGAAAGTCAAATCACTTAAGTGGAAGAGGGGATTTTGGAGCATGCAGAGTAGAAATTCCCATCAAGTGACTTTTTTTTTTTTACCAATTCCTCTTGCCAAAAAGTGCGACCCACCTTGGGTGAATACAATGCATTTAATAATATTTATTAATGGTTTATTCACCCAATTTTGACACCATAAATAGAAGCAAAGTCAATGCACGTGGAAGAGCTAACGAGAAGTCAAGGATGCTTCGCTAAAAATAAATAAAATAAATTTATTTAAAAGCAGCCAACAAAGATGCATAATTGGGCGCCCAATTTGGGTGAATAAACATGATTGTTTATTAATTAAATTGCCAGAAATAGGAAGGGCAATTATTAAAAATAGAATGTTGAGGGTTATATAAGCATGGGCTGCCATAATAAAGAAGCAATTAATTCTTTTTGCAAAGGATTGCAGCCCGAACAGGTTTTGGCGCCAAAGAAATGAGGTTTTTGCATTAAAGAGTGTTTTTCATTGCCAGGGAGCTTCAAAGTTTGGCGCTTTGTGGTTGGAATGGCTTGATTCTTGCTATGATAATTATTTGCATGTTGGTATAAGTGCTTATGGTGAATTAAATAATATTTTTGCTTGCTTTGCATGCAAGCAAAACCTCAAATTTTAGGGCAGCAAGCTTTATATGCAGATTTTGGTGATAAAAATCAAGTATTCGTGCCATGGACTCCATCTTTGTCTGAATAAAATTGTAGGTATTCATCACAGGTACTCAAATCAATGTCAGGTACATTGAATATATCTTCCGAATCAAGTTGTCAAATCTGCACAAATGGATCCAATTGCAAGGGATTCCGGCAGAATTAAAGAAAAAGAGCTCAGACAAAGATTGTTCCAACCATGTTGAAACATGATGAAAGAGAAAGATCAGCAGAATCATGCATAGCTTCCAGATTTGTTGAAGTCAATGATATAGACATAGGCCCTAAACCTATCACCGATTTAATTGACAGATCCAGATCTCATAATTGCAAAGGCTTCCGGCAAAATTCATTCTCTTGTTTCTAACACAGCCCGTGTAGAAGTCAATGCATGGAAAATTCCTTCCAGGATCTTGTGCATGTGCTCCCAATCTTCCAGTTGAAGCCTTCATCGAATTTACTTTGCATGTACTAGAAGAAGAATTGCAAAAGCTTCAAGGATAAGAGGGAAGACAAGGCAAAGACAATACCCGCAAGCAAATCACAGTCACCTGCTTCCAGATCTAGTTTGGTGAGAATCAAAGGCAAAAGAGTCAACCGCATGCAGAATATGGAAAAAGAACAAGACTGAACTGGCAGCAGCTTTCTTCTAATTTCTTTTCCTCTTTCTTATTTTTCTCTTATTTTCTCCGATTAAAGTAACTAAACAATCAATTAAATTATAAAACTTAAGTGATTGGTTTAAAAGCCATTACTTGAAGAAGTCAATTACTTGGAAATAGGTGGCAGACATGCAAAATAGAAGGTTCTATTTTTCAGTTATAAATCATGCATGTCATGCAAAGAGGAATTCCAGGAGGAAGATTGTCAGTTGTTTCCCTTTTCATAGCTTCCGCATGCGGGAATTCATTTAAAGCTTCTTATTTGTAATTGCCCTTTATACACTATAAATAGAGGAAGAACCTATGGGTTAAAGGATCGAATTTGTAATCAGCATTCTTGTGTTCCAGACTTTGAGCTGAGACCCTTGATAGCTTTCTGCAAGCAGAGGAATAGAGAAGAGATTTCCGGAGAACTTTGTGTCAACGGTGCATTCGTCTCATATTTATTTCTAGATCTATTCATAAACTTTGTGTTATTCTAGATCTAGATCTGAAAGTTTCCTTTGCTTTGAATTTTGTATTTCATTATCTATTTGTTTTAATCTATGTGCATGCGATCAACTCTGTAGAACTATTGATTGGGTTGCACATCTTCTCTCATTTCTTTCTGTTTCCTATTATTTTCCTCTTATGCAGATTTTTCCTTTCTTTTACAGTTGCTTACTTGCTGCAAAACTGTCTAGCTATGGTTCATGAGCTACATAGTTAAAGTAATACCAACAAATAGATATTAGGACATATAACTGACAAAATCTTACATGGGAGCCTCACCGGTAAATGAGAGAGATTTATTTCATGTCTCGCCTAGGTTTTCATTGTGCGAGAAAATCTAGCCAACAATATTGTATGAAAAAGAAAGGAAAAGATCATGTTGTGTTTTTTGTTCAAACAGAGTACTTTTTTTCTATACTTATGTTGTCACGCTAAAAGTCTAACATGCAAAATTTAAAAATTTGGTAATGACAACCAAACCCGCACTTTGAAAATTCCTCTCTTGTCACTATGAACCCTTCCTCTAGCCAACATGTCCTCAATTTCACCCTCATTCTGGCTAGTAGGAACGTGCTAACAAGATTTTCAAGTGTGTTTCATGTGCACGGATGAATGTCTAAGGTGATTGGAAGAAGCCATTGTGTTTTTGTTGTACAAAATATCCCCCCATGCTATTTTGACATCTTCCAAAATCAATTTTACAATTGGAGAAATTTTTGTTGAAAAAGTCACGGAACATTGTTTTTTAGTGTACCGTGGATTTTAGGAAGCTAGTGTTCCACAACTCTCCAAGTCTGTGGAACAAAGGAATGGAGTTGGGGGACTTACATAGATTTCCACCGAAGGCGGACTTCCGCGGAAAAATGTGAAACATGGGTTTTGCTCATCGAGGTCAGTAATGCACATAGGAGAATTTTGGAGTGGGACGGGTGAAAAACACATAAGTTTGGAAGTGGACAAAGTTTGCCGCACAACACTATCACTATCCTAGCGTTTCAGACTTCTCAAGGAGCAATGTTCGGCGGACTCTCCAAATCCGCAGAACGAAGGAAATTAGCCGCGAAGGTTAAAAAGTGTCACGGAGGTCTCTAAAAAGCCACAAAACAAAGGGGTTTGAGTTCAAGACTTGGGTTGATTCTTAAAAAAGGGAGTCTCCCGCGGCTAAAAGGAAAACATGGATTTTGTCGACAAGAGACCACAATGCATGAAGGAGAAGCCGCAGAGTGCCGCGAAGCAAAGTGGAGAAAGATGTGAGTGACCAAATCTGGGAGACGTGGAACATTATCCTAGTGTTCCGCGGGTTTCCTAAATCATGCGGAAGTTCGTCGGTGGTCTAACGCAAAGATTTGAGGCCGCAATGCAAGGAAAACATGTCGCGGAGTGCCACAAAGCAAAGAGGAAGAAGTTATAGGCGGCCAAAGATTCGAGTCCATGAAAGCATGCCAAGAGGCCGCAAAAAATCACAAAAGCCAAGGAACATTATTCCAAAGTGTTCCACAGGTTTCCAAGATTGTGTAAGGCCATGTGAGTCACAAAAAGCCACGGAACATTATTACAAAGTGTTTCGTGGGCTTCCAAAATTGCGGAAGTTTGCGAATGGTCTAATGTGCAAGTCAAAAGTCATGAAACACTAAAAAAATCCCACCAAACAAGTAAAAAGTCCCGAAACACCATAAAAGCCGCAGGACAAAGAAAAATTATTTTTGCCCATAACTTTTAATGTAGACCTCCAAATTTGACAAAATTGATGACGTTGGAAAGGTCTCCTCGAGGGCTTCATTTTGGTATCAAGAAAATCGGATCTCTAGGTCACGCCTAAGCCGATCAGAGTGTGTCGACTCTCAAATTTCCGCCAAAAGAATGAATGCAAAGGGTCCCAAGAGTGGAATATTGTACTCGCGCCCAAATTGAACGAATCAACACAATTTCAAGAGATGGAGGATCGTAAATGAAAAGAAAGTGAAAGGTCACGCGAAGGGAAGGCGAGGAGTCATATTGTAATCTATAAATTGTAATGTCGTCTCCATTCCAAAGGAGATTTTCTTGGTTGATAGCTCCCATTGTCTTACTACAAGCAAAAAACTACAATTCTTCTATCTCTCTTGTCTTATGTTTTCCTCTCCATCTCAACTTTACTCCATGAGCATGGTTACTTGTGCAATATTATGCAAATAAACTTGGATTTACTTATGTTTTGTTCCTCTTTCCTTGACATGGTGTCTTCTCATTGTTAACTTGGAAATATTCTAGTTTTATGTCAATAAACTCGCTTGTTATTTATTGAGTAAAACCCCCTTCTCACTTTCTCCCCTCTTCATACACACACCTTTCCTCCACCTCCTTTTTTTACACACGAGTTTAGTGGAGTATTCCTATGTGATCCTCGGTCAAAAGGCCACCCACGATGGTTAGAGTAGTGTATATATTTCTTGTTTTCAATAAATGGAGCTGCCTCATTCCTAAGCAAGAGTACCTAGTCCCAAAGCATTGGTGAAAACCCCTAATTTTCCTTGTGACAAATTATTTTGCCAATAGTTTTTGGCGTCCACCGTGGGGCAAATTTTGTTGTCTTGCACCCTATAACGATCCACAAAAATCATAAAAATCAAATATCCTAAAAAGCATAAAAATCCAAAAAATGCAAAACCCAAAATATGGAGTTCATTGCTTGAAATTTTGAAAACCCAATACTAATTTTTGTGAGCCTTTTATATTCCAAGTTGTTAACTCTCGATTTCCTGGTTTTCTACATATGGGATGAGCAAAGATATGAGTGAAATAAATATGTCTTAAGTTGAGAGTAAATTCTTCAAGTTTGTGGAACGAAGATACACTAGAGCTCATCGTGCAAGTGGCCTCACCGATCATGTGTTCAAAGAGCAACAACAAGCAAATTTCAAGCTTCCTTTTGTCCGAATGACGAGACAGGTTGGACAAGAATTCTTCCCTGAATTTAATCCCGAATTTCCTCTTGACGATCCTCTTGAAGGTTCAATTGCAACACCATAAAATATCATTCCTCCAGAAGAAGAAGCAAAAGAAGTAGAGGAAGAAATGGAAGAACCTCAACCACTTGTTCCATGGGGAAGGAATAATAGTTTGCTTGCTCTTACATCACCTCTTCATGAATTGTCGAAGGGATCCCACAAGAATTTTTCTAAATTCAAAGGTGATGGCACTCAACTTCCTAAGAACATATTGCAACTTTCATCACTGCATGTGGAGTTCTTGGAGTTGAACATGAAGATGTTTTAGTAAGGTTGTTTGTGGAGTCACTTCAAGAGAAAGTAGTTGAATGGTTCTACCTCTTGCCCTCTCGATCCATCACAAATTGGGGTGATATCGAACCAGGTTTGAAGCAAGATTTAAATCAGTTGAAGACTCTCAAGATCTCCTTGTTCAATTAGCTCGATGAAGAAAGGATCAAATGAACTCATGAGAGACTTTGTGGCCCGATATGATAGACTACTGAAAAGAATACATATAGAAGCTTCACCATCCACTGATAATCAAAAGAGATTCTTCATAAATGCACAATTTCCCAAAGTTGGATTTATCCTACGGAGAGCTCAACCTCAAACTCTTGAAAATGCCCAAGAATATGCCATTGAAATAGAAGATCTGATTTTACTAGGAAAGTAAAGAATCCAAATGATAAGCAGAAAGGTCAAAGCTCCAAAGAAGGTGCTACAGATTCTCTTGTTCAAAGGTTAGCAAATGATGTGCTTTCATTGAAAAAGCAACGGCACAAGCCACCATTGCATACAAAGAGGTTCCAAGGAGAGGATACCCGAATCAAAATCAAAATTAGAACAGAAATAGAATAGTGGGAGGAGAAAGAAGATTGAATCTCGAGGCGCCTCCTATTAATGCCACATGTGATGCAAGACCGAAAGAGGAAATTGATGAAGTTGAATTTGATGAAAATAATGGAGTATTGGCTATTGAAGAAATTGATTCTATTGGAAACATTGGTTTTTGTGAATATGCCTCTTCTATGAGGATGAATTTGATGGTACCATTGCTATATGAATAATCACTCTTGTGCGGTGTTCACCCGTTCAAAGTCTCAAGAGAAGGAGAAGTCTTCCAATAACATGAAGGATAAATTCAAGGATCCTCAAGTGGCGACTCTACAACAAAATACAATAATTGATAGAGGATCCCCATTTCCCTCCTTCCATGGAGTCTGCAAGGAAGATGCTTGAAATAATCTGGACCTGACTTACATCTCCTAGTACGGGTAAGTCTACTCCTCATCAAAGTTCTATTTCCATTTCTGCACTCAAATGTAATAATGCAAACAAGAATAACACCAATGTCATTCCAAGAAGTAGTCAACCTCTTGCTATTACATCCACTCCATCCTCCTCATTTGAGGCTCATTTTGATATAATTGACCATGTGAAGAAATCTAAAGTTCAAATCTCCGAGGCTGAATATTTGCAAACCCATCCCAAACAATTTGATAAGCTCATAAAGTTCATAAAAGGAAACATTTCTAAACCTTCTCCCACCCCTCTTACTACCGCTCCTAGTTCAAAAGGCTTATTACCTACTCCTAATGAGCAAAAGAACCAAAACCTCATTGCCTCCTCTCCATCTGCCTCTGGCAAAATTGAGCCTTTCTATGTCTCTCTACTGATTGGTGGTTTTAGATTGAATAACTACATAATAGACTCTAGAGCCTCCGACAATGTCATGCCTACAAAGGTTGTTAATGCCCTTGGCCTAAACCTCACTTGAGCCTTTGGCCATTGTTACTCCATGGAAACGAAAGAAGTCCCCTTGGTAGGGAGAATCAAAGATGCTCAAGTTGCATTCACAGCTTATCCTGACAAGAGAGTCAAGGTCACCATTCTTGTTGCTGACATGCCTGCCACATATGGGATGCTCCTCAGTAGAAGCTTTTGCAGAGACATGGGAGGAGAAATCAAATTGGATTGGTCATCTACAATCATTCCAATGAAGAATGAATTGAAACAACTACTCCCAAAGCCTAAAATGAAGTATACAATATAAAAGACTGATGATCCACGAGCCAACATTCTCTATCAAGATAGAGGTGACAAAAACTACTTCATGACATCTAAAGGGAGTGAAGAGCTTCCTTTTCTTGACGAAAGGTTAACCAAGCTAGGAAGCCATGAGGTATGGAAAATGGAGTTTGATGGAAGTTATTCATCCACTGGTTCTAGAGCAGGAATTGTAATCATATCTCCTCAGGGTGATTTGTTTCCATTTTCATACAAATTGCAATTTGCCAACACCAACAACACAACTGAGTATGAAGCACTCATTATAGGCATGCAAGCTACGAGAAGAAATGGGTATCAAGGGTTGGTTGTCCAAGGTGATGCAGAGTTGATTGTCAAACAGGTCCATAATCAATTCCAAGTAAAGAACTCGAGGCTTAAAGAATTAGAAGCTATAAAACGAGTCTAGGACTCGTATTGAATTTTAATGCTTTCTCCATCAAAGCAGTTCCTCAAGATCAAAATGCAAGAGCCGATTCACTAGTTGTGTCTGCCTCATTGATGATTTTACACCCAAATTTCAAAGCTCAAAAAAATTTCAATTTGAAATGGTGTTCCAGCCTAGTATACCTAAAAACTCCGAGAATTGGCAAGTTTTTAATGATGATGATCATTTGTTATCCTTCTTGCAACAAAGTGATAATTTTCAGAATCTCTATTTTGAGGGAAGTTGTAATGGTCCTAGAGAATGCACCTCTGAAGAAGGAATCAAAGGGGTTGATAATGAGGGAGTCATCGAATTGAAAGGTAACAAAATTCAAGAGGTCTTATTTCTTTGGAGGATTTGTTTGATAAGTACAATAGGTTCATTCAAGGTAAAGCAAAGGGTCAGCCCAAGAATGCAGCTGAGTTTGATCAAGTGAACATTGGGACACATGAGAAGCCTAGACTTGTCAATATTGGCAAGTGTTGTTCTCTGGAAGAGAAAATAATCTTTGCAACCTTGTTGAAGAAATATTCAGATGTTTTGGCCTATTCATATGATGAGCTCAAGTCATATAAGCCTAGACACTATGAAGCACCGATTCCACTCAAGACGGATGTTAAGCCTTTTAAAAAAACAAAGACAATATAATCCCAAGATTGCGGGAACTATTAGGGAGGAAGTGGAGAAATTGCTCAATGCAAGGATCATTTTTCCGATTCACCACTCCACTTGGGTAGCAAACATTGTGCCCGTGCGGAAGAAGAATGGCGAAATAAGGATATGTGTAGATTTCCGGAATCTGAATCAAGCATCTCTTAAAGACAATTATCCATTACCGGTCATGGATCAAATTCTTCAAGAGGTCACAAGATCGAAATGATGTCCATGCTTGATGGTTTCTCTAGATACAATCAAGTGGAGGTGGCACGAGAAGATCAATTCAAAACAACATTCACCACCCCTGGGGCACTTTCACCTACAATCGATGCCCTTTGGCTTGATAAATGCGGGAGCCACTTTCCAAAGGGCCATGGATCTAGCCTTCAAATATTTGAAAGGTAAGTGCATTGTTGTATATCTTGATGATTTGACCGTGTATTCAAAGCATAGAGGTAGTCATATAATCCACTTGGAGCAAGTGTTATTGAGGTGTCGTGAACACAACATATCCCTGAATCCAAAGAAATGTATATTTGGGGTAACAAAAGGCAATCTTCTGGGTCATATTGTGAATAAAGAAGGAACTAGTATTGATTCCGAAGAGAGTTGATGCAATCATGAAATTGGCCCTACCTCAAGTAAGACTAGTGTCTACTCCTTTTTGGAAAAGTGAATTTTCTCATAAGATTTGTTCCTAACTTTGCAGAGCTTACCAAAGCTATCAATGATATGATGAAGCCAAAGAATTCATTTTGTTGGAGTCAAGAAGGTAAACAAGCTTTTGAGAACATCAAAGAAGCCATTGCTAAAGCTCCCACTTTAGCAAGGCCATATTTTAATAAAGACTTCATCATGTATTGTTATGCCTCTAAGCATATGGTGTCTGCTATCCTAATGCAAAAGAATGATGAAGATATTGAATCACCAATTGCTTTCATGAGCTCACCATTGAAAGATCACAAGCTTAACTATTCACGATGGAAAAGCATGCCTATGCAGTGGTAAAAGCAGTGAAGAATTTCAGATTCTACATCTTGAATTCTCATACTATTGTAATGGTCCCTAGATCAGCAATCAAGTCCATTTTGACACAACAGACCTTGGAGCCAAAAGGAAATTGGGTGTCAAAAATCAAGAATATGATTTGAAATCAGACCTTCAAATTTGGTAAGAGGAAATGGACTATGCAAGTTAATGGCGGAGGATGAATCTCACATGACTCAAGAAGAAAAAGATAATTTTCATTGTTATGAATGTTTAACCAGAGATTTTCCCATGGTTCTCTTTGTGAACACTACTGATGAGTGGTACTCTGACATAGCCTATTACCTCACATATGGAGATTGCCCATCCCATATGAACCACAAGCAAAGGTAGACTCTCAAGTTGCAATCTTCTAGGTATGTAATTTGGGATAATTCATTGTATAAGAAAAGTATAGATGGTTGCTTTTTGAGATGTGTTGATAAAGAACAACAGAAGCAGATCCTGAAATGCCTACCATAATCAAGCATGTGGTGGGAATTTCTCAACCATGGTAACAACTCACAAAATCCTAAGAGGGGAGGTATTATTGGCCTACATTGTTCAAGGATGCTCACAAATGGGTTTCAAAATGTGAACCTTGCCAACAATTTGTAGGGAGGCCTAAGCTTATTGCTCTTCCCCTCAAGGCAATGGTTATTAAAGAACCTTTTCACACAGTGGGGACTCGATTTCGTAGGAGTGTTGAATCCAAACTCAACTGCTGGGCACTCATATGTGCTTACTGCAATAGATTACTTCACCAAGTGGGTAGAGGCCATACCCGTGAAGCATGCAAATTCTAAAACAATGTGCAACTTTCTAAAGGAGAACATAATCATCCGTTTTGGAGTCCCAAACAAGGTAGTGACTGATAATGCTACCTACTTTTCCTCTATTGAGCTCACTAGAATTTTGCTACATATGGAATATCACTCTCACATTCATCTGACTATTATCCCCAAGGTAATGGTCAGGTGGAATCAAGTAATAATAATATTGTCACTATCATAAGAAGTTGGTGGACATCAATCAGAGGAATTGGCATAAGAAATTGCTTGATGCCCTGTGGGCAGATCGATAACTCCTAAGAGGGCAATTGGCATGTCACCTTTTCAGATTCTCTATGGTATTGAGGCACAAATTTTGATTTCATTGGAAATACCTACATTACAACTAGTAAAAGTTGTAGAGGATGGTGAGTACAGTGACTCTCTTGACAAAGGATTTGTTACTTGGAAAAATTGAATGAAGACAGAACTTTGGCGGTGGATCATCTTTGGCAACATCAGATGAAGGTCAAAAGGATTTTTGATCAAAAGGCTCGTACACGAGACTTTCAAGTCGAGATCTTGTCCTCTTGTGGGACAAGCGAAGGGAGCCTAAGGGTAGTCATGGAAAGTTTGATTCACTATGGCTTGGTTCTGTTCAGGGTCAGACACTTTTGTGGAGACAACACCTATTACTTGGCCTATTTAGACGGTACTCACCTGGAGCTGCCCCATAGTGGACACTACTTGAAACTTTAAAACATTAAAGGTTGTCCTTCCAACTAAAGTGATACAGTGAAGCGGTTGTCCACCGCATGTACCATAGGTGATTTAGGTTGTGTTTCCCTTTCTGTTGTATCTTGGTTTCCTTTTTGTTGTGTGTTTCCTTTCTTTGTTGTGTGTTTGTTTTGTTTCCTCTTGGTTGTATTCGTAGCCTTGCTTATTCTTCAGGATGACTCTCTTTTTCCCCAATGGATAAGGCATTGGTCTACTCCCCCACGAGATAACTGAGGTTCATGTTTGCTTCGTTTGTCCTTTGTCCAATTCGAAACAAGTCCCCAAGTTAGAGCCAATTGTTGTCATGCTAAATGTCTAACATGCAAAATTTAAAATTTTGGTCATGAAAACCAAACCCACACTTTGAAAATTCCTTTCCTAGTCACTATGAACCCTTCCTCTAGCCAACATGTCCCCAGTTTCACCCTCATTCTAGCTAGTAGGAACGTGCTAACAAGATTTTCAAGTGTGTTTCATGTGCAGGATGAATGCCTAAGGTGATTGGAAGAAGCCATTGTGTTTGTGTTGTCCAAAATATCCCCCTAGGCTATTTTGACAACTCCCAAAATCAATTTTGGACTTGGAGAATTTTTTGTTTGAAAAGCCGCAAAACATTTTTTTCAAGTGCCACGGATTTCAAGAAGCTAGTGTTCCACGACTCTCCAAGTCACATGGAACAAAGGAAAGGATTTGAGGGGACTTACGGCAAATTTCGACCAAAGACAATATTCCGCGGCAAAATGTGAAACATGGGTTTTTCTCATCAGAGGCCGTGATGCACGAAAGAGAAGTTTAGAGTGGTGCGGGTGAAAAACAAAGAAGTTTGGAAGTGGACAAAGTTTGAAGTTGTGGAACACTATCCTAGTGTTTCACAGACTTCTCAAGGAGCAAAGTTCGGCAGACTCTCCAAGTCCGCAGAATGAAGGAAATTAGCCGTGAACGTTAGAAAGTACTACGGAGGTCTCTAAGAAGCCATGGAATAAAGGGGTTTGAATTCAAGACTTGGACAAAACTCTTACAAAAAAAGTAGTCTCCCATGGCTAAAAGGAAAACATGGATTTTGTCCAGAAAGACCACGATGCATGAAGGAGAAGATGCGGAGGGCCGCGAAGCAAAGGGGAGATAGATACGAGCGGCCAAATCAGGGGAGCCGCGAAACACTATCCTAGTGTTCCGCGGGTTTCCAAAATTGCGCAGAAGTCCACGGTGATCTAAGGCAAACATTTGAGGCCACGATGTAAGGAAAACATGTTACGGAGTGCCACAAAGCAAAGAGGAAGAAGTTATAAAGTGCGGCTAAAGATTTGAGTCTATGAAGCACGCCAAGAAGAGTAGAAGTCGAACATCCTGCGAACACTATTCCAATGTTCCATGGGTTTCAAGATTGTGGAAGGTTGTCGAGTCACAAAAAAATCGCAGAACATTATTACAAGAGTGTTGCAGGCAGCTTCCAAAATTTTGGAAGTTCGTGAATGGTCTAATGTGTAAGTCAAAAGCCGCGAAACACTAAAAAAACCACCAAACAAGTAAAAAGCATGAGAACACCATAAAAGCCACGGAGAAAAAAATGGTTTTTGCCCATAACTTTTGATGCGGACCTCGAAATTTGACAAAATTGGTAGCATTGGAAAGGTCTTCTCGAGGGCTTCATTTTGGTATCAAGAAAATTACATCTTCGTGGATGTCGGTTGGCACGATATAGTGCCAACTCTCATATTTCCGCAAAAAGAAGGAATACGAAGGGTCCCAAGCATGGAATATTGTACTCACACCCAAATTGAACGAATCAACCCAGTTTCAGGAGATGGAGGGTCACAAATAAAAAGAAAGTGAAAGGTTGCGCAAAGGGAAGGCGAAGAGTCATATTGTGATCTATAAATTGTAATGTTGTCTCCATTCTGAGGATATTTTCTTGGTTGATAGCTCCCATTGTCTTACTAAAAGCAAGAAACTACAATTCTTTATCTTTGTCTTATGTTTTCCTCTCCATCTCAACTTTACTCCATGAGCATGGTTACTTGTGTAATATTATGCAAATAAACTTGGATTTACTTTTGTTTTGTTCCTCTTTCCTTGACATGGTGTCTTCTCATTATTATTTGGAAATATTATGGTTTTATGTCAATAAATTTAGCTTGTTATTTATTGAGTAAAACCCCTTCTCACTTTCTCCCCTTTCCATACACACATCTTTTCTCTACCTCCTTTTTGCAAACGGGTTTAGTGGAGTATTCTTGTGTGATCCCCAATCAAAAGGCTACCCACGATGGTTAGATAAAATAGATAAGATAAATATATTAATGTCCAACGAATGACCAAAAAGTAGGTCAATGGGACCGCAGCCTGCATACAATATACAAAGTGTGAGCGGGGACAACTCAAAACGAGTTCCCAAAAATAGAAGAAAGGAGAAAAGACAAAGCGAAAAGGAACCCAAAGCCAATACCCCACAAAGTGGGGGCAATGGAGCAAGTAGGGGAGAAAGACAGGAGAAGCAAAGAAAGGAACGAGGGAGGGGGCAAACGAGGACCAATGGTCTACTCAGAATGGTAGCCACACCCCTTCTAACATTAGAGGCCGACGAAAAGAAGCTCCTGATGGACTGGCAACCCAAAGAGGGGGCGAAAACCTCCTCCCCGCCGAGATCTCGAGACCGGCGACGGCCGGGGGACGAATGGAGTTGGGTTGCCCTCTGGTACATGTGTGCATCCGATTCTACTGGTGGTGATCGAGGGAAGTGTGAAGGTCCAGCCGGGACGAACCGATCTATGCATCAGATCCGGGTCGAAAGGTCAGTGTCATTTAGTTCCTCCACCTGCGGGTAGAACCGGAAAGAAGGTTGTAATTCGTCTCGTGGGGATGACTCTCGGAGGGGGATGAAGAATCTAGTCCCGGAGCAACAAAGACTCACGGATGTAGAGGGCAAGACACCGCTGGTCAATATATCTGAAGAAGACCGGGAGAGTCTGAATCCCTCTGAAGAGGCAATGAAATCGTCCTCTAGATCTCATAGTATATGGGGCAGCGGAAGATGAAATGAGTCTCGGTCTCCACCTCTTGAAGGCTACAGAGCCTACAAAGTTTGTCATCCCAATCAATGTGGTGATCAGTCTCGCACCGAAGTCTGTGGGAGCCGACTCAAACCGACCCAGAGGTATACGGAGGGCATGCACCCAGTGACGAGAGGTGTACTGAGGGTGGATGATGAGTCCATCTCTGATTTCAAGAAAGTGCTCTGCATAAAAGGACATCTTAGGGCGCAAACCCCCAGGAGGGTTCACCCAAGTAGTCTGAATGAAGCTCCTAGTAGATATCCTCCCGATGGACCTGTTCAACACTTGTTTGGTTGGCAAGAGATGAGTCGGAGCATTCAGGGAATACTTGAAAGGGGGAGACGATCGATCTAGATACCAACTGAATCCAACAAGGCAGAAGTCTCGGAAAACCAACAACGGCCCACAGCCTGGGCAATACTCACAGAGGAACAATAAGCGAGATACGGATACTTGTCCCGCTCATCGAAGAGATCACCAAACCTCCTGATACGGTGAAGAAAGGTTGATATGTCAAATATAGTCTCCAAACAGAAAGGTCGGGCTCCGAACTCTGCCAAAATAATATGTTGGGGACCGTCTGTTTGCATCTAATGAAGCAACGAAGGAGGAGTCTGAATCCTCTCAGCAGAAGCCCAATCTGTGTCCAAAAGGGAGGGCCCCAGACAAATGCACCCATAGAGAGAACAAAGTGGGGCGATGAGGGAGTTCATAAGAAACATCTTGGAGGAGATGTCCTGAAGTGGTGTCAAAAGCACTGTCTCTCGAGAATGGCAAGAGACCCATACCCTTTATTCACCCTCGGTTGAAGAGCATGCCTCATACTGAATCTAGGCCCTGAGAATTGGACTCCCAGGTAGGTGTATGTATTAGTAATTTCAACCTCCTGCCTCTTGAAAAAGAAATGGAGGTGTGATGTCCTCAACCCGTTGAAGACCATGACCTTGGTCTTACCTAGATTGACCATCAAATGCCGAAGATCACAAAATAAAGCAAGTGCATCAAGTTGTCTCTGAAGCCCCTCAAGAGAAGAGGCGAGTAAAACAATATCGTTGCAAATAGGAGAATAGAAATCAAGACATGGTGAAGAAGGCAACCATCCCCTTCCTAAATGTGATCCTAAAGAAAAGATTCCAGCTCATCAATATAAATGCCAAAGAGGGTAAGAGATAGGGGGCACCCCTGTTTAACCCCAATGGTGCTCCTGATGAAATTAGACAATCCGTGTATATATTTCTCGTTTTCAATAAATGGAGCGGCCCCATTCCTAAGCAGAGGGACCTAGTCCCAAAGCTGCTAGCATGACAACCCCTAATTTTCTCTTGTGACAAATTATTTCACCAACTTTGTATGTAATCATTTTTCTTTTAGTTTGCAGTAATTTTCTTACCGCATTGTTATCTTTCTTGTGATATTGGTCTATAAATATTGAATTTCATTCTCTGCTTTGTTGAGTCTTCCAATGAGATCACTTCCTAACTTACTAATCTTAGGGTGTATGGTAATAATCACCAATACGACTATTATCCTGAAAAAAAAAAAAAAATTAGATAAATTGAAAGGAATATTTGATTCCTTGACTATAATATCTTTATATTCACCGAAATATTTGAATATAGTCTCTAACCTATGTAGAGTATAGGTAGTACTCAGAAAGTAATTGATATAAGAAACAACGAATAGTCACAACCACTATCTTAGATTCATATTGAGGTTGAGTATAAGATGGGGCATTCTATTCCGTTTATGAGATGAGATCATCTTTGTAATGTGTTTGCAAGAGGATTTAAAATTCCACGGTAGGTTATTTTGTTTTATATCTTAAAAAAGGGACCTTTGTTTGCATTCTAGCTAATGAGCCTAAACTCTAAAACATTCTTCAAAAACATGTTCTTGTCTTGGTTATAAGGAATTTGACCACAACACAATAGTATTATTGTTAAGGCTTGTAAAGCAAAATCTTGGAAGTGTTATTGTTATGAATTCATACACTCTTTATGAAATAAGTGACGTAGACGGGGTGTGGGAGTCCAATGAAGGATGGCCTCAAACCTCGCAGCCCTCGAATGTGAACAAACCAATGCTTAACCTAAATAAAACAAGCATCGATAGATTGATGAAATGATCACAGATTTAAACGAAAACAAAGCTCTGCGATATCTTATTCAAAGAAATATCAACATTCGACTGATCACCAATGATTCAACCTTTACTCTTAGGAAGAGTTCTTTTTATACCTTTACTATCATCATAATTTAGTGAGCAATTATCTCCTCTCATGTCACAGCTTCTGCATTCTTTCTATTCACAGTGAACCTTAAGCTTTCATCCCTACTATGCCCGTAAGCATACCTCTTGGAGATGAATGGAGTGACAATAATTTGAGTCATCTTGGCCCTCACTTTGTTCAGCTTGAAATGTCTTCTTCCAACCCTTTGGATTAGCTTGATTCCTTGCTGCCAATATCCTGCAATCTTTGATAAAATGACCTAGTTTTTACAATAATGACAAGTAAGGTTTCTCTTGTCTTTACTTGTGAAGTTAGCTTGATCTTTCCCCTGAAATACTTGCCTTGGTTGTAAGTGCCCATTTTAAGTCTGTCTCAAAACTCCTGCATATAGTCTCATTTTATCTTTATGGGACAAAACAGCCCACTAATTCATCAAAACTTGTATTGTGTGTGTCCTTACATTCCTCAAGAGTGATCATAATATGCAGCAGTCTTTGTGTCAAAGATCTCAAATTTTTCCTTACTATAAAATTGTCTTCTATGGTTTCTCCATAAACCCTCATTTTATGCACTAAATCATTTATCTTTATGCAATAATCTCCAACTCCTTCATTGTTTAACATTATCAAATTTTCAAAATTCATTTTAGGAGTTTGGAAATTTGATTCTTTTACCTTAGCAGAGCCTTGATATACAGTCTCCAAGGTATTCCATGCCTCATGGGCATTTTTGCTTCCATCAATTCTTGGATAAATGTTTGGGTCTATGAAACTTTGAAGATAGAAAAAGCGTGTGCATCAGCCTTTTCTTCTTCCTTTTTTTGCTTTCTCCTAATCTTGAGACAAAGTATTCTAATTTGCTGTTGTCATAGTACAAATTTGAGAGAGTGAAGCAAAAGCGGGTATGTGGTTTCAACAGAAGCTTGGTTATTAACATCAGAAGGAGGAAGGATATTTGTGCTTGGATTAGTAAGAATTATAAAATGGGAACAAAAATAATATGTTTCATACTTTTCTCTGGGATCTTGATTTACTTTTGAAAACTCCTTGAAACCTCTGTAAAGGTTGGTTCATGCAGTACAATAGGAGAAGACTTGAATTTGAGCAAAAAAAAAAAACCATAAGCTCTAAGTCTGCATCCATGGTTAATGGTTTCTTTTCTTTTCGTCCCTGGATAATAATCCTGAAATATCAAAACTTCTATAGGACATTTGAACTCAAAACTAAAACTTTTGTACCAAAATTATTTGATGAAGCCCAAGAAGCTAAGTTATGGAAGGCATCGTTTGCTAATAGTAATAATATAATAGCTCAATCTATTGACCATATAGCACAATATTAAATTAGTTACTGTCTAAAAGTTAAATTTTCTCCTTGCAACATTAATGGGCTCTCTGCAAATTTAAAAAGGGGCTATGTAAACCTAATTTAAGGTTTTACAACCATGAGAATATTACCTATCCCCACCTCAGACTTCTCTTCACCTTGGACTCTTGGTGTTGTCTTTGGCGACTCAGTTTGGATTCTTCCAGCTGTACAATGCAATGCTTACAAAAGCCCTGGTGGCGCATCTTCTATGGTGAGTTACTCCACCAGCAACCTCTCTATAGATAGTTGTGCCTGCCCCCATCTATACTCTAGAGAGAGGGGGTTAGGGGTGGACCCCTTTCTCTATCTGGTGCAACCGATCCCCGAACTATAAAGGATCGGAAGCATCAGCTTAAGATATATAGAGAGGGGGTCACCATACAGATGGATTGGGCACCTATCGAGGGAAGGATTCATTCTGAAGTAAATATGATCAACCCACACAATACGTGGAGTTGTAATTGTATTCATATGAGAGGCAATGTGCATCAAGAATAGATAGTCAGAATAATAGAGATAATGTGCACATATAAGAGCTCCCAACTGTCACACCCTGCTTTATCAGATAAACTTTTCATTGCAATTTTGTATGTCATTGGCTTATGTATTGCTAGGTGGATAATTTATGTGAATTGCTTGTGATAATTAATGAAATCGTGCCTTGAATTTGATTTCGATTTACAATGTTATTGAATGAAATGTTGCATTTTCTCTTTATGTGAAATAATGAAATGAAAATGGTGCATATGAGTAAGCAGATTATGATTTATATTAACTTATGATTTAGAATTTGCTAATCCTAATAAATGCTTTAGTGTTGTGATGAGCATGTGTGTGTGCAAGAAAACTTCACCTCATGACAGAGACAGGGTATCGTTGGGAAGAAATGAATAGATGAGGAACCCAAAATGGTTTGAGGGACAATGCAAATTGGAAACGGCCCTCAAGTCATAGGAGATGGAGATTTTGTAATGTTTTTACCTTATTCTAATTGATATGTCAACACATCCCTGTTAACGTATTAAGTTGAACCAAGGAACTATTAATCCATGTAGCATAGTCTATAGGAGAGCATGATAGAGACCTACATAGGTTCCTTAGGGTCTGTACTTTGCCATTATTAGAATAATATAAATTGGTTAGTTTATAGATAGACTTTTCATTACAATTTTGTATGTCCCAGGCTTATGTATTGTTGGGTGGATAATTAATGTAAATTGCTTGTGATAATTGATGAAATATTTACAATGTGATTGAATGAAATGCTGCATTTTCTCTTTAGGTGATATAATGAATAGGAATTGGTGCATATGAGTAAGCCGATTATGATTTATATTAACTTATGATTAGAATTCGAATCCTAATAAATGCTTGAGTGTTGTGATGAGCATGTTTGTGTGCAGGAAAACTTCCCCTTGTAACAAAAGAAGGCTATCATCCAGAATAAACTAATAGATGATGAACCCGAACAATGCAACTTGGAAATGGCCCTAGAGTCATAGGAAATGGAGATTTTGTAATGTTTTCACCTTATTCTAATTGAGTTGCCAATATGTCCTCATTAGCATAGTAAGGTGAACCAAGGAACTATTCATCCATGCGACATAGTTGCTAGGAGAGTGTGCTTAATACCCCCATAGGTTCCTTCACCATTATTGGAAAAATAATAATTTGGTTGGTTTTATTTTAGATATATAAAAATAATCCATCTCAATTTGAGGCACATTGACAAAGTCTTTTTGCTGAATTTATAAAAGGAACAACTAATTAATTCATTAGAGCATGCATCTCTAAGATATTGGGGACTTGTCTGCCACTCTAGTGAAAAGTCTTTGATTGTAAGTAAACTGTAAGTCCAACTCAAAGTGGACTTACAAGGAATTTTTATTTGCGAAGATGCTATTAAGGAACATTATTAATAATCAACCAATTTCCTACCAAAGTGAAAGGAGGTTGACTGTGAAGTTTGAAAGATAATTCTTAGGCAAGTATCCCATGGAGGGGGCTGGTGCTCCTACTTTTATGTAGCAGGTGGTCCAATGAAAAGTAAATTTACAGAAACAAGAAATTTTAGAATCTTTTCATAAAAACAAGGAGCGCCATGTTTTTAGGAGGAAAGTTTAAGTAGATGGTAAAGAGGAGGGGCTAGAAGTTTTCCCCACCCACTTTTGTTTTCTAGGAACATATTATGTCAAATGTCAATTTATAAATGAGCAAATTTGATTTAAACTTTTATTACAAACTAAAATAAACTTTTTAAATATCTCCCCTAAAAAAATGTAGCATAGTCTCAAAAACTTTTATACTACGAGACCACTTTCACTATAAATACTTCTAAAATTATTCTCCACACCAGCTAAGAAAATTTAGAAGCCCCCATCCCATGGGACCACTTCCTTAGAGTAGAAGTAGGACACACACATCTGTCCATGAAAAAAAAAATGGAAGAATTTCGACTGTTGGGAAAAAATTGTTGCTGCCTTAGTACAAAGTTGAGACAGTGAAGCAGAAGCAGGTATGTGATTTAAACAGGAGCTTGGTTGTTAGCATCAGAAGGAGGTAGGATATTTGTGCTGAGATTAGTAAGAATTAAAAAATGGGAACAAAAAGAAATCCTTAATATCTAAGTCTGCATCCATGGTTAATGTTTTCCTTTCTTTCTTTCCCTGGATAATAATCCTAAAATATCAAAACTTCTATAGTACATTTGAACTCAAAACTAACAATCTTGTACTGAAATTATCTGTTGAAGCCCAAGCAGCTAAGCTATGGAAGGCATCGTTTGCTAATAATAATAATGTAATAGCTTGGTACCCGTTGACCATGAGGCACAATATTAAACTAGTTATTGTCTAAAAGTTATTTTTGCTGCCTAAAACGTTAATGGGCTCTCTGTAAATTTAAAACAGGGCTTTGTAAAACCTAATTTAAGGTTTAGAACCATGAGAATTTAAGAGGATGGTAAAAAGGAGGGGCTAGAAGTTTCCCCACCCACTTCTATTTTGTAGGAACATATTATGCCAAATGTCAATTTCTGAATGATAAATTTTGATTTTAAAATGTATTGCAAATTAAAATATAACATTTTTAAATATCTTCCCTAAAAATGTAGTATAGTCTCAAAAACTTTTATACCATGGAACCACTTTTACTATAAATACTCCTAAAATTACTCTCCACACCAGCTAAGAAAATTTAGGAGTCCCCTCCCATGGGACCACTTCCTTAGAGCATAAGTAGGACACACGCATCTGTTCATGAAAAACAAATTCGAGGAATTTCGATTGTTAGGGAAAAATTGTTGCTGCTGTAGTACAAAGCTGAGACAGTGAAGCTGAAGTGGGTATGTGGTTTCAACAAAAGCTTGGTTGTTGAGATCAGAAGGAGGTAGGATATTTGTGCTTAGATTAGTAAGAATTATAAAATGAGAACAAAAACAATAGGTTTCATACTCTTCTCTGGGATCTTGGTTTAGTTTTGAAAATTCCTTGAAACCTCTGTAAAGGTTGGTTCATGCAGTACAATAGGAGAAGACTTGAATTTGAGAAAAAAATCTTTTAACCTCTGAGTCTGCATCCATGGTTAATGTTTTCTTTTCTTTCTTTCCCTGGATAATAATCCTAAAATATCAAAAATTTTGTAGTACATTTGAACTCAAAACTAAGACTCTTGTACCAAAATTATTTGTTGAAGTCCGAGCAGATAAGCTATGTAAGGCATCGTTTGCTAATAGTAATTATATAATAGCTCAATACCTATTGACCATACAGCACCATATTACACTAGTTACGATCTAAAAGTTAATTTTGCTCCCTGCAACATTAATGGACTCTCTGTAAATTTTAAAAGGGGCTATGTAAAACCTAATTTAAGGTTTAGAACCATGAGAATATTACCTATCTCCACCTTAGTCTTCTCTTCACCTTGGATTCTTGGTGTTGTCTCTGACGACTCAATTTGGGTTCTTCCAGCTGTACAATGCAATGCTTACAAAAGTTTTGGCGGCGCATCTATTAGGTTTATAAGCTCAATATCTTTTTTTCGAACAAACGATGAACAGGGTCATTCTGGTGGACGAGATTAAGGTAGCAATAGATTTAAGGATGGAAAGTGATGAATTTGTTAGGAGAGAAGAAGTGGAAAGAGTCGTGAGGGGATTGATGGAAGGAGGAGGGAAGAAAGGCACGAGAGAAAATGAAAGAATTGAAGGAGAAAGCCAATGTGGTTGTAACCTTCAATCTCTCACACAGACCAACCTCAGATCCCTACTGTGGTGTGAGATTTGGGGGATGATAATTGTTGCTTGAGTATGTTATTTGGTTCTTCATAATAAATTACCTAAAGTCATGGTGTGGCAAATCCTACTACACTTTTTGGTATTTGCATTAATAAAAACGATGCTATTGTAAAGCTATATCAACTAATTTGAAATGAGTGATAATGTTTGCTCCAACTAGTTCTAACATAGGATGTAGATCTTGGTCGGAAGAAAATAGGTGGCCAGTAAAAAAATTGCTTCATAATAATCTCTTTGAAGATTTTCCAACCGTCAATAGTTTGATATTTTGTTGCAGCCAGTAGTAAGACATAAGGCTGCCAATAGGTAAAAGCATGATCATGCGTATAAACCAAAACAGCCATAAAATCTCGCAATATGCCAAAAGACTGAATCCAAGCATCAAACTTGTCCACGTTGATTGTGCAATCAAAAAATGGGAAATGGATATTTTAATGTCCAATTTAAAAGTAGGTTGGGAAACCGGGATCTCAATGGAATATCATTGGTGATTTTTGTTTCATGAGATGTTCGAACATATTTTTCATCTACTAAATAAGCTCGAGTTGAAAATCGTTATGTTGTTTCTGGTGGTCATGTAGCCCGTGTGCAAGGAGCTGGACCAAGTCAGGGTACTGGGTCAACACCTAAGGGGTTCACAGAACTGCCAAAAAGATCCATAAAAATAATATAGAAGTGCAATCAAATAAGATATCACACAGAAGGCACCTTTTTGTTGCTTTTCTTTTACTACATTTTTTTCCATTTTGGCTATTTTTGTGTTTTGCTTTGCTTTTCTTTTTTCTCTCAAAATTCATATCAAGGGAATATAAGGAGACGACTGAAAATGAGAATGTATTTGTTTCGGGGTTTCTGGTTTTTGAATCTGCAGCGGACAATCATGTCTGAACAACTCCTATGGTTATGAGCAGGAGGCAGTAAATGCAGTGTTAGGGATGGTTTGGATGTGAGAAATAAAAGTGCTGGACCTCAGTGTCAGAGGTGAGAGACAGAGGCAGCAAATGCCAAACACAATTTTGGCAGCAGTCAAAAACTATAGGGCAACAGAAAGTGATTGGGCCAAAAAGAGGCTCTAACACCAATTGATGTGTCTCTCTCACAATTTACAGCAAAATTAGGAAGCAAAAAATAAGCAAATAGCAAAGAGGACAAAAGAGAAATGTCACTAAAAGGATACTTTACACATTTTGTTAGCATGGACAAAATGGATTTATGATGATGGGATTGTGTACTGACTAGATAAGACCAAGCACATGCAGGAAGCTAAATGCTAAAATCTGAAAGCTAATTACATAAGTATTTACATGAGTGAACCTCATTGATGAAAGAAAGTCCATCTGATAAAGGATCTTCTTGAGGAGGTGAAACACTCAATGGAAAACATGTAGAATAAACAGGTAAGTCTACAAGCCTGGATGGATATTATGGATACTTCACGTTGAAATGTTTGGAGTTGGAAAGCTTCAGATATAATTTTAATTACTTCACACTACATAGTCACTCAACCCTGATGAAAGAAGACATATCTAATCAAGGATCGTCTTCTTGATACCGAGGCCTCAATGGAAAATATGCAGAATAAAAAGTTGATCTAGAAGCCTGGAGGAATACTGTGGTTACTTTTCTATAAATGGATAGACCCAGTGAGCTCCAGAGACCAGCTCAATTAACAAAAGCCTAAAAGTCACTCAATCTTGAGGATATATCTGTTACAAATCTTTTTGCCCCAACTGGTGTCATTATGTTCTTCTGTGGCTGCAATGCAATAGAAGTACTTTTGAAGTAGCTTCTAATTACTTAATAAGGTTGCATCTTAGTTTGCGGGGATGAATTTTGTAATGATTGAGAATAGATCCTCCAGTCTCTCTTTACTAGTTATCCGCCATCAAATTTCTCTGTCAATCATTTTGTATATATGCTATAGATTAATATTGCCAACTCCTTTTTCAACAAAATTAACTCAAGGCAGGCATTATAATTTTTAGCAAATCACACAAAATGAATAGAGATGCCCAACAGAAATAGACCACATAGGTAATCAAAAGGAATATTCATTAAAAAATCATCTGTTTTTGGTGTCTTTTCCAGGAACACATAAGAGAACTATTTGATCAGTGGCTACATAAAAGCACCAACTTTGATTCAAGATGGACCTAGATACCTCTTTGTTTATATGCTCAGGTCTCAAAGAATCTGATAAGTTAATTGCAGCTATGAGTAAATCAATTATTTCAATATTAACATACATTTTTATTCCTGTTGTAATGGAAAATTGGCCTTAACAAAACTTCCTTGAAAAAGACCTAATTTTTGTTCCAATAAATCAAACTCGCCACACATACGAGTTTTGACTGTAAGCACCCTATATTTTTCTCATTCCCGACTTTCTTGGAACTCAAACCGAGATCAGTATGTGTCCCCGTTAAACCCACTAAACCAACCAATAATAAGTCAAGACCAGACCTTTTAACAAGAAATATAAAAATTGTTGAAATAGTTCCCAATATCCTTTACTAGTCGGATCTTTATCCAAATATGCATATAGTTCCAAAACACAAAAATACTCAGACCCTACATAAGCAAGTAATCAGACCTTTTTGGAGGTTTGCCAAATATTAAAAGTTTGCATTTCCTCTCTCACCCAAACCATATTTATCAAGGGAGAGGATCTTTTCATATCAAAATCTTTAACATGAGGATTAGTGAATGATTCAAAACTCTCCACACCCAATAGTTTATGGAGTGATTGGGTTTTTCATTTGAATTGACAGGTGCAAATGAGCCTGTAAAGTGATGAAGGCACCTGCGCCATGCAAAAAAACATGAGTGGGCAAAGAGGAGACCGAACTCCTGAGCCCAAATCAAGATGTTGATGAAGCTGAGATGCTTACAAAAGAGACAAGCTCTTGAGTATGACAATAGATGTAGAGTTTTAAGCTCGATCTGTATGAAATGGAACTGCAGACATGAATCACTAAGAGCGAACTGCAAATGGGAGTCGAGCACTACAATGAAGAAGGAACCGGAGTTGCATTTTATAGAAGTCACAAAACATTTGAGCAATCGCAGGCCTGCAAGTATCCATGACTGCAAGTAAGCTTAACATAATAGGGTACGCCATTTGAGACAGCTGAACCTGCACTAAGGTGCACTGAAAGCACATCCGAGTTTGAATTGTTGAAAGACATGAAGAACATGAAGAATCGTTAAACACTCAAGTGAGAGATCTGACAAAAGAAAGAAATAACCAAGCATGCACCCCGAACCCAAGGCAAAGTGTGTGCAAGGAGCCTTGTCGGTGACTCAATCGGACCAAGGTTGAACGCCTTCACCATGGATGATGAGGGTTAGCACCTATGAAGTGAGAATTGCGACCTAATACGGAGAAACAACAAGCTCATAGGAGCGACTTGTGTCAAGTGTCAAACGTGGTGAATGAATCGATGCTCAAGTAATGAAGGAGAACTTGATAGATATATATGAACACAAGGATACTTGGTTGAGGTTCTAAGTTTGAGGCAGAGCCTTAGGTCAGTGGATACTTAGATGGAGGCTCATGTATCTACAGAGGGAAACTCAAATCTCACAAGATGGGACTAGAGCGAAGATGTGAGATGATCCATTCCCAAGCAATCTCGAGTCACAAAGTATAGACAGCTCATGCATGGTTTAGAAATACTCCTACAATGCAACAGAGAAGCTAGAATGGATCCAAAGAAATTTGAGGCTACAGAGCCTAAGCTAGGACAAAAGGTAAGTTAGTAGCCAATGTTTACTAAGGCAAAATAACAAGCAAATTGATGAATTTGCACATCAAGTCAAGACGAGTTCAAATGTTCAAGCTGCAAACCAGAGTCAATCAAGAGATCATGAATCGAATGAAAAGCTGAATCCAATGTAAACTTGTAATTCAAGCCAAGTGGTCAAGTTGTGGACCTGAGTCGTTCAGGAACTATGAGATCACAAAATGTACCACAGGCTCGAGCCAAATGACAAAGTGTAGGTGAATGGAATCACACAACCAAAGCAAGTCAAGATGAGCTTAACTTTTCAAGTGGCAGACCCAAGTCAATCAAGAGATTGTGAACCAAACAGAGAGCTCAATTCAATGCAAACTCACATGTGAGCCAAGCAGTCAAGCTATGGACTTGATTCGTCAAAGGACCCGGAGTTCATGAGCCATATCGCAGGCTCAAACAGGGAGACAAGCTGAAGGTCACACACAGAGTGGAGAAAAGTGATTGGTTCCCAATGAAATAGATGTTGTGAGTTCTAGTAGGCATCGAGGTGGTCAATGTCTAGCAGCCGATCAACTAAAGTGACTTTATATATTGAGTCGTATTAATTTTTTTGAATTAATACTTTATTTTAAGTCATAAAGTGAAAAAAACTTTATTCATGAATTAATTAAACATTATAACATTAAGTCATGAAGTCGCTGAAGTGGACTGACTCATGTCGAGTCAAGTTAGGTCCTAGGTTAAGTTAGGTCAAAAGTACTTATGTAAGTACTTAGGTCAAAAGGATGTGTGGTATTGTAATATGGATCTTTTCTCTCAGCCCTAGAGAGGGTTTGCTGCAATTTTGTGTACATATTTTACTTTCAAGATTTGTTAATGAAATACAAGCAAATACATGATATCATTGCTTTATTGGTTTCTAATCTTCTTTGTTTGGGAGATTTGTATTGCAGCTCATAGATAAGGAAATTTATCAAAATCTAATAATTTCATAATTATGTGCAAACCTTCAATGTCTACAAACTTTGTTTTGAAGCCCTTGCATGTGGACTTTGTACCAGGTACATAATTTGATGAATGAAGAGATTTTATGCTCTCAAGCAATTTTTTCTCATATTTCCATTTTCATGCTGAAGAAAAGACTTTTCACCTTTTCAGATTTAACATGAATAATCCAAATGATCTTCTGTGTTTATTCTGTTTTGGGTTTCTCCCCTTTATCTCCTGTCTATTTCCTTTCTGTTTTGTTTTATGTTTCCTTTGTACTTTCTAGTTGCAAGTACCAAAAACTCCAAAATACCCCTATCATACAATGGAGCTACCCCTCAAACACATAGGACTATCACCCATTCCGTGCTGATTTATCCAATGTTTCAAGCTTATGCTGCTGTTCATTGGGCAAGTCTATGAAACAATCGAAGAAACTACAGCGACATAAAATCTCTCCAACAATTCCTAAGTGGTGTCATATCGAATTGCTGTCTGTTAAGAACTTAAGGCAAATTCTATTTTAAGTCTTAGAGAAAGAGCTAATTGCTTCCCTCTTTGCATCCCTTTTACTTAATTCAGCAACCATGTCAAATTTTGGCATTTCACTGCATTATGAGATATGCAATTCTTAAATCAAACTCATTTGTAAAGTTTTCATTGTTTGAGGATCATAAATGAACTACTGAAGCACCTTTATGTTTTCATACATTTACATCTTGCAAGCTCTATCAGTTTTAAAAAATGAAAAGCTCTATAAATTAAACCGTGCATTGTTCCAATTACTAAAGGAAACACAAGAAAGTGAACCTTTGATATTCTTGCACAACTTCTTAATATTTTGCTCAAAAAGAGCATATAATTGCTTCCCCCTTCAATACATTTTGCTTAATTTCAAAACCGTAAAAAGAAAAATTGGCTTTTTACCACATTATGACTCATGAGAGATACAAATTTTAGGTCCAAGTAATTCGCAAAGATTTCAAGTTAAGAATCATAAACAAAATATCGAACTGTCTTTATGCTTTCAAAGATTTACATATTGCATGCTCTACCAGTTATAAAATATATATGCCAGCTGTAAATAAAATGTGTGTTGTTCTATTTACTAAGTGAAACACAAAAAAGTGAACTTTGATATCTATAAACAACAATTTAATCTCTTGCTCAAGGAGAAAGCATAAGCGGCAAGGCTAGTAAAGATATGATAGGTGAATCCTCCAAATGCCATCCAAAAATTGATCCTTGTTTGAATAGCAAGTCTCTCTCTGAAAGATAAAGAGGACTTCCCAGAAAAGTGTCATATCCAACACGGAGGGATCAATGTTATTCTCCATTTTTGACATGCAACATCTGATAACCAGAACCCTACCACTCAACAATGTTAGATATTGAAACTGAAATCTTCAAATACCAAACAGTCAGATAACAAAGAGGCAATCAAAGAGTTAATGTGAATTGAGAGTTGAGATGTTGTTGGTCCATTTAGTCCATAAGTGGGTTCTAATGTTTTTGAAGATTATTATTTTATTACTTCCCATGTCAATGCTCCTGCAAAATCTCTGGTCTTGTTTCCAGTTATCCTTGCACTAATTCACTTGTTACAACACGGCCAAACCTAATTCCAGAAAATAAAAACCTTCAAGAAGAGCAAAGGAAAAGACTACCATCATCGATTTTAAAATTAACCACTGTGCACCTAACATTGAAATTAACTAAATAAATCCAAAAGGCATACATTAGAGCAAGGACGGTGCTGAGAAAGGACTACCATCATCAAGTGAAAAACTAACCAGTAACCTACTTAACATTGAGATTAACTAAATAAATCAAAAAGGCATACGTTAGAGCAAAAGCAGATGCTCAATAACATTAGAAAACAATTGATAGATGTGACTTGGAAGACACAGAAATTCGCATAATTCCTCCGATAACAACAAATGTTAAACCGGATATTACAGTCAAGCACATACCAAGATAGATAACCACATTATAAATAATTCATAGAACAATCCTCTAGTCCTTATAATTTATCCAGAATATGTGAAAATAGAGATACACAGAGTATTAGAAAGGAAAGATATACACTATTTCAACAGCAACCTTGAGATTCTACAATAAGCAATCAGAAGAACAAGTTTTTATTGAGCATGGCCTATAAATGTACTACACACAGATATTAGGGAAAAGAAATATGTAAAGAAAGAAGAAACAAATTATATTGATGTCCACGAATGCCCAAAGTAGGTCAATGGGACTGCAACGTAAAACTACTTAAGATGCTACTAGTTCAAAGAGCCTACTAACTTCCCAAATAAATAATGACCCCAAGACTACGAATGATCTTGACCTACTAAAATTGGTCAGCCTTATTGACTAGATAGAAGAGAGATTTTACTTTTAAAGGAAGAACCATAAAAAGACAAATTAGGATAAGGATCTTAACAGAAATAGCTCTTCACCAAAATTCCAATAAGTATATATTCACCCAAGCTTTTTTTTATTCCTAAGATACAGAAGAGACTACTTTTACCACACCATGGTCTAAGGCACTAGAAAAGTTAAATACATACATACCTGCCCCAGTCACCCAGAATTGGACCTGCACCAGCTGCTCTAGCTTCCTGCCATCTTCAGTAAAGCCATATGCTATTGATCCAGTTCCAGCGATGAGAACACACCCATGAAGCTTCCTGCTGTTCCACTCTTGCCAATGCTGCAACAGCATCATTTTGGACATATAGTTGAACATTACCTGGAAAAATCTTTCTGTAGTAATTATGGAAGTCAGGTTTGTATGGAAACACATCTTAGAAGACAGAAATTGAAATCTTGCAGAATGATAAATAGAATTTAAATCCCAATTGTGCTGAGAAATTCTATTGGCTTCAACAATGTATTGCACTTGATAGGAAAAAATCAACTGAAAATCACTTTACAAGCTCAGGAGGTTTCGCCTGGTGACTGATATTGATGTTTGATATGATGTGTCCATGAAATCCGTCCATAGAACTACTGCTTCACTCTAGAATTTATACGATATACAATATATTAGATATCACTTCATACTATGGCTTAAATGCTTGTCAGATATTCATATTAGGCACTTAAACTAAAAATTAATTTGCATAAGGTTATACCTTTTAAAAAAAAATTGGAAGAAAATAGTGCTCAATGTTCTTGCTTGATCCGGAGATCAAAACAGTGGACATAGTTTCCCTAAATCTCCCAAGATCATTACAGGATGCGATAGTAGACTCCAAGAGCTTTTTGTCGCCTATAGGAAAGCGAAAAACGGACTCCGTGGGAGCAAGCTACCGTCTGCAAAAGATGCCAGTTGAAGGGGAGAAAATAGGGGCAACTAGCGAATCACACAGCAACATGTGGCAAAATAAAAATTGGGCAAAAGTGTAAAAATTGGTTTTATGACTCCGGTCTTTGACGCTCATTTTCGGATGGGTGGGCCCCGCTATTTACTTCCTGGGGGCTCTCAACCAGGGTCGACAAACTCTTTTTGAGGGGTGCCTTTGCCGCCTTTTCTTCGTATTCACATTGCCACAAATTTGTATAAATATGCGTTATATTGTCATTGCATTGTAAATATGGGATATTGCAGGGCATTGTGATTAATCAATCATTGTATGGGGACCGACCCAACTCGGTGAGTCACTGACCAACTTGGCGAGCCATTCATCAACTTGTTGACCTTCCAACTCACCACCTTACCACACTTACCTCACCACATCACTCGGCCATATCTCCTCAAACCGCCAAGTTTATATTTGGCTCCCTCCACGCCATACACCGCAGCCATCCCACGTGATCACCCAACTCCAACACGACCATATAAACTTAGCTCGGTCATTCCAATAAACAATGACCGCCACCGTGTGGCGTGCAACAATAAAGCGGCCCTAAGCCAACCAAACCCCACCAACCTTGCCCTTTTAAAGCACCGCTCATGCTTTTGTCTGCGAAGTATGTGGGATTTTGTTACCCACTATGGAAAATATGCGGTGGAGGTGGTTAGTGGGGGTCAACCCCCTAACCACCCAGATCCCAAAAATATAGCTCGCCACCACACCAAGAGAGCTCGGCGAGTTATTAAAAGAGCTCATTTTTATTTAAACAAGTTTAGACTGTGTAAAGTCCATAACAGAGCAGTATTGAAAAACAGCAAAATTGAGGAACTTGCGAGCAAAACCAGGTCTCGAGCAAAACTAGGAAGTTGCTCGAATTCAGAGATGCTCCTGATGGTATATTCATTCTTCTGATTTGGAGTTTGTATGCCGATTTTTAAAGCCTTTTGTGTAGCTTTTGTCGATGAACTGGAAGAAGAATCAATTGTGAAGCCAGAACAAACACAGAGAGCGAATTCTAACTATTTTCAGAGTTCATGGGTTCTTAGAGACTTCTAGCAGGTTTCACATGATTCATTATTTGATTTGTAATCTTGTATATGTAAATTGCAAATCTAAACATTAATGGATCAGTTCTAAACGAACCTGGGGGCGTAGGAATTCGAACCCCGTAAACAATCTTTGTGTTGTGTTATCTGATTTATCCTATCAATTTCTAATTATTTGTAGATTTTTAATTCAGATTTTAATGTGGATGCAAAATTTTAATCAATTTTGACAATTATGGGAAAATCAAGTTAAATCGGGTAAACTTGAATTTGAATGGCTTTGATCAAACAATGAATTAAGGGAACTTAAAATCAGTTTTGGATCAGTCATAATTCAATTTTTAAAATCAGATTCTGATCAATTTTGGATTAATTAAAGTCCTAAAAGTTGATGAATTTTTAAGGTCTTGGTAAACAGTTGAAAAAGTAAAGTATTTACTTGTGTTTACAGATCATGTTTTGGTATCAGAGCAGGCTGATTTGACAGTTTGATTGCTTCAGATTGTGCAGTTGGTTCAGTTGTGATTGGACAGGTACAAGTGCACTATGGGCAAGATGTCTAAACAGACAAAGCTCGAAGAACTTGAGGCATTTAACCGCCAGATCTAGGAAGAGAACTCTCTCCTGAGATCGATGTATTATTCCTTAGAAGAGGAATGTGAAAAAATGAAAGCAGAATTAAAAGCCAAGGATGAGCTCTTGGCAAAGTTTCAAACTAGTGATGAGAAGGGGAAAAACAAGTTTGTTGTACAATCAGGACCTTCCTCTCCCACAAGTACTATAAGTATTCTGCCAGTTGATGAATCTTCCCATTGTAAATCAATTGATGATTTTGGTAAATTTGAACAACATACTAAGGGAATAGGTTCAAAATTACTTTTTAAAATGGGATTTAATGGAAAAAGCCTTGGAAAAGAAGGCCAAGGAATTGCTAACCCCATCCAGGTAGAGGATAGGCCTCACCGTGCAAGTTTGGTGTACGAGATCTAATGGTGAAACTAAGAAAGGTGAATGCTCCATGACAGATTGAGACTGCAAAGGAGAAACCTCCACCACAGCCCACGAAAGGTAAAAATTGTAATGGGAAAAAATTTAAAAGCGTTGATTTTAAACAATGTAAATATTCCCATGTTCCTTTTGATTATGGTACACATAATTTATGGTATGTTTATCCATGCAATTTTTGTGGATTATCTAACCACTGTGTAGCTAAATGTTGGAAAAGGAAAGCATTATTGGGAAAAATTTAAAAGACCATTCTCATATACATGGTTGTAAAAATGGCAATCTGGGTAAGATTCCTAAAAAAGTGGACAATAGATTTTGTACCCATTGTAACAGAAAGGTCATGAGGTTAACATGTGTTGGAAGCTTCATCCGAAACAATAGTGGAGAGTTGTGGAAAAGGGAAGCAATGTAAAACCAACAGTTACAAAAATAACCCATGCAAATACCTAGGTATATATTGAAGAAATTAAACCACCTAAAAAGGAAAATTTGATAAAATTGGTGGAAAAGTAATTTCTTAATTTCATGTTTGCATAGCTAATATTGATGATTAGCATGCATTATTTTCAGAGCATTTTGTGGGATTCTATTGAATGATGAAAGGAAAAATTCCCATATTTTCATATTTGCTTTGAAATTTGATAATGGTGTCACCTGTAGGGAAGATTTGAGGGACAATTTTATCATACTCAAATTTTACTTCTCACATTTAAGATGACAAAATCCATTTTTATTATTGGTAGCAGAGTATGCAAATTCAGTGGGCATGTTTAGAATGTCTATTTTTGGAAATTTGCATTTCAATATTTGTTGATTTTCATTGTGCAAATATGGACACCATTTTGGTATTGTAATTAATATACAATCTTATTGTGTCCACACAAGGTATTTGCACATACTTGAAGACCCTTATTTTTAGGCATTTATTTGTAACTATCCTATGTGGTTACAATTAGTATGTACATTTATTGCACTAACAAACTGGTTTGCAGATTTTGCCTGGTGATCTTTTGCAATGGATAGCAATTTCACCATTTTGGGTATGCAAACAGTTTGTTTCTATCCTATTTACTGATTGAATATTGGGATAGATATTTCATTGGCAGATTCACATGATTTAGTTTTGACTCTTGTCTATTTTTGGCATGTGTGTGATCTAAACATTTTGGATCGTGATATTTGCAGTGGTTGACAATTTCACAAGGACAAGTGAACACTAGCTATTTTTGGCATGTAGTTGTCTTATATACGATATATTCTCGAGCATTGTTATGCAGGACACGTCCCGAGAGTTTACATCACGTCCCAGCACATCCGAGACGCGTCTTGGGACTTGGGACGGGGGCGGACATTTCCTGCCGTCCCCATTTTCCAAAAAATAAGGGGGCACATCCCGGGACATCCCCTAAAAACAAAGAACGCACCCGGGACGTCCCGGGTGCAAACAAGGTTTAGGGACTTCGTTGGTGACGTAGTGACGTCCCCAATGACTTTCACGCCAAGCAAAAGCTAAAACAACTCGTACTTTATCATTTTATATTTATTTTAACTTTTAATGCTTTCTAATTAAAAGCAACATGACCTAACCCTAAAAGCAACAAAAAAACTTATAAAAAGAGCATTTCACACTCATTCTAATCACACCAAGCAAGAGCAAAAAAAAAGAAGGAAAGAGCAAGAGTAAAAAAGAGAAGGCAAGAGCAAGGAGCAAGGTGCAAAGAGCAAGAGCAAGGAGGAAGAGGAAGAGCAAGAGCAAGAGCAAGAGCAAGAGGTATGTGCATACATCACTAATTTACTACCATTCTTTGTTTTTTTTTTTTTAATTTCCAAATGCAAAGTTGAAAGTGAAGGCATTGCATTTGCTTGTATTTTTTTCCTATTTGGATTAGCAAGTGATGGAATGAGATAAAGCATAAAGGGAGGGCATTTTTATTGCTTGTTTTTAATGTATTCATCACTATTTTTTTTTAAATTGTATTCATTGTTTTATTGTATTGTATAGTTATATTGTTTTGTATTTTAATTATTACAGCTTCAAAATGAGTTCCGATAGTGATTATCAAGTTGAATATGAGATTGAAATGGGTGTGCAAGGAGAAGGAACACAATCAGAAACACCTAATACTGCTACTAGTTCACAAGGGAGTGTGGACAAGTTCAGTTGCCCCTCCGAAATGTTAAAAAAGTATCCTAGGGGACCTTTTGATAAGAAAAAACCTTTGAAACAATTTGGTCAAATTATGCAGGGTCATAGGTCAAGCATTTCAAGGGGCACTAAAATATGGAAATGCAACATATGCTCATTATTTTGGTCAGGCAACATTACTAGGTTGAATGCACATTTATTGCACATTGCGGGGAAAGGTGTAGGCATGTGTGGACAACTATCACTTGAAGAGAGGTCAGAAATGGTGAGGTTATATAATGGAGATATGGTGGAAAAGGTTCCAGAAGTTCGTGGCCGTCATGTTAGTGGCACTAGCACTCCTAGTTCTGTGAGAATTAATATTGGTAGTGTTACAGGTGCATCTTATGAGGTGTCTGAATTGGATGCTTTTGGTAGTAGTAGGGGGAAGAGGAAGGTTGTGGCCTCCAATCCAGTTGTTGAAATGTATGATACAAAGGCTAGAGAAGAGGTTGATGATGCCATTGAAAATTCTTTTTTGCTACTAGCATTCCATTTCATGTTGCTCGCTCTCCTTATTTCAAGGAGGCTATGGCTAAGGTAGCCAAAGCAAGTGTGAGTTATGTGCCCCCAAGAGACACGAAGTTGAGAACCACAATCTTGGATAGGAACTATTCCAAGGTTAATTTATTGATGGAGGAAATGAGGTGCACATGGGTCTCTCACGGTTGCAGCATCATCATGGATGGGTGGAAAATATCAGACACCACCCACTCATAAATATCATTGTTTCATGCAGAGAGGGTCCTTACTTTTTGAGGGCAATTGATTGTTCAGGGAAGAAGAAGGATGCAGAGTTCCAATTCACCATTTTGCGAGATGCTATTGAGGAGGCTGGCCCTGCCAACGTTGTGCAGGTTATTACAAATGCAACTTATGTGTGTAGCGTAGCAGGTAAGCTTGTCGAGGCTCATTACCAACATATATATTGTACCCCATGTTGTGTGTATGCCATGAACAATGCACTAAAAGATATTGGAAAAATTGATTGGGTCAAAAATGTAGTGGTTGATGTCAGAGATGTGTAGATGTTCATCTGCAACCACCATACGTCATTGGCACTCTTCCGTATCTTTTCGAGGAAGGAATTCCTCAAGCCAATGGACACATGTTTTGCATCATATTTTATTTTGTTGGATAGGATGGCTAAGTTGCAAGAATCATTACAGTGTATGGTCATGACATCAGAGTGGTCTAGGTGGGATGGGTCGAAGACAGAGCAAGGGAAGAAGGTGAAAGCAATTGTGGTGAATGAAACATTTTGGATAGATGTGAGATATATCACATCCATAATATCTCCAGTTTTCAGTGTGATAAAATATGGGGATTCTGAGAGCCCTAGCCTTGGTGAGATATACGAATGTATTGATAGTATGCTTGGCCAGATGAAGGTTGTTGTTCGAGCAAGGGACCCCACCTTGGAGTTCTACCATCACCATATTCAGCCTATCATTGAGCGGAGATGGGAGAAGTTGAACACTCCTTTACACATGGTTGCATATGCACTAAATCCGAAGTGGTATGTTGAGAGGCCTGGCAGAGTTCTCCCAGTAGATGATGAGGAGGTGAGGAAGGGTTTCTTGAAAGCCCTAAAAAAAATGTATAATGCAGAGGATGCTTCACGAGTCAGAACTGATTGGCTCAAGTTTGCTTATCTGGATGGCTACAAAAAATCATCAAAGATAGACAAGACCACATTGGCACAAGAGAGTCCAGTTAGTTGGTGGCGATTGTATGGACATGCAGATTGCTACGTACACTTGTTATTAGTCTTCTTTCTCAGGTTTCTAGTTCCTCTGCTTCTAAGAGGAATTGGTCAACATATGGGTGGATCCACTCTCTTAAGAGGAACAGACTTACCTCTAAGAGAGCAGAGAAACTTGTTGTTGTACATAGTGTCTTGCGTCTCATGGATCGCAAGACACCTACGTACAAGGAGAGCCCAGCATTGCGGTGGGATGTGGATCCTGAGGATGCAAGGCAGATTGATGAAGATCAAGAGCAGCGAGGATTGGTTGATATCTCCTTTGCAAATGCAAATGGCGTTGATACAAATACTTCTAGTGAGAAGCGGTTCGCAATTGTTCCTTCGAAGAGCTCTGATAGCGATTTTTGAGTTGTACTTGTCACTTGTCATTTTGGTTATGAGACATGACATAATATTTCATAGCATATGTAATGTGGGTGTAGTTGTACTCTTCTCATGTTGATTATTGAAGAGTAAGACTAAGACTTGTTTTTAATTTTCAGCTTTACTATTTACTATTTAGTATTTAGTCTTTCATTGTCATGTTGAAGTTTTGAACATTGAATATAATATATATAGTTGTAGCATTTTGGGCCTTGGCTTATGTGATGAATAATTGGATTAATCATTAATGGTTTCAATCTTCAAACTTTCAATTTTAAGTCTTAGTTTATTGAATTATTCATGTTATATTTGTAAAATTAATAAATTATATATATTTTTATATATTTTTTATTAGCGTCCCCTTGTCGTCCCCGTCGTCCCGAAATTTTCAAAAAAATTGTCATCCCGAAACCCCGTCCCGAGTCTTAGGTAACTATGATTTTGAGTGAAATTGTTTTTACAATGATTGGCCTTATCACAGAGCATCAGATGAACACTTGCCTCTTTTGGCGAACAAGTGTCTATTTTTATCTGATCGATTGTTTGTGATGGCGATTCAGATTATAGTCACCGGGATTTGAGTTCACAAATTGCGAGAGATTGCGTAATCACAAGAGTATCAAGGACAATTGCCTATTCAAGCGCAACAATTGTCTAATTTTTACTGATCAATTTTTTATGATTAGCTAATCAACAATTTGTAGTGATTTAACCCATAATTCTATTTCGAATCTTGTATGTGTTTGTGAAATGCAAGAAGGTGATTAGCAACATTTGTGGGTGCAAAATAGCTTTTTGTGGACAAAAAGCCTTCCCAGTGGGGAGGAGTGATCCGAGATCAAAACAGAGACATAGGTTTCCTAAATCTCCCAAAATTATTACATGACGGTAGTAGACTTTTGAGAGCTTTTCATCGCCCGTAAGAACACAATAAATGGACTCCGTGGGAGCAAGTTATCTTTGTTAAGATGCCAAATGAAGGAGGAGATATAATAGGGCAGCTGGCCAATCACACCGCAACACGTGGCAAAATAAAAATTGGGCAAAAGTGTAAAAATTGATTTTGTGACTCGGTCTTCGATGCTCGCTTTTCTAGACGGTGGGCCCCGCTTATTTATTGGTTGGGGCCCTCGGCCAAGGTCGACACACTTTTTGAAGGATGCCTTTAACGCCTCAACCGCCGACCTTCCAACTTGCCACCTTACCACACTTACCGCACCGCATCGCTCGGCCATATCTCCTCAAACCGCCGAGTTTATATTTGGCTCCCTCCACGCCATACATCGTTGGCCATCCCACATGGCCACCCAACTCCAACACGGCCATGTGGCGTGCAACAAAAGGCGGTCCTAAGCCAACCAAACCCCACCGACCCTACCCTACCCTTTTAAAGTATCGCCCATGTTTTTGTGCAAAGTATGCGGGATTTTCTTACCCAATATGGCAAAAATGCGGTGGAGGTTTAGGGGGCTCGACCCCCTAACCACCCGATTTTTCATCCCAAAAATATAGCTCACCGCCACACAAAGAGAGCTTGGCGAGTTATTAAAAGAGCTCATTTTTATTTAAACAAGTTTTTTCTACAAATAGTGTAAGGTCCATAACATAGCAGTTTTGAAAAACAGCAAAATTGAGGAACTTAGGAGCAAAACCAAGTCTCGGGCAAAACTAGGAAGTTGCTCAAAATTCGAGAGCGCTCCTGATGGTATATTTATTCTTCCGATTTGGAGTTCGTATGCCGATTTTTAAAGCCTTTTATGTAGCTTTTGTTGATGAACTGGAAGAAGAATCAACTACGAAGCCGAGAACAATCATGAAGAGTGAATTCTGATTATTTTCAGAGCTCACGAGTTCCCAGAGACTTTTGGTAGGTTTCATATGATTCATTATTTGGTTTGTAATCTTGTATATGTAAATTGCAAATCTAAACATTAATGGATCGGTTCTAAACGAACCTGAGGACGTAGGAATTCCGAACCTCGTAAACAATATGTGTTGTGTTATCTGATTTATCCTAAGTAGCCGAAACGTTTTGGATACGGGAGCGGGAGCGGGGTATCCGATACAAGGAAACGGCAAAAAAAAATTTGACCCCGGATACGGCAATACAAAAACTATATAAAAATTAAAAAATATATAAATCTCGGCCTTCTAAAATAGGAATTTAATTATAAACCACATTATGTATATGAAAAACACGATAAAAGACAAGTTATACTATTAACTATAAATTTATATTAATGTACAAAGATATACAAAACGAATAAAATTAAATTTATAGTGTATATTATATATTGTATAAAATTAAATAATGTATTTTATATAAATGTATACAATGTACAGTATATTGTATAAGTTGTATATACCATAGTTGGAATACTCGCATAGTTGTATTTTTAATTACTAATCTGTCTACAAGCGATCAAAGCTCATGATTCTTTCAGAAGATTGCAAGAAGTTGCTTGGTCCAAAAGGTGCAAAAATGGATTTTATGAAAATAAGAAAAATATTGCCATCAATGCGTAGAGCTCGAGAAAATATACACTTTTAGAGAAAACGGCACCTGAAATGGAGCCACAAAATGAAAGTTATGGCTCATGCAAGTTTTTGTTGCTACATCTTCCTGGACCCTTTCCAAAAATGGCAAATTTTTTTCTATGCTTGTGTTTTCTTCACCAAAAATCCAAAAAAGGAAAGAAATGCCAAAAAGGAAAAACCGAATCCACAGGCCTCTTGCCGCTCCCTGCCCGCTCCCGTCGCCCTGCCGCTCCCTCCCGTACCCACTCCCGAGGCCCCTGCCACTGCTTTCGGTAACTTAGGATTTATCCTTTCAGTTTTTTATTATTTGCAAAAATTTAATTCAGATTTTAATGTGGATGCAAAAATTTTATCAGTTTTGAGAATTTTGGAAAAATCGAGTAAACTTCAATTTGAATGGCTTTGATCAAACAAAGAATTAAGGGAACTTAAAATCAGTTTTGGATCAGTCATAATTCAGTTTTAAAAATCAGATTCTGATCAATTTTGGATTAATTAAAGTCCTGAAAGTTGATAAATTTTTAAGGTCCTGTAAACAGTTGAAAAAGTAAAATATTTACTTGTGTTTACAAATCATTGCTATTATCCAAGATTCCAAACATATTGTTTCACAAGCTTTATTATCGTTGGAAAAGTTCTCAATTCGAATTTTATTTCTATTTCTCTTTCCCAATTTATGTAAGAAGCCTTACCACTCCACTTATGGAAAAAGTAAGAGGTGGATGAATTCAATCATCCTAACTTTGAGTTATTGGACACCCATATACAATCAACTTGTGTATATCCATCATCAAGCGTCTAGATAGAACCACAAAAACTTCAATTGTACTTGTAAACTTTCTCAAATTAGATTAATCATTATCATTAAAATCATAATAGCATGACTCTTCTCAGCTTGCCTGAAACTCACTAGTCACCGCTCATGCAAGTCAGTTTAACTCACTGAACCAGACAAGCTGAGATTCAACTTTAGGTAATCAAACTGTAGTAAGGCATTTACTTTCCAGTAGACTAATATTTTGTAATAAAAAGTTAGCTATGGTGATAAATAAAGTATTATTTGAATAAAATGATCATAGTTAAAGACGTTAGGCTTTCAAAGTCCATGACATTGAATAAAATGGCTTTGGGATAAAGCTATTAAATTATAACTAAGTTACCAAACGCTACTCCTAGGCCACCCGGCACGGGTATGGCTTTGATACGTGCCCAAAAACACCCTGAAACAGTTGGGCGGGTCAGGGTACAGCTGGGTATGTCTGCAGACATACCCAGCCATACCTTACCTACCCAACCATTTCATTGGCATTTCCAGGCCTGAACCAGGTTTTTTTTTCTACTTTAAATTTAATATATCATTACAGCAGAAATTACAGTTTTTGCAGCAGCATTATTCTACGGAAAGTACCAAATAGAAGCCATCATAAACAAGGACAAAAATAGCATGTATGAGATAAATGTAATAAACACCTCAACTAGATGTGGTAGGGATGATGCTTGTGCCCAGGTTCAATGAAATTATGAGTAGTTTGTTGTGGTTATTTAGCTTGTTTTGTTTTTCATATGCATAATATGTGGTTAATTCCTATTTATTAGGCTGGAATTTATATATTTTTTAATATTTATATATATTTTGTACGGCCGTATCCAACGCCGTATCCGGTGCCAAAAAAATTTGCCGTATCCACATACCAGATACTTCGAATCCGTAATGGTATCCAAAACGTATTGGTAACTTAAGAATATAAGGCTTATAGTTTATTATTAAGTCATTATTAGTTATGTATTAACTAAAGATCGGTTGTAACCTTCTCAACCATTTTGTAACTATCTCTTGCATGGTAAAATGACAGACACAATCTACAATGTGTGCATTCCAGTTTTTTCTTCATTCTTTCTTTGTTTCATCTTCTAACATTAGCATCGAGAGGATAGGGCACAAATTGAGGATGAACAAAAGTTGAAGAGGAGATAGTTGCACGAATAGTTGACGCCATTGCAGTGGTGCCAAAAGAAATTGAACAAGAAAAGCCATAAAAACACCATTCGAGGACACAATTTTTGTTGTGTTGTCGGATGAATTTGAGATCATTTCAAAGTGCTAGGACACGATAATAAGAAGTCAATTTTTGAAGGATTTTTGAGGGCTGGTCATGTAGTTAGGGCACGAAAATAAGACGTTTTCATAACAAAACGTGACAGACATAATGCAGCAGAGGAAAACGTGATTTAGGGCACGTTTTTGCAGAAAACATAGTCCATAATCACAAGAGGGAAAAATGTGATTTTCAAAGGTATCTAGGGAAAAACAAAGAAAATACAGTCACACTTTTTTTTTGCGGGCTATTCGATGCTAGGGTACACAACTTGGTGATTTTAAGTCACAAGTTGTCTAGGGCACAGAAGTCACCTAGTACAGTTCTCTTTCTTTGCTTAAAAAGATAAAAACAAAAAAATCAGTTTTAAAAATCTTGTTGCATTAATTTGTGGATCATTCTATTTTTGGGAAAGGATTATTTTCTGAGGTATTTTGTCTGAGAATGGAAATTCCATTAGACAAATATTTTGGCCTCAACTTTCACACCTAGAAAGTAAAAATTCAAATGAAAGACAAATCAATAGCCATTGTTGAAGATCCACCAAATGTTGTAAGTGGTGACAAATTTGTTGATGAAGAATATGTATTGTAACGAATCCCACACTTTGAGGACAGGAAGGGATATCGTGTAGATGAAACTCAACATGGATGGTTGTCCAATTAGTATAGGAGTTTCTAGATCTTGGGAATTATACTCTTACGAGGGTCATGAGACAACTTGATGGAGCATTGTGGATGTTGCTCAATATGGATGGTTGTCCAATAATTCGGAAGGTTTGTAATTCGGGAGTTTGGGGAGGTGGAATCCGAACTCGGGAACTACACCTTTACGAGGGTTACGAGGCAGCTTGATGGAGTTCTACCTAGTCAAAGAACTATTTTCAAAGAGAAAGCTTCTAAAGAATGTGTGACTCTGTTTGGTTTTGTTGTTTCAATTTTTTTGTCAATATGTTTGTTTTTGCTTTCTGTAGTGTAAGCCTTAAGAGGGGGTATTAGAATATAAGGCTTATAGTTTATTATTAAGTCATTATTAGTTATGTATTAACTAAAGAACGGTTGTAACCTTCTCAACCATTTTGTAACTATCTCTTACATAATAAAATAACGGACAGACAATCTACAATGTGTGCATTTCAGTTTTCTCTTCATTCTTTCCTATTCCATCATCTAACATTGTGCGGGATAATAGTTTTTTTAACCACCCAATTTTATCCAAAAGCCATTTTATTTGATATTAAGTTGTTACATTACCAAAAGATTAAGTGTTAATTATATTTGTGTACGGACAATTATTACTTTTTGTTAGTATCAGTCGGTTAGGTGGGATGTGAATGATTTTCCTAACCACCACACATGTCAGCCATCATTGTACTTATGTGCATGACTTGGATATTGCTTGCGTTCTCTCATGTGCATCCCTATGGATTTATGTTTATTCATTGCTATCTAATGTACTTTTCCTGCTGATGAGTACAATCAGTGTTCCATATATCTCGAGTTATTTTACATTGTATCTTTACATTGTCTATTTATACTAGAATTGTTGCTGCTTATTATTATTATTATTATTTCTTCTAGTTAGGCAACCTTAATTTATGACCTTGTTGCATATATGGCCCAGGTCAGTAAGGTGACATGCATAGAGGAGACATGTCCAACAAATAATTTATGGATGGCCAACTAATTATCTATGGGAAGAGATTTCGATCACACCAAATAAAATCAAGAATGATATTGTGGAGGTATCTATGGGAAGAGAGTTTGATCAAACCCAGTACAATCAAGAATGATTGGACGACCTTGTGGGGAGTTCTATTTCTTGTAAAATGTTGCTGTACAATATTACATAAGACAAGAAGCTGTAGACTTGAAGGGGACACCAGCCTATGCTGAAGACAATTTAAATTTCAGCGAACCTGTAGAAAGACTCGTTGCCAAACTGCCCAGATAATTGACCCATCATTACCTTATTCTGGAATACCTGTGTGCTGAGCAGCGACTAGAAAATAGCATGCAGCAGATCCTCCAGTGGTACAAGAACAGAATCTGCCAAGAGGAGCAATAGAGAAATGAGGAGCACAATGTCAGGCTGGCCAACAACCAAGACGGGGGTAGGGAGGTTAATGTTCAGGACTTCAAGAGGGGCACAACAATGAAAGCCCCAGAGGGGAAGAGTAGAAGTACAAGGATCCACACATCTGATCAAAAGAAGGATACAGAACGCAAGGCTCCCAAGGTAACCAAGAGATCATGTATTTCTATTTCCAATGTATACAGCTAAATATTCCTTTCTCTTCTTATTAATTTGCCTTATGAATATACTATCTAGGGCTATTGTGGGAGTTTTTAGATGCCCAGACTGCAGAGCATCAACCATGCAGTGCTTCTAGAAGTGAGCAAACTTGGCCCAAAAGCATACAAGAGACTTAATATTTATAACTTTATACCATGATAACAAGGAGATGCTTCTCCTGACCCCTAAGATGCATCTTAAAGAAGGGTAAGCATTTCTAGTATGAGAAAACCCAAACTTTCTTGCTATGTTTCTCCAAGTTTCCCAGACATTGAATGTGGGGCATGTTTCCAAGAAGGGGGAAATTCCCCAATTTTGAGGCAATGGTAGGGGAACGACAAAGTATATGTATATGGATTGGCAAGGGATGGAATCACTGCGACCTTGGTCAAAGGGTCAAAAACCAAAATAGATACAAATTTGAACAATATATAAGGTAAATGGAAACACAATCCTATTGCAGCCTTCTACAAGAGAGGTCTCATACATCAGAATGGTGTCTCACTTGGTGGTGACCTAAAAAAGTACCTTCAACTTCACAAAGATATATAAATAATACAAGAAAATAATTGAAAAAACATATTTTAAATATCATTATACATTCTAAAGAGCTGAAATTCAAATAATGACTACATCTATGACCTTTTACATTCAACATTTTAACTCTGAAATTTCAAATCCAAAATTGAGTGAACTACTAAAATAGGAATACAAAATTATAAAATGAATATCTGATGTTATATTATGAATGATCATAACAATAAATGTTTGAAAATACCCTCTTTTTTGTTTTTCCGAGTTTTTAATATAACTCTTAAATTGGGGGATGCCTTGATGTTTGTGGTACATCCTCAACAAATTGGAGATGTCCCTCAATGTCTTGGGGACATATGGATGTCGCCAATAACCCCTCCTTAAACAGAGAACGTCCTTGGGGTGCCAAAAGAATTCTGAAACATACAATAGACATGAGAAAAAAATTCAGCAAAAGGGGACGCATGGGAGATCCCTTCTGCGTCCCGAAACGCTCAAGACAAACCCAGCGGGCAGGGGACATGTCCCCATAAAATGCCGGAACTTTCTTGTTATCTCGTAGCACATCTTCTGTTGTTTCTTGCAGCAACACGCTAAGATTAAATTAAAAAAATACACATGTTGCTTGTCATTTCCTAACACAAAATTATAAAATTATATGTATATAGCTGTTTTTGTATTTAGGTGTCTCCTAATAACCCCTACACTGTCTGTCTCATGTCATAGGTACAGAAGACAAAGATTGGAACATGGGCGCTATTTTTCAAAAGACTCATTTCTGTGTGACTATGGTTTGCAACTTTGTATGCTATGGCTATCTGCTATGCCACAAGCACTTGGAGTGAACTAACATGGAAGGCATTAACTTGAATGAGTTAGATCCATCATCAAACTAGACTAGAGTGAAATGTAACAAATATTTAAAAAGGGGTACATTTGGTTGGAAGTAGAGAAAGCCGTGAAGGTGAAGAGAGATTCCGACAAAATGAAATTAAAAAAATAAACATGTTTCTTTTTGTTTCCTAATACAAAATTATGAAATTATATGTATATAGCTGTTTTTGTATTTAGGTGTCTCCTAATAACCCCTACACTGTCTGTCTCATGTCATAGGTACAGGAGACAAAGATTGGAACATGGACGCTATTTTTCAAAAGACGCATTTCTGCATGACTATGGTTTGCAACTTTGTATGCTATGGCTATCTGCTATGCCACAAGCACTTGGACTGAACTAACATGGAAGGCATTAACTTGAACGAGTTAGATCCATCATCAAACTAGACTAGAGTGAAATGTAACAAACATTTAAAGAGGGCTACATTTGGTTGGAAGTAGAGAAAACCGTGAAGGTGAAGAGAGATTCCGACAAATCAATCGATACAACATGGAGAACATACTCAAGGTTGAAGAGAAGTGGGTTGAGTGGCAATGGATCCTTTCCTGTTGTTTGATCATCTTACACATCTTTCATGACATGAATATCATTATCCATGAATTTTCAACTCTATAGACTATTTTGAAACTTTTAACAGGCTTACATTGAATCCTAGAGATACAAGTCTTAGGGTAGGGTTCACATTGCAAAGACGAATAGTCTTGCCTGATATGTTTCCCTCCTCTAGGTCATACCCCTGGCAAAAAGGGAACCTTCCATAATGTCTCTTGGCCCCTCTTGCTACAAAAAACGAAAAAAATGTGAAATAACTTGAGATCTCAAAGGTCAAAAGACCCCACCCAACCACTCCTCGCTCAAACATAGCAACCACCAAAATTATTAGAGAGTGTTTAAGGAGCTTCTTTGTCATTAGGAGTTCAACATCAACAGAGAACAAGAATAAAAGAGAATGTAAGTTTAGATCGCATATATTTGCAAGGAAAATTATCACACTGTAGAAGAAATTTGAGAGAAACCACCTCATTTTCTTTATAATACTTCACATGTATATATACCGTATATTGTACCCATGTACCTCTATAGCTTGATTTCAAAATGTTGTTACAGTCTACATACTCACATCTCATCGTGTTTATGGTTTACGTTTTCCTATTTGGTACTTATTTTGAAATGCATTGGAGTTTAATTAGATGTCTTTGAAATTCTTGTAGGAATAAAAAACAACAGATCTTTGGTCAAAATTCCAATATTTTATGAATTTTCAATTATATTGGTCTATTGTTAAGTCTTGGTTCTGAATGCCACGTCAATTTTGAATCTCGTCCTTGCCAAGTGCAAAGTGAGTCCAGTCTGGCTACTTTGTACAGACTACCCTAATTCTTCCTTCTAATTGCACTCCTAAACAAGGAAATCATTCTCGTATTTACATCTTCTTGCATCATTGAAATCCATAATTTAGACCTCACATGACCCACCAACTTCTTACTGTTTCATTCTTCATAATCGTGCAAAAAGAAATAGAGATGTGAAATTACAAATATTGGGGATCATAAATCAACGTACTTATAACGTATTTTGCAAGAAACGGAAAGAACCCCTTGTTTCAGTACCAAAATGTTTCGTGTCCTGACCCTAGTCCTGGTCTTGGTCTTAAGGGGATCCAATTTGAAAATGCACGAAATGTCAGGTTGTTACTCGAAACACAACATGCATTTCCGAGTCATTTCTGTGAACATCACTGCAGTTTCGAGCTATTTCCAGAACAGATTGGCAAACTAGAGTGGGTCAGACTTTAGAAAACACCAAAAAAATACAAACACTAGACTAAGCCATCCCTAACCCCACCTTAACATAACTTGCCCCTTCTAAAGCCTAAAACAATCAGATAATGTTAAATCTAAAAGATAAAAGAAACATGTCACTTACTTTATTCTTACAGCCTACCTCACCAGCTTCAACTAGCTTAAGGCTCTCTATAGCTCCTGCAAGGCTGCAACTACCTCACAAGTTCCCACTCGTTGCTCCTTCAAATCTTTTGTTGCAGCAAGGAGACTGTCATTGCCTGCAAATATGAAACTTACAGTTGATTCTTCAACAATCTCTCATATCGACCAATACGATGATTTTTTGACTAGTTTTTACTATGAAAGTATGATGTGTTTTAAGCATATAAATGTCGGGCTGTTCCCGAAACATCATTTGCATTTCCAAGCCGTTTATGTGAACATCCATGTGTTTTTGGGCCATTTTCAGGCCAGAAATGCAGAACTACATGAATCAAACGTTTAAAAAAAAAAAACCAAACCCTGAACTAACCCATCCCTAACCCCCTTTAAAATAACCCACCCCCTAAACCCTACAAAATTCACATAACAAACAAAAAACATAACACTCATTTCATTCCTACAACCTACCTCACTGTTGTTGCTGCAACTACCTCAAGGCTCGCTATTGCCGCTACAACCACCTAAAGGCTCTCTACTACTGCAACTATCTCACAAGTGCCCACTCATTGATCCTTTCACTCGTTAAGATATTCATTGCAGCATGGAGAGAGTAGCAACCTACATGTTTTATGCTTCAAATTGATTCTTCAACAATCTCCCATATAGAGCAATATGATGATTTATTTGAGTATTTTTTGACTATGATATGATAATGTATTTGAACATATAACTTTGGGTTGTTCCCCTAAAACATCACATGCATTTCCGAGTCATTTTTGTAAATATCCCTGCATTTTAGGGCCTTTTCCAGGATAGATCCATGGACCCACATGGGCCAGACTTCAAACTATACAATACGCCAACCATCTATGGTTGTTCCTTAGTCAACTCAAGCCAACACCCATTGCTCATTCGTATTACTCAATCGAGCCCAACCCCAACTAGACATATCTATATGGAGATTATGGGAACCTCCTATCAATTGAGCCCAACCCCAACTATATATGTATATATAGGGATTACGCAGTCAAGGCCTAGTCGAGTCGAGCCACTATGTAGAGTAGGGCTCATTCTTCAGTCAAACGCTCCCCAAATATATAGAGAGGGCGGGTGAGTGCAGATATAATCACTCAAAGCGAGCGAGTGCCCATAGAGAGAGGGAGCCCTCAATTTCTGCAAGCACCCTATAGATCTTTATGGCGAGTGGTTCGCTACAAGATGATAGGTAGGGGCTACATTATATATATATATATATAAACCTATACTAACCCATCCCAAGCCCCGCTTTAACATAATCCATGCCCCTCTAAATCCTCAAACAATCACATAACAAAAAGAAAAAAGAAACATAACACTCATTTCATTCCTAAACCTACCTCACTACTGATGCTACAAACTGTGTCACAAGGTTCGCCAAATATTTGGAAAAAAATTGAAATTCACCTATTTTTATCCGGGCACCAAAAAAATCACCTAAGTTCTCCGATTTTTTCGTCCTGATTTTTATCGCATGTTTGTATCCTTAGTCTCAAGGGGAGCGATATTTTTCCCTAAAATTCAAAACTTGCTGTATTTTTAAACCCTTACAAAGTTCAAATAAAATCACTAAAGTCAGCCAAGAAAAATTGTTGACAGAAAACACACTTAAATTGGAAGAAAATGTGGCAAAATTTTGTGCCGTAGCTGTGTGTTCTGTGCCTGTGCCCCAGCTGAACGTTTGAACTTTGGAAGCTGAAATTGATTTCTTTGCAAACGAGACACTTGTGCCCTAGCTGTGTGTTCCATGCCTGTGCCCCAGCTGAACGTATGGAAGCTGAGTTTGATTTCTTTGCAGTTGAGTCACGAGCTTTTGAAGGGACTGACCAAGTGTGGAGCATTCATTGGAGGCTGTAATTTGTTGTGTGATTCGTGAGCTTCCTAAGTGTAGAGCCCAAGACATTGTGTTAAAACTGTTTGTGAAAATCTTCAACTATTTACTCTACGATTTATCTTTTGTTTCTTATTTTGTCTTTCTTGTTTTATTTTTTATTTCTGACTATTTTTTTTTTTTTGGTTTTATTTTATTTGTTATATTTTTTTATATCTTTGCAGTTTTTTTATATTTCGCTTATATTTTAAATTTTGTTTCATTTTGTATTTACTTTGATTTTTTATTTATCATTTATAATTTTTATTTATATTTTTGTTTTTATTTTATTAAGATTTTATTTTGGTCTATATTTTATTCTTCGAACTTAATGACGATTTTTTCGAACATTATCAACTATCAAATTCAAACCAAATTTTATCGTTGTCAAACTCAAACCTTGTGACTTAGGCTACAACTACCTCAAGGCTCACTATTACTGCTGCAGCTACATAAAGGCTCTCTACTGCTCCGAAACTATCTCACAAGTGCCACAGCCTGCAAGTTTGAAGTTTTATGTTGATCCTTCAGCAATCTCTCGTATGGAGCTAAATGATGATTTGTTTGACTAGTTCTTGACTATAATACTATGGTGAATTTTAACATATAAATCATAATTGATAAAGCTATGACATTGTGTGATTTTGGACCTTTGATGCACAAAATATTAATAATTTGTTTGGTTTTGGTTATATTCAAATGCTTTATCTTTTTACAAATGTTTCCACATTGTTTCGTATCCAAAGTTTCAGGAAAATCAACACTCAAAAGTATCTGTATGTGTACCCATACCCATACCCCTTACTTATAACACATCAAGTAAGATACAAATATGGGCGGGGGCTTCAATCAATCAAGTGCTCACAAATTGTACAATCAATATCTTTCATCCAGTTTAAAAATTCAAGCAAAGGATTTTAACAAAGCTTTCAACCATTCCAGTAAATCTTGAATTTTCTACTTGGGCAAAATCTTTTGGCTTCAATGCAAAGGGCAATCAAAATTCCATCAATATGAACTAAATGTGAGCAATAGCTTTAATCTCCAGGCCGTGATCAATATGAATAGAAACTGATCTTCTAAGATCTATTATTGTTCTGTATACTTTGTAAATCCTTTGGTACAGATCCAGATATCATCTTCCTTGTAGGTTTCATGGACTTAAAAATACAAATATTATGACTATCAATAAGGATCATTGGAAGATCGTGCTTAGCCATGTTCTTAAGGAGTATCATGTGCTATTAGAAGTTCTATTGGTGCTAAAAAAATTGATAAGTTTAAGAAGAAGAAAATCAAGGTCACCAAACACTTGGATGACTTATGCAAGATGTATTGCTCTCCACCCTCCTATTTGTCAATGATTTCATCCTTTAGCCTTCTAATCTCTAGAACTTGTAGTAAAACGTAGAATCATTGCCCCTCCTATGCAACAGGGAAGAGTTGAGAGTCAAAAATTAAGAAAACTAAGGTTACAACTTTCGATAGCACTAATGAGATATTACCAAGACTTTACTCCGCCCTTACACTACAGATATATTATCAAGACTCCACTGCACCCTTAGGGGACAAGTTCGCACTAGTCGTTCCACCTATTTAGGAGTTAATCCCAGACACAATGTTTAGGAAGAGACTTGCCTCTCAACCTTAGCTTTGTACAAGGTCACGCCTTTTTCTTCAACAATTCTTAGATTGTAACTTTGTAAGTCAAAGATCTCAATCAATACCACAAACATGACAAACAATTGCCTTATTCCTAAGGTTTTTATTTCCATCATTTAATATGTCAATGACATCATTTGTTCCTGCTCTGCTCCAAAAAGGTATCGATAAACAGATTGTTTGGTTCTCTTTCATGATAAAAAAGCATTCTAGAATTATTTTAGTAAAGCTACTGTTATTTCCTTCAATAACAACAAGGATGTGCCATCAAAAATCAACTTTATCTGCAAAGGCAAGAACTGGAGTCTAGTTTGCAAGCCCAGTGTTTAGTATGGTGTATGCATCTGTTATATTTTCAGTGAATAACACTTCTGGATCCACTTCAAGATATCAAACTAAAATTTAGCTACCATCGGAATTTCTGTTCCTTGTGGATTTGAGATTAGATGATCAAGTTTTGGTTGTATGCAGTGGGCATATGTATTCACTGAAAAGAGCCAAAGTATTATAATAGTGCTTGTGGGCTAAATTCTCTTGTATAATCTATTGTTCTTAAATTACTGATCACTGAAATAAGGTATTGTCCATACCCACGCACATGTAGAATCTATACAAGGAGTGATCTATGTGCATACCAAACAAGAAACTAGCCCTTGACCAAACTAGAGGTAAGGAATACCCTCCACTATTGACCACAAGTGAAATGAAATTTCATACCTTAAAATCTATGTTCCCTCACGGTACTACATAGTTATGCAGAAGAGGTTTTCAGACCCACTATTTCAGTTACATTCCTTGAGCAGGAGCATCCGGGTTCTCATGCAATCTGCATCAACCAAAAACAATTAAGAGTAGTTGTTTTCATGTTTTGCGGTATCTTCTACAATTCAGAACATCTTTCAAAAGTTGGCGCAAGCAGTAATTCAATGACGTAACGTAGAAATGTGTTTGTCAGCAGCAAAGGTCATACGCGAGAAAAGAAGGGTCAAGATGCATGGTGGCATCTTCACGCTATGCATACACCTTGAGAAGGATGGTGCAATGCTTTAGATGCTTGGCACCAGGTTTGATCACTTGGCACAAGATTGGGAAACTCAAATAGTTGAAGACTTTATTCCTCCCTTGTCCTCGTGCACGGTATCACATCTTTTGTGCAAAATATCATGTACTTCACTTTCAAAGGTTTGCGTTATCACCAAAGATTCATCTTGACGGTGTGCATCTTCTCCTAAAACCCCAAGCCATTGGAGTCCATTCAGGCAAACACGCAAGGATTTACTTGAAAGGCTTGTGCATAGGAGCGTAGCATGCATGATCTTTGGGAGCATGAGTATTTGAATTAAAATTGATTCACCTAACTAATGATTGTATTTGTTGAGCCGGCTCAAGTTTCTTTGAGTTGTATTTTGACTGTAAATGCATTAAGGAATATATGGGTCTTATCTTGTATAGGGATTGTGACACATTCAATTTAGGAGGCTTTAATAAATGTCATATGTGGCATGTAGCTGCGAGCAATATTGTAAGTAGGTGGTGCTTGGTTCTATAAGAACTCGCCCTTACGCTTGAGAAAGGCAGTTCAGTAAGTTAGAAGGTAGTTCGGTGGTGCTTATTGGAACTCATTAGAATTGGGTGGTTTTAGATTAATTACTATTGTAAGTTGATGTAACAGATCGCGTAGTGTTGTGATTGTTGTATCTCCTCCAAGATTGTGTAAACACTGTATCTGTTTGTGATCAGTCTCATGTTTTTGTAATCTGTGGTGCTTCCCCTCGAAATCAAATAAATTGTTGCTTAATCAATGGTTTCTGTGTGTGTAAGGCTACAAGTCAGTCAAGAGTCGTGTTGGTGCGAAACACTGTATGGTCTAAGACTGTTCTTAATTGGACTCTCTAACCACAGCTGCATCAGTCCAGGGGAACACATCTATACTGCTGCTACTTTAAGTGTTTGATATAGCAGTATTTCTAACTTTATTCACAAAATAGCCAATTATTAGCTCTTATTGTCTTATCCTACCAACAATTTTGAGCGATTATTGGAACCTCTAACAACAATTTACCTGTCAATACCAGACTATTAGAAATAAGTGTTTCCTCGATGGCAAAAAGTAAATAACAGCAGACCTACGAACCTAAGCCACTGGATCATCCGATGCTGGTCACTCACATGGTTGACACCAGAGACAGCCAAGCAAACTGCTCGAACAGATAAGCGACTAAAGCCAGCCATCATGAGTGCCTCCGCCATAACCTCCTCCATTTCTTTTCTTGCTGCTGTTTCTGCTTTGAACACAAGGAGGCATTTCCAGTTAATGACTACTAAAGATTACATATAAACTTATAAACTAAAATTATATCACATAGCTGTGTTCTTAAAGCTATATTTGTATCACTAAACATTAACAAGTTTGAGAACACCCTACTGTTTATTCTGCACTCACAATGGATGCACGAAGTTGAAGAGAGATAAACAAATTCAATGACTACATATACAAATGTATGAGTGCAATAAGGCAAACTTAACAAGATGAAATTGCTGTCAAACAGATAGAAGCACAATAGAGAGCACACTTGATTAGAATTGTCTCCAATATTTTCAAAGTAATTCTAGACCTTTCATTGCCCTGAACTATTTCAGATCCCTACTTTTCAAATGGTAAGAAAACTATTATTATATGATTTACATTCACAGGAATACATTAGAAAAATAAAGCCCCGAGGGAAAGCAAAAAGCCACTGACAGCTCTGATTATCATGCACATCAGCCATAACACATCGCCTTAGATACCCTTATTCAATGTGTATGCCAGGAAACTATAGGCGTCCTACACCAGTAGGAAAACCTGCCTATGCAACAGCCAGCACAACAGACATCGCAGCCACCAGACAGTCGTGAGCAGAAGACAGATGCATACCAAAAGCCCACAAAAAGGGACAAGTAAAATAAGAAAATAACTATACTATTAAATATCACATTCTCCATACCACTATAAACTGCAAAGTTTCAACCTCTGGAGAGCATCTTCAAAGGAAGTTACAAAATTCTTCATTGATTTTTTTCTTCATCGGGAAATGGTAATTGCACCCACGATCAAAGTACATAATGGGAATTTCTGGTGTTTAAATTCAAAACAACCACCAAAGAAGCCAACTCCTCCTTGCTAACACTATTTAATGCTTTGTAAGGAAAAGGGGGAAGGAAACAATACTGAACACATAAAAAAGGCGATGCACCAAGACAGATTTGATCATCCCGCAAAGGGAAGAATAACACAGAGCAGATATTATCCATTAATTCAATGTAAACAAGCACAATCAACCAACATTACACAGGAATGCGTCCCCCATCTTGGCACCATTGCGGACATCCGAGATGGCTCAGAACGGGAGGGACAAGGTGAAATGACCCTCCAAGTTCCCAATACACAGAAAAAGCAGGGGTGTGCTCCCTTTATTTGGGGGATATTTCAGGGACATCCCACCTATTTTGTAGGCATCATGGATATTGCGACATCTGTGGGGCGGTCAAGGGACATCTTGGGGACATCCCAATGTCCATGATGTCTGCAGACTTAAAAACACAAGAAATTTAACAAACGTTTTAAACCCCACAAAAATAATTAAAAAACATAAATAAGAAACCCTAACCCTAAAAGTGAGCTTTAAACTTATAAAAGAACCCTAAACTATAATTGTCAATCACACTCAAGCAAAAAGAAGAAGAGGAAACGTAATATCCCCTTCCCAATTGAAGACCTTTGGCCTATTTTGTCAACCTGACGGCCAAAGGGTGATCACAAGGGTGGCTTAAGTCACAATAAATTAGTATTAAGTGCCTAAAAAAAAAAATTATTAAAACACTTATATTAATTTATTTGGCTTAATAGAGAAAAGCACTTATAAATAAAAGTTGTAATCTCTAGAAAGGTGCAATTTGCCTTGAAGGGCAAATATTATGTTATAAGGGTCTAATTATATGTTGTATCCTTCCTAGGGAGAATGGCGACTTGCCTAGAGGAAGGATAATGGAAAATTAGAAAGTAAAAAGACCCATGCTAATTTTTGTATTCCCCCTATGCAAAAATGCGACTAGGCCTAGGAGGGAAACTTGCATAGAGAAAGGCATTGCAAGCTGATTGGATGTAAAAAGGGTCTCTTTTGGGTCTCTTCTTGCTTTATAAGGAGAAGTAGACTTGAAGGAGGTCATTCTATGATCATTCTATATTCTGAAAATAGCTTGTAAGCTGAAGCACTTGTTGCTGCAACTTCTGAGGACGAAAACCCTCAAGAAGAAGAGTGAAAGGGGAACGAAAACTCTCCTTTGAGCTCATATTTTGTATTGGAGGTCTCTAGTCAAATCTGGTTATTGAACCATTATTTTATGTACTGCTGGAGCGACCCAGTTTGGGTAGATTTGGCATATTTGAAGGCTCTAAAATTCTGCTATTGTGTGGCTATTGTGTGGAGTTCAGTTTCAGGTATTTATTATACTGTTTTGGGAGCATTTTGTTGGGTTTCAGACCCTCCCACCACTACTGTAATCTCAGATCTGATCTGCATCATTTCATCAATAGAAATCAATCTTTGAGGAGCTCAAAAGTGGTATTTCTCTTGCCATAATTTTCCTTAAATCTTTGCTGTCATTAAAATCTGAAATCAGTTCTGTTTTGCATCCCTTATGGTATTTTTCATCCATAATACCAGTCACCATTTCTGGATAATTCATTGCAGCTGTCAAGCTGAGTTTTGCAAGGTCTGATATATCTGTTTTTGGGCTGAAATAGTCTCATAAATTTCTGCATTTTGTTTGGGGAAAGAAGGGTAACAAATGTCACTTGTTTGGTGGGGGTTTCATGTATAAACCTAGTCGCTTTTCCCTTAGAAAATTCAGATCTGCCCTAGCTTCAATTGCTATAACCCATATAAATCTGCTTTTGTGATTTGAGATTGCTATAAATCCAAAGTTGGTCAAATTGTCCCATTTGGGGATATTACAGGAAATGAGAAGAAAGAGGATGACACGAGAGGAGCAAGCATGGGTGTTTTCGGCTTCAACAAGACCAAGAGGGATCTGCTTCTCATATTCTACAGGTATGTGCATTGATCCCCATTTGGCATTTCTATTTGTTTTTATAAAAACGTGCATGCTGTTTACAAACTCATTCCATTTTGTATTTTTTTTTTTTTCTGTTGAAAATAGAAAATATTTATTTTGCTGTTTTTAAATTTTTGCAGTCCCAAAATGAGTTTTGATAGAGATTATGAAACTGATTTGCACATTGAAGATATGGATAGCAGCCCTAGTGGGTAGACCAAGGAAAAAGGGAAGAGATGGCGCAAACTGGAAATAAATATGTAAGGCACCATTCGGCCAGAAGAAACCTTTGAAACATTTTTGTAAAAATAATTGATTTCCCCAAAATAGGCATTGGAGAGGGGCTAAATAATGGAAGTGTAAAGTTCGTTTATTGACTTGGTTGGGAGGCATCACTCAGGTGAATGCACCTTTCCTACACATTCCATCAAAAGGGGTTGGGATTTGCATGAAAATCGCACTTGATGAGGAGATATCATGGAGATATCATGGACAACATTCCAGCAATTTGTGGCACTAGCATCCGTTCTAGTTCTCATAAGACTTCTAGTTATTTCTCCGATGCTCCAACAGTTTCACGTTTTGACGTAATTAGAGCCTAGAGGGAAGGAGGAAGGTCATGGCCCACAATCCAATTGTAAACATGTATGACATAAAGGTTACAATGCCATTGAGGAATTCTTCTTTTCCATTGGTATCCCATTTCATGTTTCTCACCCTCCTTATTACAAGGAGGGTATGGCTAAGGTAACCAAAGCAAGTGCACGTTATGTGCCCCTAGAGACATGAAACGAGGATTACAATCTTGGACATGAACTATTCCAAGGAAATTTATTGATGGAGGAGATGAAAGCCGCGTGGGTCTCTCATGAATGCAACATAATCGGGGATGGGTGAACGGATATTAGACACCACCCCACTCATCAATATTAGTCTCCTATAAGAATGGACCTTACTTCTTGAGAGCAGTTAACTATTCAAGAAAGTGCAAGGATGCAAAGTTCTAATTTCATATTTTGAGGAGGTTGGTCCGTCCATGTTCTGCAAGGCAACTAGTAAACTAGTTGAGGCTAACCACAGGGACATCTTTTGGACCTGTGTTACTTCATGTGTTATGAGCAATGCATTGAAGGGCATTGGCAAAAATGATTGAGACAAAAGGCGTTGGCCAACACTAGGGAGGTGCGGATGTTCATCCGCACCCACCACACATCATTAGCACTCTTCTCAACCTTTTCAAGGAAGAAATCCCTCAACCAAATGGAAACCCATTTTGCATCCTACTTTATTTTGTTGAATATGATGCTCGAGTTGCAAGATCCCCTGCAACTTATGATCATGACACAAGAGTGGTCTCAATGGGGGCAGTCCAAGACATAGTAGGCAAAGAGGGTGAAGATAAGGGTGGTCAAAGGCACGTTTTCTCCTTCTCACCTATTGATCGTAAAGCCACTCGATACCACTTGTTGTGTGCCCGCATGCAAAATAGGCACAACTACTCAAAGATTAAATATGGGGACACCTACACACACAATAGATGGATTGCACCTACGGATCTAAAACAAGGAGTGGAGGAAAATGCTCCAAATGACGATGAGTTTGTATTGCTATTAGAAATAGATGAACTTTAAAGAGGCTCACAATGCCACTTCATAACCACATTGACAAGATACAATAACCCGACTTGTAGTTTCTCATGCATACTACCACCTATTGGGGCCATGTCCCCACCTAACATATACAAGCTTTACAACATTACAAAAATATGAACTTGTAGACAAAATAACTCATTATAATAGGATAACAAAATTGTTGTGTTTAATAACACAACATAACCCTAGAAGTATTCTTCGAAGGAAATCATATAAAAAGGAGTGGGAGTACTTGATATAGTTGGAGAAGACATGTCTCCTTTTGTGTCCCAAAACCTCTATCATTTTAGCCCTCTCCTCAAGTGTACTTTTTCACAACACTTAACCCCATGCTCAAATATGTGTGGAAGGTGTCCATTAATGCTTGGGAGGCTCCCACTCCCATCGTGATTACAAATATTGCATCTAATATGATGAATCCCATTGACTTTTTTTCTTTTTTTTTCGATTCCAGCATATTCTCAAACTGAAATAGGTGTTTGAATGGTTTGGATGGATTCTTTGCATATTGTTTCAATAAAGCTCGGGGCAATCAAATTGGATGGCACTACCAAGTAAACAGTTCATTTGAGTTTCTCCTTCCCCAACCCACTTCCATCCTTTATTTCCCTCATTCCCATATCCTCATCTCCAATCATACTCGCTTTTGTAGATATCTGAAAATAAAATAAAAACAAACCCTAAAGAAAAGGCCAAAAATGCATGGAGTGCATCAAAATAATGGAATATGGTGATGTCTTGGTGAGGAGCCCACCTTTTTTTTCTTTTTTATGTCATTAATTATTTTTAATTTTTTTGTTGTGTGTGCAGACCGTCAAGGATGTTTACACATCCCCAAGATAATCGGAGACATACTAACCTTCCTTGGATGCCCCGGCTCCCGACCCTCCTTGGATACCCCGACACCATCCTCATGTCTTCCAACTATGTGGGGGATGACGTGAAGTCCCTCACACATCCTAAAGGAGATTGCGATACATTCAACCCTCATGGAAACACAGATGTCTATGAAATGCTTGAAAAATATGGGCCAACCCCTAGAACAACGTCTAGAGGGATCAAAATGTCCCAAGTGTATTGGGCTTAAAAAGGGTCTCTAAATATGTGTGAGATATGCAAGCCTCTAAATAGCTAAAAGGTAGAAGGTCGCTCTAGATTCAACACGGACATGACACTTCTCAACATGGTCTATAGGTTGTGGGCATGATTCGTTATCGCACAATGCAATTAATAAAGTATATTTGAACTAAAGGTCTTGATCGGTCTAGTAGTTGGAGCCTACCCATCCAACCTCTATTTAGAGAGAATTGTAGAAGACCTTACTAGAACCACAATATAACAAGGTCATTTGCAAGAAAGAGTTGTGGTATTTAGGTCGGAATCATGGTAATAGGCAAGGATGGTTAATAAAATAAATTAATGGTAATAAGCATGTGCTACAACATAAATTAGATGGAACATACAACATAAAAATTCACACCATGCACAAAGTAAAGGGGGCGGGACAAAGGCATGCTTTACCTCATGTTGACTTGGTGATGCATTAATCTCACCCTTGGCTTTGAGCACTTTGTGAGGGAGGGATAAATGTGGTGTCGGGATGGATACAAGAAACCCTAAATAGACCACAATTGGAGACTCCAAAGACTTGGTGTATCTCGCTAACATAGCTCTTATTCTTGAATCCAAAGCCTTTATCAAGCAACTTGAATTCCTTCGATGAAGTTCCTTTACCATACTCCTCTTTAGAAACCCTAATGGGGTTTGCAAGCACAAGCAAAGTACATGTCATGTTAACCCTTGAGAAATGACTAAGATTGATCCTATAAATAGGGGTATGGAATCGTAGGTCATAACTCATTTTAGCCAACATCACTAAGCACGATCAATGACGTCACCAAAAGCAAGCAAATCAAATGAGGTCAAAAGAAGAGTAAAGGAAGGGAGAGGAGGACAAGACAAGTGATATGAAGGTGGTAGATAGCACTCACATAACATCTCTCACATGTTGCCTCAAAACTGGCCCACACAATTTTTAATATCGGAGATGAATGTGCCAACAAGTATTGGACAAAAGAAATGTTAGTGAAGCAAATTTAAGGAGTATACATCAAGGATGTCAAAGTCACTCTCTTAGGTGATTGAGGACGCCGATGGAGTATTTCATTCCCATTCCCAAGTCTCTAGAACACCTCAATTGGGTCCTTGAGGGCAAGGGATGCATCCTCAAGGTAAATTGTTTATAGGTAACCTTCTTAAGGAGGGGTTTAAACTTTATACTTTATTGAGATCCATATTCATGTATATTCTCTCATAGTTTGCGTAGAATCTTTCCAATTTGATGATTTTTGAAGTGTATTAACCCAAATCGTTCTCAAATTCCTTGAAACTCCACCTTTTATAACTCAATGGGCAAGGAAACGCCATCTTTGCAAATTTAATGTTAAAGTAATCGTGTATACACCTTCATATTTCAGTTTTTAGGTAGTTTGCCATATTCCTAAGTTTAGAAATATTGCATATTTTCCTATTTTTATACATTAGGAAATTCAGGAAAAGCCATGTTATATAAACAAGCCAATAGGGAATTAAGAATGTAATTAGGCCAATCATAAAGGTTGTTATGTTAATCGGCCAATAGAGTTCATTCTAGGAAAACTTTCAAAATCTATAACTAGCAAAGCTTCTCCCCCTCCCCTGGACATATATGTAGAACAGAAACTTCATAAGACAAGCTTAGTAGAAGGAGAATGAATAGAGTTTTGCTATTTTGTCAATATTGAGTTTTTATTCTCTTTCAAGCTAGTTTCATAGCCTTTATTAGGTTTTCATATGGTTTATTACATAAAATTAAATTGGCTATTTCATCAGCAGGTTGTAGGAATTTTCTAATGTTTACACCTGGTTCTACAAGGTATCAAAGTCATATCCCTGTAAAGTCCATCTTGTTGAGAAAAATCAGTTCTTAAGGATAGAGGAAATAAGTGCTTGAGGCACCAAATTGATTCTCTCATTCTCTTTCTGATTTTTCTCAAAATCTAAGTTCTCTTTCCTCCTATTCTTTCAACTTCTGTAAAAAATTATACATATATATTCAGAAACTGATTTTAGGAGTTTAAAAACATTTTTGAGGATCATCTCTAATCAAATTTGCTGGAGGTTTTCAGAAATTTTTGGGCTTTAAAGAAAAAAAAAAAACAAATAAAGGATTTTTCCAAAAAATGCAACAAGATTCCCTTTTTTATTTCCCAAAAATCAGTTTCAGAATACTTTTAGGGGTCTCGCAATCTTTTTAGATTTTTTTGACCACGTGATTACAGGAAAAAGAAATTGGATGCCATGAAAGCCTGAGCAGATCCCTTGGTCCCTAGGCGCCCCATATATATTTAAGCTAAGATGATTTATATAAGGATCCTCTCTCTAAATAAGGACTTCACGAGAAAAACGAACTAGAGCCAACACACATACAAAGATATAACCAAAGGAGTGTGAGTGTGGGGGTTGTAAGTAGGTCTAAAAGAGAGCCTACACTCAATGAAATCTAGGTGCCTAACTAACTCCTAGGCTGCTAGCCTACACTCAATGAAATCTAGGTGCCTAACTAAATCCTAGGGGGCGGCCTCTAGGCCAAAGCAAGATTCTTACTAATGGTAATAGATGAGAACTATCTAACTTAAGGTTGTAAAACGTCATTTGGTAGTAAGCAAGAGCTATAAAGAACTATAATGTAAGAGATAAGGATACGGTACACCATCCAATCTAATACATGATACATATGAACAACCAATCAGACCATATAAAGGAAATAGTATGGGGATAGAGATATTCACCTTTTTAGCAGACACTATCGGCGCACTAATCTCCCTCCTTGGCTTGGCACCTTTGTCAAGAAAGATAGAAAGAAGACCTAAGTAGACCAAAGATTTCTTATTAATGGTAATAGGTGAGAAATATCTAACTTAAGGTCACCTTAAGAGATAAGGATATGGTACACTGGAAATAGTAATACAAAACTTGAATCAATGTTCAAAACATTCAATATACTTAAGACTTTACATTTTCATTGATCATGTGGCTGCCATACATATGATATAAAAACCCTTGAATATCATGTCAACATGAATATATATAAATTTTACTTTTTTTTGAAAAATATACTAGGATCAATGTTCAAATTTTCAAAACATACAATATACTTAAGATTTTACATTTCATTGATCATGTGGCTGCCATACATATGATATAGGAATATCATGTCAACATGAATACAAACAAATCTAGAATATATCATCTAGATTTTCCTCAAAATCAAGTTCTGTGAATGCCAAACAAATCTAGAATATATCATCTAGCTCCACTCTCCCACTTGTGCTAGCTCCACTCTCCACTCCTTGTGAACTCCCTTGAATGTCATCTTCGCCATCAAATATTGAAAGTTGGGCAAGCGTGGCTGCGGAGGCATCCAAGTCTGTGGTCTCTGGAAGAAGATCCCAAAGTTTGTGAGGCCCTTTAGCATAGTCCTCAAACTTGTGTGACAAGAGGCACAAATTGGAATGCACATATACCAAATCCTCAGCTTTTTTAGATGCCAACTTGTTTCGTTTAGCTGAGTGGATAAAGGTATAAGTACTCCAATTCCACTCTGCGGAAGAATTACTAGCCACCTATTACAACAAAGTTAGAAAATTCAAATTCAAATTAGTAACATACTAAGAATGTGCGAAAAATAATCCTACTAACTTAATAAAATTTAAAATATTCAATGATTATAAATTTATAAATGTTATACCTTGTGAAAGAACTTTTATAGCAATAGGACGTAAGTACTTGGCATCATGGCCATGTACACACCACCATGTGGTTGGGGTCAAGCTGCTCTTGTCGAAAAGAGCCTCAATCGCTCCCATGTTGCCTTCTGAAGCAACAAACATGCCCATTTCACTTCTGACCAGAGATCAGCTATAGATGGATCAGGAAAAAGTCTTCTAAATGTTGCCCTAGTTCCATTTCCAACTTTGGAGTCAAAGAATGGTGGTTGCCTATTAGGTAGCCCAAGTACATCAGAGCTATAATACTTTGGGTTCAGTGCATAAGCAAGGAGATGTAATGGGGTGGTCATTTTATTCCACCTCTTCATGACCACACTCTTGACCTCATTGTAGAAGGTCTCTTCTGGATCTTGCTCTTTTGTTTGTATTACATCTCTGATATGTTCAAGCATAGAATCTATTCCATCATATATCTCTCCCATGCATGCTTGCATCAATATCTACGAATCTGATCATGGAGAGAATGGGCTCTGTAAAACTCAGCAAGTACTCAACCTTGGCCCACCAATCATCATCAAGGACCCATGATTTTACCCTTGAAGCTTTCTCTGTATTTGACTGCCTCCACACTATCCAAACATTGTTGATCACCATATTGCTTAAAGCCTCTCTCACCTTCACAAGTCGTCTCAAAACGAGCGTGTGAGAGGCAAATCTTGTTTCTGCAACCTTCAACAACTCCAACCTTGAGAATCTCCTAAATATGGCTTGTGACATATGATGGTTTGTGATAAACATCTGAATGTCATTTGCCTCGGTGTAAATTTGCTCAATCCATGGGATTTTCCCAATCTTTTGGAGCATCAAATTAAGGGAGTGGACAACACAAGGGGTCCAAAAATGTGCTCATATCTACCCTCTATGATCATTCCTGTTGCTTTACAGTTTTTAGCATTGTCCGTGATGACTTGGACAACATTTTGGGGGCCCACCGACTCAATTGCCTCTATCAAAATGTCGGCAATAAATTGTGCATCTTTGACTTCCCCTTCACAGTCAATGGCTTTTAGGAACATTGCCCCTTTAGGGCATACTGCAACAACATTTATGAGGGGTCTATTTCTAGCATCTTTCCATCCATCTGAAATGATGGAAACCCTTGTATCCTTCCATGATTCTCTGATTGGCTGCAAAGTGGTGTGAATGTGTTCCACTTCCTTTCCCAAGAGTGTGGTTCGAACCTTTTCATAACTTGGGGATTTGTACCCTTGTGGAGCTTCATTGACAACCTTCACCATCTGATGCCAATATGGAGACCTCAATACATTAAAGGGCAGCCCACATGCATAAATGCATCGAGCAACAACCTCATCAACAACCTCCCTCTTTTCAATATTAAATGCTTTTTCCAATGCTCCTTTTGGCCTTTTTCGTGAGGTCTCTGGACTCTCTTCATCAAAAGGGGAATCAAGTGGTTGACTTTGAGTTTGGATGAAAGGATGAGTAGTAGATCTAGGTGTGGGTGGTCGTGATGAAGGCCTTCTTTGCAATGGAATTGTTCTAGATCTATTTCTTTCATATTGTCTATCAGCCTCCTCTTGCTCTCTCAGGTACTCTGCCATTTTTTCATTTGATATTTTAGGGCACTTCTTTATCCCCACACCTCCAACCCTAGTCAAATGGATTTTCAGTTGGCTATATGAGGATTTGTATTGAGTATGACAACCATGACATATCCAAATCCGACCCCCACCACCAACAAGGTTGTCTACCACTGTCACATGTCTCCAAAGAGGGGAATTAGGATCATGTTTCACAGGAACTGATGTGTTTTCAAAAGCTTCTTGGCCTTGCACTCCAACTAAAGCAGAACTTGATGCCATCCTAATCTGTTTTTGATCACCAAGATCACCATAACGGCACGAGGTGAGAGCATACATAGAGTTAGGATGTTTAAAAAATTAAAAACATTTTGCCTTAACATAAATAAATTAGTTATGTCATCCTAATTTGTTTTTGATCACCAAGATCACCATAAAGGCACGAGGTGAGAGCATACACAAATTTAGGAAGCTAAAAAAATAAAAAAATAGATTTATTAACATTGAACAATGCATTTAAAAATTAATTTTTTACTAATTATTAAATTAAAAAATCCTAAACCATGCCATCCTAATCTGTTTTTGATCACCAAGATCACCATAAAGGTGCGAGGTGAGAGCATACACAGAGTTAGGATGTTTAAAAAATTAAAAACATTTTGCCTTAACATAAATAAATTAGTTATGTCATCCTAATCTGTTTTTGATCACCAAGATCACCATAAAGGCACGAGGTGAGAGCATACACAGATTTAGGAAGCTAAAAAAAAAACAAATATATTAACATTGAACAATGCATTTAAAAAAATTAAAAAAAATGATTTTTACTAATTATTAAATTAAAAAACCCTAAACCATGCCATCCTAATTTGTTTTTTATCACCAAGATCACCATAAAGGTGCGAGGTGAGAGCATACATAGATTTAGGATGTGTTTAAACTCTAAACTTTTTAAAAAAATGCAACAAAATAAATAAAAAAAAACCATAAAAAAATAAAATAAAAGGATGAATTAAAAAAAATACCTGTAGTGTAGATCCTTGTTGCAATAGATCCTTGTTGCCTCCAAACAAATGCTACCTCCAAGGACCAAATGTGATGTCTACTCTTTTAGTTTTGAATGAACAATAAATTTAAAACAATCTCTTCCTCTCAAGTCTCAACAATTGCTTCCTCTCCTCCTCCTTGCAATGGTGGACTCCAAACAAAACAAGCAATGGCTGCCCCCAATCTCCTCCTCCTTGCAAAACCTCCTTCCAATCTTTGCCTCCTCTAAGCTCTTCAATTCTTCTTTGGCTCTTTGCTCATACACTTGCAAAAACCAACAATGAATTGTTTGTGTGATTTCAAATGAAGGGGTGAGTGCTTTTTATAGCTTTTTGAGGTGATTAGGGTTTAATATTTTATTCATTTAAATGTTAGGGTTTATGGGGATAGATATATTCCCCTTTTTATGAACTATCGGTGCGCTAATCTCCCTCCTTGGCTTATAGCACCTTAAGGAGGATTGTTGTGGGAGAGGCTCAAGAAAGATAGAAAGAAGACCTAAGTAGACCAAAGATAGGGCACGTCTAAGGTCCGAGGTAGCACTCAATATTTGGAGTAACTCGTTTGGAGATTCTTTGCACGTGGTGGTGACTTAGAGGTACAAGTGCACGTCTGAAAAGACAAGTTTGCTCATGCAACATAAAAGAGGAGAAAAGTTAGCCTATGGAAAGATTAGTTGCACACGAGGACATGGCACAAATTGGTGTTTGGAAAGAGATAAAAAAGATTCATGTAGTGCAAAAGGAAAACAATTTGTGGTGCACACATGGAAGAACGAATGTGAAGATTTTGCACAAACAAAAATATGATGTCACATGGCCATTGGAGGAGTGGAAATGGACAATTTTGCAAGTGGATGAGAGTTGAGTACGGTTAATGCCTAGAAAAGTATTAAAGGAAAGAAAGGCATTTGAAAAAGCCATTTGCAAATTATTAGTGTGACTCAAGCATTCAAACGGTGAAGAAACTTGAGTCAAAGGACATTGAGCGAAAAAGTTGGATAAGTTAGGGCACAATAGCCATTTGAGAGAGAAAGGTGTTGTGTGTTGTGAACTCGGGAGTGGTGAAGAAGATTCTAGCGAAGTGAAATAGTAGTTGAGTGCCCGTGAAGTAAAGGCATCAACAAAGGGTTGGAATTCAGGGAAAGGAAATAGTATCGGACAAATATAGAACAACAGAAAAGGCGGATACTTCCATCCTATCGGAAGATCCCAAAGAGACATGCTCATGAAAACACTATTAAGATCAAAAGTAAATTTAGATATTAACATGTAGCCTTTAGTAAATGCCATTCAAAGAGTTGCTAAAATGGTTAGTGTTTAGGATTATAATGATATTAGGGAATTCTAAAAGGAGGATTACGTAAGAAGTGTTCTAAAACTTTATACCAAAGCACTCGATACAATTGAAGATAAACAATACCATTGTGCTATGCTCAACATTGTATGGTTGCAGATATTTGGCAGTTGGGTAAATCTATAGATATCAATTGGTTATCAGATTTTTCGGATAAGAATAACAAGTTTCACATGCACTTGTAATCGATGACCAACGTCACACTAGCTTATGCAATTATGGAATATTAGTTAGATACCCAGTCAACAGGGCAAAAGGCTGATTTCATGAATAGGCGTCACAAAATGGTATCCTAATTGTTCGGTTAGGGGACAGCTGCTTCAATCCATTAGATTTCATCTGAATGAGCTGCGATGTAGCATTATATGATTATCTTCTCCCATTCCAAAGGCTGATGTTGAGGATGCATTAAACACTTGAAGAACACAATGCATAGAACTGCAACTGTAGAACAGTGCGTGACTGATTCAAATTTATAACATAAACTAGGATTAAAATTCAACATATCGGCAGGTGAGAATCCTGGTGCAGTTGATGAAATGGTGACTTTGGCTGTTACTTGAGGTAATGGTTTGATTGGCTTGGAATCTGGGCGAGGCAACATCAATATCCCTCCTAATTCTCTTGAATTCCCTGAAGTTGGCAGTGCTCCTGCCTCGGGCGGCCTTGACATATGTGTAGAGATAGTTGCTAAGGCTAGTGGTAGTTGTGATGGTAATGAAACTGTTGGTAGGGTTGAGGTTTAGGATGGTGCTACAAGACTGTGTTTGGAAGCATGCAAAGAATTTATTTGATGCCCTTCTGGATTTTTCAAGACTGGACTTTCTGTTTGGTGGAGGACAGCAGGGGCTGTGTAGAGAGGACGTGGTGATGAATTGGTCATGGAGACAGATCCAGTGAGGCTCAACTTCAGGAGAGAGAGAACGAGATGCTGAGCAATATGAAGGTTACCTCCTGTACCCCAGGCAGGGTGTTGTATGTGCCTGTTAAAGAATTGGTTTCTTCATCAACTGTCTTCATGCCAATTCCTGATGAAAACAATTCATGATATGATGTACATGGTTCAAGCACGGCTTCTGCAGCAATGAAGGCTAAGGTTATGACACCTGGGTCAGTGCTTTCTGCTAGATGCTGTTGTGCTCGAGGGCAGTTTCACATTCATATTTTATTTTCAAGAATGCTCAGGATTCAGTGATTATTCTCACAGCATTTCGTCCTTCCTGATGTTCTATTTTTAGGTTATGAGTTAAAGGTTTTGGCGGCAGCATCAGATTAGTTTTTGTGCTCTTAGTAGGGTTGGTCGATGCAAAAGATGTCATGTTATTTGAATTTAGTAGACTGGTTTGGGGCAGATTAAACCCCTCATTAATCCATTAAAACGACATATCAATCTATAGAATCCATTTTTAATATTTGTTGGTATCACCTAAAACCTTTAGTAGATGGATCAATACATACCTTGCACTTCCTACAAGCATAAGTAAGCACTACTGACTCCGAATGTCTAAAACAAAAAGAAAAGTAAAAAAATTGAAATTTTGAATGGATGCATTTTCTGTAAAGCTTTTGCAACCTTCAACAACTTGTCGTTACCGTTGATCAAGGTTGCCAAATATGGTGGTTTTAGAGAGATGGACTGGTTTTTTAATCAGCCGTATAAAAACACAAAACTGTGATCTCTTTGGTGGAAGTGCTTATATTTGTTTTCATGGTAGCTCTGGATTTCAATATTGTGCTGGGTCTTCAACCAAACAATGTATTTTATAGATGTGATTTATTTTTATTTTTTTGTATGTAACAAATTTTTTGATGGACCATTTTTTCCATGTTTGAGGTCCAACGTATAAAACGCTCAGTATGAAAGTTGCTACCTTGTCGTTGATTATAAAACTGAACCATAAATGAATTTTCAATCAAATTATTAAAATCATTATTTTTATGCTGCTGCTAAATTTGCTCTTGCGATCATGATTTTCTTGTGTACCTAGAGAAATTTAAACATTCTACCAAAAATTACTAGTTATAACAAAATTAACACCACTTCCACCAAACGATTTTTAAATGTCAACAAAAGAATAATGAGCAAAACATCAGATCTGGAGGAGGGGAAATTTTATTGGCTAAATGTTGCAAATTAGCTATTTTTGCTAAATTGTTTTCAAGAATCTTGGCCACGTGAAAACAAAAATACCATCAATTTTTATAAATCGCTGATTTTACTAATTGTTATTTTGAAATACATAAAATTTAAGGAAAAACTGAAACTACCCCGACATTAACAAATTGAGAATTTAAAACCGAAAAAGATTTCGAGGATCTCTAAGCGTTGAAATAAAATTGTCATTGAGGTTAAAATTATTTAGCATCCATCTAACAGAATTATAATGTTCAAAAACAATGCCGTTGAAGATCTTAAAGTCCAGATGATATTTATGTTAAATAGTATTAGCCTACCTCCCATACTGTTATGATTGGTGCATCCGCCAACAGCTCGGGCGAGCAAAGGAAGAGGATCTGGAACTGGTTCATTGCGCAATGGCACCCGTGTGCAAACACAAACAGTAGAAGTTGTGCCGCCGTCCAATCCAAGAAACACCTCTGAATTCTGTGCTCCCAATTTCTGCTCAAACCCCCATATATCTTCGCCATTGTTATTCATATGGCTCCTCATTGTAAATTTATTCAACAAATGAGAAAGTCAATTATGGCTGAAGTGTTTTATATTATGGTAGATTTGATTTCATGAGCTTATTGTGCGGGAAGTATTCGCAGGCTCATTTCTCCCAGGGTGTTTGTTTATTAGTTATCAAATGTGAGAGGGAATGGAATTGAACCTCTGCCCCGTGATGGGAAAGGAAAATTGTTGTTCTTAAAATTATAGGAGTTACGGGGAGTCGAACATAAGTGCTTAATTAAATTTTAAGAGGTAGGTACGTACGTAGGTAGGTAGAAAGATTGATTTTTTACGAGGTTTATGAGACCAAGGAGTCTAAGGTATCAAGTGCCATGGGATTAATAATTTTTCAGATTTCTTTCGATGTCAATTCTTTTACTATGAATTTTGACTAGTAAGCGAGTTGTTTTGTGGACTCGTTGCACATTCCAAAAAGAAGTGGCATTCAGTTTCCACTACCCCTTTACTATAGAAAATGCAAGTTCTTTCTTCCCAATTTTCCCTAGGGACCTTCCATCTTCCAGTCTCACACCTAAGATGATGTGATCCGGTCCTCGACTGAGACATTAGCATCCTAGCCTTACCCTTAAGAACAACTTGTAGATATACTTTTTCCACGTGCTCCCATGTGGGGTTGAACTCTTTAACATAGTATGTTTTTTTTTTGCCAATTTGTTTTGTCCACATGGCAGTCCTGAATTTTTTTAAGACGGACTTTTTTATATCGACATTGGTGTTAGGAAAATCTTGCAGCTTAATGTTCCATTTATTCATCCACTTATTTTTCTGTTTCATCCATGTCTTCTTCCTACGATCCAGCACCTTCTCAACGACCATTTTGGGTCAGAGATGGTTATCCATGTTTTCAAAAAAATTAAATAACTTATCAATCGGGTTAATGCTGATGCCTCCATTGGGAAAGTTCTTGTTTCAACTAAAAGGATCTCATACGGAACTATTGCTTTGACTTTGATGTTACTAGTGATTAGGTGCTTTTGGATTCTCTCTAGTTGTCTCCATTTGTGATTTGACATACTACTCCCCCATACTTCACACTCATAGAGGACAACCGACGTGACCAACAAACCGAAGAGGGTTTTCTTGGTTTTCCAATCCCATAATTCTGTTTTCCTGCACCTGTCTTGGAGTAGGTAAGATGCTCTCCACCCTCCCTGAATCCTTTTTGCTCTACAAGTCTTCCAATTGAGCCTATTGTACACACTCTCTACAATAAACAACCTCTACCGATATGTACACACTCTCGTGGAAGGCATGGCCACATTGAAGATATGTGCACCAACATATTATTTTTAATTAATTTATGTGATTGTTTTTTGATGTACTATTTATGTTATAAATGTTAATTATGTTATAGTTTTTATAATTGGACTTTGGGGAGATGACCTTATAATTGTGTACCTTAATTTGGGTGTGTGCAACGTAGGTGTGTCAACAACAAAAAATTATATCATGATGTAGTATATGATTGTGACATACTAGTACACCTATCTTATAGAAATCTATGTAAAATTACATTTGGGGTTTTTTTATGTAACTATTTAAGTGCAAAAGAAAAATACAAATGTAAATTTACTTACACTTAAATAATTACATAAGGAAAAAAATACAAATGTAAATTTACTTTTGCCTTATGCAATTATTTAAGTGCAACGTAAATTTACATGTGTAGTGTAGTAAAATTAAATTTGTATATGTTTTTCTTTATGTAATTATTTAAGTGCAAAGTAAAATTACATTTGTATTTGTTTGTATTTTAAAAAAGGTAAGTGGGCCCCTTAAAATTACATTTGTATTTGTTTGTATTTTCAAAAAGGTAATTGAACCCGCTTTTTTCACGGCAAAAATTAATTTAATTTCACTACATATATACAATTGTAGATGCCTCTCAACATAATCACCATTTTCGTTTCGCATGTTTATTTGGAGAGAAAAATAGATTTAAATTGATTTAGTACAAAAATAATTAGTATAAAGCATTTAAAAAGGGTACCAATAACTCGAGCACCATATGTGTCGCGTTGTGGTGGGCTCTTTAAAACCATCGTGAGTTAAAAATGAACAACTATTGGTAGTTTTTTAGTACGCTACAAAAAAATCAAGTGTACATGTTGTAGTACATGCACAATTGTATAGGGTCATTTTCACTAATTGGTTATTGTTGCTTCATATTTTTAGTTAATTCAAATTAGTATCATTTTTGTATGTTGAATATCTTTTCTTAAAGGTTGGATTTGTATATTTTTTATCTATAAATACTTTAAAATTCATTTAGCTTATTATTTATTTGTTAACGAGTGAAATCTTCTTTTATGTTTTATTGTTAAATATTATATTCAATTGTATATTACAATCATTCACTACTTTAAATGTTAGTTCTAAATATGTTTTTATTCATATATTAATATTATCAAAAGACCTTACATTTGTTAGATCTCAAATTTGCACCCTTGAGGATTTGGAGGAAGGAATAAAGGTGGATCATTACGGTGAGGGTTTCTTCTTAAAGCGGGGTTGATTCAAGGTTAACAAATAAGGAGGTGTTTAACTCCTTACTATTTAGGCTCTATGAGACCTATGGCAGAGACCCTCAACAACCTTAAAACAAAAGAAATGGAAAAACATTGTCTAGAGAAGTAAAGCGAGATCCGATGAACCAGCTCTAACCACTATGAGTTCTCACCCAATTTGTTGTCAATAACAAGAAGATTATAAAGGTATTTAAGATTGGGAAAAGGTTGTAAACAGATAGATGTTTCTAACAAATATATCCATGAATTGTAACCTTATTGCTCTTAGAACAAACAAAGTAAATAAGGAAGAGATCAAAAATCTAAATCCTTAGTTATTGTAGACACAAAATATATGCACTTGGGTACATTTCTAGGTCCTAAGCATACTAATGTATACATGATTCCTAAGCAAGAAAACTAGTGGTTGACAACTCCTTTTTGGTCGTTTGTTTTATCTTTTGCACTTTTATTGGCCTTACATACTTTACATCCTTGCTAGAACATGACCAATTTATCTTTTATGGCCTCAAACACTAACTTCCAATTAGGACAGAAGCGCCCAGTGCTCATGTCCCTCATGGGCGCTCCTGACCCTCTTTATCCTTTTCTCACCCTTTTGGGTCTCTTTTAATTATTAGGCATCTTTTAATACTTTGGGTTGGTCTTTCAACTTGTCAATTATTATGAAATTCAAACAAGAGAATCACACACACACACATACTTAGTTAATGCTCTCAAATAAGGGGCTAAGCATTAAGTTTTATCTATTATCACCTAAGCTTGCATCTAAGGAACAAGAGAATTTCAAATGCATACATATAACACACTCATATAAGTGACAAGGGTCACATCACTCGCATACACAACATAAGAGGGGAAGTTCATTTTATTCCATCTCACACATTTGCATACTTGGAGCATTCTAGATCTAGCCCGCTATCATAGTACAACTTGCACAAGGAAACCTAGGGCATCATTACACACACATTCACACATAACTACATGGAGTCTGAAATGTAGTGCAATGCTCGGCGTAAGATCACTCTTCGAGCAACCTGTCTGGTCGGGCCGACTCGACTCTCATTCTCGCATCTTATTTATTAAGTTTGATGTGGTTTGTGAGCATGTGATCTAGTTATCTCTTTTACACGTTACAGTATGACCAATATAATTAGAGTGAAATTAGAGCGACAAAGGAAGACTAACAACGAAGCTTCTCCAGTCTAGAAAAGATCGGGACTGAGCACGTGATCGGACACTAGCGCGCAAAATCACCACTAGCGCCTGGGCACTCCTGTCTTCCTATGGCACTTCTTCCATGCACATCTCTCGAGTTCCGGAACCTCCAATGAGCCTTGATGACACCCTTCCCAGCTTGTTCCAGCAGCTCCTCAACACAAATCACTTCTAAATCACTCGAAAATCAACTAAGTCATCTATTTATCTCTCTCTTGCTTAGGGTTTCATATTATTGCATGTTTGATGTGTGTCCATTACTATATTCTATTACTTGCATATCATTCATTATAGTAGTTACTTTGAAATTAGATTTAATTCGTTTTAAATTAAATCATCTGGTGAACGCCACTCGTGATCTAACATTTGGATCATTATTTCGCACATTACTTTTCCTTTCATGGCTCCTAAAATTCCTCAAGTCTTGTAATGCCCACAATTCGACGCACCAAAACCAAGTCAAACCTCATTAATTACTTAGGAAAACTACGGGTAATTTTTTTTTGAAATTTTAAATGTTGCAAGAGTGATAAACATTAGTTGTGATCAATTAAATTCCCGTTAATAATTTATACACATTTGTAAGGTAGTCGGAACCAAATTAGTAATTAAATATTATTAATTAATCTCTAAAATCATTTCAAAATTTTAATCCTCTTCTAAGGTTTCCATAAATTTTTATTTAAAAATATTGGCTAATTTAACCCATTATTTTACCCATTTAAAATCCTCTCAAGTTTGTCAAGAATTGTCTTCTAAGTTGGTTTAAACTTATTCCCCATAATAACTTTGACATCTATTTCCATCAATTAGTATTTTAACTATACATTTTAATTCTAATTAATTTAATCATTTTAAATCATTAACAAAATATCCATGCACACTATTAATTATTTAACCCATAATCAAATGCCCTTTTATTTCTTTATTGCCCCATAGTGGAATAGGGTCACAACTTATTCTAACCCACTAATGCACTAGGTGGCCCCATTCACTAAATACCCATACCTTTTATTTAAAACTCAATCCCATAAAAATTATCATCACTTAAAATGTTGTAGGGTTAAATCTTTACCCTAGAATTAACTCATTTAGAGCCATTGGATCAAGATTGCCATAAATATCCTTATAGTTTACTTTTATCCTTTTATTTGCCCTAGCTCTCTCATTTGCACATTTTGGGCTTTCTTTTTTTTTTTTTTTTTTGGTAGGTTGAAGGATGGAGGCCAAGGATGGATATGGAGGCTATGGAGTCTACACTTTTGATTCAAGATCTGGGAATGAGGAAGAAACTTCTTCCTCCATTTGTTCTCCTTTCCATTTTATTGTCTCTTAGGGTTTGTAGTTTTCTAAAATGTATATTTTTGAATGCAACTGATTATTGGTTGTGGGTATCTATTTACCCTTATTTTATCTTGCTTTAGATCCGAGTATTTGCATGTGTGTGTGTGTATAAACCGCATTTTAAATAAAAACCACATTTTAATGGCCACCACATCTTATAAGCCATGAATATGTGTATAAAACTCTGTATTTGCATCTTATAAGCCGTAAAAGGGTTTTATATACATATCTACGGCTTATAAGATGCGGCGGCCATTATAAACTATATATATATATATATATATATATATATATATATATATATATATATATATATATATATATATATATATATATATATATATATATATATTAATTATAATTAAAATAATTAAGTGATTCACCCAAAATACAAAGCACAATATAAAGAATGCCCGCAGATTTAAGAGTTTTGGGGTTTGATTATATGGCTACGACCATTTAAATGAAATTAGTCATAGTTTGGTGGGGGATTGCCCACACCCACCCCCCCGCCCCCAAACTCATTGTTTTTTTTTTTTTAACATATTAATGCACCGTGGGGGGTTCGCCTCACTTCCCTCCCATCCCCCAATTTATATATATTTTTAATTTAAACAAACCACAATGTGGTGGTGGTTCGACCCCACCCAAATCAAATAGAACTTATCTTTTTTTATTCTATATAACCTTTTCATATGGCTTTATATTTATTCTTTTTTAATCATATATATATATATATATATATATATATATATATATATATATATATATGTATGTTTATAATTATATATATAAATTATATATATAAATTTATATATACATTTATTTTCAAAATAATAAGTTTAGTTATATATATATATTATTTATATAAATATAATATATATTTATATATATATATATATATATATATGTTTAATAGGTTATATGTTTGAGGGAATTGCACAAATAAAGGAGGAGCAATTTTCTTTCTTAACTAGGAACTAGTTGTGTTTGCAATATTATATAACCATGTAACCATTATATAATCCTTCCAATTTGAACAACTTCCAAAGGGAGAGCAAAAATGAGTACTTATCTATTTACTTCTTCTCTTTTAAGATACAAATGAGGTGTGATGAGATCATTTTAGAAAGGAAGACCAAACATATATTCCTCTAAATTTGCATTGATAAATCAAGTGCACACTTATTTTAAATTATAGATTTGAATGAGATGTAAGAAAACCATTTCCAAAATGAAGTCACAATGCAACTTTTGATTAAATTCCATATTTGAAAAGAGCTACATTTCCATTTAAAATATAACTTACAACTTCCTTCATTCAACCATTACAATACATGGTTTGATAAGTAAATTTACAAGAACTCTCTTTAAAATACAAGTACATACAAGCCTTCCACTCAAAGGTGGAAACAACATGATAACATTTACAACAATAGGGTTCTTTATTTGGTCTCAAAACATATGTCTTCATCCCATGAACATCTTACAACTCCATAAGCTTTTCTTCATCTTCAAATCACAACAACAAGGAAGGGTGCATAGGCAACACTCACCTCCCAACCTTGTTTCCAATGAGAAGGGGAAGTCTCCCTTCTCATTGGCCCCCGAGCCCCAACAATGAAGCAATAAGGGACATTAAGCAACCATGACAACTCTTTACAATTTTTCTACAATACATACATTTGTTCCAACAAATCTTGCACACATACAACACAATAACAAGAATAACAACAATATACAATTTTTCCAAACACAAAGGCTTAAAATCTAAGCCAAGGAGAAGATAAATATGGGAACCACCTCCTTTTACCTCCCAAGTGAAATAGGGGTTCCACCCAAAATCCTCCAAGTGCACATCACAAAACACTCAAAATATCTTTATCTCTCCCCATTTCAAAATATACAAAATGTGTAGCAATATTTTCCTTTTCTCTCCCCATAGGTGGAACACCCTAATCACACTCCCTCCACAATACCTCACAACTCCCTTTTCCCTCCCCAATGGTCCCATTTTCTTTCTCCCCACACCTTCCTTAAGGTCATACTACCCCAAATCCAAAACAACACAACATTCATTCATTTTACAATACAACACACAAGTAAAATAAAATGCAAGGGTATAGACCCTACCTTGCCATTGCAAGAACCTTCAATCCTCAAGCAACAAACTTCAAGATTTTTCCAAGTCTAAGCCCATCCAAAAAAAGCTCCCAAGCTCCCAACAAGTAATCAAATAAAAATTACCAAATATGCAAGTGTGCAACCAAAAACAAGTAACCCCAAAAACTCCAAAATAACTCACATAAATAGAAAATGAGGAGAGGAGGGTGAGGTGGCTCCATGTAGGATGCCACATCACTTCTCCTCAAATCCACCTCACTTGGTCAAACACAAATACCAAGACTAATCAATAGGTATGGTGAGGATATGACAAACTTCATTCAACACACAAACATCTACTCCATACTTCTAAGGACACCATTAAAAGAGTTTGTAAGAAAGTGTAATTAATCACCTCTTTTTCCTTTTAAAACACATAATGAGGGCTAAAATTAACCCCTCCCATCATAGGTATGGTTGGTGGGTGAGTTTAAGAGGCATGGGACAAGTCTAACTTGTCCCACAAGCCTCCAAAAGTGGCTCCAAAGCCAAAATTCGAGATTGGAAAAGTGAGGTTGAGTACACAACTTCAAAATCAATAAAATCCATCTCAAATCCATAATATAACAAGGACTATCTACCAAATTAAATGCCCCTTTGTCACATCCCAACTTAACTTAATCACATGATTAATTAACTAAACAAAGCACATTACTAAGCAATAATAAAGTGAGAATTACATCACAATAAATAAATCACATACACAACTAAATAAATAAAATCAAACAATCATTCAAACCCTTTGTCACATGAGGTTACCCCCATGGGGACCTCCTAACAAACACAACAATACACATGACACGAAGTTGCCAAGGTGACCTTGTTGCCAATATCCAATATTCCTTCATTGTTAGTCTCCTAGCCCCTTCTTGTTATCGTGATATAATTTCCTACAACCAATCAAATAATACCCCTTCACCTTTCAAGGATGCATCAAATACATCAAGAGATAAAACACACATACATATCATCCAACAACATCATACACGTAGTTATATCATCATCATCAAAATTAGGAATTTCTATCAATTATTTGCAATCACTGAACATCTCAATTTTGATAAGTCATAACATCAATAAGATCATAAGGTCAATCCAAACATCTAAATGTAATCATCATCATCAAGAATCCAAAACATTAGTATATAATGAAACAACACTAGATCATCATCTATCAATGTCTGCTAGTAGTCCATACCATCTATAATATGAGTCATAACATACTGAAAATCACAAGTGTTTGTATTGTCTATCAACATGTTAATCAAAATATAATAATAATGTCCATGTCTCTAATCCATAATAATCAAAATCATAGTAACATAAGTGTCAAAGAGGAGTGGGCATTACAAGTCTCCTTGTATGAATTACTTCAAATGCACCCACCTTGCAAAGATGTTCTCCAAAAATCCCTAGACATTATGTCCCTACGCAAGTAAGTGTCATTTTCAACCTGTCTCTCTGATGACCCTATCAGATCCCGATTCAACAACCAATCTTCGAGTCAATTCAAGTTTTACACAGTTTGTTTTAAGATAAATTTCAAGCTATGGAAACCACAATTACATCCCTCACAGCTGAAATCCAACATCTCAAGGCTACTTCTCATGCCCATGCTAGTTCTTCTTCTACACCTCATCCTAATCACATGTCTACTACATGTGCTCATACAAGTGAAGCCAAGGTCTTACCACAACAAACACCTCTCAAGTTTGATCAAAATGCTAAGCAACATGATATTCTTCCTGAGATCCTCAATCACCAGTTGATCACCTTACCACCTACTCATTACTACCCTCCTTATCAGCTTATAAAATACAAAGGTCACCCATTTTGTAATTATCATAGAATCAATGGACAAAGTGATGATAATTTCTATGCTCTAAAACGAAGAATCAAGGCACCTTGAGCATCAAGGGTTTATTTCATTTTCTATACAACACTGTGTGACATGTTCATATCAAATTTCTAAACCCTCGATGGGCTCCCAAATATGATCCCTTTATGTCTAGTGAGTATCATGCCATAATTACTAGTGTTCCTTCTCCGCAATTCAAGATCCACCTATCCAACCCAGTACCATACCACCTTTAAAAATACTTACCCCATTATCTCCTCCTATTAAGTCATCTACAATGTTACCAATCCCAAATAAACCATCATCATCCAAGGAAGCACAACCAACTCACTCGACACAAGCCGTGATCCGTCATCTACTTACATTTCCGTCGTTAGACCCAAAATTTGATGCTAGTCTTACTCTTGCTCCTACCTACCATTGTGACGGCCATATGTTTTCTTATGACACATTTCAAACTATGCCACTATGGCATGATCCTCATGCCATCACATGTATCTCCATCACTTACACTCTTGGGGGGCATCAGACTCCCGCCCTTCCATCACTATCACTTGTCTCTAGTATCTACTTATACATTCGTTTACAACATTTCCCGCTACGTTCTTAATGTTTACCTTTCTCAGCACTCTTACATCTTTGGTACACCCATTGTACCATCATTACCCAATGATGCACTCTAGTTCTAAGGTTCACACTTGACTATTGAGAGCATACTACATCAATGAACCTCACTTATCACATCTTGGCTACTCTCTCTCGCTCTGCACTTCACGATTATCTTTTTGAGCATCGCCACATCGTTGGTTCGCATACTTCTTCTTCATTACATGATGACACAATCTTGTTCTACGGTTCATTCTTGACTATTGAGGGAACAATTCTAAATAAACCTCATCTCACATACATCCGCTGGATGGCAAAGTTACTCCCACCATCTACACATTTTTCATATCATAACATACCATCACACCCACACAACATTTACACATCTTGGTTGTACTTACTCTTGTTAGCTTATACTACTTACATGTTACACTTTGTTTCCTATGTTAGTTGAATACTTAGTATGTCATTATCTTTTTCTATATACACATACATGTTCACTTGGTATCTTGAGGTGAATGCAATACCTTCACAACTTTTTACACGATGTATGATGCTCAACATTACTTTTTACCACTCCCGCCGAGGCTCCTGGGGGCATCTACCTTTCTACTCTTATACTCCACACATCACAAGTCACATTGTTACATTATTTACTACTTCTTTGGTACTATCACTTTTATTTTTCGTTGTTATATACACACTTTGACATACTAATTATCTTTCTAACATGCTAACAGTGCTTCATGTGTAGCATTTGCTTTATATGATTTTATACAACCATGTCTAATGTCACTTTTTGCTTACTATTTTTCAGCCTATGCCCTATGTCTTGTTTTATCATTGTATGCTTTTGGTCACTTTAGTCCTGATTGTCTTGTGAAATTGTGAGCGATGTCCCATGTTTGTAACCCATTTTTGCGGTCCATCTCATCTTCATACTTTTTTTTGTTACATTGTCTTCTATTACATGCTAGCTTTGTTTACACTAACACTTGTTACTAGCCTATCTTGTTTGCATGTGCCTTGGTTTCTACCATGCACATCCCCTACCCCCGCAAGTATCTACTCTCATAATTAGTTTATCAATTTTTGGTCCTCTCATTTAGGTTGCATCATCCTATAGTCATCGAATGCACCCCAAATGGGGGAGGCATCTATTGGGTGAAAAATCACTCCTACAACACCAAAGCTACAAGTCAACATAACACAATACATAATTGCACAGAACACAATCACCGAATGGTCCAGAATCGACTTGGACAAAAAAATGGAGCGGACACTAGTGCCTAGTCTGAATAGTAGCGGTGGGCGCTTGTGTCCCCCCGGGCGCTAGTTTCTTGTGGGAAAAAAACTATCAATTTCTCACTTAAACACAATCTCCAACAGCTTTACAACACAACTCTCCAAAGAGTAGGCACTTGCCTCCAACACAGAATGCATTCTATCGCTTACAATCGGTTACAACAAAAATAATAGGAACAACAGGAACAAATCAGGGGCGTATCATCTGCAGTGGTGCTTATTGGGAAGCATCGTAGAAGGAGAAAACCAGATCTCTCTCCCTAACACTCTTCTCTTAGCGTGAGATCACCCAAAAAACTCTTTCTTGGCTTGAGATTTCCTAAAACCTCGCTCTTGGTGTGAGATCACAAAAAAAAATTCATGGTGTGAGATCACATAAAAACCTCACCATCGCAATAAGGCATCCAAATTCAACAACATCTTCAAGACAAACATGACAACTTTCTATCTCATACCCTCTTATACATCAGGTGCATTCTATCTTTTTACACACTTTGTACTTACTTATACACGTATTACTTTTATTATTCACATACACGAATTTGACTACCTTCTTGCTCTTGTTTTGCAAGTTTATCCTTATATGCAACAAGAAGCATCTCACATCAGTGATCACAAGCTCCAACAACACACACTACTACACATACACTTCACCCATATGGTCTACCCTTCCTAGTCTCCACACTTCACATTATGATCACTTCATGCTTCACTTGTCCACTCGGCACGCTATCAACTACACTCTTCTCTACAGGATTACAAGGTACATATCTTCTATCTACTTTATGTTATCGAGTATTCACTCAACAACATAAATTGGGGGCAAATGCAGACACAAAATCTATGCACTTAGGTGCATTTCTAGGTCCTAAAGCATACTATATATATATATATAGACACGCACGCACACACACACTTAGTTAATGCTCTCAAATAAGTGGCCAAGCACTAAGCCTTATCTACTATCTCCACTAAGCTTCCATCTAAGGAACAAGAGCATTTCAAAGGCATACATCTAGCACACTCATATAAGGGATAAGGGCTGCATTACTCTCCATACATAGCATAGAAGGGGAAGTTCATTTTATTCCATCTCACACATTTGCATACTTGGAAGATTCTAGATCTAGCCCGTTATCATAGTGCAGCTTGCACAAGGGCAACCTAGGGCATAAGTACATAGATTCACACAAAACCATGTGGAATTTGATATGTAGTGCAAAGTGCTCGGTCATAACATCACTCTTCGCATGACCACCAGGCCATTCTAACTCCCCATTCTGCATCATATTTATTAGGTTTGATGTGGTTTAGGGGCATGTACAGCTAGATATGTCTTTTGCAAGTTATAGGTACGATCTGAATCATTAAAGTGAAGTCGGAGCGATAAAGGAATACTAACAACAAAGCTCCTCTAATTCATAAAAGATCACAACTTGAGCACTTGACTAGACATTAGCACCTAGATCACCACTAGCGCAGGCGCTCCTGTCCTCCCATGGGAGCTTCTATCCTACACATCTCTGAGTTCTAGAACCTCTAGTGAGCCTTGACAACACCCTTTTTATCCTATTCTAGCACCTCCTCATCACATATCACTTCCAGATCACTCAAAATCAACTAAGTCATCTATCTCTCTCTCTTGCTTAGGGTTTCATATTATTACATGCTTGATGTTTGTCCATTACTATATTATATTACTTTCATATCATTCATTACAAGTAATTAATTTGAAATTAGATTTAATTCATTTTAAATTGAATCAGTTATAACAACAAATATTTTAAAGGAATTTGCACATATGGAGATCTTAGTATGACACAAAGATTTGTGAAAATAGTGTAAAGGTTTAATCAAATTAATCATCATCAATGCCTAGAATCCATTAGGCAATTTTTTTAAGGATTTAAACAGATTGAACAAGTAACCACCAAAGAGCCAACACAATTTACATAATTATTGTAGAACCCATCACAACTCATACTCACACAAGCAAAATTTACACAAATTTCCCTTTATGCATTAGTATAATGTATTACACAATATTTAAAGCAAAAACATTAAGACAATTTGTAGGAAATTCAACATAATTAAGATCTCACAAGGATATTATGATCTTGTTATCACACCATGATTACACATCACCGGAAATAGCTCAATTACCAAGGGATGAGTTCAAATTTTGTGACCTCCAACAAATATGCAACACTCTACAACACATTACACATCAAATCAGAAAAATTGTCACTCACAATTGGCTCAAATTTACAGATTTTTTTATCATGACCTAAAAGACCTAGATGAAATATTTTTCCTTCAATATACATCATTTCAATCAATATTCCATGAGGGATGATCAGGGCTAACAAGAATCTAAATGGTAGCATAAGAGGAGATCAAGCATTTAATCAATGAGTGAAGAGAGCAGAGCATGCTCGGGTCATTCAAATATATCAATACCAAATTTAGATAAAGGGAAACACAAGTATTACTTAAAGATAAGCCAATTATACTCCAAAATTGTGCTCCAAGAAAATAAGTGAATCTCGAAGGAACTAACATGTGTGTTCCCATGAAATCAAGGAGTTGGGAAAGAAGGGATTTGTCATTTATCTAATATATTTGGAATTTACACAAAGAGCCAATAAGGAGTCTTCATTTGCTTTGGACAGATTGCACAATCTCTCAATTGGTGAAAATATTGAGGGAAGACCCCTTTACTAAAGGAATTTGGAATTTTGTCATAATTCGATCACAAATTTCTCCACAATTCCCCTAAAATCATAATCATTGTAAATCTCTTTAAATGAGTTTTCCAATTCCACCAACCATTATAAAGATGAATGTCTTAGCCAAAAGTTATGGTTAAAGAACCAAAGCCTTACATCGCGCCCATGCAATTAAATTTGGGAAAAATATTAAAATTTGCAATTATAATATTCTTTATAAATTTTGAATTGCGCCACTTAGGGCTTTCTAATTTGTTACACAAGGACACCTAGAAAGCCTTTATCCTTTAAACATGGCTAAGCTATATATTCTCAAGTTTTCCTCACAATTGCCTCATCACCTTATATCTCTTGGGTTATGAATGTTGTGAATAAATAGGATTGCACCACACGACACAATTGTGCATTCTTGCATTCCACAGCTTTTCACGGTTTTACCTCACTTCCTCTATGTTAGATAGTGTAGAGTGTGAGTGTGTAGAGATGTGACATATGTCACTCCCTCATCGTTATGGACTATGTCCCTTGTGGGCTCTTCCTTATCTTCCCTGCAACCACATGTTTATAAAACCACATGGCACAATTGTGTATTTCTAGGTTACAGGGACTTTTAAACCTTAAACCCACTCCACTCTAGACTACAAACTTAAGATTCATGGGATTGTGTCATTTAGAAAGATATCATGGTCTTCTTTATACTCCCTTATATAGTCGATTCGACAAAAAAATTCATGTATGTGTTAAAAGGAAATGTTTGGGCTACCTAGCCCTCCCGCCTCCTTCACTTCAATGTGAATGGTCCTAATGTAAAAATACTCTTGCCATATTCCATCCTACGAATGTGGGATAAAACCTCAAGGCAAAGAAGTGCACATATGCAAATTTTAAACCAATCTTATATATGGCCTACCCCATGAAGTACTAGACCATGCTACAAAGCACCGACCTTGGTTACAAAGAATCAACCTAAAATTTTGAGGCACCACTAGGGACCCGTGAAGTCCTCAATAAATTGTGGTTCTTTCATAATTGTCCACCATGCTTCGCAAAGTGTGAATTCAACCCAAAGGTGAGAGATCATATAGTTTGTGGCTTTTGCACTACATCAGTACATTAAATCTCCGAGCCCATGCACTCGGTTTATAGCCCGCATACTAAGGGAAACATTGAGCACCACCTTCTATGCATATTTTCCAACCATGAAACATTGAGGACTCTTATTGAGACGTGTATTTCTGATTTAACAAAATTTAAATCTTAATCATAGGACTAGAATAAATCAAATATATCAAAAACATGTAATGTATCAATATACAATGATAAAAAATTGTAACCAATAATAGTCTAAGAGTGACTTAGTTGATATTTGAGTATTTGGATTGGATCTAGGCTAGACAAATGGTGGAACATGCTCAAATCAAGATTATATGTGCTTTGTCTGGAAAATAGTGATCCAAAAGTATGTTAGACATAATTGCTTAGTGTAGACAAAAATCACATACTTACTATTTACATCATGCCTCTAAGTATGTCACTATATGCATGATTCCTAAACAAGAAAACTGGGCATTAACAACATTTGTTTTGCTTTTACTTTGGTTTATCCTTTTCATACCCGTATCATTTACTTTTCTCAAATAAATACTTTAATTTTCGACATTGGACAACACGTGACCCAACTCTGTATTTACTAGTTATATCCTCCGAGCATCCTAGATAGTACCACCCATTAGGGATAAGAGTGCTCAGTGATATTGTCCCCTTTGGGTGCTTCTATCATTTTCTCGCCTTTTCTCAAATTTGAAATGCCACATCATTTGTTATCTTTTCTAAATCTTCTTTTATTACTTACTTTGGGTTATTAACGAAAATTCAAACAAGGTTATATATATATATAAAATATTATAAATAAGGGAATCATATATATATATGACTTACTCATTATTATTAGGGGTTGGACAACTTGGGCTATTACTTACTATCTACTACTTGGGAAAAGAGCAACATTCAAGGACTACATTTGGGTTGCATTATTCACTACATATGAGGGGTTATTTCTGAATTCCATCTCACACATTCATATTAGGGGTACATGGTTTGTAACATGCTATATCTAGTACGACCGGCATAAGGGAAACCTAACTTCAAGGGGCACAATTCAATCTCTCTCTCTCTCTCTCTCTCTCTCTCTCTCTCTCACACACACACACACACACACACACACACACACACACACACAAATACATATAATCTAAAATGTAGTGCAATGCTCATAAAAAAACATTGGGGTAATCGTTGAGGTCAATCTGACTCAAGCATATACATTATTTATTTCATCTAATGTTTTCTTGAACCTTGTGCATGTATCTAGGGTTTGTTTTGCAGGTTTATGTGTGACAATGAAACCTTACAATGAAATGGATGTGATAAAGAGTGAAAGGAAAAAGATAAGATCGAGGCAAGAAGATATGATCAAAAGTAAAAAAATCCAGTATACTAGCACCCGCTTAAGAAACTAGCACCCGAGCGGCTATGTCCTTATCTAGGTAGTCTTGTTCATGGCAATTTCATATTCCAATGTCCTAAACAAGGCTTACCTAGTCTAGATCTATCCCGTGTCCACTCGGTCTCGAGCCCGAGATCATCCTAGATCTCTCGAATACGAGATAAGTCATTCCTTTTAACTATTGCTTATATGTGCTTCTTTCTTTCATGATAGATCTTTCTTATTAATATTATATTCATTTGATCTCAATCATATGATATAAGATTTTAAGTTACATCAAATCATTTGGTGAACTTTGATCCTTTCATGCTCTTTATCTGATCTATTCTTCTCCAAACCCAAACCCTATTTACATTAGGGTTTATATATGTATCTTATCTTCATATTGACACATAATTTTCATCTATCATCTATCATAAATTTGATCTGCAAAAAGTTTCCTAGGGTTTCATGGTTGGTTCTACCATTTAGGTCACTTTTTGGGGCTTCAAATTTTCAAATCATCTTTTGTTTCAGATCTCAAGCGTAATAAATCTATTTTCAAATTCATTTTTAATTTTTAATTTTTACATATTTAACGAAAACCTTTTTTCGTTTGCCACAATTTTGAGCCAATTTTCATAAATCCAAACTTACACTTTTTACTAACTAAGGCATAATTCAAAAAATATACACTTTTAGCTAAATCCCTTACAGGTTTTTCTTTAAATTCATAACATTCAAAATTACCTCTTTTCATTTTACAAAATTCAAATTCTATCTTGAGATATGGTCATTTTATTCATTTGATGATAGTCACTTTTTGTCTAACATCACTCTTTGGGTTTTATCCCATGATCTCTTAATTGTCGGTCCCATATACACTTTTCTATATAAGTTGGGGTTATCTCTCTCATTTTATTTTCTACCATCATGTCCCATGACACTACTTATCAAGTATCCTTGTATCATTTACTTAAACAACACCCATCATGTAGATGTTCTCACACAACTAGTGAAACAAGTACAACTCCCTAATAATATGACACCTTCCCAAGTGAATACAATTTTGAGTCATATTTCAGATCCTCCTATTAGTAATGATGACACATTCCATAAGGCTATATTAGACTCTATTCAATCTTTGCACCATGACTTTCAAGATAAAATTCAAGCCATGAATGCTACAATTATATCTCTCAAGGATGAGATACAACGCCTTAAAGATACTTCCAATGCACATATTAGTTCTCTTACTATGCATCATGATATTTCTAAGGCCAAGGATATGCAATATGATATAGGTGCTACATGTTCTCATATAAGTGAGGTTAAAGTCCTATAACATAAAACACCTCTTTGGTTTGACGAGCATGTTAAACAACATGATATCCTATTTGAGCTACTCAATCATCGATTAATCACTTTATTACCCAATCATTACTATCCTCACTATCGGATTACAAAATCCAAAGGCCAACCATTCTACAATTATCATGGAATTAATGGACATCGTGACAATGATTTTTATGCCTTATAACATAAAATCCAATAACTTGAGTGTAAAGGATTTATTTCATTTGCTACACAATATTCTACTACACATTCATCTCAAGTTTGCAAATCTCAATGAGTTCCTAAATATAATTCATCTATGACTAATGAACATAATTCCATATCAAATGTTACAACTTCTACAATAATACAAGATCCACCTATTCAACAAGGCCATAAGAATGACATACCTCCTTTGGAAGTACCAACCTTAGTCCCAACATCACATCCTATGATTGTGTAACTTCAAGAATTATCATTGCACCTAAGCCATCGCATACCACAAAGATAGAAATCAAATTTGAGCCACCACAAACCCAACTCGAGAGTGACCCACCACATAATCTCACTATTGTTAAAGCAAATGACACTATTTCATTCAACGCACTACAATTTTCTCATTCTAAATCAGAAGCGTATAAAGAAACACAAGAGGTAAAATATAACACCCTAGTGAAATCATGGGTGTCTTCTTTAGCATCACTTTGGTCACTTTTGCATAGTTGTCACATTTGTATATAGATAAATCACTATGGCATACACACTTGGGGCATTTGATTCCCCTCTTGTTACCTAATAACCCACTCTTGGTATGGGTTTAAACATGACTATTGAGGGTGCACTTACCTACATAGACCTCACTTTGCACACATACACTAGGGGAAACCTTAATCCCCTCTCCTAGTCATTGCAGTTAATATTCTAATAATTCAAAAACATTCAAATGTTTGCAAAAATTCAAAATCATTAGCCTAGATCTTGATTGGATGTATTCTTGCTTTCTTATAATATTCTATGTTGCACCTTTCTTATCATGTGACTTTAATTCAAATTATGCTCTATCCTTTTTCCATGGAATCATGTGTGTTCACATGGTACTCTTGAGGTGAATGTAGGATACTTACATGTTATCACATGATGTATGATGCTTGGCACTGTTCTCTACCAGTCCCACTAAGGCTCCTAGGGGCATCTACCTTTCCTATTTCTCTATATTCAGTTCTATCATTGCAATTCTACTACTTTCATTCCTCTTTTTAGATGTATACATTTTGACATACTATCAATTTTTCTAACATGCTAACGGGTGCTTCATGTGTAGCATTTGTCTTACAGCTTACTTCCAACCATGGTTATCTTGATTTACTTATATCTTGTCTATGTTTGTGTCTTGATTGTCATTGTTTATGGGCTATACCCTATGTTTGATTGCGTGTTTTACTTATATATCCTTGAAGGATTCGAGTGTCTTCAACATCCTGTGGTGTCCCATATATTCAACCAACTACTCATTATGTATTTTTTCATGTTACTACATGTTTTGACTAGTTTCTATTACATCATGCCATGCTTATTTGTGACTAACAATTTTTGCTAGCTTTTCCCATTGTTTTGCATGTACCATGGTAGTTACCATGCACATTCCCTATTCCCTCTATAGGATTTCTATTTCATATGTGCACATCAGTTTCAACTTTCCTCATTTGGGTCATGCTCACCTTGGTTCATCTCACGCACCCCAAACGAGTGGGGACAATCATCGGTGATTATTTCACCTCTTAGTAGTTTAGAGACCAGACAAAAATAGTACACAACAAGTTGGAACAAACAAAAAGCTAAAAATCAAGTTTAGTTTTCAGACTAAGGCCAAAATCATAACAGGGGACATAAGTGCCTAGATTGGATAGGAACGATGGGTGCTAGTTTCCTACCCGGCGGTTCTATCATGGGGGAAGAAACAAGTACGATATATGATCAACATGTTTTCAGTGATAGTTTTCTCCAAAATCCAACAACAGTACTCGATTACTAAGTTACTATAAGGAATAATAAGAACAAAATCATTGGCAAGTTACATACTTTGGGAAAAGGAAATACTTATCATATTTTCTGGGGATGAAATAAGGAATGACACCTAGGGCATATGCACAACATTGATATACCTAGAATGATGTGTCATATGTGACCAATTTATATTGGGTTTTTGACCATCTACAAAGTGACACTCATCTGTGGCGAAGCATTAACGATTGGAGGACAAACCCTACAACTCTCCCAATGCTCTTTTCTTGGTGACATGATGCCTAAATCCTCAATATAGAGATATAATGCTTAAATCCTCAATTTGACAATAGGATGCTTGAATCCTCAGTACTATTCCAACCATCTCCAAGGTGAAAAAAATATAAGAACAATTCTATCTCTTCTCTCATGACATTCAGTGTATTTTATCCTTGATTCACTTATTTTTCAATACGCATTTCTATTTTCACATTTACTAAGTTAAAGTTTAATTTCATTTATCATGAAAATTGATTACACTTATCTTCTTTTGCAAGTTTGACCTTACTCGACAAAAGGAACACACAAATGGAACAAGGAGAAATCTCGAGCATAAGACGCTCAAACAAAGGTAATATTTAACGAACAAACACAATCATAATTTCTACTATGCATAAAAGGTCACCCCTAGGAGCCTTATTCTCTCTTAGATTTCAAAATACACTTTTCATAATCTCCATTCGGCATGGTATCAAGTACAATCCTCATTCGGCATGTTATCAGTTACAACTCTCTTCGACTCTCCACAAGGTACACTCTTCTTATCTACTTTATGCTACCAAATATTCATTCACCAGCATAAAGTGGGGGAAAATGTAGACATAAAATCATGCACTTACTATTTACATCATGCCTCTAAGTATGTCATTATATGCATGATTCCTAAGCAAGAAAACTATACATTAATAACACTTGTTTTTCTTTTACATTGCTTTATCCTTTTCATACTCTTATCATTTACTTTTCTCAAATGACTACTTTAATTTTAGACATTGGAAAACATGTGACCCAACTTTGTATTTACCATTATATCCTCTGAGCATCCTAGACAATACCACCCATTAGGGATAGGAGTGTCCAAGCACTATTATCTCCTTTGGGCGCTTTTGTCCATTTCCCTCTTTTATCAATTTTGAAATGCCACATCATTTGTTATATTTTCTAAATCCTCTTTTATCACTTTGAATCAGCCTTTTTGGTTATTAATGACAAAATTCAAATAAGGGAATCATATTTATACACACACACACACACACACACACATGACTTACTCACTATTATTAGGGGCTAGACAACTTGGGCTATTACTTACTATCTACTACTTGGGAAAAGAGCAACATTCAAGGATTACATTTGGGCTGCATTATTCACTGCATAAGAGGGGTTATTTCTAAATTTCATCTCACACATTCATCTTGGGGAAAAGTAGTTGTATCTCACTATCTTGGTGTGAATGACACAAGGAAACCTAGCTTTAAGGGACACAATTCAATCACACACACTAGAACTACATAGAGTCTGAAATGTAGTGCAAAATCAACAACAATAACATTGGGGTGACTGCCGAGGTCAATCTATGTAGCCTTATTTTATGCACAACAACCCAAGGTGTGCTTTGGCACATCACCCAGGAAAAACCTGAGCACTCACTTGAAGCACGCAAGGGTACCAGTCCCTCTTTTATGGTAGCTTTGTCAAGAAGTTAACATGATCATACAAATATTCCATATCCATAATAGATAATCAAGTATATTGCAGAGCATAAACTAGATCTAGATCTTAACCATATGTAAGATTAATCATACAAGAACCAATATTAAGTTTACCATGCATGAACCAGTCATAGATATGTCAACAATCAATATCCAACCACAAAGATCCATTATATTAATTGTTGTAAAACACAAAAGCTTCATACATATATAACATAGTCACCATAAGTTACGTGCGCTCATAAACCCGCAACATAACTCTACTAAAACATGGATCCCTAAACCGTGTAAATCAATACATATTTATAGGTAGTGGGGAATTTCCCTTCACCACTTAAGCACCCTCAAAATAGACTACATGCTAAGAATATCCATGCACCCTTACATGATAAATACAAAATCATGCAAGCTCGCTAATAATATATTATCTAATAATATGACTTTGTAGTCTAATCCTATTAATAAATCAAAAATTTGCATGTCACTTGATCTTCAACTTGTCTGAAATAGCCTTTGTGTGCTATGCAAGTATTCGTACTTTATGTGCTATGCACTCCGTGTCTATATTAGTCTCATACTTGAAAATGACTAAGTTATGATTCCTTGCTTTCCCGCGCACGCCCGTTCCACTATTCTTCTCGTGTGCACCTACGTGCCCTATGTCCGCGCGCCCAATCCTTATGCGCCTTCAATACTTAGGCTACATTTCATCATCCAACATTACCCCACACTTGCTTCATTTTCATCCCCGAAAATGGGTAATCATAACTTATCTCCCATGATAAAGAATAAGGAATGAAATAATAACTGTACAAAAGAATGAAAGAATACTTGGGCACCCTACACTTCTATAGATAGAATTAATTCTGGATATTCAGCTTTGACCTCTGCTTCTAATTCATTCCACTCACTCAGTGCTTTATTAGTTTTGTCGGGATGTCTGCAAGCACTCCATCCATCTCATCTAATGTCATGTTCTCACCTTCATTCTGTAACACCCTGAGAACATTGATCATGCTTGAGACCATCCCTTCAATCACATTCATCCGTCAGTGTTATGAGTTTTCCAACCTCCTTTATTCTTTCCTTGTGATGGATATAGGTTGTTGTAAGCGTATTACACTTTTCTTCTACCAATGTGAGCCTCTCCTCATGCCCAAGTGCTTCATTCTTTGTTTCCTTAAGGACCTCATCCTCCTCTGTCATAGTCCTTGTCTTTATGATTACATCAGGAGCCACACACATATTTAATTCCGGATCTACAAGATAGATTCATAGCTAGTAATTTTTCGTTCTATTGTTGCCTTGACCTTCTATGCATGTTCTCAGAACATCCTTTGGTTTTGGCATGCGTACTAGACCTTCCTCCATTACCAACTAAATAAGGGTGTGTAAATAATGCATCACAAATGGGAAATTTTCTGGCACTTTCTCTTCCAAGTGCAGCCTTACTTTCAAAATTTCATCCCCAATTTCCACCATACTTACCAATGCGTCCACCTTCACCTCAAATTTCTCCTTTTCTTATGTCAAGTGCTTTATCTTGGTATCTTTGTCCTTCTTATCATCCAACATTGCCTGAATATTTGTCATTTTGTCTATGTTTCCACACGCAACCTCAACAGACACATTTGTCGGTGCGTTGCTTACCTTCTTGTCTCGACATTACGGGGGGCTTGATAAATGACATGACATGAGTGTGGCGCTTTCTTCATTCTGTGTGAGACACACGATTCTTCACATACGTCAAAGTCAGGCTCATCCATATGAGTTTGCATGCTCCATGATAATTGCTTTCGTGTGCATGTTGTCACCATCTTTGCATCCATCAACTCCTAGCCATACAGGTCCTTGGGCTGCAAAGTGCTTTGGAACCTCACGCATATGATCTTAGTTGGGTCATTAACATACCCAATTGTTGGAGTCTCATAAGTTTCTTCCTCCTTTCCTCTCACGAGTGCTTACCTTTTGGAATCTAGATGCCTAAATCTAATGTTGGCCCTCCATCAATTGGTTCACCAGATAGTTTGCCCTTATCTTCACCTTTTTCCGTGCCAATGGTACCACTTTCTATCTCTCATTCCTTCAACTCCTCTCGTGTCATTTTTAAATTCCTCTTCCTAAGGCTCTTCTGCATCCTCGTGTTTATCAAATTCCTCGACACACTTTCCTTAGATTTCTCTCCCTCACTATCCTTCCTGGGAATGTACTTGCGCCTTCTTTTCTTCTCTAGTTCTAGCCTTCACAAGAGAAATCATAGGTGACCGCCTTAGTGGCTGTGAAGGTATCGCACCTTGAGTTTTGGTTCTTCTCAACACCCTTTTTTACTATGGGTCCCCAACGCCCTATTCTATATCTACCTCCATAGTGTCTATTTCCACCACTTCATATTCTTTCTGTAGTGGAGGGGTCACCTCGTGCTCTCTTTTCTCTCCTACAGTGGGTTGTTTCTTGTGCCCATGATCCAAGCCACCACTATCTTCCTTAAGATCCTCTTCTTATTCTTCTTCTTCATCACCAAGGGGAAAAGTGTCTTCTTCATCTTGCAACGTGCCCACAATATGCTTTCCCTTGGGCGCCTCAGGTAGCTTGAACTCATTCTCTACATATTTTCCATTTTCTAACTTGGGCTTAAGGTAGATATATACCTTATCCACTCCAATCTTCCCGATTTCCAAGCTCATAGAATTTATGTTAATATTATCTGAAATCATCTGCTTAATATATGTAGACCTACTTGATAGACATAGGTCTTCTTGAGTGTATGGTAGTCACAATCCACCTTATCTAGCATTGAACATCAACCTTCACGCATTTGAGAACCTATGTACAAATGCTTAAAAGTAACGCATGGTGAAGGAATAGGGAGCTTACACCATGGGATCCACTTTCCATCCTTTAAACCAAAACACACCATAGAAAAGTGTTGGTAAAATACAAACTATACATGTTTGTCCAATACCAAAGGAAGATCCTTGGGTATTCTCCACTCATGCTTAAATACAATGCATAAGCGCTCATACCAAAGTTCTATTCTTTGCTTGTAGGCTTGCTCATAGATCCATCACATGTGTACTTTGTAAATCTCTGTGTAAGGGATTTCTTATCTTCTGGGTATTGCCATAACTTATCCTTTGGCCCATCGGGCACTCCAATTTCTACAAATACAAGAGATAGAAGGATAATGCCAAAACTTATTTTCTCACCTTGGTGTGCCTCTTCAACAATAGTCTCTGCAATGAAACCAACCAAATTGTAAATCACTCCTTATGTCATCTTCTTTGCTACATGTAACCATGCCTTGTTCACCTGTGACCAACGCTCTTGATTGTTCAACTTAGTAAGTAGGTGCGTTCTTCACCTAAATAACTAGGTACTTTTGTAACTTGGAGATATCCATCTCATGCCCTAATTTCACATAACCCAACGCCTTCTTCATTACTTCTATTGCCTCCTTATCAGAGAGGTCACTTTGCCTACTTCAAGCATCCGAACTCCCGAGTCTTGTAAATTTGAAATTAGGGTCATGGTGAGCCTCATTTGTCTCCTAACAAAATAGAAGAAGTCCTCATGGAATTTTCTTATTAACCATTGATATAGATTCTCTAATTTGCCAAAATAAGGAAGTTCATACAATTTCAAAATGCCTAAATTTGTTAACAACTTTTCCCCACATCGTCATACACAACCATATTGTTCTCTGTTCTCAGTGTTGTCTTTACCACCAACAACTTGTCTAATTCATCTTTGTTATCTTTGGTTCTATGGTTATAATCACTTACTTTGTAGTGTTGAACATGTGATTCCCAATCGTGGCCCATATAAACCCCTTATGGATACTGCATCTCTAAAAAGGCTCTTGGGGTGTCCTCAACTTCGAATTCAACTTCATTCTACTTTTTACCCCTTTTAGCCACTCCAGGTGCTAGCTTTGGTGTCATAACAACTATAAAAGTGTGTTCTTGTAACTAATTCAAGATTTGTAAGTTAAATCTCGAGTTCCCTAGCTCAAATCCACGTGTCCTAACTTAAACTCAAACCCTCGCTGATTCTCTTCCCCACATGCCTTTGTTTCGCTCAAACACCTTCTCTAATGGAGTGCCAAACAATCACTACACAAATTCATATGGTTCAACTTTATATCATAACTCTCCACACTTCACACGTACTCGCTCTTAGCTCGCACTTCAACTCGCTCGAACTCTTCTCAATCGTAAAGGTAAAAATGATTCTACAACACTATCTTATAGCATTTGAAAAAATTTCCACATTTATTGCTCTCCACCTACCACCGTATTCAACATTAAATTGACATTTCTTTTCTTTTTCCGGATATTTTTCTCACGCCCACATCATAACCTTCTGGCGCGCCTACTGCTCTTCATCCACATACCTCCTTTCATGTGCCTTCATGCACCAAAGTACCTATCCATTGTGCCTTTAACCAAGTAGTTCCCCATGTTGTAACCTACCTCATGTTTCATTGTGCATCCAATCATCCATACGTGGTCTTCATTCATGAGTAATCTTTCTCAGTATCCACACCTTTACTTTAAACACCTGCACATTATCTCTCTATGCATACCCATATTCAGAGAACATTCAAACTTGACACATTTATCGTATATACACTCCATCCCTCACTAAAGGTATGTGTGGTCCTCTCTCGCATGAATTCAATAGATAGTAATTAGCTTCTGGCGCGCAAACACGCTTATTACACAAAACACTGAACTAAATTGACAAAGCATAATAATGATGAAGGAAACACATATAAAGGAAATGCATTAAGGAAATATAATATAATGACAATACAACCTTATTACAAACATGAAGAAGAATTATTTATAGTAGAGCTTCAACCTACTCCCGTTGAAATAACCAGCAACCGTGTCCCATCCAACGCTTCTAACTAGCAAGCGCTTGAATCAAGTATATAAGTCACAACATATGGTCCCAACCAATGCACTTTGAGCTTTCCAGGGTGGCACAAGAACTTGGAATCATAAAGAAGAACCATTTGTCCAACTTCAATCTTCTTATCCTTAATATGCCTATCATGTCATGCCTTCTGCTTTGGCCTTTTCTTTCTTCTGATTCCATCTAGAAATGACGTGCCTTTCATCCAAATGCATCAGTTTATCAATATTCTCTTCAAGTGCTTGCTCATGATCTAATCCTCAAGCATGCGCAATATGCGAGAGAAGGTAACATGAACTCTACGGGTAAAATGAATTTCCTCCGTGCAAACACCAACTGAAAGGGTGTGGCCTTATTCAATCTTTTATAAGTTATCTTGTATGCCTCAAGTACAACAAAGACTTTATCATCCCAATGTTTCCTTCTAACATCACAAATCTTAGTCAATGTGTGGCTCATTATCTTGTTGAAATCCTCAACAAATTTATTTTCTTGAGGTTGATAGGGTGTTGTTTTATGATGTGCCACCATAAATTCTCGCCAATAGTATCTTGGTGGTCTCATTAAGAAAGTGAGTGCCCCTATCATTTGTCAAACTCAATGGGCTTTCCCGCCAAAGGCTTTGGAAGGTTGGAAGGAGAAGTGTAGCTTCGAATGGAAGCCCCGGTAAACGGCGGCAGTAACTCTAACTGTCCTAAGGTAGCGAAATTCCTTGTCGCATAAGTAGCGACCTGCACGAATGGTGTAACGACTGCCCCGCTGTCTCCAACATGGACCCAGTGAAATTGAATTCTCCGTGAAGATGCGGAGTACCAACGGCTAGACGGTAAGACCCCGTGCACCTTTACTATAGCTTCGCAGTGACAACCTCGATCGAATGTGTCGGATAGGTGGGAGGTGGTGACACCAATCCTGGAATACCACTCTTTCGTCTAAGGATGCCTAACCGCCGGCCCCAATCAACTAGATCTGCCAGATATAGATAGAGGGGCCCGCCCCTATATCTCTATCTGGAGGGTGAGGGCCCCGATCTTATGCACTCACCCGCCCCTATCTGAATGAGAGGGGAGGGTGAGGGGAGGGCCGGGTGGGCGGGACACTGCAAGGTGGGTAGTTTATCATACATGCTAATAACGTGTTTTCCCACATAAACCTTGCTTGATGTAAATGCCATACATGCAATCCTTTGTAGAGCCTCGCTTCGCCCATCTTGTAAGATAATCATAAGTTATAATGTATCGCAATCCAGCCTCCGGCATGAGTGGGGAAATAGGACCCACAAAGTCAATTTACCACTTTTCAAAAGGTTTTGCACTCAAGATAGGTTTAAAGGCATTTCATCTCTATGCCTAGGCTTTCCAAGGTGCTGAAAATGATCACATGCCTTACAATATTCCTTACAATCCTTATACAATGTTTCCCACCATAGGCCAACCAATAAAATCTTGCACACGATAACATCTCCTGCATAATGTCCACCTACAATCCCACCATGAGCTTCCTCCATAATAGCTTCACGCTCATGCTCAAGCACACACCGACACAAAACTTCATCCCGACCTAGTTTGTATAAGTCTCCACTGATCAACATATAAGGCGTGACATGTATAACAAGTTTTTCTTCTCCAAAATCTTCATCCCCTTAGGTGCCACACTAGTACACAAAAAGAAAGCAATATCTTCCAAGTCAGAGGGAGCGTGGTTCAATCTGAATAGTTGTGCATCCGACATTATGTCCTCAATTCTCTACACGTCCTCACTTGAGTTAATTCTTGATAAATGATTTGGTTTAGAATCTGCTCTTGCCTGGCTTAACCACCACTATAAAATCAAATTCCTGAAACAAAAAAATCCAACGACATATGCGCCCTTGTAGAACGAGCTTGTTCGCCGAATACTTAAGTATCATGTGATCTATATAGAATATAAATGGTGTTGTGAGAAAGTATCATCTAAACTTATGCATCTCATAAATCATGGACAAGTCCTCACGCTCTATAGTTGTATAATTCTTTTTAGCTGGTGTTAACTTCCTGTTTGCAAAATAAATAGAATGATCAACAATACCTTCTTTAGGTTGGGCTAATACATCAGTAATGGCCATGCTAGAGGCATACACATACACATGAAAAGGTTTAGTCCATGAAGGAAAGCTCATAATAGGTGTTTTAGTAAGCCTTTACTTTAATGTTTCAAACATGCATTGTTGCACTTCACCCCAATGGAACTTTCCTTTACTCTTTAATAATTCTTCTAAGGGCATGAAAATATTAGCATAACCTTTGATAAACTTCCTATAATACCCTATGTGCCCTAATAATCATGCACCTTGCTCTGGTTAGTAGGTTCCTCTAAGCCCAAAATAACAACAACCTTAGCCGGATCTACCAATAAGCCTTCTTTACAAATAATGTGTCCCAACAAAGTCCCGAAAGGTGCAGCAAAAACAAAATTTTCAATGTTTAACGAGATGATCAACTACCGGTACCTCTCAAACATAAGTCTTAAATTATCACAATGATCTTTTGCTAGCCCATAAAATTTCCAATCATCTAGGTAAACCTACAAGAACTTATGAATAAAGTCCTGAATGCTTGCAAAACAATGCGCAAAAAGACTACAAGCGCATTCTTCAATCCAAAAGGCATAATCTGTGTATGCAAAAATTCCCCACTTGGTGGTGAAAGTCGTCTTCTCTTGATCCTCTTTAGCTATCCTTACTTGATGCTATCCGGAAAAAGACCAACAATGAAGGAGTAGATCTCGCGATCTGTAAAGCCTTCCAAAATCTCCTTTGTAAATGGTGTGGGGAAGGGATCTATTACACATGCAACATTCAACTCCCTATAATCCACAAAAATTCTTATTCTTCCATCTTTCTTTATATTGATCACCATAGGGCTAACCCACTCTGACTCCTCAATGGGCTCAATGATCGCTAATTCCAGATCTTATCAATTTCTTCCTTAATCTTGACACGCATATTAGGATTCATCCTATAAGGCCTCTTCCTAATTGGGTGCGCACCTTCCTTTAGCTTGATCCTCATCTCACCCAAAGAGTGATGTACCCCTTTTAACTCATGATAGCCTCTAGGAAATAAGTTTTGGAAGTCGTGCAACAACTCAATTATTTTTACAACCTCTGAGTTAGACCAATAATCTCCGATGATGGCCTCCTTAGGTTCAACATCTATCCCAATGTTGACCTTCTTCATTTTCATAGGCTCATGATACGTGTGTGCCTTCTCATCTGCACTGTCTAAGACCTCGCATATACCCTCAGTGTTCAACATCTAGATTCTCCACTTCTTCATCATCAATCACATAGACCATCTTACCTTTTTCTTTTTCTAGGAAGGCGCACCCAAGTTGTTCTATATTTGTCTCTTCTTCTTCAAAACACACCTCCAGTTTGACTCACCCAAGTAACTCCTGAATAAGTTCCTCAACCTTTGCACTATCTCTCGATAGTCAAGTGTTTCATAACCTATAATGCCTCATTCATTAGAGGTTTAGTGGAAAAATAGTCAAAGGTCTAAATCATACCTGTAGTCGGCTTCCACCAATTTCCTATTTCTCTGTTCAATTCTACATAAACATACCATGCGCACACGTAACCTCACAAGGTGTAGTAGAACTTGTGTACCCATAGTGAAGGTGGTAAGGCCTCCTGCCCCTCTGTCCAGAGTCTCTCACACTATTGAACATGGTGTTGAGCATCCTTCCCATGAAATTCACATGTCTTGGTAGGTGCATTGCTCGAAGAAATCTAGCAGAGAAGGTGATTCTCACTTCTTGCCACTCTAAAAGACCATCTCTGTGTACCATCCACTAGTGCACGACTTGTCCCACATAGGGTATATACTAGCATATTCCTTCTTTCCACTTGATCTATCCATTGAACTTCCATAGCACACAAAAATACTTCAGATTTCCTTCACCAATGTACCTTGGTACCTGGTTACTTCCCAAACGCCTAACACAACATGGCCAACTTATGCACGTAACTACACTCGTCATCTCTCAACCAACCATTTCATAAGTCCCATGCACCCAGTTATCACAAGCAATGTTGGTTATGTCACTCATAGACTATGCATCATCCCATTGAATAACTCCTTCCTTTGATGGCTCAAGTACCTTAGGATCTCAAATGGTGCACACATAAATTTTGTTTAAATCCTCTTCACTCAAAGTTTCTACATAAGGTGCAGCTTTTCCATCTCATTAAAGGAATGATGACACACTCTTCTTGTTCTCAAGACTGATATATCCTTTATTAAAGCACAAATCAACATTATTCACATAACACCAAGGGCGCCCAAGCAATGCTGAAAAACTATCTGCTTCTACAAGCACCAAGACTTCAAACTCTCTAGTAAACTTGGCCCGTTGTATAGTAATAGTAACATCCTTCAAGACTCCAATGGGCATGGATTTAGTCCTATTTTCCATAAACAACACATTTGAAGATGGTTGTAATGGTGGCCTCCCATTTGATTCCACGCATCCAAAGTGAGTACATTCACTTTTGTACACTGTATCAATCAAAATATTACTCAAAAGCCATCTATCAACAACAACATTCAAAGTGATTTCTTTGTCATAATCAAGACTATGAGGAGGTAGGTTAACATGCAAACATTTTCTTTTGAGCTCAAATCTAGTGCACGACATCTTCCCCCTTAACCATTCCCCCAATAAAGGAATAATGTTTTCTTGTCACAACATCTTGCACAACCTCATTTAAATCATCGACCTCCTTATGAGGAATCTCAACTGTGTTTTCCTTCTCCAACTTCCGCGATTTCTCCTTTAAGAATTACATCTCACCCTATAAGCTTCTAATAACTTCTAGGTTTCTTGATAAACTTCCTTCTGATGCATAGGGTCTGGATACTTTGCATGAAAGACCTACTCTTTTGTAATAATAGGCTTCTACTTTGGAACTTCTCTCATGTGCACAACCTCAACGCATGTAGTAACTAACACAGGTACTAACTTAGGATTAGGCACTAACTTCGGCATCCAATGGTATTCCACAATGTGTTATAATCTAACCATTCCCGTGCCCTTGTCCTTCTTGTGCTTCTTTCTCAGGTGTTCATACAAGCCTGGGAATTCTTCATAATTGTGGTTCTTTTTGCTAAAAGAACAAATAATATTCTGAGGGCATTCATGCCTCCTATAATGATTAGGGGATCCGCATGTATAACATGTTCCTTGTGGAAATTCACTTCTTCCACCACCATGACCTTAGCCTCTGAATCCTCCATAATATCCTCAACCTCTACCTCAGCCTCCATTAGATCACCCTTCATTATGATTATGATCATGATGCTCACCTTGTTCTTTGGAATTATTTACAATAGTGGGTTGATGTACACTAGTATTAATGGAATCATGAATATGATCAATCAACTTGCAATTCTCATTATCATGAGTGGCAGACCTACAAATATTGCAATAACATGACATGCTCTTCCTAATCATGCATTGCAATAAGGGGCACCTACTTAAATCATGATCCAAGTGACAGATCTTGAAGTCCAACAACATGGGTACGCACTAATTTATGAGGACAACTATCCTTAGTATGTCCTTCCACTTCACAATCTGTGCACCAAATTCCACTTGTGTGTCTCATGAGCTGAATTAGCTGAAAACTTCTCCAACTATTTTTCCATAGACGTAATTTGAGCTTCCAAAAATGGGCTAACTCTAGTGTTTACGCTCCCAACTACCTTAGCGCATAAAGCAACTTCTAAAGCCTCAAAGTCTCAAATGTCTTATGTGAGAGCACCCTTTTGAAAGGTGTGATCAACCTCCAAAAACCTTTGAGCATGCTAATTTGGGTGGATGTCATAAGAAAACTTCGACAATAAAGTTTTAAAGTGAGCATCATACTCCCTTACACTCTTAGCCATGCCCTGCTTGATGTTCTTTAGTGCATTGATGGTCTTCTACTCAAACTCAGGTATGTGGAACTCTACCAAGAAAGCATCACACAATGTGTGTATAATCTACACAAGTCTGGTTTGGATCATATTTCCTATACCAAATATGTGCACACCCTTGTAAAGTAGTTACAAACTAGCTTGCCTTATGCTCTAGAGTTGTAATCCCTTTTACACGCCATAGTATTTCACACATATGCATGTGCTCAGCTACATATTCAATTCCTCTGTATTCTAGGAGACGAAGAGACATCTCTAAATAGACTTTCTGGGGTTGGTGCAGACCATGCCCACCAAATCCAAACCTGTATTACCTCTTGTGTTTCCTCCACCTCTAAAACCACCAGATCCGCTAGATCCCAAACCACATGATCCTCTTGATCCTCCCCAGATAGTAGCAGAAATGGACCAGAGGATACATGTCCTTGTGTTCCAATAGTTGTGCTAAACTGAACTCCCACATTATGCAAAGTTGTACTACTTCCAGATGTGATACCAACCTTTACGCCCCACCCATGTTCTATGTTGATGATGCACCAGAAAATATACCTCCAAACAGACCTCCAAACAACATAAACGATGATTACATCACCATAGATGAATAAGCTACTTGATTAACTCCTGAACTTGATTACAAATTAAATCTATTTTTCATACTCTACTACCCACACTAGCTTGTTTATTAATGACTATCGTAGAAATTAGAAAACCAAGCGTAAGGGCTAGGTCACCATGAGGGATCAAATGCACACCCACGGTCCTTGGAATTTCTACCAACCCGCTCTCATTTGAGGTCGAAGAGGGTTATCTACCATGCTTAACCAAATGGGGAGTTCTAGATGCTCCGGCTCCATGTCCTTTGTGTGAGCTCCAAATCCTTCACAATCCATCTCTCTCCACAACACCATTTGTTCCACAACTTCATGTTACTTCTCCAAATCCCTCTCGTGTGCCTCATTAAACTTAAGCAACCTCTCTTCTCTCTACCTTTCTACCGCTAGGTCCGCCATCTTTCACTAGACCTACTCCTTCCCCCGCACGTGGTGGAGTTTAGCTAGCCTTAGGATGTTGTTCCAATTCCAGAGTCATGATCAAGATCTTAATCGCTAAAGGGATACCATGTAAATATGATCCTTTGGGTTCGCACAAGAACTGGAACTTAACAACCTCTAGACATGAATAAGTAGAAACTACGTACTCCAAAATATATCTATTCGAACACGACTCCACCAATGATCTACAATACATGTCCAAGTCAGATCATAATCATGCAAAGCATGGAATTATTCTTATGTCCAAACAAGTGTTCGAAACCTCCAATTTCTCTTTGATGCATAAGTTACCAACCACTCGTACAACTCTATGGGAAAACATGTGGAAAATGTCTCATACAGCTTCATGATACAAATTTTGTTCCACCCACGCATGTGCATTAAATTCAGGTCTAGTGCTAAATCATGAGCATACTCTTCCTCTAAATTATCTAACCACTCTTCAATATTGGCCAAAGTCAACCGATACGTCTTCATCATGCAACATCCTAGAAAATAACTGAAAAGAGGTACCGAAATGAAACCAAAATGTAGCCTTATTTTATGCACTACAACCCAAGGCACACTGGCACATCACCTAGGTAAAACTTGAGCACTCACACGAAATGTGCAAGGGTACCAGTCCCTCTTTTATGACAAATTTGTCAAGAAGTTAGCATGATCATACAAATATTCCAGATCCATAATAGATAATCAAGTATATTATAGAGCATAAACTAGATCTAGATCTTAACCATATGCAATATTACTCATACAAGAACCAAGATTAAGTTTACCATGCATGAACCAATCACATATATGTCAACAATCAATATCTAGCCATAAATATCCATTATATTAATTGCTTATAAAACACAAAAGCTTCATACATACATAACATAGTCACCATAAGTTACGCGCGCTCATAAACCCGCAACATAACTCTACTAAAACATGGATCCCTAAACCATGCAAATCAATACATATTTATAGGTAGTGGGAATTTCCCTTCATTGCCTAAACACCCTAAAAATAGACTACATGCTAAGAATAGCCATGCGCCCTTACATGATAAATACAAAGCATGCAAGCTCGCTAATAATAGATTATCTAATAATATGACTATAGTCTAATCTTATTAATAGCTCCAAAATTGTGCATGTCTTTTGATCTTCAACTTGTCTGAAATAGCCTTTTCATGCTCTGCAAGTCTTCATATTGTTGTGTGCTCTACACTCCATGTGTATATTAGCCTCATACTGAAAATGGCTAAGTCATGATTCCTTGCTTTCCCGCATGCACCCTGTTCCACTATTTTTTCACGCGCACCTACACGCCCGTGTTCGCATGCCCAATCCTTATGCACCTTCGCATTTATGATACATTTTATCACCCAATAGTCTGACTTAAGCATATGCATTATTTATTTCATCTAATGTTTTCTTAAGCCTTGTGCATATAGCTAGTTTGTTTTTACATGTTCAAGTGTAATAGTGAAACCCTATGATGAAGTGGATGTGATAAAGAGTGAAAGGAAGGAGATAAGATTAGGCCACGAAAATATCGAAGCATAAAATTTTCCACGACACTAGCGCCTAGTTCGACACTAGCACCCAAGTAGTTTTTTCCTTATCCGAGAGGTCCTATTTGTGGAGTTTCAAATTCCAGCTTTCCCAGACGGAGCTTGCCCAATTCGAGATCTAGCTTGTTCCACTTAGTCTCCATCCTGGGATCAACCCAAATCTCCAAATATGAGCCAAGTCATTCCTATTTCACTATTACTTACACTTTCTTATTTCTTACATGACAAGTCTTGCTTTTTACTGTTATATTCATTTGATCTCAATCCTCTAATTAAGATTTAATTTCATTAAATCACATGGATCTGGAAAATATCACATAGGTTGCTAGTGTTTGAACTAGGTGCTAATGTCTCGATGAGAGGTGTAAATTTGGTTCTTTAAGTGTTTAATAATGTCACATTCACTTCACTCTGTGGTGCATCCACTTCATTATAGGTTTACCATGTCACACATGTACCTACAAAACAAAACATAGCTACTTGCACAAGGCTCAAGTGTACATTGAATAAAATAACAAATCTATATAATTGAGTTGGACTGACCTCAATGATCACCCCAATGTGATGGTTACTGAGCATTGCACTACATTTCAGACTCAATGTAGTTCTAGTGCGTTTGTGATAGAAATCGTGTCTCTTGAATTTAGGTTTCCCTTGTGCAAGTTGCACTGTGATAGCAACCTATAAATAATTTTCCCCAAGATAATGTGTGTCATGAAATTTAGAATTTTCCCTTCTTATGCAGTGAATAAAGCAACCCAAATGCAGTCCTCAAGTTGTTCTTTTTTCCCAAGTCGTAGATAGATAGTAATATCCCGCCTTGCCTTTTAATATAATTAGTAGGTTGTGCATATGCTTGAATTTTGACATTAACAACACTAGAAGTTGGCCCAAAGTGACAAATACAAGTTTTAGTAAAGATAACCAAGTGGTTTATAATTTTAAAATATAATAACCAAGTGAAGGGACATAAGCGCCTACAAGGGGATAATAACATTGACCGTTACTATCCCTTACTAGGTGCTTATGTCTAAAAAAAGCTCAAAGACAAATAAGGAAATGCTTAGCTGAGTAAAACATTGTGTGATGTCCAAAAGTAACAAGATAATTCTAGAAAAGCAAAGGATGAAAGCATGAAAAGATAAAATAATGTCAATGTAAAATAAAACAAGTATTGTCAATGTATAGTTTTATTACTTAGGAATCATGCATATAATGACATACTAGAGGTGTAATGTAATAGTAATAAGTGCATAATTTTGTGTTTACATTTTCCCCCACTTTATGTTGGTGAATGAATATTCGGTAGCATAAAGTAGATAGGAAGAACATACCTTGTGGAGAGCTAAAGAAGGTTGTAACCAATAACGTGTCGAATGGAAATTGTAGGATGTGTATCATGGAGTCTAAGAGGGGATAAGAACCCTAGGGGTGAATTGTGCATGTAGTGAAAAGGATACCTATACTTATAACTGAGATTATCTTTTCCCCGAGTGTTTTGTGCTTGAGATTGCTCCTTGTTCCATTTGTGTTACATTTTTTTGAGACAAACATACCAAAAGAAGAAAAGTGTAGTCAATGCTCATAGTATATGAAATTGAACTTTAACTTAGAGAAATTAGAATAGAAATGTGTAAGATAAATAAGTGAATCAAGGATAGAGTACACTTGAATGCCAAGAGAGAAAGGATAAAATTTCCCCGTATTGTTGTTTTTTGAGAAATTTTCATTAGAGATGGTTAGAAGGGTTAGGAGTGATGAATTCCTGAACCGATGTGAATACTCTTAGGATTTATGCATCCTGCCAACAGAGGAAGAGTGTTGGGAAAGCAACCACCTTTTCCCTCCATCCATTATGCTTCACCATAGATAAGTGCCACTGTAGATGGTCAGCAACCCAATAATAACTAGCCACGAATGACACTTCGTTCCAGGCATATCATTGCCCCTACATACACCCTAGGTGTCACTCCTTATCGATACCGATAGGAAAAATATGAACTGATAAAAGTAGTTAATTCTCTTGCCTAAAGTACAAATCATGCTATTGCTTTTGTTCCTTTGTTCTAGATAGTAAAATGGAGTTGAATGTTTTTACTAGATTATATGTAAACATTTCATGGAGAACCTATTCAAACCAAAAATGCATGTTTTTTCCTTGGGAGAAAACTGCCCATGTTGGATGATAGCACCCACTATTATCACCGCTTTATGCACTTATGTCCCTTTGTTGTTTTCTAGCCCATGTATGATTTTGAACCAATTTCTAATCCCATGTTCTATCTAATTCTACTTTGTACTAGTTTGTCTCTAATTTCTAAACTATTAGGAGGGTGAAATAATCACTGATAATTCCCCCATTTGGGGTGCGTGAGATGGATCAATGCGAGCATGGCCTAAACGAGAGGTCATAAATTTGATGTGCACATCTGAAGAAGGATTCCTATAGGGGAAATAAGGTATGTGCATGGTAACAACCATGACACATGCAAAACAATGGAAATAAAGCTAACAAGAAGTGTTAGTGATAAACAATCATAACATAATGTAATAGAAATAAGTCAAACATGCAATAACACATCAAGAGGACACCCTAGTTGTAGACACCTAATTTTGACCACGCAATTTTAATACTAAAATTACAAAAATTGTCTCCGCTTCCCATCATCAAGCTATAATTAGTGATTTTCTATTAATTAGCTAATATTCATCATCCTCTCAATTAATTAACAATATCTTGTAATTAATTAGTCCTTTCCTCGTCTTGGATGCCAATTAGCATCAGTTTGTTAGTTAAAATCTCCTTTTAATTGATTAATTTCCCATTATTATTTAAGTAACCTTACACAATCTTGTATTTAATTAATAAAACCTCTTATTAATTAAATCCCCTCTCAAATGTTAGGAAAATACCATATTATTAGTTTAAACATATGAAAGTGTGTGAAAGAATAAATATATATTACATGAGTTGTTTATGTAGTTCAAACTAGCAATCACATGTGTACAATGCAATGTGAACGCCGAACGGTATATGTTATTTGATTTAGAGGGATAGTTATTACTTTTGTAGTTGATGTTGATAAGGGGTGTGATTGATTTTGTAAGTGTAGGAATATAGATGAAGCATTACATTTAAAGGTTCTATCTCTACATTTCAAATTTGTTACAAATTTGTACATATACATTTGCAAATCTTATATCATGAGTGGTAGCATTTTGTGGACTATTTTATTTGAACTAAACATGAATACATGAAGAATTCCGTACATTTGTAGATTTTATATCATGAGTGGTAGCCTTTTGTGGCCAATTTTATTTGCACTAAACATGAATACATTTGATACATGTCACTTTGGAAAAGGATTGGAGCCAACTATAAATATAAATGAAACAATCACAAGCAAATAAAAAGAAAGTACTCTACAATATTTTTTTACTTCATAACATGCAATAAACATTGAGAAAAGCAGTAGTGGAGGTGTTATCAAAGTAGAGGGTAGTATTTACAACAGGTTGTTTTGGTTGAGTGATAGTAGTCTTGAATCCTCCTTTCTTCTTAGGGTAGTATTGACGACGGGTTGTTTTGGTTGAGTGATAATAGTCTTGACTCCTCCTTTCTTCTTGCTCCAAGTGTTGGGGATTTTTTCAGGTGGGTACAATGAAATTGATTATAAACAATATAATTGACCAACAATTATGACAAAGTACTAGTTTCTGTAACAAAAGCTTTACCAGTGTTGAAAAATAAGCTTTGGGATTCAAGTCTACTTATCTTACTTTGGACTAATATTGGAGGACATTAACACAAACACCTGGTGGTTCAATTTCCCTCCGTCGAAATTGGAAAGGTTTTTTAGGTGTCCACCAATGTCCAGAATTGAAAATCAATAAATCGCATCAAGCCACCTTTTGTTTGCATAATCTATTTTATCCAGCGTAAGAGTGGAGTGTACTCTTTTAGGTGCATTTTTTGGCGGACTGCCCTGTTGTACAAGAAAAGGCGACCGGTAGTACTCAATAGTGAAGTTAAAGGAACTAAACTAGACACCCAAAAAGGGAATACACTTTGTAATCTTGTTTTCGTTTATTTCATAAACTGACTGCTTATCAGCTAAGTACACCTTGCATAAGAAGGCAGATAAAAGGCTCCCATTGTGTTCTGGTCATGGAGTCTCCAACGAACACAACACGTAAACCTTGCAATCTTTTCAGAATATCAGATGACTTAAACTTGTTGCGACACCCAGTCTAGTCAAGAATCAATTAGCCAAAATAGAGCATTCAGGTAAAACTTTTTAAGGCATGAGAAGATGCAAAATTAGTTAAGAGGAAAACAAAGAGGAAGTCATGGTTATTGGCTCCTGACTCAATTTTGAACGAATCGATGAGCCTCTTAAGAGCTTGCTTTATGAAATCAGGCTCAATCTCAAAACCGACACCTCTACAAGACGGGAAATCGCTCCCATTAACTTGGAGGCCGGGCAGGTGAACAGAAACAAGCTCGGAAGGAAGGCCAAATATGCTTACTTCGCAATTGTCGAGCCAGGCCCAAGGCGTCGGGCATGAAGATTATGAATAAAAATAGCACTTACACTATACTTGTGTAAATAAAACAAATAATACATCTGCTCACAAAGTGAGCGAACAACGAAGCTAAGAGAGAACAAAAATATTTGTTTTATTCAAAATCGTCTTCTTCTTCTCCTTCACAGACATGCGTTGAAATCAAGGAGAGGATTACATTTAAAAGGAGCAGCTACGTAATGAAAGAGATAATCAAGAAGAACTCAGCTAGATCCTAAAAATAGGCATCAATTAAGACTGAAAGATGCTGCAATTTATTAACTGAAAGAATAAACAAAATTAATGGAAAAACATGTGGTGGAACTGAAGATAACTACAGATGACTGCAGAGTTGATCATGCATCCTTCAATCTCCCCCTGCATGAACAACGGGGATGAGTCCCAATTGATTCCTCAAAGCAACAAAACTGGTTGTAGGTAGAGCTTTGGTAAAAATATCAACAACTTGCTCCATTGTAGGGAAAAACTGTAATTCCACTGTCCCATCTTGAACTAAGTCTCTGATGAAGTGATGACGAATCTCAATGTGCTTCGATCTAGCATGAAACACATGATTTTTGGTCATTGCAATGGTACTACTATTATCACAATAAATAGTGGTTGGATGTTCCTGAACCAATTACAAATCTTCCAAAATCCGTCTAATCCATATGGCTTGACAACTAGTTGCTACAACCGCAATATACTCGCTCATGGGAAGAGAGAGCAATGGTTGCCTACTTTTTACTACTCCATGAGACAACTCTAGAACCAAGTGAGAAAATATAACTAGATGTGGATTTTCTATCATCCACTGAACCAACCCAATTAGAATCTGTGTAACCACATAGCTCAAACTTATGTGTGGGAGAATAATGAATGCCAAAATTGTGTGTACCACTCACATACCTTAAAATTCTTTTTGCAACATGCCAATGAGACTCATGTGGATCCTGCATGAACCAAGAGATGAGGCTCACAACATACATAATATCAAGTCTCGTGGTAGTGAGGTACATGAGGCTCCCAACCAAACTTCTGTATAAAGTAGCATCTACTTTGGAACTTGCATCTTCCTTGGTTAATTTTTCACCAAGGGCAACAAGAGTGGCAACTGCAATGCATGACATCATTCTAAACCACTTCAATAGATCAGCCACATACTTGGTTTGAGAAATGGATATACCTTCAGATTGTTGTTGCACCTCCACTCCAAGAAAATAATGCATGAGTCCCAGATCTGACATCTCAAATTCTTGTTTCATTTCTACTTGAAATTTCTCCATGAGAGATGGGCTATTACCTATATAAATGAGATCATCAACATAAAGGAAAACAATTAGAATATCATTACCAAGATGCTTGGATATAGAGGGTTGGCTCTGAGGAACTTTGAATGAATCCTTTCTTCAAGAAGTAATGACAATCCTTGCATACCAAGCACGAGGTGCTTGCTTCAACCCATAAAGAGCCCTTTTTAGCTTGTAAACCAAATGTTCTTTTCCTGGAATTTCATAACCAATAGGTTGTTCCACATAGACTTCCTCATCAATAAAACCATTTAGGAAGGCTGATTTTACATCCATCTGATAGATTGGCCACTTGTGTTGTGCAACAATAGCCAATATAATCTTGACTATATCAAATCTTGCAACTGGAGCGAAAGTCTCTGAATAATCTACTCCAGGCATTTGTGTAAATCCCTTGGCAACTAATCTTGCCTTGTGTCTATTCATAGAACCATCAACATGATATTTCACCTTATAAATCCATTTGACACCAATCACTTGCTTATCTTTAGGAAGTTGCACTAATTCCCATGTATTGTTTTTATCAATTGCATGCATCTCTTCATTCATAGCATCAATCCATACTTGTTCTTTCACAACTTCTTCATACACAAAAGGTTCAACTTGGATGGTACTAAATAAAGAAAAATTGGAAACTAGATTCACATTAGAACTCCTTTGATAAATTTCATTTAAACTTCATACCTTTCGTGAAGAACTTGGACTTGATTGTGGGCTAGAACTATCACCTGAAGAGGAACTTGGTGAACTTAGTGAACTGGGGCTTGTCGGGAGAGGAGGAACTTGTTGAACATCTTCTATACCCATGATGAGTGGTGTAGTTTGTTGAACTCCTTTTTGCCATTGCCATACTCCCCTTCATCAAAAACCACATCTCGACTAATAATCCATTTCTTTGTGTCAGGATTATAGAATTTGTATCCTTTCGTGAAATCTAAATAGCCCACAAAGATACAAAGTTGGGATTTTGCATCCAACTTCTTCCGCTTCTTTTCTCGGAACATGAACATATGCAGGCAACCAAATACACGAAAGTGAGCTACTGAGGGCTTGTGTCCACTCCAGGCTTCCTTGGGAGTGATATTCTGAAGCAATTTTGTTGGGCTTTGATTCAAAATATAAGTTGTGGTTGCTCACACACGCAACTCCCCAATAAAGAATTAGGAAGGTTTTTGAACTGCAACATACTTCGTGCCATCTCCATAATGGTACGGTTCTTTCTTTCTGCAATGCCATTCTGTTGTGGGGTATAAGTTGTCGTAAGTTGTCTCTTAATTCCATGAGTATTACAAAAATCAGCAAACTCATTGGAAGTGAATTCTCCCCCTCTATCTGTTCTGAGTATTTTGAGAGAATACCCGCTTTGATTTTCTGCCATAGCCTTAAAATGCTTGAAGCATTCAAATGCCTCAGATTTCTGCTTAAGAAAATAAACCCATGTGTGGCGTGAGAAATCATCAATAAATGTCAGAAAGTAAATATTCTTACCCAAAGATTCCTCTTGCATGTCACCACAAATGTCACTATGCACAAGCTCTAGAGGAGATTTTGCCCTCCATGATTTGTTCACTAGAAAACTATCTCGATGTTGCTTGCCAAGTGCACACCCTGAACAAACTTCTTCTTTTGCCTGAATTGCAGGAAGTCCTCTCACCATGCCTTTCTTATGAAGCAAACTTAATCCTTGAAAATGCAAATGACCATACCGTTGGTGCCATAACCATGAATCATCTGTGGTTTCCTTGAGGGCATGCATCTTACTGGACTCCAAAGTGAGAGGAAATAATCGATTCTCTGTCATACAAGCCTTTGCTACAAGATAATGATTAGCTGATTTATCAAATATTTTGCAGCAGTTATCTTCAAACACAACCTTGTAATTTTTTTGCTACAAGCTACCCAATACTTAAAAGATTATGTTGTAATTTGGGCACATGCAAAGTGTCATGAATAAATGTAGTTTCTCCTTGCTTAGTTTTCACTGCAAGGGTACCTTTTCCCATTACATCAACCTCTTTATCATCACCAAATTTTACTTGACTCCTTACAGATTCATCTAATTTGACAAAGAGATCAGATTTACCTGTCATATGATTTGAGCAACCGCTATCCAAGAACCAAACATCCTTTTGAGGTTCTTTTGCCAAATTGCAAGTGAAGAATGTAGAGTGGTTTGCTTCTTCAAAAGACTCTTCAGTATAGTTGGCTCTTGACTTATTTAAATCAGATTTTTTCTTTCTACATTCAGATTCATAGTGTCCATACCTTTCACAATACTGGCACTGGATGCTTCTCCGATCCATTGAACTTCTTCCTCTTGCCTCTTTTGTTTCCTCTTCCTCTTCCTCTGCCACATCCTCTAGATGTAGAAGACTCCCCTTCAGATTTGTTTGATTGAGAAGGGGTTGTAGATTTTTCTTCAATTCTTACAGTAGACTGGAAGGCTTGAACAAGGTTCACTGTAGAATGTTGCATACGCTCCTCATGAGATTGCAAAGAACCTATCAACTCTGCAACTTTGAATGTGGCTAGATCTTTACTTTCTTCAATGGCTATGACCACTGGATCAAACTTTGGAGGAAGAGATCTCAAAATATTTTCTACAATTTTTTGCTCTATGACACTTTCCCCTTGAGTTTTAAGATGGTTCACAATACTTTGAGCCCTAGTAATAAACTCTTGAATAGACTCAGCGTCCTTCATACTTAAACTTTCAAAATCTCTTCGAAGGGTTTGAAGTCTTACCAACCTTATTTTGTCAAATCCTTGGTATGTAGTTTGTAGGGCCTCCCATGCGTCCTTTGACTTTGTCATACCAGCTATATGGGGAAAAATTGATATATCCAATGCAAATTGGATAGCAAAAAGAGCTCGATTGTCCTTCTTTTTGTCTTCTTTCAATTGCGTTCGTTGATTTGCTGTTAAAGCATTTGAAGCATTCTGATCTGCAGGTTCCGTGTATCCTCCTTCTACTAAATCCTAGATATCTTGGGATAATAGTAGGGTCTTCATCTTTATACTCCAGTAATCGTAGTTGTCTTCGGTAAACAAATGGAAGTTGGAATGAGAAATTGCCACCATTTGACATTCTGATAATTCTTGGAGAGAACCGTTAACCTGCAACTTTTGCAAAAAAGAACAAGTCCTGCAACCAGCTTTGATACCAATTGAAGATTATGAATAAAAATAGCACTTACACTATATTGTGCAAATAAAACAAATAATACATCTGCTCACAAAGTGAGCGAACAACAAAGCTAAGAGAGAACAAAAATATTTGTTTTATTCAAAATTGTCTTCTTCTCCTTCTGCTGTACGTTGAAATCTGAAGGAGAGGATTACATTTAAAAGGAGCAGCTACAGTAATGAAAGAGATAACTGAAGAAGAACTCAGCTAGATCCTAAAAAACAGGCATCAATTAAGACTGAAAGATGCTTTGCAGTTTATTAACTGAAAGAATAAACAAAATTAATGGAAAAACATGCGGTGGAACTAAAGATAACTACAGATGACTGCAGAGTTGATCATGCATCCTTTAGGGCATTGCCAAGGTGGACCTGGACCTGGATATGGATCACTCCTCCTCTTCTTGAGAGCGAGTAATAACAAAAATTGTGTACAAAAGTGGTTACTATGGAGGAGAGCCCTTCTTCGTGCCACGAACATCGACCACTGAGGCCCCAAGATGATGACAAAAAAGCTTTTTGCAATAATTAAAAAAAGCAAAAAAAAACTACGAGATTAGCAGTAAGAAATTTTGACCATAAACTACGAGATTAGCAATAAGAAATTTTGACCATAAACTATGAAATCAACAGTAAGAAATTCTGAGAAAAAGAACTCTGCATGTTGAACATTCTTTAGTGTACGCCGCAAGGAAATTACAGTGAACTACAACCATACCAGACCACCCATAACAGATCGATACAACTTCTAAATCAGGTAATACAATCAAAAGAAAAAACCTTGCTTACCTTGGGAGATTGGGTTGTTGGCTGCAACAATAATCTTCCGCTCTATATGCGTCTTTGAACAATGAAATTTTTGTGTTATAACGAGTATTTAAAGGCAATAATTGCATGCAAAAACCAAAAACTAAATCTTAAAAACATAAAGCACACTTGCAACATGTAAAATGGGAATAGCAAAATTGTTTAAAATAGCAAATCTGCAAAAATAGTACAGAAAAGTTAAACCGTCACCACACCCGTCAAAAACGTCCAGATGACCGTCAAATTTGACATAGTCCTGTGAATGTTCGCAAAGCCCTTTCCCATAGGGGAACGCCTTCGGCGTAACAACTTACATAGAATATAGATTTATGAGAGAAAATAAGAGAGATTGGTGGAATAGTTAGAAGAATAAAAATGTAACTACTTGTTTATAGGAGAGAGAAAATATATATAAGTGTATTACTCAAACTTAATATACATTGAGAAATTATTGTGTTATGTACTTTGCGTGAATGTGTACCAAAGTCTTCGTTTAGTATCAGAGTGATATGGAGAGCAGTGTGGAATTCTAAGAATTGTAAGGGGTAGATCCGCTGCTAATTTATGGTTGCCCCTATGTATGATTTTTTTTTGATGTGAGAAGTTTTTTTAGCTTTGTAGATTAGTTTGAGCCATTATGCTTGATTGTCATATATTAGAGCCTTATTTTTGTACTCAGATCTGCATCATGATACGCTTTTAAGTCTTCCCAATCAACATATAACATTTTGCATTGGGTTGCTCAAGTATAATGGGATTTTCATTTGGCATCATTTGAACTCAAATTCCTACATACAACTATATATATATTTTTATAAGACAATATGCCCACCATGTGGCGGTCAGAAATGAATCTGCAAATAGTTTGCATAATAGGCGTTGGAGGATTTATCGCCTCCCGACTCGTCAAGTTGCTGTTCAACAGAGGCTACACCGCCAAGCGAGTCGTTTATAATCTCGATGATGGAAAGTATGAGTATCTTAGAGTGTTGGAAGGAGCCACGAAGAGCTTTCGCCTTATCAGAGTTGATACTCTCGATTATGATAATTTGGTCATTGTGATTAGAGGATGCGATGGTGTCTTCCATATGGCCTGCCTGATTTCAGAGGACCTTGAACAAGTAATGGATCCATCCGTCAAAGGAACCACCAATGTTTTGGATGCATACATATAATGTGGAGTAAAGCGCATCGTCTTCAATCAGTGCAGTTTACATTGTTCCAATCAGAGATCCCTACCTCATCGTCGATGAAGACTGTTGGATTGATTTGGACTATAACATTATTTTCAATATATTGGATTTTTTGCTTGGCATCAACTTGGAAACAATGTGGACTCAGATCCGTCTTGTCTTCATTTCTCACACGTTGCATTCTGTCCATTTTTGTTCCAACTGCCTTTAAAATGCATGCATCGTTTCTTGTGGAAACTAATGAAAATCTTCGGCAATCTTGAGCTGGGGCTGCGATTCCAACCTATGATGTTTCTACCGCCGACCTCTTAAAATATTTGCTTCACTGTGTATGCACACATTAAAATCTTATATGTTTTTTTTTTTTTTTTTTTTTGTAATTGTCTTATAGGCTTTGTCGTTTTATTTTATTCGAAAGTTGTCATAGCGGTCAAGAAGTCTTGTTTATGTTAGTACTTTAAAAACAAGATTCTTGTTTTGTCTTCTATGTTATTTTCATATATTATCGTTTTATATGTGAAAGTCAATAATAGTATTTTATAATAGACGTTGAGTCATTCATCATCTAGTCAATTATTAGTCGAGGTTGCCAAAAGTGTCTACAATGTAATATTTTGTTTTAATGTTAATAGCACGCACTTGTGTGTCGTCAAAACAAAAGTACCATTTTTATTACCATTGTCAATGTTTATTGTCAATTTTAATGCGTCTCTAAATCTTATTATGAGTCAAAATAAAAAATGTTAATCGTGTCATTAAAATTGTGAAAATAAAAAAATGCCTTATAGACACATTTTCAAAGTGATAAGCCGATGTCCATCAATGTAAATAGAACTCTATGATTCAATCTAGTTGAGTTAGGTGCATCAAATCGAGGACAAAGACACGAAAGGATGGAGGAAAAACATTGTCCTCTCATCGGTCTCAATGATAGGGCCGCATGAAGGCTTGGTGACATCTTTTTCAGATTGTGTTTACTTTTAGTGTTTTCAAGTGTGCTTCAGATTTTAGTGTTCTGTTTGGTTTGCTAAATAAGTGGAAATTTCACATTGTGGGGGAACATGACACCAATGTTCCATTTCCAGTTTCTTTTTTTTAGTTTGTAATGTGTGAGCACAATTCCTGTGTAATCCCCTGATGGAAGAATGTGATGAGAGCTGATGATAATACTGCAACATCATGATATTATGGTTGTTGGTTATCCATTTTGAAAACCATCCCAAAGGTTTGTTGGTTATCCTAAAAATAAAACCATATTTTGTGGTTGTTGGTTTACCACTTGAAAAACCACCATGGAGGTTGTTGGCTATCTTGAAAACAAAACCATCCAAATCATGAGCAAGCATCAAATCGACGCGTTGTAGTATAGGACATGTTATCCCCATGTTCGTAGTAATGGGGAATATTAGGAAAATCATATATTATTAGTGTGAACATATAAAAGTGTGTGAAAGAATAAATATATATTACAGAGTTGTTTACGTAGTTAAACAACTTACGTAAAATAAGGATTTATGAGAGAAAATAGGGAGATTGTTGGAATGGTTACAAGAATCAAAACTATAACTACTTATTTATATGAGAGAATATATATATATATATATATATATATATATATAATACTTAAACTTAATATACTTAAACTTAATAGATATTCTTGTGTTATGTACTTTGTGTGAATTTGTACCAAAGTTTTCATAAAACCCCTCTAATTTTACTAATTTCCCTCAAAATCATCTCTCGAAAGGCTCTTATAAGCTAAACATGACCTATTAATTAATCCTAATTGATTAATTAAACCTTCCCTAACTCCCATGGGTCACTAATTCCTAATTAATCTATTCTAATCATGCTTATTCACTCCTAATTCTACATCTCCTTTATCCCACATTCACTAGGATGTATGCTTCTCCCAAATTGGAAAGCTATATAAGAAACCTAGTACCTTCTTACCAATCTACACCTTTACACACTTTTAAACCTTTTTCAATCTTACTTAAGAGAGCATTTCTATTATAGGAAAGCTTTTCAAATTGAGAAACCCCTTACTTGCTAAAGTTAGTAAGAGAAGATTCAAAGCATGGCCTTTAGGCCATTTTGAGGAGATATATTCCATTTAGTAGCATCCTTGATTGTGTGTGGCTTGCGTTCGGATTAGAAGGAAATATCTACATATCAAAAGTGCATCTAATTTTGAAAGTAGGTTTTCATTCTTTGTTTTTTAACATTTTGTGCAAGTTTTTAGCTTATTTTCATGCTTTATCTTGATGTATTTGATTAAATAATTAAGATAGGATTTACTTGGTGTTAAATCCTTTATTAGATTAGCTTAGGTTCTTTAACATGCATACACATGGCAAGCCCAAAGGTGAGACATTATGTCTCATGTACATTTTTTTAGTTTAGCTTCATTTACCACTTTCATGCAAGTTATTTCAATTTATTGAAAATTTCTATGTTCTTGTAGATGTATGTTGGTATTTGGTAGTGTTGAGTGTTGTTTACAGGTAGTGAAGAGGGGAAATGTTGTCAAAATTTGATCTTAGCAAGAAAAAATCAAGCTTTTGATGATATTTCCTCATTTTTCATGATTTTCCTCTTTCGGTGACCTCGTTTTGGCTTTCGGCAACCTCGAACTATGGATTTTTAGACTTTGTTTTATAGGATTTTCAACCTCAACAACATTAAGCAATCGGTCTTGTCATATTTTAGTGACCTCGCTGATCGTAGAAATGACCTTGTTTTGATTGACAACTTTACAGACAATCCAACGACCTTGACATGTTTTAGCGGCCTTATGCTCTCTTTCGGTGACCTCACTCTGTCAAAAGGGATTAGTCACTTTTATGGAATTTTCTGTCTTTCTCAGATATTTCGGTTTTTTTGAGTGTTGTTTCAACCTAGATTTTCACTTTTTAGCTATGTTTCTAAAAATTAAACACTTACATGCACTTGTTTACATGGTTTCATCAAGATATGAGTGTATATTGTGTATTTTTGGTTTGTAGGTATCCCTTTTGAGCATCCGGTAAGTTGGAAGCGCAGGTCTTGAGAAGAATAGAGAAGGAAAAAAATCCATCAAAAAAATATCGGGAATGTAAAACTCAACTAAGTCTCATTTAAACTGCAAGATTGTTATTTTTGTACAACGACCTTACTTTTTAGCTTTTAACGATATTAATTATTTCAAAGGGCCTTATACTTGTTAGTGGAGAACTTTGTGTGTAGTGGTGAATTCACCTTTTGCCACACTTTTCTTTAGTGTTCATGTGACACGTTTTAGTAGTTTTGTTGTTTGGTGGCCTCACCTTGCTAAACAAAGGACCTCATGACTATGACATGGGCCTTGTGACAGGAGTTGTGTTTTTCACTTTCTCTCACTTTTTCGTTGTGTAGGGTTCATTTTTGAGTAATTGAGCTTTCAAAACTACTAAATCTTGTGCTTAGGTTGCCATATTTGCTTTCCAAAGACAAATTGCTCAAACCAATTAAACTAATTAAACAAAAAGACCAAGTTGTGTGAACATCATTTTTTGTTAGTTTACTTCACACTTTGTTTGCTTTTATCTTACAAAAATCATTTTTTCCCTTCATGATTGACATAGTATTACTATATAAATCTTGTTGTTAAACACGTATTTTTGTGGTTAAATATATCGATTGATTTATCCCCTTAAACATCTAGGTTGCTTACAAAACATCACATATTGGATTAACCATTATCTTAACCACTTTCAAGGGTGTTTATTTCCCTTCTGGCATATTTTACTTCTTGATTGTACCTCATCCTAATTGTGTATGCTCTTTCCACATGCTTTGAAAGGTGATATTGATTTAACAAAAATAGAATTATGCTAAACCCTAAGATATTGTAGAGTCATATATAATAAATAACCAATGAAGCACATAATCAACACAAGTAATAAGCTAAAGGAAATTAAAACCCTAAGTGCAAGAGAGGGAATAAAAGACTTAGTTGATTTCACAATTAATCTCGAAGTATTTTGGACTAGAGAAATAATGAACATGAGGAGGAAAGCATGTCACAGCAACAGTACATGATAAATTATGTAATTGTCAGTCTCACCGGGACTAGGGTGCCTAGATTGGGTCAGAACGCCAGGTGCCGAATCTTCTTTCTGGGAGCTTGTGTCTCGCAAAAATGACAGAACTCAAATATTTTTTTCACAAGGTGGTTATTAAGCTTTGTTGTTAGTCACATGTATGTCACACTCTGTCCACATAATTTTCTTGTAACCTGGAAAACCCCAAAACACATCAAATCCTAAAAAGAAAAAGATACAAACGGGGATTCAAACTGACCCCAGTGGTCACCCAACAAAGTGAACTTGCAATCAAGCACTACACTACATCTTAGATTCCATGTAGTTCTTGTGTGTGTGTGTAGAAATCGTGCCCTAGGAAGCTCTTGTGCAAGATGCACTTGATAATGAGCAATAGCTAGATGTAGCAATGTAAATAAATGTTTGGATGGAAAAATGAACTTCCCTCCTATACGTGTTTGTAGAAAATACAATCCCTTATCCTTTGAGTGAATGCTAGATGAATGCCTTTAGATGCAACCTTAGGTGGTGATAGTAGATGCTTAGAGCTTGGTCCTTTATTATGGTCACATAGCTTTGTATTTATATGATTCCCTTGTTTGAATTTTGTAATTGACAACTAAAAGGATGACCCATAAGAAAAAAAGATGCCCAAAGATAAAAGAGGCCCAAAATATGCGAGTAAGATACAAAGAGGTCAGGGGTGCCTAGAGGGGACGAGGGTGCCTATACGTTAGCATCCTAACTAGGCACTGGTGTCTAGAATCAAGAAAGATAAAGCAATGAAGATTAGACTGGGCCATGGGGTGTGCAAGACTAAATAGGAAACCAAATAGACAAAAAAGAGGCCAAAGATAGATGTCAATTACTAGTCTTCTCGCTTTGGAATTATATGAATAGTAGTATGTGATTAGGACCTAAAAATGTACCCAAGTGCATGATTTGATGTCTACATTTGGCCCCAATTTATGTTGTTGAGTAAATAATCAATAACATAAAGTAGATAAGAGATGTGCACTTCATAACGATGTAGATCAATGGCGAGAGTGTGCCAAAGAGACAAGAAAAAGTGTGGAATGATAAAAATGAAGCATGGAATATAAAGAAGAGGAAGTGATCCTAGGGGTGACGTGTATGTGTTGTGTCATTTTTGTACCTGTTGTCATTGTTTCTTGTGCTTGCTGATGTGGGGTTGTTTCTTGTTGCATATTAAGGATGGACTTGTAAAATAAGAGCAAGAGTAGTCAAAGTCATGTATTATGAAAACTCTGTAAAAAGCATGTAAAAATGTGAAAAAGTAGTAAAAAGGAACACGTGCACATGATCTGTGATGAGTGAAAAGGATAGAAAGTATCCTGAACTGCTATAGAAGAGTGAGTTTTTTGGGCGATGTCACGCCAAGAATGATTTTTTTGGGTGATCTTATGCAAAGAGCAAGTTTTATTGACGATCTCATGCCAAGAGTGAGTTTTTGGGTGATCTCACACCACGGAAGAAGAGTGTTGGGGAGAAAGGTCTAGTGCGTATTCTCCATCCTTGACTGCTTCCCAAATTTATACACCACTGCAGATGGTGTGATCTTGCTTTATTCTATGTTTGATCCAGTTCAATCCAAGTAGAAAAAGGAGATAAAACACATTCTAATTACAGGAGGATTTTCTTGTCTTTGTGAAAACTACTCTTTAACATGCTTTGAAAGCTGCAATGATATGAGAAAGTGATTAATCGCCCCATGGTCATAGGTACCTATGAAAGGTCAGGAGCACCCAGGCACTAGTGTTTGTATTTGGGCATTGGTGTGTGTGTCTTGAACCGAGAACCCAAGTTAGAATCTGGGTTGTTCTATGAATATAAATCTATTTTGTTCCTATGTTGTGCAAGCTTGTAGTGAAGCTTTGAGTTATTGTATGGGGTGCATAATTCACCAAATGTATGCCCCCTCATTTGGGGTGCATGCATTTCACTAGGAGGATGCAGCCCAAAGGAGAGGACCAATGTTGATCTGAAATTGATACCTGTAGGGGAGGGAATGTGCTTTGTAAAAACCAAGGCACATGCAAAAACAAAGTGGCTAGAAACATGTGTTAGTGCAATCAAGAAAATACACATGTATAAGATAATGTGTAATCTAGCAAGAAATAAGACAATATAGACCGTGAAAAGTGGGTTTCAAACATGGGACACCACTCATAATGTCGCAAGACAATCAAGTCCGAAGTGACCAAAAGAATACAAACAATGACAAGCAATACATAATGCATAGCCCATAAACAATGGAAGATAATATAAGACAATGGAAAACAATAGAAAACAAAGTATCAGACAACCATGGTAACAAATAGTTCCTACAAAGCAAATGTTGCACATGAAGCACCCGTTAGCATGTTAGAAAGATAAAGAGTATGTCAAAGTGTGTATAGACAAAAGAAAAGTAGTGTGCTAGAAAGAATAGGAAGTAGTATGAAATGAAACAATAGCACTTGTTGTGTGTACAAAAGTAGATGCCCCAAGGAGCCTCGATGGGACTGTAAGAGGTATATTGCCAAGCATCCATGTTGCATGTAAAGATCTCATGTAAAGTCTACATTCACAACTAGAGAACAAGTGAATGTGCATGTGTATATAGAAAATATAATGACATACGAAGTATCTATCTAGAATGTGAAACAAAGTGTATATGTAACTAGTATAAACAAGCAAGAGTATGTACAAACAAGAGATGCAATATGTTGTGAATGAGTGAGATGAAATGATATGCAACATGAGTGTGATAGGAGTAATGTGCCTCATGAATGTATGTGGATGAATATCTATGAGATGAGGTTCATTTATAAAATACCCCTCGATAAATCAAGAATGAACCATATAATAAGAGTGCGTCATCAGGAAATAGTTTGAAGGATGTGCTTAGAAAGATATAATCATGAAGCATAGAGTGAGAATGTGGTGAGGTTCATTTCAGATTTATACCCTCAATAGTCGAGTATGAACCATGGAACTAGAGTGCATCATAGAGTAGTGGTTTGAACATGTGTGCTAGAAAGATAGATCAATGAAGCATAAAGTGTAGATTGTAGAAGAGGATAATATGATGTGTAGGAAGAAAACACTAGAACGATGTAACACGAAGCACAAAATGTGTAGTGTGTGAGGTTCATGAATGTAGTATGCCCTTAATATTTAAGTGTGACCTTAGCACAAGAGTGTGTTATAGGGTAATGACAATACAAGTTGTGTGTATCAATGAGTGTAAGATGAATGAGACAAGTTAGATGCGAAATATGAAGCGTAATAGTGGAAATGTGAGACATTTGAATGCTAAGAGGGGGAAGGATGAACATGATGCCCCCAAGTGTATGATGTGAATAAGAATCAAGTAACATCGTAAAAAGATCATCATTGTCATGGTCGAAGCCAAATGGAGATGCGTCAGAGACTTGGTAAGCAATAGTATGAGGTTGATCACGTAAAGAGCCATTGCAACGTAGATTGTACATGCCCATTACGTATTCTTCATCAGTGAAAGATGGTAATGGACAACCATGTGCATACCATCGAGTAAGATTTTGTGAATAAATGAGAAATGAATCATTAAAAATAAAAACATGGCCAAAAGGCATGGGGAATGAAATGTCAATATGATTAGGATCTAAAGTACCCCCAATGTAGTCAAGCCAAGACTTCCTGAGTGTAAGTGGAGAAGCACGAGAAGTTCTTGTAACAAAAATTGATATATGGAAGAGATGGAGGCCATAAGCAAGCAGTAATGTGAACATATCCATGATAGAGGTGAGGAGAATGAGATAGAGGGATGAGATTAGCAAGTGTGAATCTAAGCCGAGTCAAACCATCATGTGTACAAATAATGTCGAACTAATAGGATCGAATGGAATGTGTGGCCAATAAGAATTATTCATGAAAAGAGTGCATGTGAAAGGAGGAATTGCAAATGCAGGTTCCTCATGAGAAGATAAGGAAGGTGGTATGACATCCAATGTATGGACAAACCCTCGATAAAGTACCATAGCATTAGTAGAAGGAGGAGGTTTTTTGAATTGATATTCACCAGGCCAATAACAATGAAAGTATCATTAAAGTATGAATCATCTATCTCGATAGGAGTAAAATCAAGGTTGCATAATTTGTCATCAGTAAGCTTAATGGTATTAACCTCATCATCAGAATAATCAGTGCTGAAATTGTCATGTTGGATAGTAGTATCAAGGATATTGGTAGGAAGTGAGCTAGATGTAGAAGCAAGAGGAACATTAGTGAGCGGAGCAATAGTGTTTATTGGAGTATACACGATGGGTGAAATATATCAGTGGTATGAGTGGAAATGGATGAGATGTTGACAAAGGTGGAAGAAGGTTGTGAAGCAATAGACTGACCAATATCATATGTAATAATATTGTTATATGGAATGGGATGCGATGGAGGAATATACATAACAGTGACAATGGGTTTTTGTGAAAAAACTTAAATAGATTAGGGTCAACAACAACAATGGTATGTTCATAACCATCATGTAAGAATTTAATGCATTGATGAACAATAGATGGGACAACATGCATTGCATGAATCCAGGGTCTACCTAATAAGAGATTAAACTGAAACGAGGCATTGATAACGAAGAATACTATAGGAACAATCTTAGGCCTGACTTGTATAGGTAACGTGATAGTGCCTAGGCATGTGCGAGTAGTGGAGTCATAACCACGAATGAGAGTGGAATTTTTAGTAATTAGATTATCAGTAATGTTGATTTTCCTTAAAAGGGAGTGAGCACATAAATTAATGGTGGATCCATTGTCAATGAGTACACACTTGATACAAATGGTGCTAATGATAGCAATGATAAGAAAAGGTGCACATGGATTATCAATAATAGATGGTGATATGTCCTCATCACTAAAGGATATAACACGTGGTAGATTTTTGAGATACTTTGAATGAGATGTGCAAAGGCCACCAATGAATTATTGCTTTCAATATGGATAGAGAAGGGAAGCCTCTAATGTATGATGATAATCAAGTGCATTGCACAATAAGTCATAGAGATATATTTTGGCCGGTGTATTCTTAAGTTGTTCTATGATGTCAACCCTTGAAACCGGTAGTAGGAGCTACATAAGTGATAGGTGGTGGGATAGAAATGGGTAGAGATATAGGAGGATGATTGCAGTTAACAATGACTACATTGATAGTTGGATCATCCCTAGGTGTAATAAAACAAGGAGGATGTTGAGTACAAACTTGTATAAAATTGAAAATGAGTAACCATGTCGAAACCCTAGTTTAGTGAAAGAAGGATAAGAAGATTGATCCATGACTTGAGAAGAAGATAAATTTTGATACATGCTTAAAAGGTAGGGTTTGAATGGATGGGTTCACCAAATGATTTAATAAAAATAGAATTATGCTAAACCCTTAGATATTGCAGAGTCACATATAATAAATAACCAATGAAGCACATATTTGACGCAAGCAATAAGCTAAAGGAAATTAAAACCCTAAGTGCAAGAGAGGGAACATAAGACTTAGCTGATTTCATAATTAATCCCAAAGTATTTTGGACTAGAGAAATGATGAATAGGAGGAGGAAACTTGTATAACCATGCCCGATAAATTATGTAATCACAGTCTGCAGGGACTAGGGTGCTTGAACTGGGTCGTGGGGATACCTAGGTGCTGAGTCTTCGCCACCTGGGTGCCTTTGTCATGAAAATGACCGAACCTAAATCTTTTAGTGTCGCAAGGTAGTCAATAACCTTCACTGTTAGTCGCATGTATGTCACGCTATGTCCATAGAATTTTCCTTTAACTTGCAAAGAGAAAGATAACCTTCAAAACCCTAAAACACATCAAATCCTAAAAAGAAAAAAATGCAAATGGGGAGTCGATTGATCTTGGTGGTCACCTGACAGAGTGAACTTACGACCAAGTGCTATAGTACATCTCAGACTCCATGTAGTTCTTGTGCGTGTGCATAGAAATCATGCCCTAGGAAGCTCTTGTGCAAGATTCACTTGATAGCAAACAATAGCTAGATGTAGTAATGTAAATAAATGGGTGGATGGAAAATGAACTTCCCCTCCTATGCGTGTATGCAAAAATTCACTCCCTTGTCCCTTGAGTGAATGCTATATGGATGCCTTGATGCTCTTAGAATGCCTTTGGATGCAACCTTAGGTGGTAATAGTAGATTCTTAGAGCTTGGTCCTTTATTATGGTCACATAGCTTTGTATTTATATGATTCCCTTATTTGAATTTCATAATTGATAGCTAAAAGGCTGACCTATAAGAAAACAAGATGCCCAAAAGATAAAAGAGGCCCAAAAGAGGTGAGTAAGATACAAAGAGGTTGGGGGCACCCAAAGGGGACGAGGGCACTTGGGCACTAATGTCTTGGGCTCAAGGCGTTGGTGTCAGAGTCAAGAAATATAAAGCAGTGAAGATCATACTAGGCCACGAGGTATGCAAAACCAAAGAGGAAACCAAAAATATAGAAAAGAGGCCAAAGATAGATGTTAGTTGCTAGTTTTCTCGCTTAGGAATCATATGAATAGTGGTATGTGATTATGACCTATAAATGTACCCAAGTGTGTGATTTTGTGTCTACAGATCTTGGAAATCAAAAACAGTTTTGATGCTTTTTCTATTTTAGTAGGGTTTGGTGGTTAGGAGGTTATTACCTAATCATTTGGACAAATCCCATGTACTAGTGGGCTATATAAATTCATGGGAAGATCAGTCATTTTTGGCTAAGTAGGGGTTCACTTTTATATGGCTCATATGAAGTGAGGGTGCATTTTCCTCCAATACCCAAGCCCTAGACTGGATCCCATAAGAAACAACTGTTGTTTTTGACCAAGCTCTACTGAAATGATTGGAGTGAAGGGGAGGGGGATTTGACCTTTGAACCGCCTTAGAAAACATTTCCTAATTTCAGGGATTTGTGCCTCATGTACGGAAAGGTATATCAATGACACCTTAACAACATGTTCATCCTAGATAGATGGCCAGGAATAGGTTGTGATTGTTTGATTTTTCCCAAAAATTATGTTTGTAAACAATTTTAAACCAAAGAGTGGTACTTATTCCAAAATCCTTGATTCATAAAAACTCACGAGGTAAGACTTTGACCGGGCTAGGGACCTCGTTTTGACAAGAAAATGAGGTGATGCTCCATCCAAGTTAGACCAAAGGTGTTTTTCTAAATCAAACTTTGACTCAACAAAAACTCATGAGGTGAGACTTTGACCGAGCTAGGGACCTTATTTTGACAAAAAGAAGGTGATGCTCTATCAAAATTAAACCAATTGTATTTTTGCTAAAGTCATAGACTTAGTCCATATTTTTGACTACACGTATCAAAACATAAAACTTGTTACTCTGCCAAATTTAAAACTTGTTTGTATACACCAAAACTTCACAAAAAAAAACTTTTTCCAAGTTAAAACCTTGTTTTAGTGATAAAACAAGGTAAAGCTCATTCCGAGTTACGCCATGTTTTTGTTTGTCACAACCATATTTATTTCATCCACATTTTGGCTTCATTTATCAAAATTGAAAACTCGAAACTTTGCCAAAATTTCATCAACCATTTTGACACTCACATTTGAAACTTGTTTTCCAAACTTGGTTGATTGTTTGAAATTGCATTATTAGGATGTCATATTTTTCCTAGTTTCCTTAGAAAAATTACAACATCCAAATCGTGGAAAACCACCATTTCTAGTCGTTACTTTGCAGAAATTTCATAACTTTCATTAGCAAAATTTACAACATGTAAATCTTGGAAAAAATCATTTATAGCCATTACGCTACCGGAATTTCTTATATTTCCTTAGTAATCTCATTAAATATCTTAAAACTTGGAAAATATCCACTTTACGGTTGTTAAGCTACCTGTCTTTCTTAAATACCTTTTGAAATTCACACAAACATCCAAATGTTTGCAAAACAATCGATTTATAAATGTTATGTTGTCCAAATCAACTTAGGTATCCTCCACACAACATACGTTCAATCTATAAACATCATTCCATACATAAGCATCATTCAAATCTAGTCATCATTGCATGACCAGTAACTCGATTAGAACATAGAAGGAAAGGGCCTAATCCTTTCCTTCGAATCTTCTCGAACAATCCTTTGATGAGGATCGAACTTGTTGATCATAGTGGGGGTGAAGAATAAATACCACATGACATATTTGACCATAACCCTGCCCAAGTAGATAACTTTCTATTTCAAAACAATGATCAAGTCCTACTATGTTTGGTCGATTATGCACTACACTATCCTCTCGATTTTGATCCATCCTTTCTCACTAGTATGATTCATGGGGAAGATCAAACAGAGCCTACTCCTTTCAAGACTGTTGAAGATATACTAAATCCCAAACATGCCTCCATGTCGACACAATCTGAGGGTCATAATGATGAATCTATGGCACACAAAACTATAAATCGTATACCCTAAATTAGAATCAATCAGAGACACTACTATCACACACTTTGGGTATTTATCTAGTCCTGATAACATACTACTATTCATATGATTCCTAAGTACACAAATTAATGATTAACTCATGTCTTTGGCCACCTTTCTTTTCTTTATGCTTATGATTTTAGTCTTGCTCTTACTTGCTTAGTCTACATCTTTTTACCTTTCAAGATTTATCATTCTAGACACCAACACCTAGCTAGGACGTCAGCCAGGTGCCCCATCCCTCAGGGTGCCCTTGTCCTCGTTGTACTTTGGTTACATTTTTTGGGTCCTTTTTAGTTGTTGGAGCATCTTATCATTTTGGTAGTCGGCCTTTTTGGGTTTAATTATGAAATTAAAGCAAGGGAATGATATAAATATAAAGCCATTTGATCATAATAAAGGACCAAACACTAAGCACTACTTATCACCACCTAAGGTTGCATCCATCAAGGCATCTAGAGCTCCATTTACATCCATATAGCTCCTTTACAAGGGAAAATGCTAGTTCTTTTGCATCAAACTTCATAGGAGGGGAGTCTATTGTTTCTATGCACACATTATTTACATTCTACATCTAGTTACTTGCTCACTACTTCAAGTGTGACACACACAAGAGCAACCTAGGGCACAATTCCACACACACACACACAAAACTACATTGGGTTTGAGATGTAGTGCAACACTCAGTAGTAATTCCATCATTATGGTAGCTGAGGATAATATGACCCCTCATTTTGCATATTTCTTTTTCAGATTTGATGTCTATTTGAAAGTTTTGTAGGTGCATGCTTAGTCAGCAGGTTTTATAGTGACCTCGGTGATCCAAGTGTGACATACAACGATTAAAGGTGAACAAGTGTGAACCTCTTGTGACACCCCAAATGAGGTTTTACAAGAATCATGCGGACCAGGTGTGCCCCACCGCGTCCCCATCCCTCTCTAGGTTCCTGGTCCAATAAAATCCTCTGGATTTATAATTTTCTAGGCTTCTGTGGGACGGTCTTCCATCTTTGTTCAGCCGTTCACCACTACGACACGCCTAACAACCTCTGTGAATCAGCTATGGCTATTTAAACCCTCTTTGCAATCAAGGTTTCATTATTTACTACTTAGTTGCTTGGGTATTATTTATGTATTGCATTATTCATTTATTTATTATTGCTATAACATCTAGATTAGGCTATAATTTTACATTTTAGCATAATCATTTTGGTGAACCCAAACTCAATCTTCATGCTCTTAGGATCCTCATTATTTTCTTATCATTCTAGATCTTGTCATCACGAGTATCTCAATTAATGACTTCTTTATTGTCGATCTTGAATTAAGACATAGAGTCCAACATCTCCTCACTACTACTCACATTCTTGTTGACATGCATCCAGACTCAATCTATCAATCATTTGTTGATGCATTTTCTCAACATATTGCATTCCCATCTAATCCTCAAGCTGATCTTACAATTTTTAACAATGATCCACCCTTGCATATCATGATTCGCATTTACAATATGGGTATCAAGCATACTTTAATTGATAATGGATCTGAGCTCAACCTATGTCCTATGTCATTCCTTGAAAAGATAGGTCTTTCTGCTGCTAATGTTAGTCCATCATGTCTTTCCCTTCATGCATATGATGGTTCTATTCATCCATGTATAGGTCACATTACTCTACCTATCATTGTAGGGCCAAAAACCCTTAACACTGTATTCTTTGTCATTGACTTTCCAGTCTCATATAATCACATTTAGTAGGCCATGGCTCCATGCCATATAAGCTGCATCATTGTGTCAAATTCATACATGAAGGCATCAAATATACTATTTTTGTGACCGTCATCCATACAAATATTGTGACCGTGATCCTCATACCACACTTCCTACTCCACAAACTGATACTACTAATGACCCTCAACCTATGGACGAACCGCCTCATTTACCACCGCTTGAAGGTGTTATTTGCATGATAGATATTGTTTCTTCCACACCACCACCTCCACTTGCTACTACTATGAATATGATCCTTTATTATGGGCATGTCTAGTCCATGGAAGCCATTCTATCCCCTACACCTTCACATATGCCACCTCTATTAGCACGCCCACCATTTACATGTACACTTTTCATGAATGCTTCTTATTGGGAACACGTTCCATTTGAACCTACTTTTGATGTCACTGCATGTTCACATGATGGTTTGGCTTGGCCATGTTTCACTTTCGAGGACCTTTATCCTCTTACTCAGGATCCTCATCTATATTATGGATTCATCACCATCACTGTTGCTTATGGTTTATGTGTCTTTCAGCTCACAGTCTACCTTGCACGCACTCCTCACTCTTATCCACTTACATTAGGGTAGTATTATCTCACCTATATAGGGGCACATTATACCCTGATCATATTGACATCTCATTTCATATGCCCTTTAGGCGTGTGTTCATTTGCAATAGCTCCTTTCTTGGCTATACACAAAATCTCACTTGCTAGTATGCAAACATATTCCCATTACCTCCTTTCACCGAAAAAGAATATACTATGGGCATATTCAACCTATGCCTTAATGGATATTTATATGATCAACTTGACACTATTTCTTTCCAAGTTTCTGATGCCACCCCATTTGTATTTGACCATGATACCGATGACCTCCTAGATGACATTACATGATTGTTCTCTTCATCATACACACACTTGGGGGAATTACATTTATCCCCCTCATAATATGAACACGTGTCTTACATTCAACCTCTTACATACCTAACTTCTCACATATACATATTTACACACATTAGCATCAACACTACCTTATGGCACACTCTTTTGCTTCAATTCACACTTGACTATTGAGGGCACCCTATACACATGAACCTCACACACTGCACTACACATTATACATCCTCCCACATCCTACATACACATCTTACATCCTACATTTTACATCTCACATCTATCATGCATCATTCAAACTTTGTGCTTTGTACATCATACACATTCTACACCTATATCATCTACACATCTTGCATTACATAATATACATTACACATTACACGCTTTACATATCACACGACATCTACTACACATATTACAAATTCTACTCATCTACTTATATGCACTGCACTCACTCCCCTATGACACACTCTAGTCTCACAGTCCATGCTAGAATGTTGAGGGTATACATCACAAATGGACCTCATCACATTCATACATTCATCATCCCATCCTTATAACATTCAACATTCTTAATGATATACTCTTTAGGCTAAATCATCACCTATTCTACTCATCTTGTGATATACACTTTATGATAAATCATCACCTATTCTACTCATCTTGTGATATACGCCATAGGCTACATCATCACTTCCTCTAGAATCATTTAGTGATATACGCCATAGGCTACATCATCACTTCCTCTAGCATCATCTAGTGATATACGCTTTAGGTTAAATCATCACCTATTCTACTCATCTTGTGATATACATTTTATGCTACATCATCACTTCTTCTAACATCCTTTAGTGATATATGCTTTAGGATAAATCATCACACATTCTTACACCTCATCTCTATGTCGCATATCATCACTATACATTCACCACACTATGATGCATACAACATATAGTTCAAATAGTTTCGATGACGCACTCTCGTTTATAGTTCATTCTTGACTGTTGAGGGAAAAAAAATGAACCTCACTACATATAACTCCATTCACTCAAGGGGAACATGAATCCTATCATTCACTCTGCATTCCATTCCATCCATCCACAACATATTGCATATCTTGGTTACATTTATTCTTGATTATATTTACTTGTACATGTTCACTTTGTTACACATGCTAGATATATATCTTGTATGTCATTATATTTATCATACACATGTGCAAGTTCACTTTCCTTTTGAGTTGTGATCGTAGACTCTACATATCCATTACATGTAGTATGGATGCTTGGTGCAGTACCTAGTACCATTCTCGTAGTGGCTCCTAGGAGCATCCACTTTCATACACTATAGGTGCTATTGTTTAATTTTGTACTTAGCACTCTACTTTATCAGATTATACATGCTTTGATAGACTTTTTTATCTTTCTAACATGCTAATGGGTGCTTTATGTGCAACATTTGTTTTGCATGACTATTTCCTTCCATGGTTTTCTATTACATTACTTATTTTCCTTTGCTTGTCATTGTTTGTTGCGGGATTTTCCCTATGTCTTGCTTGTTCTCTGATTGTTTTCAGCCACTATGACCTTGATTGTCTTGCGACATCGTGAGTGATGTCCCATGTTTGCAACCCCTGCAGCTTCATTGTCTTCTTCGCTGCATCTTAGCCTACACATTTTCTACATAGCTTACATTTTCATCTTTTACATGAGTGTTTGTCTTTGATTGTACTAACACATGTTTTTCCTAGCCACTTGTTTACATGTGCCTTGGTTTCTACCAAGCACATCTCCTTCCACCTACAAGGAACATTTTTAGCATCCGATCCTCCTTTGGGCCGCATTCTCCTTCAACGATGTCGCATGCACCCTAAACGAGGGGGAATCATTTGGGTGAATCACACTCCATAAAGTGATTTACGGTCACAACACAACACATTTTTAGTACAATACAATTTTAGTTTTGGAAAGGGCTCAAAATCAAACTTGGGTCATTAGTACACAATGACCTTTCTTGAGTGCCAATAACAAGGGAAATTACATAGTTATTCGACATGTCATAAAGGATTTTAATAGGACAGAGAGTCCTTTAGCACTGAGCATACACACTTTCATTTTTACACATCATATGTAGTGGTGTTCCATATTTCGGGAACAGCTTAAAGGTTAGGAGATGATCCAAATTTTCCTCTCTACACTACTCTTGGCGTGGTGTCGATCACCCAAAAACTAGACATTACAGAGCACTCGCAACTTCGGAAGCATTCTAAGGTTAGAGGATGACACCAGATAGTTTCTCCCTACACTTCTTCCATTACATTGGCATGAGATCACCTAAAAACTCGCACACATTGACATCATCTACAGGATCCTTTCTACACTCTTTCCTCATCATGGATTAGGTGCACATGTTCCTTTTTCACATTTTCAAAATTTTCTTTTACATACTTCCTTACATGATTTTTATACATATACATGTGTATTTGACTACTTGATCATCTTCTCTTTTATAGGTCCATCTCGTATGGGAAGCAAGTAGTCAACATCAACAACAACATCATACACATCGACACCAATAATAGGTACAACACTACATTCACACACGCGTTTCCACCCTAGGTTCATTTTCATCACCTTTTACACTTTTTCATCTTTAGTCTCCATGATTTGTCTAGTCCCTCAACACGCTTTCTGCATCGATTTACATGGTTATTAGGTACACATCTCTATCTACTTTATGTTACCAAACATTCTACTCACCAACATAAAGTGGGGAAAATGTAGACACAAAATCACGCACTTTGGGTATTTATCTAGTCCCGATTACATACTACTATTCATATGATTCCTAAGTATGAAAATTAATGATTAACCCATGTCTTTGGCCACCTTTCTTTGCTTTATGATTTTTTTTTCAATCTTTCACTCTTACTCGCTCACCGTATTTTTACCTTTCAACATTTATCATTTTGGACACCAAAGCCTCACCAGATGATATCCATGCTGTGTGCCCCCATCCCCTTTAGATGCCCTTGTCCTCTTTATACCTTGGTCACATTTTTTGGGTCCTTTTACTTGTTTGAGCATCTTATCTTTTTTTGGTAGTCAGATTTTTTGGGGTTAATTACGAAATTCAAGCAAAGAATCATATAAATATAAAGCTATGTGATCATAATAAAGGAACAAGCACTAAGCACTACTTATCACCACCTAAGGTTTCATCCATCAAGGCATCTAGAGCTCCATTTGCATCCATATAGCTCCATCACAAGGACAAAGTTTGGTTCTTCTACATCACACATTATTTACATTCTATATCTAGCTACTTACTCACTACTTCAAGTGTGACACACACAAGAGTAACCTAGGGCACAATTCCGTACACACACACAAAACTACATTGGAGTACCGAGATGTAGTGGAGAATTTAGTAAGTAAGTCCATCATTATGGTAGTTGAGGATATCAACCCCTCATTTTGCATCTTTCTTTTTAGGATTTGATGTCTATTTGAGGGTTTTGTAGGTGCATCCTTTGTTGCAGGGTTTTACAACGACCTCGACGATCCAAGTGTGACATACATGTGACTAAATATGAACAAGTGTGAACCTATTATGACACCCCATAGAGGTTTTCCAAGCATTTATATAGACCAGACACCGAGAAACAAGACCAGAGTGCCCATGGGTGCCCACATCCCTCTCTAGCGCCCCATTCTACTCAAATCCTCTAGATATGCAATTTTCTAGGCTTCGTGTGATGGTCTTCCATATCTATTTAGCCAATCCACCACCGCGACACAATCCAACAACCTCTAGTAAATAAGCTAAGGCTCTTCTAACCCTCTTTGCAATTAGGGTTTCATTATTTATTGCTTAGTTGTTTGGGTATTATTTTTGTATTTCATTATTCATTTATTTACTACTGCTATAACATCTAGATTAGGCTATAATTTTACATTTTAGCATAATCACAATCATGAAACCCGAAGGGAGGGTGAAGAACCCCAACCTTCCCCACACAATAAAGACGTGATGGTATAACAACTCAAAGCACTTAGTCATCAATTGGCCACTTTATCTTACTTGTGTCAATAGGGACACACATAGATCCACTCATATGAACAAACCTAAGGTGATATGTACTTCACACTATACTAAAAACCATGGATGTGAAGCCTCCAAATTAAATCAAACTCACATACCCTCCACACCGACTCGTGGAAAATTCTTTGACCAAGAATGGCATCTATGAAAGATGCACTCATTGGATTATAAGAAAATAATAATGATACAATAAGAAGTATCACCAAAATTTGTGTCCTTAACCCTTTGATCGAGAAATGTTGCATGTTCCTTTTCCACCTAGCTTTGATTGCCCAAAGTTTTATAAATAACGTGGAAAAGGTGACCTAGGGATCACGTAAAACACTTCTTTATGGCATCTCAAGAAGTTGCTTACGTGATAATTATCTTATTCACTTGTTTCCATAGTCTTGGGGTCAAACAATTGAGTGGTTTCTCCATCTCTTGAAAAGGTATATGCCCACTTTTGCAGACTTATCTGAAAATTTTGTTACAAATTTTTCATTTAATACAGAGAGTGATATCATAATGTTAGACTTGTGTAACACCAAACAACACAACAATGATAACTCCACTGCTTTCCTATAATGATGGCGGGGTTAGCTAGCCAATCCCTTGTTCCATCCCCGAGAAGTAACTCGTGAGTATTTTTGTGCCAAACTTACACCCTAAAATTTCCTTCCACTTGCAAATGCATTGTGTAGGCACCTTTGAAGAATTTATAAAAAAGGAGGTCAAATAAAAAGGCCTTGGTAGAAAAGTCATTTCTAAACATTTTCAATAAGATTATGATGCTAAATCTATGGACAAGCCTAAATTTTCCAATAAGAATACAAATTTTGTAGGTGATGGAATAAATGATTCCAAACATGTAGAAGAGGTCCAAAAGAACCCACACCTAAAACTCACATGTGGGTCCCTTAAACAAGAAATTAAACGTAGGGAATGCATTCCACTTATTAGGTCCCTATCATTGATCCTTAAACAACTTGATTTAGCCAATATGGTCAAATTTACTAACACCAAACCTTTCGAGGATGATGCACCTAAATCGTGGTACAAAGAGCATGAATATTTTAAGTATTATCATGTTAAAGGTCACGAAGCATATCAATGTATAAAATTATAAAAATTCATTCAAGATCTCTTAGATCGTGGAGATATCGAACTTAACACATAGGATCCCAAAAATCATCCAATAACCACTTTGGAATCTAGAAGGAACCTTCCCAAAACATAAACAAATGGAAACAAAATTGGATTGAGGTCAATCCTCATAGGCTAAAAGTACTAACCATGCTTTTGCTCAAATATCCCATCCATTCGATTATCTTATTGGATTATACTCATCCTATCACCAACTGTATTACTACCATCAAATTCAAACTTTAAGAGTGTTATATTACAACATGGCACAATCACCTTGTGGCCCTAGGACCCCCCTTTTTCTACGCCTTCGATAGTCATTACGATCTCCTATAATTGCTTGAGAAGACAACCACCAAGATTTGTTACTTGATCTTGTTAAGATATATAATGTTCACAAGGACATCCTCTATTAGACCCTCCAAGAGTCAAGAGTTCCCATGGAAATTCATGCTTCATGATTCCAAGTCTTAGTCACACAAATCACTCCATCCAACTAAATCATTTTTAACCAAAATGAGATTCCAATGGATAGTTATACACACAATCTCCCCTTATATATAGAAGTGATCATTACCTGTAAAAAGGTTAAAAGGGTGCTTGTGGATAATGCATTTGACCTAAAAATATGTACTCTAAATCTTGTTAAATAATTGGGACATATAGATGTAGAACTAGAGCCTAATGTGATCATCATTAAGGTTTATGATAATGTGGAATGACAAAGGATGGGAACAATCAATTTACCTATGGAAGTTGGGCTTGTTACACATGAAATAAGATTCCATGTCATTGACTCAAAATTCCCTATAATATTCTCCTTGGTCGCCCATGGATCCATGCCATGTAAGTTGTTCCCTCCACATTTCATCAGTGTATCAAACTATATTATCAAGGACAAGAGCTCACAATTCTTGGTGACCCATAACCCTTTGCCCATTGTAGAGAATTAGATGACCACTATAAAAATCCTACATATGTCCTTATATAAAATTAGCTATTTAATTTGAGTTAGAAGGACTCGCCTCTCCCCATAAATCCCTATACACTTCAACCTCATATAGTTGATGCTTCTAACTCGCATCTCCTTTTGTCGCGGGAATCCAAATTGAAAATCCTTAATACTTGTTGTGGTTAGTAAGACCTCTAACATGCCCTCTTTGTGTCCAACACTCCCTATCACTAAAAATGTGTGGTAGGCCTAACATTTGGATATAAATAACTCGAGAGCCTTGTAGTCTTGATAAATTCATCCTTGGTGGTCTCTTGCAGATGAACAGCTTGGTTAGCACCTACACCTCCCAACACCGATGAGAAGATGGCCTCCTACTATCAATCCCTAGAATATGTTATCCCTAACAAGATGATGTATGCCATGGGATACCAAGGTTATGGGTATGGGTTACATGAATAGGGTGTGCGGTAACCTATTTCGGCACATGAAAAGATGGATATAGATGGCATTGGTGTTAATCCTTACAGGCCCCACCTATAGAAGTTAAAGCCACCTCTTATAATTACTTACACCAACTCAAGGTACCCTCAGTAGTCTCTACAAAGACATTTCCTCCACAAACTTGTTTTCATATGCTACCATTTTAACCTTATCCCCCTCCAATACTAAGTTAAATATAATACACCCATCCCTTATATGATTGGGACCAACAATGACACATGCAAGTCAATTTATTTCAAAATGAGGAAGAAATCACATAATTCATGGGGCTTCGTGATGACATTCTTATTGGGGATCATAATAAAGGGTTTTCCATTAACCTCGACACATATGTGTAATTCTGGGAGGAGGCTAATTTATATGGTCAAGAAAAAGAAAATAAGGCAAAAATATCTTCAAAAATCCTAAAATCAAAAAATCCAAGTCTCATAGTGAAAACATCTTTGAGGAACTTGCAAACAAACAATGTGAAAAAAATGGATTAGATAAGTGATCATTCTATTAGTGAAAATCTCATTGAGACGCCAATAAAAGAACTCAATATCCCTTCTGATTCTACATGTATGGAGGATGCTTGGAAGTCATTGGTTGAAGAGACTATTGATGTTAACATCATGACATAGGTATAACCCAAAATTATTAAGTTAGGGGCTTATCTTACCGAATATGAACAAAAAGCATTTACTATACTTGTTAGAAAGTTTTATGATGTGTTTTTTTGGTCGTATGTGGATATGCCCGACTTATATCCTTCTTTGGTTGTGCACAACCTAGTTGTTCATGAATCAACTAAGCCCATAAAAAAAAATTACATAAGATGCATCCACATGTAGCTCTCTTGGTCAAAGAAGAGCTTGAGAAATTACTGATAATAGGATTTATTAGACCTATTGATTATTTAGAGTGGATCTCCAATATCGTGTCTACTCGCAAGAAACCAATTGGAATCTAGATTTACATAGACTTCGGGATATTAATAAGGCATGTCCTAAAGATGATTTTCCTCTTCCTAATATTGACATGATTGTCGATTCTACTACAGGCCATGAAATGTTATCCCTTATGGATAGATTTTCTAGCTATAATCAAATCAAAATCACCAAGAGGACAAACATAATAATGCATTTACTAATCCTTGGGCTACATTCTATTATTAGGTCACGTTTTTGGCCTTAAGAACATAGGAGTTACATACAAAAGAGAAATGCCAATTATATTCCATGACATGCTACATGATATCATAAAGGACTATGTGAATGACATCTTGATAAGTCAAAAACACTTGCAGACCACCCTATAGTTCTCCACCATGTTTTTAACGGATTAGAGAATATAAAGTCAAACTGAATCCAAATAAGTGTGTATATGGTGTTATATTGGGTAAGTTACTAGGTTTTATTGTTTCTAGACAAGGAATTGAGGTGGATATAACTAAGGTTACAACTATCACCGAGATTCCTCCTCCCAAAACCTTACAACTTCACAAATTTCAAGGAAGGATCTATGCCATCTAAAAATTTATCTTCCAACTAGCTGATACGTGTCATTCCCTCACCCACCTCCTCAAGAATAATGTTTAATTCCAATGGGGTTCAAAATTCCAACAATCCTTTACACATTTGAAACAATATCTAGCTAATCTACCCATCCCAATGCCACCTACCCTAGGTGAACCCATATTGCTTCACATCTCAACCACTCGCTTTTCTCTAGGCACATTTTTAGCACAATATGATGCTCAACACAAAGAAAGAGTTGTTTATTACCTCATCCACACTCTCATATCTTACGAGCTTAACTAACTCGAAAATTGAGAAATATTTCCTATCTTTTGTCTTCTCCTTCCAAAAGCTTCACCACTACTTGTTGAACAATAAAACTAAACTCATTTCCAAATTTAACCCTATGAAATACCTCATATTCAAAACCGGTCTTATCGGAAGGATGGCCAATTGGATCATATTATTTAGTGAGTTTGACATTGAACATGTCAATCAGAAAGTAGTGAAAGGAAAAGTGCTTGTTGATCAACTTGCAGAAGCACCATTGTTGGTATTGAACCACTAAGTCTAGAATTTCCAGATGTAACTTTTTTATACATCAAAAATCTTATACCCGAAAATCTACTTTGATTGGTCTTCAAATTTAATGGCTTGGGGAAAGATTTGTCCTTGTTATTCCTACCGGTGATCTTATTCCAAAATATTTCAGAATCGAGTTTCCTTGCACAAACAATATTTCTAATATGAAGCCCTCATTGTTGGTTTAAAAGTCACTATAAAATGTAATATTAAACAAGTTGAGGTTATAAATGACTCACAACTAATCATCAAAAATTAACAAATGAGTACAAAGTGTCAAATATTAGAACATTATTCTATATAAATGCATGGTAGATAGCCTGAAAGAGTACTTTGTTCAAATAACCTTCCAACTAGTCCCAAAAACATAGAAAAATCAGCAGATGCTATGACTACTATTGATCTTTGCTCCAACTATCTCGAACATTTGAGATTTATAATTCCTCATTAATCATGTTACAATACCTACCTACGACATGCGAGATCTAGTTCTTTCAAATGTCGATAATATCACTTTCAATTTGCTCGTGTCATATCCATTTTGCTATAAGATGCTCATATCACACTGCATTTACAAAACAAACCCTAAATACCTTCACAAGACTCAAACACACATTAAATGGAATAAAATATGCATGCACTTGATTTGGAATGACCTTGACAGTCACCCTAATGTGATTATCACCGAGCACTACACTACATTTCAAACTCAATGTAATTTGTGTGTGTGTGTGTGTGTGTGTGTGTGTGTGTGTGTGTGTGTGTGTGTGTGTGTGTGTGTGTGTGTGTGTGTGTGTGTGTGTGTGATAGAAATCATGTCCCTTGAAGTTAGGTTTCCCTTGTGTAAGTTGCACCAAAATAGAGAGTTGCAACTAATTTTCACCAAGATAATGTGTGTCATGGAATTTAGAATTTCCCCTTCCTATGCAAAGAAATAATTCAACCCAAATACAAATCCTCAAGTCGTTACTTTTTGTCTAAGTAGTAGATAGAGAGTAATATCTTAGTTACCCCTTAGAATAGTTAGTAGGTTGTGTATATATACGAATCTTTTGCTTGAATTTTTACATTAACAAAACTATAAATGAACCTAAAGTGATAAATACAAGTTTTAGAAAAGATAACCAAGCGGTGTGAAATTTTAAAATATAAGAACCAAGCGAAGGGATAAAAGTGCCCATAGGGGGACATTAGTGTCGGCTGTTACTATCCCTTATTGGGTGTGTTGGGAAATGTGTCATAAGGTTTTCATTGATGTCAAGTTGTACATTGATGTCAAAGTGTCCCCAAGGTGTCCAGGTGGTTCCATGAGGTGTCAAGTCATGTCAAATCATGAAGTCATAGTGTGCAAGTATAAGCTAGGTGCATGGTCAAGCCAGTAAGGTGTTTGGTGAGTCATCCCAAGGTAGTATTAAGACTTAGCAAGGTCAAAATGGTCAATGATATGTGTATCAGTGTTAACAAGTCTATGATCGGTCCATCGTCAACTCATGAAGTTTCAGGTAGCTCTAGGCCTAATCCTAGTCCCCGATCAAACAAGCAGGTGTATGGAAACATGAGAAATGAATAAATGAAAACAAGAAGAGCATGGTTATAGAAGTATGAGATCTAATATAATGTGTGAAAGGATTATTAAGTCAATATTCAAGCTTATAGGGTATGAAGTATTCATTCTCGAGGCATTTCAATGAAGAAAAGGATAGTAAGCAAGTGTAAATGCTGAAATAAGACATGATGATGCAAAACAAGCATTAAAGGAGAATAATATGATGGTATATTAGGTGTTCATGTCTTCACAAAGGTGCAAGGAGGTAAATCAAGTAATTACCTAAGTTGGCATAATACACTTTTCAGAATGGAGAACAAAATCTGCAAAAAGAGATGGGGCAGATATTTCCAAAGAAAATTATGAAAATTGGTCATTATAATACATGTAGGGGTGAGTTTATAAGGTGTGGTCAAAATTTTAGGACCTAAGGAGGTGTTTTGCAAAAGTTATGCATGTTTTTCTAAAACCATGTTTTTGGAAAATGCAAATTAAACATCAGTAACTTCATAGCTATAAAAAAATGACAATACTTCTTCAGATAAATAATAAGATAATTTTTCATGGAATTTTGATAAAAATCAAATACAATTTTTTTAAAGGAAATTTAATAAGAAACAAAGAAGTTATGAGCATTTTTCTAATAGGGTTTCTCTTTCCTCAAGCCTCCTTGAAGCGGTAGGCACAAAATGAATATTTTGAATCCAAATGACTTTTGAAAGATGGTAAAACCCATAGGAAGTGTTAACATTTCTCTTCTGGTGATAATGATGGAATTTGTGTTTCTCACAAGTGAGGCTTTAAAAAAAAGTCTTGTTTTTGAAGAGTTTGAGCTATACAGTGAAAATTTGAAGGTGTCAAGTTATATCTCTTGCTGATGTGAAGATAAGAAATAGTGATGATCATCCTCTATAGGTTTAAAATGAGGTATTGGAACTCACATTTCTCTTGTTAAGTGGTGTAATCATGTAGCCTGTCTTGATCCTTAACTGCTCTATACAAGTCTTGATAAGAAGATTGAAATTCTGAGGTGTGGCTTGTGTATTTCCCCTCACAAACTATACATTAAGTGGTTAAAATGGTGAAAATATCCTCCTTGAAGGTCTTATTATATTTCTGGTCATGAGGATGAATTTTTGCTAGTAAAAATACCACACACACTCAGATCACCCAGTAGAACAAGCTCATACATTATGAGTTGTACTTACTCATTCATGACATTCATTCATTGCTTTGGTAAGTACATTTTAACACAAAAAGTTGCCAAGGTCATGAAGATTCCAAAGGTATCATATAGATGTCAAGAAATATTTCTTTCATGTGTAAAGTGAGTCACTTCTTGAAGTCCTGGTATGCTCTTTTATGATAGTTAAGAAGGAATAAGACTATACCATTCATTCTTGATCATTTCCCCTTATGTCACACAATTAGATGATTGAAGTGTTATGAGTTAATCTATTAGGGTGATAATACCATCATATAAATTAAAAATACAAATTTAAAATGGTATAAGCCTCAAAACTACGAATGAGGGTTTGTTCTTGAAACCCTAACCGATTCTAGTTTGAATATCATGCAAAGATGATATCCTAGCAATGAAATGAAGCTTCCTACAGATCTTGTGAGTTGAATAAAATCCTTATCATCCTTGAAAGGTTTCATTGGGGTTATCAATGGCATAAGTATGGTCTAAAACTCTTGAACTTTGGATGTTATGCTCTATATATGCAAACTTTGTGTGTGCAATGTCTTATTTCATGGATTATGATGGAGACTTACATTTCCTTCCCTTTGTGACCATAATAGATGACATAAGACCTCCTAAGTATCTCTTCAAACATGTGACATATGTTGAACATATCCTCTATATTATATACAAGCCAAGGAAAACTTAGAATCTAAGTCATTTGAACTTTGAATCAATAATAGTGAAGGATTTTATGAAAATGTTGGCTTCTTTGAGGTTGGTAAATCTTCAAGCTCTTATGAATTACCTATAAAATTGATGCTCTTGTGAGCTCAACCTATTGGATAGCCTCTTCTCTTTTCATTTTTGAAACTTCATTACCATTTGAAGCTCTTATTACACTTGTATGTACCTTGATGACTTGTGAGGAGTAATTGGCAAGAATTTGAGAAGGTGAAGAGTTGGCATGACATCTTAAAACTTAGTAACGTTTGGTACATACATGTTCATGATAGTTGGAAAATGGTTCAAGACTAAAACATAATTCTTTTCTCACCATATTAGAAGACAAAATGAATTTAACTATCAAATATGATATCCACCGAAATTCACTAAGATTCTTTGACTGTGAAACCGATTGTTAGATGGTTGGAGTAGTTTACTTGTCCTTTATAGGCACATGAAGAGTTATGTCGTAAGGACAACGTAGGGAATATGAATCTGATCCAACAGAGGCAATTTTTACTTGTTTTGAAATATATGACTCATCTCTGTTACCTTCCTAATCTGAGTTTAAAGAAAGGTGAAGGCACTTGTATAGAAAGAAATGTGAAGTGTAATAGTAAAAATGACAAGAAGTATTATGATGTACAAATAGGCTAGATAGTTTCTTTTTGATGTCTTGTTGATGCATGTTGATGATTTTTGAGCTTGGAGATGTATGTAGCAGTGGGGATGAGTCTATTAAACACATAGATTCTATTAAGGGAGTGTTGTGAGGTGAAATTCAGGGTGTAAACCCACATGTTGAGGACTTGATATCAATTGTATGACCAAAAGAGAAAATTTAAGTTTGATAAGGGCCTGGATATTAATTCGAGAGAAGAATAAAAATGAGACGATGAGATGAAATAAAGATCACATCAGGTTGATGTAAGAAACCAAGTATAAAAGGTGATCAAACTATGTATGGTCAAATTTGAGATGTAGCTTAGCAGTTTAGGATTGAGATTCCTAGTAATTAGGTGCTTACAGAACAACCATCAAGGGGGTGATTAACATGGATTTGAAGTGAGTGCTTCGTAACAAGTGGGTGATTTCCAAATTACTCAGTGGATGATTGATTGTACACTAGTGGATGCTTCATAATTGAGTGGGTGTTTCAAGGTGAGTAGGATCTCACCACATGGTAAAACCATTGTAACTCTATAGGATAATTTTCTAAACTAGTTCTCTAGTTTTCAGTGGTTTTTTGTCCCTTATGGGTTTCCCACATTAAATATAGTCTCTTCATGTGTTCATGTGTTCATGTCTCTTTTTCTCTCTTATTTGAATGCATGCTCATCATGGTTAATGGAATAATTGTAACTTGCTACAAAAGTTTTTAAAGAACACTGATTCACCCCCTCTCAGTGCCTATACTTTCTAACAATTGGTATCAAAGCATGTTCTCTTGGTATAAGTTTAAAATATTAAGAGAAGGTCTTTTAGGCATGAGTATGGGTGGTGAAGATGAAGCAACACTTAAAAAGAATTATGAGATTTCTCAAGCCCTGATAAATGAGTTAAAGGATGAAATCAAACTAAATTATGTAAATCATCTTGAAGAAATCAAAGAGGTGGTAGAAGTTGTTAGTAAGTTATCAAAAGACCTAAGTTTCAAAGAAAAGCCTGTCAAAGAAAGAATAATCAAGACCCTAAAGGATAAAATGATGATGATTAATGAAAGTTCAAGCAATGACTCAAAGGAAAAGTGAAGTAACTCGATGAATTGGAGCATGAATTTAGTCATGAGCCATGTCAATAACTTTCAAATCCAATTAAGAATGTGAAAGTTAAGTGTTGATTTGAAGACTCAAGAGAAAATTGAAACAAGCAAGACAAACAAGACAAACTGAATTGAAGGGTGAGTCAAGCCATACACCATGTCTAAGATATTGTGACTCAACAAACTCAACATGCAACCAAATGAAGAATAATTTTTGGCAAGTTTCATGGATTTTTTTTTTCATGCCATGATTTTTGGACATATAGCTAGAGATTGTATGAGAAAGATAGAAAAATAACACCCATGGAGAGATTGTAGAACTGAATTTGAGAAGAAAAGAGTATGTTATAATTGTCATGAGAAGGGTCACATAACAAAATTATATCTTGAAGAACCCATGAAGCAAGAATGTACAAAAAGAACACATAGAGACAAGAATCAATGTGCATGCTTCAAGTGCAATAGAGTTGGACATTTTAAAGACACTATCATAAGAGGAATCTCATATATAGGAGAAAGGATGAAATCAAGCACACTCCTATAGAACCAACCAAGAAATAATCAGAACTAGAAAATGAAGAGACAAATTTAAGAAAGGCATCAAGAGGTAATGGTAAATCTAAGAAGAAGGAAGGAAATTATAGTGCAAGTGATGAAGAATTTCTACCTCAAGTTGTACTAGAGCAGATATATAAAATGTAATATGAAATTTTATCAGATAGTGAATTAGAAAATGAGAGCTTAAGTGATGAGATTGTCACACCAAGTAGTACACCCAAGAATAATGTCAAGAGCTTAAAGGAAGGAATGGAGTCATCATACTGCTTTGATGACTATCTTCTATTCTGAAGTAACCTCACATGGTGGAGTTCCTTCTCTAGGATTCTAGAAGGCATATTTTAGTTGAAAGAAGCAAGGTTTGCTCCTCAATAGTCTTCCTATCTACAAATCAATCTCTTCATGATGAAGTTGAGTAAGTGATTCAAAGTATGCTCTTAAATGAATATTTTCATCAGTTGTTACAAATTAGAGTCCTCATAGTGTTTCAAAGATATGTAAACTCAATAAATGTGTGTTTTGTCCTTTGTTGAAGTACCCATGTGCAAGGTATTTAATGTATTTCTTGTCTATACATGTAAAGAAAATGTGCTCAAGAGGTCTCTTGATATGAGTTGTCTTCTATGCTGTCATGATTGAGTTATGTCATGTCAAGGAATGTTTATTCAATCCCATATTTATCTACTAGTGATTTTTTGAAATCCTTGAATGTTCTTCTTGTGTAGTCATCCAAAGAAAGGTTAAATAATAGGTTTCAAGGCATACGTTATCTATTCTCATGTTATCAAGCTTGTATCATGGTTGATTCATCCTTTTAGGTTATATTTAAGTAAGAAAGGTCTACAAGAGAGCACAAGCTGAAGGAAAGTGTCTTGAGTCAAAGGTTTGAGTCCTCATGTGAATTTCTATTGTGATAAGAATGTGTGATAGTCTTGAAAGAATCAACTAGGTATATCAAGGCCTAAAATGATGTTAAGGTATGCTATAAATAAATATTTCTCAAGTATGTATAACATGTCATATCCCTTTCCAAAGTTTAAAAGTATAACATTTTTCATGTTGCATATCTAAGGTGTGACCAATAAAAATGACAAAGTCAAAGATTTTAAGATTTTCAATGTTGCAAGACAATCATGTTGCTTAAATATTATCCAATGGGTCAATACTGCCTAAGTATGTCTTAATCCTATCAAAGTGTGTTAGTACATTGGTTTTTCAGAAATGTTTCTAAAATGATGAAGAAGAGGCTTTGAAAATATAGTGTAGATGTTCACAGTTGAAGTGTCACAAATTGGTGTGAGTTTGAAAAAAGAAAAGATACATATTAGACAAGGTGGTCTAAACATCAAGAAGGTATAATAAGCCTAAAATGAAGCTTAATGAATGATTGAAAGCATTATAGTCTCAAGAAATGCATCAAAAGTAGGATGATAAGAATAAATATAGATGGTGAGGTGTGAAACTTAAAAGTAACCTTATACTATCATAATTTGACAAAAATGAGTGAAAGGCCATAAAAGTGATTCAAATTCATCAATCAGGGTGTTTTATCATGTGTGCAAAGTGAAAAATCTTGGCTTATGAGGCATACAAAGGTTAGAAATGAAGTCATAGTCTGAAAGTATGAATTAGATGTATCAAGACAATTAGTTTCATTTCATATAGCCAATGCTAAGAACAAGCAACTAATGAGGTCACCTCAGAGTAGTATGGGTATATGGAAAATTTCCAAGAAGGTGATTTGAAGCTTCATAACATCTTCTAAGATCATGAAGGTGAGGCATGAATGAGAAGAATAAAGATGATTATGAACTGTGTTGGAAAACACCATGTTAAGAGGTATAATAGGACAATTTTTTAGCAAAGAAAAATTTCAAAGGGAGATTGTCTCTACTGGTAAGGAAATATCAAGGAGGGCATTAAGACAAACAAGTGTGACAAGTTTTAAGTTCTGAAACCTAAATTCCAAGCATTTTATGTTCATTTACCTTCACCTAGGTTCTCTAGGAAGGGTTTAAGGTGTGTTAGTGTTAGGGTTTGTGATTTGAGACACTCAACCAAGTTATTTTTCTCTGAATCTCTCAAGATATCATGGTAACTAATCAAGGAAAAGGATTATGTAATAAATTTTAAGAGTTAAGGGTTTAAATATGAGATTTCTATGACAGTATGGGGAAGGGTGCATAAACACAGTCCAAAGGGCTAGTTTAGAGGGTTACTTTCCGGAATTTGGAGATAGATATTGAGCTCAATTTTGAAACTTTCCACATAGTTAAAATAAGAAAATGGGTCCTTAGAAATGTATAGCTTGCACTTTGGAACCTTAAGGTGGTGAATCTATGCATGATAGTAGGTTGGGGTAGACCTAGTTAAGAGTTTGAGAGCTAAAATGCAAAGAGTGAGATAGAGGAGTTGTGCACGAGGAGTTAGGCCCCGAATATTTTTAAATCATATCTAGGGTGATGAAGGTCACTAAATAAGAAGTCAAAGTTCTTTGAGGTCAGATCCAAAAAACCTATTTGCATGAGTGAAGAAAACTACCTTGTCTTAAGGGGACATGGACAAATTTGACAAAGGGATAAATGTGGGCATTTTGATTTCCTTGAATGCATTTTATGTTGGATCTAAAGGTGTGTCAAGATGTTGAAGATGATAAAATATTGTAAACATGTTGATCAAATTATGCAACTACCTAGCAACAAGTGATATACTCTATAAATCTATAGATGAATTGATTGCTTATACTCATTAAAGAACATTATACAATAACTATTTTAGGACCTTGAGACAAACCACATTTCATCTTTTGGCATGAAGTCTATGTGTTGAGTTCAATTCCTTGGGCTCTCAAGTAAGATGGAGATAATATCATCATAGGGGAGACACAAGAAGTTGGTTCATGATGAGTGTAATCTTCCATAACAAGATGAAGTTGGTTCATTTTCCACTGAAAAGGTACCTTAGGGAAAATATCATCCTTTTGAGGCCAAGTTTGACATTACAAGGAGATGAGAGCTTAGACAAATATAACTAGCCAAATATGAAATTTTCATCCAAATGAGGTAATTCATATAGGGGAGCTTGATATAGGTTAAAATGCTCTTCTCACATCAGGTACAGAGCCCAAAAGTAAGGAATGAGAGAGAGAGAGAGAATAATTTGTAGTCTTTGACATAATTTATAAAGAGGCACAAGCTTGAAGCATGATGAATGGACCAAGTGAGGAAAAGTAAGAAGATTGCAGTCTTAGGGGGAGCATGTAATTGTTCACACCAGGTATATAGACCTCAAATGCTTCCAAAGAGCTTCGAAAAGAGAAAATCAATCCTAGGGGAGGTGGACAAGTAAGTTTGTTTTTACCATGCATAATTGTCTTTGGTTGTCATTGTTTCATGTCAAGTGGCTAAGAACCTTTTTCATAGATGTCAAAGGGGTAGAGTGAACTAAGAAACATGAGAAAATTTGTAGGTATTGGTATTTATTTTTACCATAGATGTTTCTAGGTGGTTGCCATCAATGAAAAAGGGGGATTTTGTTAGGAAATGTGTCATAAGGTTTTCATTGATGTCAAAGTGTCCCTAAGGTGTCCAGGTGGTTCCATGAGGTGTCAAGTCATGTCAAATCATGAAGTCATGGTGTGTAAACATAAGCTAGGTGCATGGTCAAGCAAGTAAGGTGTGTGGTGAGTCCTCCCAAGGTAGTATGCATACTTAGAAAGGTCAAAAATGGTCAATAATATGTGTATCATGTGTTAACAAGTTTGTAACCAGTCTCCATGGTCAACTCATGAAGCTTCAGGTAGCTCTAAGCCTAATCCTAGTCCCAGATCAAGCAGACATGTGTGGAAACATGAGAAATGAATCAAGGAAAATTAGAAGAACATGGTTAGAGAATATGATATGGAATAACATGTGTGAAAGGAGTATTAAGTCAATACTTAGGCTTATAGGGCATGAAGTAGTCATTCTAAGGCATTTCAATGAAGAAAAGGCTAGTAAGCAAGTGTAAATGATGAAATAAGGCATGATGATGCAAAAAAAGAATTAAAATAGCATAATATGATGGTATATGAGGTGTTCAAAGCTTCAAAAGGGTCTAAGGAGGTAAATCAAACAATTACCTAGGTTGACATAATACACTCTTCAGGACTGGAGAACAAAAGCTACAAAAATGAGATGGGGTAGATATTTACAAAGAAAATATAACAAATTTTTCATTAGAATACATGGAGGGGTGAGTTGAGAAGGTGTGATCAATATTTCAAGACCTAAGGAGGTGTTTTGCAAAATTTATGCATGTTTTTATAAAACTAGGTTTTGGAAAATGTAAATTAAGCACTTTGTAAATTCTTATCATTTGTCAAAATAAATTAATAAATCTTATTTAATAAATCATAAAATAATTTTTGCAGGTTGAATTTTTATAAAAATAAAATGCAAAAGTTTGAGGAAATTGGACAAGAAACAAAGAAGTTATTGAGCATTTTTAAAGAGGGTTTCTCTCCTCAAGCCTCCTTCTTGAAGTGGCAGGTAAATGAATAGTTTTGACAAATGACTTAAAGATGGTAAAACCCATTATAAGTGTTAAATTATCTCTTTAGGTGAAAATTATGGAATTGGTGTTTCTCAAAGTGAAAGTCCATACTTTGATGTGTTGTTTTTGAAGAGTTTGATCTCTTCACATGAAAAATTATGGAAGTTGTTTTATCTCCTGCAATGTGATTAATTCTGATGATCATCATCTAAATGTTAAAAATGAGGCATTGGAACTCATATTGCTCTAGTTAAGTGATGTAAAGGTTTAACCTCTGTTAATCCTTAACTGCTCTATAAAAGTCTTGATAATAAGACTGAAATTATGAGGTATGGCTTTTGTATTTCCTCTTAAAAATTATGCATTAAGTGGTTGAAATGGTACAAAGGTCCTCCTTGAAGGTCTTGTGTTTTTTGGTCACGAGGATGAATTTTTCTAATAAAGTGACACACACACTCAAGACTACCATGTAGAATAAGCTCATACAATATGAGTTGTACTTACTCATTCATGACCTTCATTCACTACTTTGGTAAGTACCTTTGAAAACAAGATCTTTAAAATGTCATAAATATTCCCAAGGTGTCATCTAGATGTCAAGAAATATGTCTTTCATGTGCAAAGTGAGTCACTTCTTGAAGACTGGTATGATCTTTATGACAAGTCAAGAAGGAATAAGAATGTATCATTCATTCTTGATCATTTCCCTTTATGTCACACAAGTAGATGCTTAAAAGTGTTGTGAGTTCATATATTATGGTGATAACATAGTCATATAAATGAAAACGAGGAATTTGAAATGGTATATGCCTAAAAACTTCAAATGAGGGTTTGTTCTTGAAACCCTAACTGATTCTAGTTTGAATATCATGCAAAGATGATCTCTAGCAATGAAATTAAGTTTCCTACAAATATTGTGAGTTGAATAACATACTTATCAATACTTTAAATGTGTCATTAGGATTATTAATGGCATAAGTATGATCTCAACTCGCTAAAATTTGGATGTTATGCTTTGTATATGTAAACTTTTGTGTGTATTGCCTTATTGTATGGATTATGATGGAGATTTGCATTACCTTGCCTTTGTGACCGTGTAGATGGCTTAAGACCTCCTAAGTATCTCTTACAACCTATGAATAATGTCTTAACATATCCTTTATATAGTATACCGTGCCAAGGAAAACGTCAGAATCTAAGTCATTTGAACTTTGAATCGATAACAATGAAGGATTGTATGAAAATGTTAGCTTCTCTGAGGGTGGTAAATATTCAAGCTCTTATGAATTACCTGTAAAATTGATGCTCTTGTGAGATTAACCTACTAGATAGCCTCTTCTATTTTCATTTATGAAAATGTATTACTAGTTGAAGCTCTTATTTCACTTGTATGTACCTTAATGACTTGTGAGGAGTAATTGGTGAGAATTTGAGAAGGTGAAGAGTTGACATGGCATCTTAAGCACTTAGTAACATGGGTACATGTTCATGACAGTTGGCATAGGGTTAAATGACTAAAAGATAATGGTTCTCTCCATATTAGAAGAAAAATGAATGTAATTGTCAAATATTACATCCAATGAGTTTTGACTGAGATTCTCTGGCTATGAAACTAATTATCGATGGTTGGATTATTTACTTGTCCTTTATAGGCACATGAAGAGTTATGTTAGCAAGGAAAATGTAGGGAATATGAATCTTATCCAACAAAGGTATTTTTTTCTTATTTTGGCAGTATATGACTTATCTCTTGACCTTCCTAATTTGAGTTGAAAGGTGAAGGTAGTTGTATAGAAAGAATGTGAAGTGTAAGAGTAAAAATAATGAAAGTATTCTGATGTAAAATAGGATAGATAGTTTCTTTTTGATGTTTGATGATTTTATGTTGAGCTTTAGAGATGTATGTATGCATGAGATGACTCTATTGAACAAATAAATGCTATTAAGGGGAGTGTTGTGAGGTGAAATTCAGTGTAAAACCACATGTTGAGGACATGATATCGATTGTATAACTAAAAAATAAAATTGAAGATTGATAAGGGCTGAATGCTAATTTAAGAGAAGAATGCAAATGAGACGATGAGCTAAAATAGAGTTCACATCAAGTTGATGTAAGATGTAACTAGGTAGAGAAGGTGATCAAATTTTGTATGGTTAAAGTCTAAGTTATAGCTCAATAGTTTAGGAGTGAGCTTCTAACAAGTAGGTGCTTCGTAGAACAATAGTCAAGTGGGTTCTTGGCATAGATTTGAAGTGGGTGCTTCATAGTAAGTGAGTTTTTGCCAAATTACTCAAGTGGGTGCTTGATTGTACAATGAAGTGGATGGTTCGAAATTGAGTGCGTTCTTTAAGGTGATTAAGAGCTCGACATGGTGAAACCATTGTAACTCTATAGGACAATTGTCCAAGCTAGTTATTTGGTTTTTCAATGGGTTTTTATCCCTTATGGGTTTCCCAAATTAAATCTGGTCTCTTCATGTGTTCATGTTTTCTTGTCTCTATTTTATATCTTAGGTGAATGTTCATGCTCATCATGGTTAATGAAATAATTGTAACTTACTACAAAAGTTTTTAAAGAGCACTTATTCCCCCTCTTAGTGCCTAAAATTTCTAACAGAGTGCTTTTGCCCGAAATCTCTAAGGATAAATCAAGAAATGCTCAACTCAAGAAAAATGTATGATGTCCAAAAGTAATAGGATAATTCAACAAAAGAAAAGGATAAAAGTGTGGAAAGCTAAAATGATGTCAATGTAAAATAAAACAATTATTTTCAATGTTTAGTTTCATTACTTAGGAATCATGCATATAATGACATACTAGAGGTGTAATGTAATAGTAATAAGTGCATAATTATGTGTCTACAAGTTCATCTAAATTTGTAGGACATCAATCTTGTATACCCAATATATTAGATACCATACAACACTTCTAGTGATCCCCACAATACTACTTCTTGTTAAAACACCTCTTCCAAAGTTGCAGTACACAAATTCATCCATAAAACATAGAGAAGCTTAGATAATCACTTCAAAGTCCTGAAACTTCATTGCCATGTGCAATTATGGAGGAGGATTCTTTATTAGTGATTAAGGGAGCCATATGACTATGTGGAACATATATAAGCTTATACGCACATTATGCAAAGATGCAAATGGGTGTGTAGTTGTGTAACGTAAAACAAAACACCATCGATAACTCTTGTTTTGTGCAAACAACCCATGTAAGTGGCTACTTAAGTAGCCACACAATTTTATATGTGAATAAATAGAGCATCTCCATGCTTTAAAGTAGAAAGGGGAAATAACCATACCTTCAAACTCCCATACAATTGAATGCATAAAACGTACGAAGATTTGAAATTTTCACAATGGGGTGTCAAAATGTAGTGGGAAAATTTGAGCACCAACATTGGCTTTGGCTGTTGGATGGATACCCCTTGCGGGTACCCAGAGATCTTAGACCCTGGTTGAAGTAGAACAACAATTTTAAGAAATAAGATCACAACATTCCAACCTTTTAACACATCAATTACCCAAACACTTTATAATTTCACCTTCTTATTCAAAAATTCTTCAACATCTTTATAACCCTAGGTGTGCAAAACCACTTATTCCAAAACAAACAAAAACTATGTACATGATAGTCAAAAAATGTACAAATAATATGGAATCCTAATTTCACTCGATAAACCCATTCACAAGAATGGAAAAGTGAGATCCTTTCCTTAGAAAAGTGATTTTCATTTTAGAATACTACAAAAAATAATAATAAGACACTCCAAAATAAAACACATAATGAATCACTAAGTTCATAATCCTCAATTGTGAAATATGAACCCAAATATGAAGATCAATAAAAATAAAGTTCTTGTGAGAAACAAAACTAATATGCCCAAATTCCAAATTCTTGAACCAAGAAAATACTTGAGCCAATTATTATCACCTAAGATTACACCCATTTCTAAGACTAGGATTAACACCTTAGTGAAACATGTGACTATCCCCAAGGTGTGGGACCTTGGCTCCTTGGGACAGACCTACGAAGAAGGCCGACTTCCTTCACTAACTACTATAATGCTAACACTACTCCTAACTAAGCTACTAATTGTAGGAGAAAAGGGATGAGGAGGGACATGAATTGAATTGAAAGGGGTGGTGATTGTACCAAAATAGAAAGTGGACCTTTCTCCTTGAGATGGAAACAAAGAGACAAATGCAAGGCCAAGAGGGCAGAAACAAGCCACAATTCAACTTTGCACTTCATAAAACTTTATTCCCTGCATGATTGACACAATGAATTGAAACCATGCAAATATAATCACACACAACATGATGTGGAAAAATGGAGAAGTAAGGAGACAAGAATAGGATCCAAAGAGTAGAAGAGTTCCATAATAATCATTACATTATTGTCCCTAAAGTTACATAGTCCATTTTCATCCATTTAGAAGACACTAAATGTATTGCATAAGTCTAGACCAAAGATATGCAACTCAGAATGTTCAGCCACCATTTAGGCATGGTAACTTTACATTTGGTAGAGGATTATTTACAACTAAATCCAAGTTTCGTTATATAGAGAATAAAATAGAGAAAGGATAAGAAGATATCCATAAATCAATAAGATCACCTCCTTCTCAACCACCAAAGGAACAATCAACATTAATATGTCCATACCAAGTATGGGCACCATGGTTTGTCTTGGATGATGTAAAATCCTATTAGATCATGATGTGGTTGCTCAAAACAATTTAATGTTGGTTGTTCGGGGTGATTTTATCTAATTTGGGCGCTATTTGATTGAGAAAATAACTTAAAATGCCTCCAAACTATGTCACTTAGAAGTCTTTGGTCTCCCAATTATTATCTTTCAATCTAATCACAGATTTAATCTCTAATCAAGACCTTTCTAATGATACATGTGTAGGAGAACAAGGTCTCTTGATAAAATACTATGAGCATTTGAAATTGGTTAAGAACATGGTCACTAGGGTTTGGTTTGAAACAATTACGGGACCTTTAACTTGATTATTTGATCATAAAACACACATAAAGTGACCCATGACCACTATAATCATGATTTTTTTCCAAGGGCTTTTCAATGGTACCAATTTTGGATAATTTGGTGACATAGATCAAAATATATGATCATTTGAAGATCCCTTAGTTGTTCAACATAGTCGAAGTCCACATGGTCACAAATTTAGCCTCCGATCACTTTTTCCTATGTGTCAACCTATCATTGGTGCTCTTGATCCATCCTCCCACTCACAACTTATGCCATGTGGCAATATCTTATTGGTTCTTGAGATCTTGAGTTTTAAGGGTGTCTCGTGCTCCTTATACTTTATCGGGTCACCTTTATATCGTCGGGTTCTCAAGGTCTTGGGATCCCAAGGCCACTCCCTTACCACCTATGTCATTTCATATAGAAACCTCAAGATCTTAGATTGTGGAAGCTAATGGAGGACCATCATTTGTCCACGTGGACTAATGATGGGCCCTCCCAATCTTGCCCTTGTAATCCATCTCCCAACTATGACTTGTGACCTACGACCGAACTCAAGCCCTTTAATCCTTCATTGGTCCACGTGGAACAATGATTGTGGTTTTTATTCTTGGGTTCATGATTTTTGATCCCAACAGTTGACCAATTCTTAAGTTCATGTGAATGCGAGACTTTTCACTATGATTAAAATTGATAGCCAAAATCCTTTGTAAAGTGATCTATTCAACATCACCAACCCGTTTTGAAGCCAAAACACAAGACTTTGATCAAGTTTTTCTCTGGTTCAATTGTATGATCCTAGAGCTGATATGTGCAAGTGAATTTTAAAAGTTTTAAGATACCAAGGTGTCTAAAATGAATAAATAATCATGAAAAAATCCATCAAGTCTATAATTTATAATCAATTGCCCAAAAGTGAAGTGTGAAATCATTTTTGCAACATCAACCATTAATATCAATGCAAAATGAGAAGAATCAATGCTCAAAACATCAAGAGACTCTAATTTCATAAAATTAGGCTCAAAATGAATAAGGGGAAAGAGAATATTAGGTCAGTAGAGTTCCAAATTTTGAATCTTAAAACACACACTTCCGATCACTTCCTAATCAATATCAAGCTTGTATTCAAACTACTCGAGTGAATGAACAATAATCTCAAAAATTCCATCTAGGTGTTCTTTTTGCTACTCCAAAATTTTACCTATATTAATATAAAGAAGCTCAATGACAAGATTAGTAACGTAATCATCATGCAAATATTCATCTTCATTGCTAAATGACAACTTATTGAATTTGTTAATAGTAGAATAAAATGTGTCATACTCTTAATTTGATACATAACCATTGCAAAACTCATCATCATATTGTTATACAAAATCAAAAACACATTCACTCAACATAAAACTAGTAACATGAGATTCACATGAATAAAAATAAGGTGAATCAAACTCATATGCACTCTTTGGATAAAAAAGTAGATTATCAAACACCTTGAATTCCTCAAAGAGAGGGTTATTATATATCGTAAAATTGTTCATCTCATTATTACATTCAATAGACTCAAAGTCCTAACCACCATCACTTGTATAACTATTTTATCCATACCAATTGGGAACACACTACAATCACCTCTGCGCATAGAAACATCTTCATTGTGTAAACACTCACCAAAAATAAGTTGATTACCGTACACACAACAGATGGAAAGGTAAATAAAATAATAAAATGCATCATTATTTTCCATGTCAATGCACTCAACACTTGAAAGGATTCACATATAAGCAAGGGATTCACCCAAAATTGATGAATGGACTGAAACGATTCTTCCTATATGGTAACAATGTATTCAAATTTGTAAAACCATTATCAATATTTACAAATACACATGAAGAATATAAAGTTTAATTTTCATGCTCAACAAAAGGTTGCCACTTTTTTATCTCAACATCAAAATTAGCTGTAAAATAATTCTCACGAGGAAATGGGACATTAGCATCACAAGATACAAACTCACCACAAAAAGAGATGCAAACCTCGGTATAAAAATTAGATTGTAAATCAATGGTATACACATGTGAATCGATATTGTCATTAAATCTAAGGCTATTATGATCAAACATAAAATCAACACATAAAGTACTTCTTCATAATCAAATTGAGACTCAACAATAAAAACATTGATAACATATTAATCGGAGGAATTTGAAATGGTTTCAAACTTTAAAGCCAAAGTGCAAACATAAGTAATTATCAATGGGTATTTATCTCTTAAATAGTAACTCAATTCACAACCAAATGCATCACAATAACTATCAAGAGTGTATGTTTCACTTGGTCTTACATGATCAAGAAACCTATTCCATGCCTTACTCGAAATTAAAATTATGAATTCTCTCATCCGCTTCTTTACATTATTATATAAACAATGCTTAAGAGAAGAATAATCAGTCTTATGTCATATCACTCAATGAAGAGATACTTACATTTTTCCTTAGAGTCAATAATTTGATCAGGAAGCTCATGAAACCAATCATACACATCCCCATTTAAACTCTAAAAGAAAATTATGATCACAATACCTTCATTATCCAACTCAAAGTGATCAACCAAGTTAATAAAATCCTCTAGGTGTCTCTCTTCCTTAAGTGCATTGCTTCCCTTCAATTTGGTTAGAAATTCCCAAACATACATGGGAAGAGACTAATAAATTATGAAAGAAACTTATGTCAATAGGATGATACCTTTGATTAATAAATGAAACTCTATGAATGGGCATACTTGGAGCACAAAAGGAACCCACTTAACCACTAAACTATTGTTGTGAATAATCTAATCTAAAAATACAATAACCCAGTTGAATTAACATTAGTGTAACCTATGTATGATGGGTAAAAAGAGAGGTTCCTAGTTGGGTTATCAAATATAGGATCTTATCTAAGACATGCCACCTTTGTGTAGATACAAAGGTGCTCAAGGAGAATTAAAGTAAAAAATATATAGGATAATATCTCTAACCCTATGATAGCTATAGGTTTCCAAGGCCTTTAACCAAGGTAAAGATATGTATCCTACTAGGATTTTAACATAGAAGAGGGAAATAACCAAGAGGTGGATAAAACCAAGGGGAATAATAATAATAAGATAAACCAAGATATCAAAGTAAATCTATACCTACTCTAATCTATAACAATGAATGACCAATAATAAAAACTGATTTAACAAAAATAGAATATTGCTAAACCCTAATTATAGAGTAATATATGTTAATAAATGCTAAATTATAGACTTGACATAAGAAATAAGATAATAAAATATGAAACCCTAAGTGAGAGAGAGAGAGAGCTAATTTACGCGTATGTCCCAAAGACCGGTCTAAGCTAGGAAAACTACTAAACAAGGGGATTTCTTTATTGTCAATGCTCGATTAAATTCTAGAGGTCACGAAACAAGATGGACATAGGAACCTACACTGGTGGGTCATGGGCATGTGGGTGCCAAAGTATGCTACTGGGTGCCCATGACTGTGAAAATGGTTAGAATACGGTTTTTACTATGTCACACAAGTGTCACAAGTAGTTCCTATTGAACACTTATGTGTTGCAATATGATTGCTTGAGGTATATGTAACTCCGTAAAAAAGATTCACTTGTAAAACCCACAATAACACATCAAATACAAAAAAATAAAGATGTGATATGGGGAATCAAATGGACCTCGATGGTCACTTAACTGAGTGAACTTACGACCGAGCACTACACTACATCTCAAACTCTATGTAGTTTTGGTGAGTGTGTGTAAGAATCATTCCCTAGGATTCCCTTGTGCAATTGCATTTGATAGTGGGCTATAACTAGATGTAATAATGTAGATAGATGTGTGGATGGAATAATGAACTTCCCCTTCCTATGTTGTGTATGCAGAAAATGCAGTCACTTGTCCCTTGAATGGATACTAGATGGATGCCTTTAGTGCTCTTTAGTGCTTTTGGATGCAAGCTTAGGTGATGATAATAGATGCTTAGATCTTGGTCATTTATTTTGAATACATAACTATGTATTTATATGATTCCCTTGTTTGAATTTCGTAATTGACAATTGGAAGGATGAGGTACATAAGTGAAAAAGATGACCAAAAGATAAAATAAACCCAAAAGGAGCAAGTAAGATGGAAAAGGGTCAAGGGCGCTAGAGGGGACAGGGGCACATGGGTGCTCCTGTCCTAACCGGAACCGGTGTATGGAGCCATAAAAGATAAATAAGTAAAATACCAATCGGGCTATAGGGTGTTGAACCCCGTCATTAGTGTCAAGTGGCATTGATGTGAAAAATTGTGAATGGTGAAGTAAAGCTCAATAAATCTCTATAAGGGACACGGAGGTTGATTGATAGTGTCCTCTAAAAATGTTTCTAAGCATTTTATTATACCTGTGCACATGCATATGAGGTTTGTGAAGCATGTTACAAGTATTGAAGGTCCTCAAGTTAATGCACTTACAACAAAGAAGATTGTTCCGAGTATATGTCAAGTTGCATCAAAGAGATGGTTTAAAGCATGATGTAAAGGTTGAGACAAGATGTATAGTTACAGAGATAGCTCTTGATGTCTATAAGCTCAAATGATTAGATTAATGTTTACTTGAAGGATTGAATAGATTCTTCCTTCTCATATAAGAGTTTTTGGCGATGGTGAAGGTATGTATCTTTTAGAACTCAGTGAGATATTTTGAACAAGCCCAATTTTGAGCAATTTGAAGCTCTCTGGAGGAAGATATGGTCGTTCAAATATTTTTAAGTCGTGACAACAGACACAGTCAAAGATGGATAAGACATGCAATTGAAGATGTATGGTACACGTGGCAAGAAAGATTAAAGATTGGTCAACTTCACCAACTCACGAAGCTCGAAAGACATGTGGCATGGATAAAAATGGATTAAATAAAATTTTAGGTCCATCCAAAGAGATTAGGAATAAAAGCTACATGGAGCCGCTTGATCGACTCACTTTTTGAGCTTTGACATAAATATGACAGTCTAAAACCACAAAGGTACTTGGAGCTATCTGATTGGCTCATGGTTCACATTCTGACTAGTCTTATATCATGAAGGCACGTGGAGATTCTCTATTAGTTTGTGTGTCACAATGACCACTAGAGGTTAAAAATGGTCTGACTTTACGAAGATGTGGAGCCTTCCTATTTGATTGAGCTTTGCATTGAAAATCTCGACACCACAGAAAGATACGTGGAGCTATTTTATCGGATGAAGAGCTTGACAAAGATTGTCACCTTAGGAGTATGTGGAGCCAGTTGATTGGTTTAAGCTTTACATTCAAAAATCCTGACAAATGCGAAGTATGTGGAGCTTTATCATTAGATAGAATTTCACAAATGGTACACACTTGAGATAGTGGTATGTGGAGATTTTGTCAGCTGAAGAAATAAATAAGTGGACTAAGCAGAGGGTGCCACTTAACAACACATGGAGAAAGTGACATGGATAATTTTATGAATGATTGTATATATCCTCAAGTAGTCGATGATGACATGTAAGTCTAGGACAAGTCAATAATAATGATGTATGGAAATCCCATCAATGATCATGGTGGAGACCGTGAAAATGGAAATTCGATTGAACCTCAAGATTGTACAAATACAATTGCCTGAATTTTTGAACATAGCTTTGTCTGAGGATTGTGAAAGTGTTGTAAAAGGAATGAGGCTATTTCATCTCAAAATGGAGGAGAAATTCATAACAAAATTTTGTCTCGTTTGGGAAAGTTTGTTAAGAATAACAAAGAATAAAAATCATGGAAGTGTAACTAAAGAAAATTTTAGGAAACAGTTAGATAGTGAAACTGAAGATAATTTTAGGAAACAATCTTGTAACAGAAAAATCACCAGTACATGTGAAGAGAATTTAAAAGCAGAAAAATCATAAATCAGAAAAGGAGTTACGCTTGTTTATTTAATTCAAAATTTAAACATGATATAGTTGTTGAAAAATAGTGCAAGGGTGCAGTTGAGCAAAAGGTTGTTGTAGAGAGAGAGAGGGCAATGTTGTCAAATGAAAATTTTTTGATTGAAAGAGAAGGTGATGAAAAATCTCTAGAGAGAATAAAAACCAGATCTAATGAATGCTTGAAGAGTAAGTGAAAAAGAGGTAAGGAGAGTGATGAAAAGATGAGCTTGAAGAGTGAATGAAGAGAGAAAGAGAAAATTAATCATAATCTATTGTATTAGCAACATAGGAACTATATGATCAAATTCTTTGTAATATCTAAGTGGGTGCTTAGATCATAGGGGTGGGTGCTCCTTGCAAGTTACAGCTTGCTAAACTAGCTGAGTGGGTGTTTAGCTTTCTTCAAGTGGGTGCTTGAAGATTCTGAAAGTGGGTTCTCAAAAAAACCAAGATCATTGTATGCTTTGGAATTGGTGTTCCTAATAAAGCCTTGGTTTCAAAGTGGGTTTTCTCCCTTTATGGGTTTCCCACTATAAATTTTGTGTTGTGAGTTATTATCTTTTTGCATTTGCTTGATCATATGTTCATGTTACAACTCTTTCTCATAATAAAGAAACTTTGAAATTGAAATGCTCTAAAGTTTTTATTTGTAATGATTCACCCCCTCTTAGTGCTTGTGATTTCCAACATAGGGTTTGTAAGACCAAATAGAAAAAAAGAAAAAAATTAAAGAGGCCAAAGACAAATAAATCAATTACTAGTTTTTTTGCTTAGAAATCATATGAATGCTAGTATGTGTTTAGGACCTAGAAATGTACCTAAGTACGTGATTTTGTGTCTACATTTATCCGTACTTTATGTTGTTGAGTGAATACTCGATAACATAAAGTAGATAAGAGATGCTACCTTTTAACCATGTAGAGCATGCAACAAAATGCATGCTAAGTGGACAATGAAGCGTGGAATTATGTAAAGTGAAGCGTGGACACTAGGAAAGGAAAGTGACCTTAGGGGTGAAGCGTATACATTATATCGTGTTGTACCTATTGTTGTGCTTGTTGTTGTTTCTTGTTGTAAGGACGAACCTACAAAAAGAAGAGAAAGAATGTAGTCAAAGTTATGTATATGATAAATTAGAGAAAAATGTGCATAAGTATGTAAAATTATGTATAAGGAAAGTGTGCACTGATGTAAAAGAGTGTAAAAGATAGAAAAGTGTCCTGAAAATGCTGTGTAGAACAAGTTTTTGGGTGATCTCATGCCAAGAGCAATTTTTTTTTAGGCAATCTCATGCCAAATGCGAGTTTTTGGGTGATCTCACGCCAAGAGGGAGTTTTTTAGGTGATCTCATGCCAAGAGCAAGTTTTTGGGCGATATCATGCCAAAGAGCAAGTGTTGGGGGGGGGAGGTTTAGTGTTACTCTCCTTGTATTACTCACGATAAACACCACTATAGATGGTGTGTCCCATGTCATTCTAAGATGTTCCAAATGCAATGTTTATTCTAATTAAAATGGAGAAATAATGCATTATATTGCTATAGGAATGTGCCCGATATTGAAAAATTGATATGAATATTTATGTGAACCATGTTGATCTAAGAAAATAATTGTGTGTTCCCAATACATTAGTGCCCAAGAGAGGACACAGCACCCAAGTGCTCTGTCTCACCTGGGAGCTGGTGTCCAGGTTATTCTAATGACCCAAGCTAGATTCTAGGTTGTTCTGTGACTCGTATATTTTTATGTTCTTGTTCTCAGTATTGTATCTATTCTATAGCTATGAGCTGTTGTATGGGGTGATTTGTTCACTAAATGTATGCTCCCATCATTTGGGGTCCATGGGACATCAGTAGGAGTGTTTATCCCAAATGAGAGTACCTAATGTTGATATGAAACTATATTCCTGTAGGGAGGGAATGTGCATGGTAGAAACCAAGGAACATGCAAACAAAGTGGCTAGATACATGTGTTAGTAGAAAAGTAGCAAGCATGCAATAGAAAAACAATGTAACAAACAAATGTGCATATAAGATAGACCACAAAAAGTGGGTTTCAAACATGGAACATCACTCACAATGTCATAAGACAATTAGGGTGAAGCAACCAAAAGCATATAAGTAGTGATCAAACAAGACATATGGCATATCCCAAAACACTGGAATACAATATCAAACAATGTCAAACAAGATGTATCAAACAACCATGGTGACATGTAGTCCTACAAAGCAAATGTTACACATGAATTACATGTTAGCATGGTAGAAAGATAAAATATGTCGAAGGATGTATATATCAATGGAAAGTAGTGTGCTATAAAGTAGAAGTAGTGAATAATGAAACAATAACACATGTGATGTGTAAGAGTAGAAATGTATATTCCCCGGGAGCCTCGATAGGATCGGTAAGAGGTACAAGGCCAAACATCATTGCAATGTGTATATAGTCTTGTAAGAAGTTTGCATTCACAACTAGAGAACAAGTGAACATGCATGTGTATATAGAAAATATATTGACATACTAAGTATTCATCTAACATGGGAAACAAAGTGTACATGTAAGTATAAACAAACAAGAATAAGTGCAACCAAGATATGCAATATGTTGTGTATGAGTGAAATGGAATGGTATGCAATGTGAATGTGATAGGAGCAAAGGTGTCCCCCTAGCGGATGTGGATGAGTATGAGATGAGGTTCATTTATAAAAGACCCCTCAACAATCAAGAATGAACCATAGAACAAGAGTGCGTCATTGGGAAATGGTTTGAAAATGTACGCTAGAAAGATAGATCATGAAGCATAGAGTGTAAATGAGAAATGTGGTGAGGTTCATTTTAGATTTAGACCCTCAACAGTTGAGTATGAACCGTGGAACTAGAGTGTGTCATAGGGTAGTGACGATACAAGATGTGTATCAAGTTATGTAATGATGTTTTAGAAATAGGAATATTGAAGAGTAGAGTGTAATAGTAGAAATGGTAGACCCCCGATGATGTTAAAAGGGGGAAATAAGCATGATGCCCCCAAGTTTATGGTGTGTATAAGAATCAAGTAACACCATCTATAAGATTTTCATTTTCGTGGATCAAAGACAACGGATTTGGGTCAAAACTTGATAAGCAATAGTGTGAGGTTGATCATATAACGAGCCCTTGTGGCATAAACTATATTGGCCCATTGCTTATTCTGCGCATCGTGAAAGGTGGTTGTGGACAATCATACACATACCATTGAGTGATATTTTGAGAATAGCCTAAGAAGGAATCATTGCATCTAGAGACACAAATGAAAGGCATGGGAAATGTAATATCAATATGATTTGGATCTAGTGTGCCACCAATGTAATCAAGCCAAGATTGACCAAGTGTGAGTGGAGAGGAATGAGGAGTGCGTGTGAGAAAGTTTGTCAAATGGAAGACCCAAAGACCATAAAAAGTGTATTGAAGACACATCCATGCCATATATGAGCATAATGAGGTGGAGGAAGGAGATAAGTAATTGTGAATCCTAACCGAACCAAACCATCATATGTGTAAATAGTGTCGAGAAAGTGGTATCGAATGGGATGTGAGACCAATAAGATTCATGTATGAAAAGAGTGTATGTGAAAGGAGGAGGTGCCGAAACAGAGTGTTCCTAGAGAGATGAAGCAAATGGCATGATGTCCAATGCACAAATAGATCCTTGGAGAAGAAGCATGTCGGTGGTAGGGGTAGGAGGTTCCATGAGTTGATAATCATTAGTGAGATATGTAGGAGTATATAGGGATGACCAACATCATGATATAGAAGTGGAGTAGGGAGTGTAGTGAGTGGGTCTAGGTGGAAATATTTGAATGGGTCGCAGTCAACAATAATAGTATATTCATAGCCATCATGTAGGAATTTAATGCATCGATGAACAATAAAAAGTACTACCTACATAACGCAAATACATGGCTTACTAAGTAAGTAATTGAACTCGAATTTTGCATCAATAACAAAGAATAATGTAGGAATGGTTTTAGGCCCAACTGTGAGAGGTAAGGTGATAGTGCCCATGTACGGCATGTAGAAGAATCATAGCTACATATAGAAATGGATGTTGGACTGACATTAGTTGAGGAAATACCAAGCCGTCGAATAAATGTGAGATTGAAAATATTGAGCTCAAATCCATTATTGACTAATATGCACCGAATTCCTATGTTATAGTTACGAGATTAGATATATAACGGAGGATTATTGTTATAGAAATAAAGAGAGATGACTATATCATATGGGAAAGTAATTTGTGGAGAAAACGTGGCTATGAATCACGATATACATGGTCCTGAGGAGGAGTAGTGGGAGAAATGTGAGCGTAGTTAGGAAAGAATTTATTTTAATCTTATAATCGGATGAGCTTGCAAAAATCATGGATGGAGATATCCATGGTGAGAGGATCCTAGGATATTAATACTAAGAAGAAAATGAGGATCCAAGAGTGTTTGAAAGATAATAGGGGTTCACCAAATGATTTAACAAAAATAATATTGCTAAACCCTAATTGCATAGTAATGTATGATAATAAATTCTAAAATACAGATTTGACACAAGCAATAAGCTAATAAAATATGAAACCCTAAGTGTAAGAGAGAGAGGAATGGACTTAGCTGATTTATGTGTTGTCTAGGACTAGTATGAGATGGGAAAATTGTTGAACATAAGGAGTTCGTGTCATCAATGTTGAGATGAAATTATATGGGTCATAAAACAAGCTGGACATGGGTGCCTAGATTGAGTTAGGGCTGCTTGGGTGTTAGAGTATGCTATTGGGTGCCCGTGATTGTGAGAATGGTCGAATCTAGTTTTTCCCGTGTCACACAAGTGTTGTAAGTAGTTCCCATTGATCACATGTGTGTTACAATATGATCACTGAGGTAATTATAATATACAAAACAAAGATTCACCTATGAAACCCACAATACCAAATCAAATCCAAAATGGTGGTAACCTAATCGAGTGAACTTACAACTGAGTGTTGCACTACATCCTGACTCCATGTAGTTCGTGATCAAAGTGTGTAAGAAGTGTTCCTAGGATGCCATAGTGTAAGTGCACTTGATAACGAGATGTAGCTAGATGTAACAATGTAGATAGATGTGTGGATGGAATAATGAACTTCCCCTTCCTATGTTGTGTATGCAGAAAATGTAATCCCTTGTCCTTTGAATGGATGCTAGATGGATGCCTTTAGTGCTCTTTAGTGCATTTGGATGCAAGCTTAGGTGATGATAATATATTCTTAGAGTTTGATCCTTAATTTTGAACACATAACTATGTATTTATATGATTCCCTTATTTGAATTTCGTAATTGACAACTAGAAGGTTGACCCATAAGTGAAAAATATGCCCAAAAGATAAAAGAGACCCAAAAGGAGCGAGTAAGATGGAAAAGGGTCGGGGGTGCTTAGAGGGGACATGGGTGCCTATGTGCTTGTCTTGGTTGGGTGCTAGTGTCCAGAGTTATAAGAGATAAATAAATAAAATATTGATTGGGTTTTAGGGTGTGTAAGACCAAATAGAAAACAAGAAACAAAGCAAAGAGGCCAAAGATAGTCATCAATTACTAGTTTTCTTGCTTAGGAATCATATGAATTCTAGTATGTGTTTAAGATCTAGAAATGTACCCAAGTGCATAATTTTGTGTCTACACAAACACATATATACAAAATGAAAGACCAAAGAGAGGTAGAAATACTTACATGTAGCATGTGTGTGACCATTGATGCATAATCCTCCCTAGAGACAACAACACCGAGAGAGAATCACTATGGGTGGAGAAGGGGAAATCTCAACAAGAAAATATATGGTCCTAAGTCACTATGGTGACCTAAATGTAAAAGAGGTAAGCTCCAAGACTCTAAATTTAATTAATAAGTGTGAAGTAGTGTGAAATAGTGCAAGTAAAAGCAAATATACACTGTTCAAATGATTATTAGTTGGTAAAAATAATAAGAACTATAAGGGGTATATATTATGTAGACACAAAATTATGCCCTTATTAAGTTATTACATTACACCTCTAGTATGTCGTTATATGCATGATTCCTAAGTAAGTACATTAGACAATCGATGAAACATATCCTAGTCCTATTGATTTTGATTGATTTTAATTGTGACATTGTCTTATACTTTCTGGTCGTGTCATAGGGATCCCCGCCTTTGTCTACAGATGGTTTATGTTTCTTATTATAGGGACAATAACGCCAAGTAAGGACACTAGTACTTGGGCACTAGTGTCCCTTCCTATCGCTTTTATCCAATCTTGCTTATATTTCAAATTATCACTTGGTGCCTGATTTGGGTCGACCTTTGTGTCACTAAGTGTCAATATTCAAACAAATGAGTCATATATATACAAAACCTACTAACTACTCTAAGGGGAAATTGGGTCACTATTTTCTATCTAGTACTTGGGCGATAAGAACACTTGAGGACCTGGATTCGTGCTACATTATTCACTACATATGAAGGGAAAATTTTGAATTCTTTGACATACATTATCTTGGGGGAAAATTAGTTGTAGCACATCATCTTGGTATAAATTACACAAGGGAAACATAGCTTCAAGGGACACAGTTCTATCACATATACACCATAACTACATTGAGTCTTAAATGTAGTGTAGTGCTTAGTGACAATCATGTTGGGGTGACCATTAAGGTCACCAAATCAAACATATGTTTTTTGTATTCCATATAATTTGTTCTTGAGCATTGTTTAGGTAGCTAGGGGTTTTTTTGCAGTACAAGTGTGACATGAGAACCCTAAAACAAAGTAGATGGAATACAAAGGAAAGTGAAGGTAAAACTATCAAACCCTGAAAGAACCATATTCACACTCACTACCAAGATACTAGCACCCAGATCAGACACTAGTGCCCTGGGTGATCTTTTCCATACCTAAGTGCTACTATCCGACACACATGTAGATTACTATCTCCCAAATGAAGCATGTAAAATCTAGATTAATCTTGCTCCACCATCATTCCAACCAAAATTTAGTACACATGACCAAATATTAGCTAAGTCATTCTCATCCTCTTGTTATTGTACTTTCTCATCATTGCATGTTTGTATTTACGTGTTTATGATGTATCTAATTAATTTCGAGTTCTCTGATTAAGATTTGATTTCTCAAATCATTTGGTGAACTCAAATATTGTCTTCTCTTTATCATATCTATTCTTTTCCAAAACCTAAGAACTATCGGATTTATATGCTCTCTTTTATGCCCATTACCTGTATTGGTCGATTTGGTCCCCTAAAACATAATAATCTCCCCCCATCTACTTGTAATCATTATAACATTATGGATGAATCTACACATGCTGATCCTCTCCTTAATTATAATTATCTACCCCTTAACGAAATCAAAGCTTCTGATAGAGAACATTTTTATAATGAAGACACTAATGTTGATCATGACCAACTTGTTAGGTTGTGGAGCCTTTTTTCATGTGAGAAAGTGTTGAAGAATGTACACTAAGAGTAATGTACACTTTCCACAGTTGTCTCACTGGGGTTCGGGATAAGAAGGAGTAGAAGCTGAATTTATCTTAGGAAGATTACATTAAGAAAGTATTGGAGAGGTTTAATATGCAGGATGCTAAACTTGTTGGGACTCCTTTGGCAGACCATTTCAAGTTATCAAAGGAGTAGTGTCCCAAGATAGAGCAGGAGAGAAACCAAATGTCTATGGGACAATTTTTTCCCATGGTTTTGATACCTATTAGCTTTGTAAAACTACTTAAGTAGTTGTTTACTTATATAGTTTTATGCATATGGTAGATATTGTGTAACATTACGTATGTGTTTTGAATTCGGGTGTGAATTTTGTAGAGTTATTTGAGCATAGCTCCAAACATATCCGGTATTGTATTAAGAGAGTTGTGGCTTGTAATAAAATATGAGCAAGTGATTCTTGGTGGACGTGACCCAAATTGGGTGAACCACGTTAAATACTTGTCTCTTTGAGATTTGTAATATTTTATGCATATTAGTTTCTCTTATTACGATTATGTGAGGGATTATTCCACATATTTTATCCCTTATTTCCTAACACAACTTGATGCTCTCTTTAATTCATCCATTAAAATCCCACTCATGTGCCACATGTTTTAGATGATTTATTGGCTTCCAAGCATGCTCTTGATAATGCTACCCATGTTAGTATGATCTATACCTTAGGGATCACTATTATTTCCACCCCTTTTATACCACTTTCTCCCCCACCGTAACGCCTTGATTTTTGTAAGCTATCATGGTAATCACTTTTCATGATGTTGTAACTACAGAAATGAAGATAAATATGTTAAGATATATCTTTTAATCTTAAAAGGAATGTGTTACTAATTTGGACCCTTGTTTGCTGTAATTTGTTTACTTGGGACAGAGGTTATTATTGCTTGTGTTTTGCTAAATGAGACAACAAACTTGTCGTATGTTTGATGAACTCTTTTCGTTGATTGACAGCACACCTTGAATCAATTCCATTGATCCAAGGTATGTTGGGGCCTTCTTGAGATCGCTTTGTCGATTTACTTCTAAATCGGAAATAAGCTCCTAACCCGATCAAGGTTGATATAATGTAGCAACGCTGATTTCAGGTATGAATATTTGGTACGTAGATGCCAATGGAAAAGGTTTGATTCTGAACCACATAAAATTTGTAACGCTAGACAGCATAAGACAATAAGAGTCTGGATGCAAGTGACACAGGTATGTGTTGAGCATAGGACGAAACGTCCTGCATTGTGTTGAATGTGAACGCCAGTCGGTAAGACTCGTTGGAAACTATTAATTAAATACTATGGAATTAAATCCTAACCTACAACTATGTTATAACCCATAGCCTAATTACTACCCTACATGGATTTTAAATTTCATAAGGATGAAAATTGATGCAAATCCTAATAACTTATGAACTAGGTGAACAACCTAGCTATGGACTATAAAATCCTAAACTATTACTAACCTATGGAAGGGGACTTATGGACCCATGTGGATGGAAAATGGATAAGAAGGGAAGGTTAGAAAGTTATTAAGGTAGTAAATGCAGTCCTTACAAGTTTCAGCGCCAAGTTTGGCAGGAACAAGAAAAGTTGGAGGCATCCAACTAGCTGAGTGGCTAAAAAGGAATTGCATGCAAAATTTGAAAAGGAAACTCACCAACCTGAGTCGGTGGTGGCATGAGGAATGAGGAAAAATTAATGCATTCAATGCATTCAATGACCTTGGTCTTAGCGACCAGCTCACCTTGGAAAGAGGATAGAGGAAAAATTGTTTGTCATTGTGTGCAATCGGGTTTTTAGTTGCTCTGCATTTCTTCCATGGTTCTGTCGAACATGTTGTTATTTTTGGTTATTATTGCTGTTGTTGGAATAGCCACGGATATTTTTGAGCTTGAGGAAGTTAGTGGACTATTGGGAAAGCCCTGCTGTGGATGCCGTGGAGAGAAATAGCTCCTGTGGACGCGGTTTTCTTCGAACCACAAAAAGATTTCAGGCATGTTAAGCCCTTCTCCTTAAACAGTCTGCTTTTGTTTAAACGTCTCATTAAAACAACCCTACTCTTATGATGGGGGTTTTGGTTATATGATTTTGCTGTTATGTTGAGGTGATTTTTGGGTTGAGTCTGTTTTCTTTTCCTGTATGCGAATTGAGCATTTCTTTGCATAAGGAGTAAGTTGAATAAATCTATTCTTGATGTGTGAGTTGTTTGACAGTGTTGGGTATTTGTCTTTATTACCCAATATGAGTTTGTGCTAATGAATACATTAGCTATGCGTGTATCAATTCTGAGTTCTGTTCATTCTTGTGAAAATGAAAAGATGAGATGATTCTGTATGTCTGGTTGAACTGTCATTATAAGGATGAATACGACTTGGGTATTCTTGTGCGTTTTGAAGAAAATGAGTGTTTCTTACTAAAATTATTAATGAATTAAGTTTACTCTTTTGCTGTTTAAAAGTTGAAGGTAATGGTAAGTGGATTTTATTGTGCATTATGGATTCGGTCTTATGTAAATGATACTTATGGAGATTGTTTTCTTAATTTCATGCGTGAATGGTTTTGAAGAGCCGTGAGAATGATAGATGGAACTGTTGGGTGAGTTATTTTCCCTTGGGTATACAAACATAGAATATAAATTCTTGGGAACAAGGGATTGTTTCATCGCTTTACTCTCACTCCCTTTTAAAATGATTAAAAGCCTCCGTATTTGGTTTGAAATCCATGAAAGATTTTGTTTGAAGAATTATTTTCCGATTCTGAACCGAGTATCCGGATAATTACTAGATGGATTAGAGTTTACTATTTCGGTCTTCATTTGATTGGATGATGAAATTATTTGCATATATATGTATGTATATCTATATGAATCGCTTCTAGACTTCTTGTTATGTTTCATCAAGACCGAATCTAAGTGGAATTTTTACTTTGAATGTTTGGAAAATGATTCTTTTTACTATTATGATGAAACTCATGATTTCGTAGCTAGCTGTACATTCTTGTTGTTTAGGTCTAGCTGAAATGCTTGTTTTTGATGAAACGTTGCTGATAAAACTAGTTGTATATTCTTGCTTGTTTATATCTAGACGTGAATGTCTGTAGAGTGAAATATTTAAAAGGAAATGATTGTGTTTAGAGGTTCTTTTGGTACCGATGCTTACGGACCAGTTGCAATGAACTCTGGTCAACTTTTTGGAAAGGTAATTAGTAGTTTTTGAATATTGAAATATACTATTCAGAATGAATCATATTATTGGATTATGTCTGTTCTAAATAGTGGATATTTGGTTAGACAGTGAGAAGAGGTAATATGACCCATCTTCCTTTTATTCGATTGTTGATTTTATTTACTTCTCTTTGGACTGTTATCATTGATTGATATCACGTTTGGATTAAACTCTCAGTACAATTTTGATGAAAGGAAAGAGAGTGTTGGATGGATAATTTGAAGTAATGTTCATTTCTTCTCTCATACAGTTGGAATTCTATATTTGTTATGGAATGAATTTTTACTTGCCTTGGTATAAGCATCTACATTTAACTGTTATTTACTTTCTTTTGAATTGAAATAAGTAATATTCTGTTGTAGTATTTTGAGGATTGACACCAATGAGTTCATGGTGAATGACTACTTTTCTCTTCAGCGTTTGATTGTTTGAAATCAGATGAGTTGTATGAAAGGAAAGGAAAGTAGTTCGGTTTGAATTTTTAGTTAAATTCTATCTTTTGAAATTACAACTATTGTAAGGGAATGGAATTTATAACATTTACATTAGAACAACAGTATGTACATATGTGTTTTAGTTCTCACAGATGTTATTTCTGGAACTATTTGAAGGAAATTACTTCTTGTAGTAATTATTTGGGAAAAAGGGTAGTAATCCTTTTGTCTGATTGGGAGGGTAATTAGATGATTGGGTTGTTATGCTGTTCATCCTTATTGGTACTTAATTCTTGGATGATGTTCATTTTAACGTTTCATAAAAGCAGGGTTCTTTTATTGAGACAGTTAATTAAAAGCACCTCATTTTAATGACAAGTGCTTAATATGCTCAGTTCAATGAACTCGACCGTGCAAAGTAATTTTGCAGATGGATCTTGAGTAAAAACGAAGACATGGTTGTTTTCTGATACTTCTTTTGATTAGCTGAGGATGGATCGTATTTGATAGCTATTATTCCTCTACGAGGAAATGGGAAAAGAAGAAGTTACATTCTTCTATCCTTATGTGTTGAAATGTTGTTTGATATAAACGAAGTCCAGTTGTTTGGACTGGCGATTGTATAGATTGTAAATCATATGAATGAATACAAGGAAAAGTGTGATATTTTAATGGCTGTATCAGTTTGAATAAAGATTGAGAATATAGTGTTATTCTTTGATTGGAGTTATTCAATTGATTGTGGATAGATTTAAAAGGGAATAATATCTATTCTTTACTTGAATGCAACTTTTAAGTTGGAATGTGCAATTAGTTCATACTTGAGTTATATGAATTTTAAATTGACATTAAAATGGATTTAGGTGAATATGAACTCTTAATTGAATGATATTCGGGATTAGCTTATAAGCTAAGGAATATAAAATAACATAGGAGTAGCTGAACCTTGTATTTGGACTCCGTTAATATCCTCGAAATGTTTAAATTCAGAAAATATTAGATATGGGAAAACATATCTATTGTTAACAAACCTTAACTGAAGCAAGGTTCAGGAGGATAGCTGAATACCTTCTTTTAGGAAGGGACCTCATGTAAATGATATCTAATAAGATGGAATTCTAAATTTAATTACAGTTGGGAGTAAAACTTGGTTAAGTTTAAAAGGTTGAACTTACTACGTTAAGTTGTAGTGGACTATTAGTCCGAAGCTTAAAGAATGGAACCAAGAAGAAAATATGCAACCCTTCGGTATGAAGGAGAGAATGTATATTAAGCTTTAAGACAAATTAAGTTTCTCTTAGCTATATACAACTGTAGTGAGAACGAGGTTAAAGGATCAACACGGTTGCTGAAAATTGATCTTAAATATTAAGATTATAATCCAATCCCTCGAGCTAGATGTGTACTCCTTGATGAGAGGATTCCGTAGGACCTTGACACACGCCAGCTGCAATATGGTGTCTTCATGAAGGCGGGGCCTTCATGACAACACAATGTTGTAGCTGACATGTTACAACGCCCTCTCGAATCAACTCATCAAGTTTACATAAGTTGGGACTAAGTTCCTTAGATGGGGATAGGAATGTGATCGCGTATATGGAGTGACTCCAGAGGACTAAAGGTAACTAGACACATGAGAGTCACCTAGGGATGACACAGTATGTCTGCGTACCTTTAGTTACCATGAGTAACTTCCTATACTCGTTCATATTGCTAGTTGGGGTTAGAGTTTGACCTTAGACGGAAGGACTGACATAGTTCAGGAAAGACCATTCTAGATAACAGATGAAGTGAGGTGAAGGACGTATTCCATTGATGTGTATAACATCTAGGAATATGATCATGCAAAGCATGTGAAAATCTTTGGCCAAAGTATCACAAGTTGCTGGTTGCGTTGTCCTAATCACCTAGTTTAAGAAGCAGGATATCAGATGAATATCGAATGAGATATTCAGATAGGCCTCTTAAATGGATCACTTTGATAATTGAAAATGGTAAAAGAACCCTGTATACTTATTATACAATGCATGGATGAACATGAAGGATCGGTAAGTCACCGAGTCATGAAATGAGAGATCACTGAAACACTGAGCCATAAAATGGGAGATCGGTAGTTCTTCGAGTCATTTACAGCAGCATATGGTATCTGTTATATGATTGAATGGCATTGAATGTGTGTTCCATATTGCAAATATGTGAACAAAGAACATTGGTTTTAAAAAGAAATTGATCCGAATTACCTTAATCGACAAAGAACAATTATTAAAACTTAAACGTGTGTTTGAATTACATAATGTAGAACAGAACATTGGTTTTAAAAAGAAATTGTGTGATCCGAATTACCTTAATTGGACAAAAGAACAATTATTAAAACTTAAACGTGTGTTTGAATTACATAATTGCAGAGAACGCGTTGTATATAATTTTTTTCCCCTTGTTCTATTATCTTAAAATGAGGATGTTACATCACCAAAGGTGGGGACATCCGCCGCCCATATTCCTATTCCCACACCTAACACTCACTTTTATTCCCCTATCATTTCTCATATCCAACCTAGTTCCTCTTTAGGAACCCATGCCTTAGAGTCCATGTACCATGATTTACATGCTCAAATTCATCAATTAAAACACACCTTTTCTTCTTCATCTCTTTCTCTTGATTCTTCACTTCTCCTACATAGTCCTCTTGCACTCAAAGTTTCTTCTTACCCACTTCCCCCTAATTTTGTTTCACCCAAGTTTCCTCTTTTTGATGGTCATGGAGATCCATAAGAGCATATTAGATCATTTCATGTTGCATGCTTGGAATATGCTTGTGATGATACTTTATTGACAAAATTGTTTCCTAGGAGCTTACAAGAATATGCTTTGCGATGGTTCTATGATTTACCTTTACATTCTGTTAGATATTTGACTTCTCTAACATATCTATTCTTTAAAATATCATATGCACAAATGGCTAAAATGAAGCAAGGATCTAATGAGCATATTAGTGACTATGTTTTATGTTATAAGAGTAATCTTGCTAAAATGAACAATGTCTTGGATGAATATGAATTACAAGATCTATTTATCCAAAGCCTATTACCTTCTCTACAAGAATGTGTGTTATTTGACAGTTTTCCTTATTTTGATCATTTATGTCATACTCTTAAAGAACATGAACATATGTTACTTTCGATGGGAAAGCTTAAGTGCGATGATCATACTTCCCATCCATATAGAAACAAATTCCAAAGAAAATCTACCTTTAAGAGAAAACCTAATGATCCCAAGGCTACTTTTAATGTTGTATCTTACCCAAAAATATCTAAATCCAACCTACATGGCACATTTTTACTATATTTCCATATCCCCCTCACATATTATTGCCTAAGCTCATTGAAAGGAGTTTGATCTCTCTTCAATCCCCTCTTGATTTTGATCCTAACCGTCCTTGTGGTAAGAATTTTGAGGAAGATACACACTATGGTTATCATAGATGAAATGATAATTCTACCGATATATGCTTTAGAACCTTAGACATTTGATTGATACCAATGCACTTAAATTTCAAGAGCCTACTAGTTCTAAATATATAAATGACAAAGACAAACTTAAGATTTTTAATGACCTATTACCAAAACTTGACAAAGCAATTACAAAGTCTTCTTCCAATCATGCTTCTCATGTAGTTCCACCTCTATCATCTTCTGATCATCCTCTTGGGTTTCTTGTTGGTACTACTAATATTCCCCAATTTGTTATTACTTGCACTCGATGTATATTTTCATGCTTTTGTTGATACTCATGATGTTAACAATTTCATGGTACATCTTAGTTTTAAACATAATGCATTTTCATTATATTTCCTACGAGTTGTTGGATTTCCATTATCCCGATGATACTTAGATCAGCTACTTAGTATGGGCATGTGGTTCTTCCAATCAGCTCGCTGACCTCTTTACTATCTCTATGAATTTCTTTGTTGGATCCAAGGTTACACATTGGGACATGGTATTAAGACTTACTTGGCTTAAAGATACTAAAACAATTCCATCCCTAGCTCATCTATGCCTTAAGTTCGTACATGAACATTACGTTGTCATAATTTGAGGCAACCCACCATGGAACCCAAAGATCTTTTGCACCTATCACTATCACATAGTAAGTTGCTACTACCACTGTAAACCTACTTATGTACCTTTTGATGATGCTCCCATGACTTTGACATAGACTACTATGATATCTAGAGCTCCTACTACTCCTAGTGCTAGTTCCATTCTTTCACCTAGATATCCTTCACCTATGATTTTTGGTTCTATTCCATGACGCCTTGATCTATCCCACATCCCACCTCATAGGATTAGATCCCCACACATAGTACATGATACAAATGGTACATCTAGGCCCAATTCACTGATTCATTCTCCACATGAACACCACAACCCTACTTCACACGTCATGACACATGAAATTTCACATGACACTAGGTCCTTGGTATCATGTTCACATGCGTTCCTCTCTCACATTAGGATATAGTGGGCCCTCACCCTCTGTCCTCATTGGATATATCAATATGAAATTCACACTTGGGGGGTATCTAATTCCCCTTGCTACTGATGACACATATTTTTCTCAATTCAAACATGATTGTTGAGGGTGCAATTGCTTACATAAACCTCACTTTTCACACATACACACTAGGGGAAACCTTACTTCCCTTATCTAGTTGTATGATCTCATATTATAATAATACAAAAATTTAGATATATATCAAAACACAAAAACAATACCTTAGATGTTGGTTGGATGTATCTTTGCTTTGCTTATGCTATTCCATGTTGCATTTTTCCTATCATGTTAGCTTGATTCATAATATGTTCTATCTTTTTACATATACACATGCACGTTCACATGGTACTTTGAGGTGAATGCAGGCTATATAGGTTATCACATGATGCATGATGCTTGACATTGTTATCTACTAATCCCATCGAGGCTCCTGGGGGCATCTACCTTCCCTTTCCATATCTAGGTGTTATAACCGTAACATCTACTACATCTATATCTATTTCATTCAGCTATATACATTGTGACATACTATCCATTACTCTAACATGTTAATGGGTGCTTCATGTATATCATTTATCTTGCAGGCTTACTTCCAACCATGGTTATCTGCTTATACTATTTACTTATGTCCGATCTTACATGCTTGTGACTTGTTTTCCATTGTTTACAGGCTATACCCTATGATTGTTTTCTTGCTTGCATGGCCTTGAAGGATTTGATTGTCTTGTGATATCCCGAGCAAAGTGTCCCATATTTTCCACCGATACTATGTTGTCTTATTGTTGTGTTATTACATGTTTGACTTGTTTCTATCACATTATCCCATGATTATTTGTCACTAACACTTCACGCTAGTTTTCTTTCCCTTGTTTTGCACGTGCGATGGTTATTACCATGCACATTCCCCTTTCCCATGTAGGAATGATTCTTCAAATGTGCACATCAAATTAAATACATATCATTTAGGCCGGATCACATTTGATCCATTTCATGCACCCCAAACAAGAGGGGCAGCCATCGGTGATTATTTCACCTTATTAGAAGTTCATAAAATAGGAAAAAAATGGTATAAAGTAAAATTGGATAGAAGAAGGACTTAGTAAATGGTTTAGAATTTGACTTGGGCCAAAACAACATAGGGAAAAAGTGTCTTGATCAAATAGGAATGGTGGGCGCTAGTGGGAAAAAAAAAGTAGTTTAGCAATCGGGCACATTTCTCAAGTGAAAATGTTTACAAAATCCACCAACAAATATTCAGATTTAGTTTACTATCCATTATAAAGGAACAAAATTAGTGGCATGTTTCATACTTTAGGCAAGGGAATAACTACTTTTCTTTCTTGATTTTCATTTTCCTATTGATATCTAGTAAGGAGTGACACCTAAGGAATATGTAGGGACAATTATATGTCTGGAACAAAGTGTCATACATGGCCAGTTATTATTGGGTTGGTGACCATCTACATTGGCACTTACCCATGGGAAAGCATAATGGATGGAGGGAAAATCTGACCTCTCTCCCAACACTCTTCCTCTAGCGAGAAAGATGTCCAAATCCTTATAGCATTCACATTAGTTCGGGGATTGATCACCCTCAACCCCTTTAATCATTTCCTAGAAAAATTTCTCCAAGGTAACAATACAGATTGAACATTCTATCCTTTCTATCTTGGCATTCAGGTGTACTCTATCCTTGATAAACTTATTTTCCTTACACATTTCAATTCTGATTTTTCTGAGTTAAATTTCAATTTCATATAGCATGAGCATTGAATACACTTTTCTTCTTTTATAGGTTCATCATTATCCCAACAAAAGGAAACAAAAATGAAACAAGGAGCAATATCAAGAAAAAAATGCTCAGGAAAAGGTAATATTTGGTTACAAATACATTTATCTTTTCACTACGCGCACAAGTTACCCTTAGGGTTCTCTTATCCCCCTTTAGACTCCATGATAAACATCCTACAATTTCCATTCACTCTCTTCCTATCTACTTTATGCTATTGAATATTCATTTACTAGCCTAAAGTGGGGAAATGTAGACACAAAATTATGCACTTATTACTATTACATTACGCCTCTAATATGTTGTTATATGCATGATTCCTAAGTGAGAAAATTAGACATTGGTGACACCTCTCCTAGTCATTCTATTGATTTCGATTGATCTTGACTGTGAAATTTTCTTATACTTTCTATATTTATGCTTTCTGGTTGTGTCATAGGGATCCCTACCTCTTTCTATGATCTAGTTTATGTTTCTTTTCTAGGGATAATAACACCCAGTAAGGACACTAACACCGGTACTAGCGTCCCTTCCCGGTGTTTTTGTCCATCTTGCTTATTTTTCAAATTATCACTTGACACCTAATTTTGGGTCTTTTCTAATTCTTATTTCATGTTTGGGGTCAACCTTTGGTGTCACTAAGTGTCAAAATTCAAACAAAGGAGTCATATATATACACAACCTACTAACTACTCTAAGGGGCAATGGGTCACTATTTTCTATCTACTACTTGGGAAAAAAGAACACTTGAGGACTGCATTTGGGCTGTATTATTCACTACATAGGAAGGGAAAATTATGAATTCCATGACACACATTATTATGGGGTAAAAGTAATTATAGCCCATTATCTTGGTGTAACTTGCATAAGGGAAACCTAGCTTCAAGGGACATAATTCTATCACACATACACCAAAACTACATTGATTTTGAAATGTAATGTAGAGTTTGGTGGCAATCACATTGGGTTGATTATTGAGGTTAGTTTGACTCAAGAATATACATATTTTATTCCATATAATGTATGCTTGAGCCTTGTGTAGGTAGATAGGTTTATTTTACATGTATAGGTGTGATAGGAGAACCCTAAAGAAAAGTAGATGTGGCATCAAGGAAAGTAAAGGTGACACTATTAGACCTTGGAAGAACCAGATTCACACTCACCGCCAAGACACTGGTTCCCAAATCGACACTAACACCCCAAGAGATCCTATCCATATCCAAGTATTACCTGTCTGGCACATCTATAGATAATTGTCTCCCATACGTAGCATACACAATCTATATTAATCCTGCTCCACCATCATTCTAGCCTAGATTCAATACAGATAACCTAGTATTAGGTTATTCACTCTCAACCTCTTGTTACTTGTACATGATCATCATTTCATATTTGTATTTACATGTTTCGTATGCATTTGATTGATCCCTAGTTCTTTGATTCAGATTTAATTTATGTTAAATCATATATACTCAACATTATCACCCATGGGTGATGACATTAGCTATAGAAAAGATAAAATAGGATCCATCACCCATGGAAATGGCGTCGGCCTTAGGGGAAATCGTATGATCGAAGCTAAAACATGAAGACTGGAGGCCAAAATGTGAAATGGGGGTAAATGATGAAGGTACAAAGTGATCGGAAGCGAGGGTAATAACGTGCAACAAGAGGAGACAAGTGAACATAACGAGACAAGTAGACATAATGAGTGCAATGTGTGAACTAGGGGAAGAAATGAGGGAAGTATGGGGTGACTAAGGCTAATAATGACATGTCTCAAATATTGTGGTTTATCCCATATGGCCAATTCGATCATACCCCAATCCCGGTTTGCCCTTAAGGCACTCCGCTAGAGGAGAATGCATCAACAACCCTTGCATAAAAGAAATTGTTAGTAAACATAACAAATATGGTGTATACATATGCCCCAATTGAAGATCATTGCATGTCACAATAGTGAAAAATTAGATATTCTTTAGGAAATAATCTATGCAAATACGAAATAGAAAGGAAATGCTAAAAATCAAAGTGCTAAAATGAAAGTGTTGTAAAAACTAATGAATGCTAAATGAAATATACCTACCTCATACTTACCTACTAGTGTCACTCAAATTTCTTGTGGTAGGCATATTAATTTCTTTGAACCATATGTAAGAAAGACTAAAAAGAAACACTAGAAGATAATAATTAAATTAAGGCATAAATCACCTAACTAGGAGGGTCATGGGAGGGATGATATATGCCATTGAAATGATGGGAAAATGATATTTTCTGGTGAAAGGATGGGATAAAGAAGTCTAATATGTCAAAATAATTAGATCATCACCACGAAAGTGGCACAATTTATGGAATGATTTTAGGTTTCGTAGTTGAAAGATATGAATGTTTGAATATTAGAAGAAATCATGACAAAAAATAGTTATAAAATCACTATAAATAGTAAAGGGACGAAGTCATTTGTCACTTATGAGCTTTGAGATAATCCAAATCAAACATGTTTAGTGATTATGGTGAGAGTATGAGGTGACGAATGATGTGGTTGAGATGTGGCACGTGATGGTACGAATTCCATGAGAAGTATTAATTTTAAATTAGGAATGGATAGCTAGGAAAAAATAGAAAAATACATGTCGGGGAAAATTTAGCTAGTGAAATTTACCCCAAAGATAGTTGAAATGTAGATCGAGTTAAGATCGAGTTAAGGTCTAGGCATATTTTTGAGTATTTTAAATTTTTAATTCATTAGGTTAAGCTTTTGTAATTAATGCATGAGTTTTTTTGGGACCTCGAAATGAATGGTATCAATCATGCTAGAATGACCCATCATAGTAGGGCCAATGACGTCTAGCTATGGGAGATTTCTACCATGGTCGATGGCATCTAGATACGGGATATTTCTACCATGGTCAATGAAATTCTACCAAAGAAGGCCAATGGTGTAGAGAAGTAATAAAATTAACTAAAGGGTCAATGATATTTTGCAGTAGGGGCGATGTAGTAGGAATATTGTGATTTAAATGTTTGTAGATGCATTTTGATAGCTTGAATGATTGATTTGTATTGGGATTTGATGGGTACATGTTACTTGATGTTTTGTAGGTACTACAAAGGATCTGATTGTTGATATTAGTAGATATGGTATGGTTACTTGATATATTGAGGAGATCATAATGAGGGCGTTACATGGTTATATGCCCTTATTTGGAGGTATTATGTAGATGGTGCAGTACCATTAGATGTGGACTTGATTCAAATGCTTTTGATACATTGGGAGTTTTATATAACACCTTTAGGTGGAGGGCCAATGGTCATATTATAGAGCATGTAAGGACACTACAAAATCTCCATGTTGTTTTGGGACCTGTTGATTTAGGGAGTATGTATGTTTTTATGCACCTATGGATACAAGAGAGAGGAAATCAATCACATGATGGGCCATGGACAATGATGAGTATCATCTGGGCTCATTGATGATTAGATTGAGTGTCATATATGCTACACAAATTCTAGATATCTAAACGAATATTATTGGGATGGTTGTGGCATGAGTTCTATGTCACAAGGTAGATGGAACAATACCACTATTTGCGCTAGTGGAATCTAGGGATGCATTGGAGATGGGATACAATTTAGTTAGGGAACAACTACATGGGTGTAGCTAGTGCATGATCTATACATGATTCAAGTGAGGTAGTAGAGGGTAGTAGGGCTTGTCATACTTTTTGTGAGCTTTTATATACGGGTGGTTCATGATGTATAGGCCTAAAAGTACATTACTATAGGTAGTAGGTGATGCCTTAAGTATTCTATAATAGGAGAGTGGTCCAATAGTGAGGTTAGTGGTAGGTTTTAGGATATTTCCTCATGTAAGATAGGAGTAGGTAGTGTGGGAGCCCTAAAAAGGGATAGTAGACTAGTGGCCCAACTAGCCAACTATAGTGGTAGTTGAGGGGATATCCAATGTTATAGGTCATTGTGTGTGGTGGTAGAGACACACCTAGTTGATAGAGTGCCATCACAAATTGGGCATACAACTCTTATGGTGACCCACCTCTATAAGAGTATCGACAAATACATGCTAGAGAGAGAGATGGTAGAGAAGGACTTATGGTAGGAATACCACCATTGTGGCAATGCTTGAGTGAGGTGTTCCCCATATCTAGGTGGTAGGTGACAATGATAGAGGGGAGTGGGAGGTATAGAGGGACCTCGAGATAGTAGAGGTTGTGGAAATTATCAAGAGACGTGTTATCGAGAGAGGAGGATAGAATAATGATACCTCGGGGATGACATCGTGAGTGGTGACTATAGAGACCATGAGGAGTATATTCATCATGCTGACATACATGATGGGTTAGTAGAGGGTAGAGGCTTCAAGAGAGATCACCTTTGATATTAGTGCCTTGAGATATGTGGGCGCGATTAGTAGGAGCCCACCGTCTTAGGTATGAGGAAGTGGGGAAGTGTTGGGAGGCCAAGTAAATGGAATTGTCATGGTAGAGTAGCCAAAGTGTAACCAAGTAAGCTTTAAGAATATGATTGAGAGAATATTTTGATATCATAATGAAATAACTATCAAGTAGATATCTAATGTGTGGATGGTTTATATTACAGGTGGACTGATGATTAACATGGGATTATTGAGGTCATGCACCATGCGATCCCGATAATGTCCTAGATATGAAATATATGACCGTGATACCGATCCAATGATAAGCGGAAGCCAAAGAGTTCATGACTGCTTTTAGGCGGTGGGAGAGGCAACTTGCAAGTTACGAGAGGTATAAATATGTTATAGAAGTGGAAAGTATAAGAGATATACCATCATTTGTATGAGTTCTTCTATAGGAATAGGCATCACCGACACGAGATTAGGAAATGATGCTAGTGGATGCAAAAATGGTGACACAACTCTAGGAAGATAATGTGGCTTATACTTGCACTGCTTTGTTGGAGGTTTGGGTGAGAAAAGGGTGGGGCTTTAGAGTATTGGTCTAGAGCCACATCTTTGCACTATCCCTATGTGCAATGAGTCACACACCATCAACTCAAAACATTGTTTGACTTCCATCCGAGGCGGGGATGCTTAAGGGATGGTTGATTGTATATCTTTGTGAGAGATGATGATGATGTATAAAAATAATTGATTTTTGATGTATATACATATATAAGAAATACCATTTTTTTCGATATTGTGTGTTGATGCATGCTTACTTATATGATTCCATTTTCTTATGAGTTCACAAATGTATGTACATTTATGATTAAGGAAATTGAAATGACAAAAGGTTTTTAGATTGATAGGGTAAGAGTTAAAAATGAAATGGGGACCAATAATAGGGCCAACCAAAATGATGAGAGATAAACCCAAGTGGGAGATGATAGAAGGATGTTGATCACAATATCTGAGGTAGGAAACTATGACCCTATAAACCTAATTGGGAAGGATAAACCCAAGTATGAGAGATAAACCCAAGTGGGAGAGATAAATAAAAATTACCAAAGTATCCAAGATAGGAAGCAATGGCCGTATAAAACCAAGCGGAAAGGATGAACCTAAGAAGGAAAGAGATAATAATTGATTAATGGAAAGTGTCTAAATGATGATGTGTGAATGAGTGGTAGGATTTGTTAGAGAGAGTGAATCATGAGGTATTTTAGGTTATCCTAGATGACGTGGATACCTTAATGAAAATTTGAGTGTATATAAAAGAGTGAATCATCAATATTTTTAGAGTTCCATGCGAGTACATTGTGACAATTATCATCAAGGGAGGGACGGGGGGAATGATGAGAACTAGATGTTGTCATAAAATAGTGTGATTTAGGGGTTGAGCTTGAAACTTATGAGCATTAGGAGATGGATTTCAAGCTTGAAACTTGCGGTAAATGATTTTACAAGTACCAGTAGTATGTGAGAAAAATCCATGATGAGAACAAAAGAGTGGTGCTGCAGAAGATGGTTGAGACACTTTATTTTTTGGTCTCATTTTACTTCCACCTCAAGTTTCTTTATATTCCATTTATAGGATCTACACTTGGAAACATCATGTCTAGGGGCTTCATGCCATGTGTAGTATGGGTCAATTGTGGGTGGGCTGGGATCCATAATGGAAAGAAGAGCTGGTGGTGATGTCATGGAAGGTAGAGGTATAACGAGATGTGGAGGAGTGAGAGAGGAAGGAGATGGAGATGTCACGATTGCTAAGGTACAAGGATGAACAAATGAAGCATATTGTGGCTCAAGTATCATATTGCTGATGTAAGGAGTTTAATTCATAAGCTCATCCTTAGAGTTAAATTAAGAATAGAGATCAAAATCATCCATAAGATCATCAACCTCCATATCAAAGGCGGGATCTTCTGTGGAGACAATGATAATATGGATGTTATGAATAATGATAGATCTTAGGGAGTCATGGTAGAAAATAATGTCCACATTATTAGCTTGGGCGTAGTCTTTTAATAAGGGATCATTGAGGGAATAACCATCATCGTAGTCAAGTGTAGCAATATCAATGAAACATGAGTCTATGATAGTCTTGGTTTAGACAAGATGCTCGACCGAGAGGATGCTTGAGTGTGAGTGATAGTGATAGGGTTATGGTCAACATCCTTCTTGTGTGACCATAGTAATAAAGTGGGTGGTATTTGGGAAATAATGGTATCATGAAGATCGGAGGAATGAATGAGAATTTTGATTTCATCGGGCCCATCATCATCAAAGTCAAGAAGATGGGGTGGAGTATCGAGATAAATTTCCCTTAAATGAATTTTGTATAGTGGAAACCCTAATTTTATTTATGATAATTTTGAATGTTATTTCTTTTGAATTACTATAATTTACACAAAATGATTTAAAAATGACATAAATATAACAATACGATTATAAGAGATAAAATGAGAATTACACACAATAATAGAAATGATTTAATATAAATTGAATTAAATCTATATTTCAGAGTAAATCTTGTAATGAATGATATAAAAATGCTAATATATAGTAAGACGCAAGCAAAAAAGCATATGCAATATGAAACCCTAAGCAAGAGAGGGAAGTGGAGAGACTTAGGCTGGTTTATGAGAAAACTAGAAGTGATCCAGACAGAGAACTATTAGAGCATACTTGTGAATAGTGTTGTCAATGTTGACCGGAGGTTCTAAGATTTGGAAGTGTGCTTGATAGGAGGACCTACGGGAGTCGGAGCACCTAGGCACTAGTATCTATTCTAGGTACTAGTGTCCATGTAGGTTCTTGGGATCTAATGTTTTCTCGTACAAGAAGAGCTTTGCTATTGATATCTATTTATTGCTTTCATTTTTCTCCATGTCTTCATCGTACATGTAACTTGTAAAACAAATGACTAGCTGCACATACCCACAAACCACATCAAACCTAAAAAAGAAAGATGCAAAATGGGGAGTAGGACTGACCTTGGTGGTCACCCAAAGAGAGATCTTACGATTGACTACAATACATCTCATAATCCATGTAGTTATTGTGTGTGTGTGTGTGTAGAAATGGTGCCTTAGGATGCCTTTGTGCAGTAGTTGCAAAGTTATATTGAGATAGGTTTATAATGTAGCAAATGTATATAATGTGTGGATGGAATAGAATAGACTTCCACTCTCCCTATGCAAAGTGTATGTAGAAATGATGCAACCCTTGTCCCTTGAATGAGTGCTAGATGGATGCCTTTTGTGATCTTTGTGCCTTTGGATGCAAGCTTAGGTGATAGTATGTAATGCTTAGTGTTTGGTCCTTTATTTTGAAAACAAAGTCTGTATATTTATATGATTCCCTTGTTTGAATTTTGTAATTGATAACTGAAATGCCAACCTAAATTAGTAAAAAGTAATTAAGAAGAGAAAGTGGTCCAAAAGGATAAGAAAAAGTTAAAGAGGGATAAGAGTGCTCGGGAGGAAAGGAGTGCTCGCGCTAATGTCCCAACCGGGCACTAGTTTCGAGGCCATAGAAAGACAAATTAATTAAGTTCGACAAGAGTGCATGATGTAGGAGCATCAACTCTCAACATGTACATATGAAGGATATCACTAATTTTGGCTTCCTAAGTGAGATCATAGGTCCTAGTGGTCATTTAGAGTCTATTAGGTATGCTTAGTTCAGTTCAAGTCCTTCAAAATTTCAAATTAGACCATTTCCCTCCAAATGTCAATTTGAACCCTTGAAGGAAATTTTGGTGTGTAATTGGAGTTATGATGCATTCTTGGAGCTACTAAACATTTGTATGGATGAAATGAATCAATTAGGGGTGGTTTTAAGTACTCTCTTAGACTAGAGGTCATATCAAGTTAGTTTACATTCATAAGTTTAAGTCACCTTGTCTAAAAGACCTCCAATTGTGACATTTTGCATATGAACCATGAGTTAGGAGCTTATATTCGGTTAGAAGCTGAGTGAAGGGTATAAAAGACCAAAATTTAACTGTCTAACTCATTCCCATTCGAATGGAAATCAAGAAAGAGCTTCAAGAAGGAAATATAGTGTTTGTGTATGCATTTTGTGACTCTATAACCTGTATGAATATCTCTCGTGATTGTTGAGTGTTTATGGAGATCTCATGTTTGATTTGATAAGAAGTTGTAACTTTTCTATGTAGGGCATTTTATCAAGTTTTGGGTGAATAACATAGTATGTGTACATTAGTGTATGTGAGAGTAATTTGTGGTGTTTGATCAAATTATGAGTTTAGTAGTTGAGAAGTCTGTGTTGACAATATTCTAAGCTTGGTAGGAGGAGAACCATATTGTTTTATTGATTTTTAGATCTCTTGTAAAGTTTCAAACTTTGTGAAATTACTTGCTAGAACATAGTATACCGTAGAATGTGTCTAAGCTTGATCCAAGAACTTGTGGAAACATCTTTGTTAGACTGAGAATGAGGTAAAAGGTGTCACTTTGAGGCATGTTGTTTTTGAAACTGTTGATAAGGTGTGAAACCATAGGATGGATTGAACCTAGTCATGCATGCAAGTGATTTGAATGTAAGCCTTATTAACTTAACAATGGAAGCCTTTTCCTGATCTATGATGGCATGTAAACTATGACTGTAACCAACTTGACAATGCATCTTGTTGAATCTACAAACAAGGTTGATAGAAAGAAGTTGCATGGTGTATTGGATGAACAGGAGGAATTCATATTGTGATTGCTTTATTTTGGTAGAAAATACAAGAGCTTTCTAACCATGCATGTTAAATAGGTAATACAAAGAAATATTAATGGAGGACTTCACATGTGAATTATGAGCCACTCATAAATCCAACACTTAGGAAAGCACGAGAAAGACCTCCAGGAGAGAATTTGGATCTTGAGAGTGTTTGTAAAAGATTTTATAACATTTTTTTCTTCCCTCGGGCTTCTAGGAGGGTTTCCTGGAGTCACAGCTAGGGTTTGCATTTTGGACCCTCGGATCACACTCTTTTGCTCCCAAAATTTCAACATATTAGGAAAGGATCCATTGTAGGGTATTTTGAAGGAATTTTGTGTTTTGAAGGGTGGAATTTAAACTTATGTTTGACAGTTGGAGCAAGAAGTAGAAAAACACAGTCAAGGCCTAACAAAAAGAACCTAGTTACAAAGGAGATAGGGGATACAAGTAGAGTTAGGCACTGAAATTTTAGAGATATCTAAAACCCTTTAAAGGGTGCTAGAAAACCTTTATTTTTGTGTTGAAGCTCCATAGAAACACTTATGTGCATGAAAATTATAGGATACATACCTAGTGAAGGGTTTTGAGCAAGATTTCTAAGGATGAAGTATAAAGAATAATACAAGGGGTGAAAGGTTGAAAATTTGTATACACCTTAGGTATGAGGAATAGTCACTAAAAATGGTTTTAGCTCCCTGTGGATGTCTTTGGTTTTCCTCAACCATGGTTGGATCAAAATGCATTGTTTTGAGGGACTAAATGACAAATTTTGGGTAATAGTAAAAGGTTGAATACTTGAATCTTTTCCATCAAGTTTGAGATTAATTTAGTGTTTTCTAGAGTGTAGGAGTAGGGTGTAGGGTGAGAGAAGTTATAAGAAAAAATAAGAAGACCAAAGTGGATTTATCAAGTGAAGAGCATGTCTTAAGGGTACTGATTGCAAGTTGAGTAAGTAAAGGATTGGAATCATGATTCTTTTCTATCAATTTTGTTGATGATCTAGGGTTATTTAAAGAGAATGAAACAAAAATGATGATTAGAAACCTTTCAAGTGTTAACTAATCCAAATTATTGCATTTTAAGTCAAGTTAAACACATTGGAAAACCTTTTATGATCTTCCCATTGCATAAGTGAAGTTGGTACACATCTTGGTAATTGACTAATTGAGGTATTTTGTGTTGTTGAATACATCGGTCACGCAAGATGTATAAAACACATAAAAGTGTAGAAGACAAATAAAAAGGCTAAAGGGAGCAGTCAATTACTAGTTTTCTTACTTAGGAATCATGTAAATGCTAGCATACGTTTAGGACCTAGAAATGTACCCAAGTGCATATACATTTCCCCCCACTTTATGCTATTGAGTGAATACTCAATAACATAAAGTAGATAGAAGATGTGTACCTTGTAATCCTATAGAGAATGTATTGAATAGTGTGTCGAGTGGACAAGTGAAGTGTGGAGACTAGGAAGGGAAAGTAGACCCTAGGGTGAAGCGTATTTGTGGCTTGTACCTATTATTGTAAGTTTGTATTTGTTGATGTAGGATGATTTTTTGTTGATCAAGTTTTCTTTGTCCCTGTCCAGATTAGTGAGCTAGATAACAAAGAAAATCAAGAAACCTCAAATGATGGAGGGTTTAAGGTACCTCAGATGTGATATGGTGGATACGGGTGCTAAAGGTGATTGATCTTGGATGCGAGTTGGATAGACCTGCAAAACAGAGGAAACTAAGAGAAATGGATTAGATGGTATATACGAGGGGCTGCACGATGAATTCAGTTCCAAGAATCACAAGCTTCCTTATGCGAGATGTCAACCCCTGTTTGATAAGATAAAATGATATAAATGAAAGATAGATGGATAACATGCAAAAAATGATAAATAACATAACCTGAAAATGCCGATGTATAGAGGAGCTACTGATCTGATCAAAGTAAATGTAAAGAAAACCAAACTAAGAGAACCACAAGGGCATGAGGATGGTATTATGGTGATACAAGTGGCATCACAAGGGCATTATGATGATATTATGATAAGTGAGGGGCTATAATGTCAAAGGTTTTCTATCACTCTTAACTTGTTCGAAAGAGGGGGAAGGCCTGTATTTATAGCCTGGAGATGGGGTTAGTTTAGGGGTTATCAAGTAATTGGGGTTTGACAAAGTAACATGTTATCCATTTTTACCACTTGGGTGAAAATGGAAAACGGTGGTAAGTTATACCTTGGGACTAGAAAAGTCCTTCATGAAGCAATTCATGAATTTGGTTCATCGAATGAGAATGCAATATTGGAGTACATAAGGAATAATCAAGAATGTTCATCTGAATCAGAGTGGTGCTTAATTAAAAGGCACTTTGTGAACATGGGTTTTTCGTCTACTCTAGTGGACATGACACTGACAAAATGTGGAACTGAGGATAAGGATACAATTTTTGAATCCATCTTGACCTATGAGTTACTAAAGAAATCAAGTTCACACAATGAGTGAGGTAACAGAGAAAGACGATGAGGTCAGTATATAAAGATGATGAATATTTTACAAAATTCGATGAGAAGTTTGAGAGGTTTCTCATTCAAATTCGATGAGCTAACACCATGCATGAGGGAGGTTGATCTTCAATGTAGCTTGGTTGAGCTAAATGATCACTTGGTTCATTGGGAAAGATGAATTGGCATACAAATGGCTAGTTCAACAAAATGACGAGTTGCATGAGCTCATGCAAATTGAAAGATAACTTAGTGGTTCCTTATATCATGGCGCGGGAATTGGTGGTTGGAGGAGCTCGTATCATGGATAACTCAGCGGTAGAGCTTAATCAAGAGAAGAATAGCTTAGGTTGAGTCGTGGTGGAAGAGCAAAACCATGGTTCGTAGGACTATTTTCGGTGAGATTGGAGTATAGGTCACAAAGGCTACGAGCTCAACGATGAATGAAGAATGACTTTATTGTGTAACCATGACAAGCTAAGACATGTATAAATATTAAAAGAGGAGATCTTTTGGCTCGGCATGTTAGGATGGCTGAGTTGGCACCGACGCATAACAATGTGGTGGAGAAAATGAAGTCAAAGAGATGTTTGGAGTAATCATTAGGTTGAAGTCTAGGATGGCTCGATGAGTGGAGATAGATGAAAGGCAGAGTCAACAAACAACTCTATACATCGAGATGACTTAGGTAAAAATGTGAGAAACAAGCTAATTTAGCTCAAACAAGTTACATTAGTGGGAGACCCCATCTCGGTGTTAGATGAATGTATCAGGTTCCAAGAGGAAATGTTAAAAGCAAGCATAAATTGCTGTGTTAAGTGGAGTGTTATGGAAACATTGAAGTGGCTCAAGCATGTGATGACTGAGATACTCACCTAAAGACATAGGAAGAGCTAGGTGTTGGGATCAACTTAACACTAGACTGCAGTGTTAGAACAAATCACTCGGCCTTGCCGAGTTGATCAGAGAAGGAAGTGCATATAACAAATGTAAGCTTGAGATGAAGTTAGACTGAGCCAAGCTATGTGGAGCTCTGACTAATTCCCTAATTTGATGCAAGAAGGTTGGCTTGCGATGTTCGAGTCATAAGAAACTCGATTGTAGTGCTTTAGGCCAAAATGCCATCGAGCAACTCTGCAAAGTAATTATTGAGACCTAGTGGCTTGATGAGTGCGGTAAGGTGGAGATGAACAGATCGGGGTTGAGCTCGACATGATGAGGAAGAGTTTGGTGTCGACTCGGGCATGGAATTTTTTTTGAAAGATGTTGAGTTGAAGGATGCTCATAGGGGAAATCTCAACATCGAGTGACTCGCTCGATCGGATCGGTGTTGCCAAGTGAGGAGCATGAATATTCATCATGGGAATAACATGGTGATTCCACGAGGTGGTGGAAATTTAGAGATGTCGGGCCCGTGGGATAATGTGGCCGACTTTATTCGTGAGGATCATGTGGATGTTGGGCTGCATGGGGGATGAGCTGAGGTAAAGCTCGACTTGGGAGTTTTAGGGATCCACGGACATGGGGACATGTAGTACGATTGGGCCAAGTCATCTTAGGATGTTAAGTTCACTCAAGAGATGTGGCAAGAAGTGGGTGATGCAGAGGAACTCGCCCGATGAGTCATCTTGGTTCGGTGAAGTGGTGTTGACGTGTCGTGGGGATGAGAGTATCTCGGTGGTTAGATACTAAACTTTGATTTTAGCGTTAGCACGATGAAGAGGGGTAGGTTCCATGGTAATCGATTGATTTCAAATGGTTGGTGAGTAAAGACCGAGTTGCTCGGTCAAAGTTCTCATTTCGTGATTTTCTTTGTTTCAAGGGTAACATGGTTTTTTTGGAGAAGATCAATGTAGTGGCCAAGTGGCGGTAGAAGTGAATTGACATTCAATGTGAGATACTTTGGCATGATGAGTAAACAAAGTGTATAAGTTGACAAGTGAAGGCCGAGTTGTTAGTCAAATCAATGGGATCATTCATTTCAGGAGCCCACCATACAACATGTCTCGAAGGTGACTAAATGATCACCAAACCATGTGAAACGTGTTAAGCATAACTGAGTTAGTTTGCGAGGTAAGATAAATAATGTGACCAAGGAAACATCAAGAGCCCGTCAATTGATAAAATTAACATGGCAAATGTGAGGAGTTAAAATCCTACGGGAATAAATGAGCTGCTTTGCACCATGAAAAAGAAGAGCTCCCAACCACTCCGAGTTGGTTAGCAAGTTGTTGACCAATTAACATTAAAACCCCCTCCAAAGCACAAAACAAACCTCATGGGTTTCATCAAAAGGTCGAGATGCCTTAAATTTTATCAAAAATATATTTTTAATTAAATGGAGGATAAATTCAAAATTTTAAGTTTATGAGGGCATGATGGGTGAATAATTATAGATGTAATTAATGATGTAATTAAGCATGTAGGCCATCATGTGCTACATTCTTGCCTAGAATTTAGGATTTCTCCTCTCTTCTCTCACAGCTTGGATTTTCTATAAATGTAAATGAGAAACTCATTTCAAGGGTTAGACATTTTTCCAATTCCTCTCTCTTTTCACAAGCTAAGTTGTGGATTTTGGGAACTTTCAAGCCTTTCTTCCAAATATTGTAATGGAAACCATTTCCTCTTCCTAATGTAATGATGCATTGTGCATGTGATTGAAGTAATAAAAATTGTGTTCTGTGACTAATTATTGGTCCTTTCATCATTTTTTCTACTTCGTTTTGCCTTTCTCATGCTTATAGGTATACTTGTGCAATTTTAAGTTTCCATTGCAGATTTTGGAGTTTTGTGCTTATTTGGGAGTGAATTTTTGTATGTAGTTGGGTTTTGATTCTTATCCATCCTTCTCATTTTCATCCTTCACTAGAAGACAAAAACTTGTCTAGCAAAACCCTTTCTTGGTGCATCACCACTTCCTAGTGTAGGTTTTATTTCTTGCAAATCTCTCTCCCTAATCCCCTGGAAATGTTAGTATAGGTCTAGTTAGTTGTTTTTATTACATTAGGAGTAGTATAGTGCCTAGTTTAGGAAGAGGAAGCCGACCTTCTTTGGAGGTTCACCTCAAGCCTGCAAGTCCCATAGCTTGCAAGGTGATCCCATGTTACCCAATCACACTGAATTCCCTATCCATCACTTGGCCATTCGGAGGGTGCAGTGATTTGGTGATAACATAACCCTGATTAGGTGAGTGGGGGACATGATTTGAGTGATTAGGTGCAATAATGGATTTGATATGGATTATTTTGCATTATTTAAATCATGAGTGGGGTTCATGATTTGAATGATTTTGGAGTATTTAATTATTAGGTGGGGTGATATGACTTAATTTGGAATATTTGGATATTAGCATATAATGAGGTTTAGGTATTTTAAAGGGGATCAATTAACCAATTAAAATTGATTAATTGAATATGTATTTTTGGTGGGAAATGGGATTTATTCAAATTTAGGGGGAAAAGGGATTCAAATGGGTAAGCCTAATGAAGGAGAGCAAACACGGGGTGAAGGGGAGGAACGATACCAAAAATTGGTGTCTACATTTGCCCCTTTTTGATGAGTGGTTTGCATTGGGCAATCCATGAGACAAAAATGATGAAGTATAAAAATATGATTGATTAAGTGTTCCCCCTCAAACTTGGGATTGATGACATAAAGGAAGTCAATCACGAGTTTGAAAGAAATATATGTTAAAGGTCATGTGGGTGAGGAAAAGGTAGGTAAATGCATAATGAAGGTAAGATGCCCCAAGCAAAAAGGATCACAATAATAATGAAAAATATGGTGGTGACTCCAATATAACATCGGTAGAGGACAATTGTGGTCTCAATTGAGACGAGCTACAATGTTTTACAGACCAGTGAGTGGGTGAAGGCCACTACAATATGTATGCAGTTGAGATGACCAACGAGTCATAGGAAAACACCAAAGTATGTGCAATAAAATACAAAAATTATGTTAAATCCTTTGTACATGAGGAATCGAGTGAAAACTATGCATCCACAAGGACGAGGATGAAAACAAAGGTGTCCCAACATAGGACATGAAGAGTGGCGAAAAGGTGAGTTGGAATACGGATGGTGAGGTAATATGCCCCAAGTAAGGGGGTTAATAGTTTTGAAGAGATATTTTCCAAGGAAGATGTTTTGTTGACAAGAAAAGACTAGAAGAAGAAAGTAGAACAAACTTTGATTCATGGAAATGGGGAAGATTACAATCGATGTTTTCTAAGCAAAAAGTAGAGTGGGTACTTGCGAGTGAAAAGGTGATAGGTGAGGGTTGTTATTGTATTATCGAAGAAAAAAATACCATGGGAAGAAATTATTAGAAATGGATATGATGATGCCCCCTTGAGAGGGCTGACGAGGATAGAAGAGGTGAAAAGCTCTCGAAAAGAGGAGAGGTCAATACTATAGAGAGGAGGATGAGAATGGTTTGTAATGAAATGGATCAGCGTTGGTGCACAAATGGAGAAATATTGGAATCAACCATGAATTCTAGGTGTGAGGATGTGTTGAAGGACGTAATGAGTAAGAGTGGAAAAAAAAAGGAATGAACAGTGTAGTGGGTGATTATGAGAAGGGCAAGAAATGTCAAAGGTGAAGGAGACAAGGGTATGTAATAGAGCGGATGGAGATGGAGGAGGAGAAAAAGGAATGAAAGAGGGAGAAGATAATAAGAGAGAGGGATGATAGGGAAGAAGGAAATGATGAAGGAAAAATAAGGAGAAGACAAGAAAATGACAGAGCAGAGGGTGAAATTATGAAAAAGGGAGAGAGATATTCAAAATGAAGGGAGTGAAGAAGGGTGAAGGAGATAAATGATGGAAAACAAAACAAATGGTATAGCTGAGAAAAGAAATAAACTATAGAATCAATAGGTGATGGATACAAAAAATAGGTGGAAGAGAATATAGACAAGGATAATAGGAGAAGGGAAAGAGGAAAGACGGATCAAAAGACGAGATGAGAGTAGGGGGAAAAATCAAGAAAAAGGGAGAGAAGGATGGAAAAATGAAGGGGATGAGGATGATGAATAATTTAAAGAAGACGAAAGAGGAGGTAGAATGGAGAAAATAAATAAAATATGAGGGACCAGGAAGACGTGGAGAATATCGGAGAAAAAAGAGAAAATGGTACATAATGATGGAAAAGGTGGGGTGATACATAAAGGAAGGAGAGGGTAATAGGAAGGTGAAAATGATGGGGGAAGAAGAGATGACAAAGAAGATACAAGGAGAATATTGAAGGACCCATGTTATCGTGAGGAAAACCAAGGTAAAGAATATGGAACAGACCGCATGGAAATGCATGTGGAGGGTGGGATGATAAGAAATATGGGATAACCTTGAAGAACTAGGTGATCAATGGTGAAGTAATAATGAAACATGGGGAAAAAGGGGAAGAAGATGATACAAAGGAAGTGAAATAAGACGAGGAGTAGAAAGGAGGAGGAAAATAGAGAAAATGATGTAGAAGGAAGGAAACCAATAACAAAGATATTTAGTGAAGAGTGAGTAGTATAAGGAACGTAAAGAGAAGAAAGAGTGGAGGAATGACACAGATTGGAAAATATGTGGAGATGCGTGAGATGAGGATAAGAGGATGATGAGAAAATAGACAGAGGGTGTATGATGAATATAGTAAAGAAATTGGCAAGGAAGAATGGAAGATGGAGAGGTGGGGAAGAAGCGACAAGAAAGGGAAAAGGTGGGGACAAGGAAGGGAAGGGAAGAGAGAATGAGGGATATAAGAAGTAATGCCAGGTTAAGGGATGTTAGGAGAATTCCACCAATAGTTATTAGTGCAGAAATGGAAGATGATGATGAAAGAATGTTAGGGAAGACCATCAATAATGGCGGTTAAACATGGGGTGGATATGTGGGAGAAATCGAGAAGATGGAGTGGAAAGAGTAAAGAAAGGAGGGATAATGATTTGTGCTAAGATGAAGGTGAGGAGAGGATGTAGTGGATGAGGATGAATGAGGTAAAGATGAAGAAATAAGACATGAAAAAATGGTAGGAAGCGATATGAATGATGATGGATCAAGGAGGGGAAAATGGGGGAAAGGAACGTGGTGATAAGCGAAGATAAGTTATGTATTTTGTGATGTGATAGGGTTAGAAAGGATAATAGTATGACAAAAATGTGGTTGGTAAGGAAGAACATGAGGAAGAAACAATTAATGGAGGGAATGAAGAATGAGGAAAGGGAGAGGTCCAGAATGATGGATTCAACTTAAGGATGACCCTTAAGTAAGACTGTTATGCAGTGGAAGTGGGTAAGTAAGATTTCCAAACAAGGGATGATGGATATGAAAAGTAGGAAATTAAGGGATGATGTTTGTGAGAATGGAAGAGGAGGTGAGAGGATGTGGTGATGGGGAATGACATAAAAATGTGGACTGTGAGAATCGGGTGATCGGGGAGTGTGAGATGATAGGTCATGCTTAAGAGGGACTCTTAAGAAAGATTGTCATGGCGTAAGAGTGGTTAAGTAAGATCTCCAAACCGATAGTGATGATATGGAAGGGAAAGACAATAATGGATTGGGTACATGGGTGGAATGGTTGGTTGGAGCAGATGATGATGCCGAGGGGGGAAATAGGATGGAGGAAATATGATAGAATGGGGAAGGGTCAGATGGCAAATCAAACTTAAGAGGGACTCTTAAGTAATATTGCCATGTGACAAGGATGGTTAAGTAGGATCACTAAGCCAAAGAAGAAGAATAATGATGAGAAGAAGTAAGTGATTGAAAAATTTGATGGGAAGAGGGCATGGCAAGATGGACTAAAGGGTAACTCTCAAGTGAATTTTCCATACTGCAAGAGTGTGTAAGTAAGATTACCAAACAAAAGACAAATACTAGGAAGGATGAGAAAAGAGTGAGTGGTGTATGTCAAAGTGGAACAAGAGGTGAGAGGAGGTGATAACAAGGAAAGAAGGAAACAAAGGAGTGTAACATGAATGGATGGAGGAATATATGTAGTGTAGGATGGACAGTGTGAGGGGAATCCTTAATTGGGATGCCCACTTGGTGAGAGTGATGAGGAAGAAGTGATAAGTGGAAGAGGCGGGGTGGAAAGATGTGTTTGGTGGTGATTGTTGTTTGATGAAAGAGGATATGATGGAGAAGTTTCTATAACAAGAAGATATTAGGAAGAGGGTATATCCCAACCAAGATTCCCGCATAAAAGGGGTGATTAAGTAAGATCGTCAAGATGAAATTGGAAGAGTGAAATGGAAGAACACAGAGTGGTGAAAGGGGACATGAATGGTGAGAAGGGTAATGTGGGTATAAGTGGTGGATGAGTGGGAATGAGGAGCGAGGATAAATGGATCAAATACATTGTTGATCATGGTGGGGGATAAGAAGTTGCAGGATAACAAACTCACCTTGAGAAGGATCCTCAAGTAGGATTCAAAAACTACAATGGAGATCAAGTAGAATTCCCAAACCAAAAAGTATATTAGTGAGAGCATTCATAGATGTTAACAAAATTCATGGAATTATGGATGATTGTAAGATATGCCATCCTTAAAGGTAAACATATGGATATAGATTTCATGGTTTGAAATTTGATCTATAAGAATGTGATCTTGATAAAAGGTGACCTTAATGAGATGAATAACACATAATCATAGCAAGGGCATATAAGGAAACGATGCTTTGAACCGGATTAGAAGTAAACAAGAAAGGGAAGCACTGATGACATTACACTTGCAGCCAATAACATGTGTTAATACATAACCAATGATAGTTAGTTATACCAAAATATCATGAGGGAAATATGGATGAAATATAGTCACAAACCTAATGTCAACATGACAATGGGGATTCTATATGTAACTTGTGCGCGGGAAGAGGGTTCTCCATATGTGGGTGTTCTTAGGACTATGCCTTAGCTTTGGGTAGGGAAAGAGAGAAAACTGATCAATGCAGGAAGTTTGCTAAGAGAAAGCTGATCAAAGTGGGAATATTTCTGAGGATGCTAATACAAGAGAAGGTTGATCATGCGGTGAGCCTTTACTTGTGATGATAAAAGAGAGTAGCCATCCTTCGAGGGTATGGTCTACTTTTTGCTTTTTCTTTGGGATTTTTGAATTTTGCTTGTAGATGTCGGGATAAGATATGCATGATAGCTATCCTTCAAGGGAGCATTCTATACTTATTATATGCTCTTTATGAACAACTGTCTTTTGATGGATCAATCTATGTTTAGATAAGATAGCATGAGACAGGAGCATCCATAATTTGTACATTTTTTGTATTTGATGGGGAAGAGTTGGGTATAGCTAGGTAGACCACTTAGGAGGGGATGATGAATGCACAAGTGACACCCGTAGACCCTTTATGTGGTTTTGATAGGTAGATAAGAGGGTGATGGATGTAATGATCGCATAGTTCTCACCAAAAAGGAAGAACCTATCTATAAGAACAATGCTATGGACAGATCCGTGGTGCCCATATTTAAGGTCATGACTAGGAAAGTGATGACATACCACATAATTCCAAATCATTATAGTGATAGATGGAAGAGGTTCATGATGGAGGAATGATCTAAGGATATAACTAAGTGCTCATTGGTAGGTATGCTAACAGTAGAATGGTCGCAAGTGCAATGCATTAAGAGGTTTTGTCTCTAGTTTACCATCAAGGGAAGCCAAATAATAGACCCCAGACCCATACTTATGTGTGATAATGTAAGGTCCAATCCAGTTGGGAGAAAAATTTCCATGTTGGCTCCTTTCTAGAGTGTGATCAAAAGATAGGATAAAGTCTTAGGGAGGAAGATATGATACGATGATATAGATGAGAGAAGATAAAAATTATGCGCTATCCTTGAGGAAGCAAAATAAATATGGTGCCCCATAAGAAGGGACACGTATGGCCACAATGGTGGAATTAAAATGAAAAACATGGTCTCTCAAGGGAGAGACAAATATGGCCACAAAAGTGGGCTTTTAAAAGAGATGAAGATGTGGAAAAGATTAATTTGAATTTAAGACCTGACAATATGGATTGGATGAGATTAAATAAGACGATGTAAAAATTGAAGTCCCCCAACATTAAGGGAGTTGTATAGACAGATAAGAGATGGATTGATGTGGAAGGGATGCTAAGGACAAGGGGAGGATGTCCCCGAGTGAGGGAGATTATATTAGATGCGCATGAGTTAGTGGATGTTGAAGGAGTTTAGATAGGATTGTTTTGGATTTTGATTAGATAAACGGTCAGAGACCACAATGATGATTGGAAAGATAAAAAATATCGATGAACAATGAAGGACCTTCCATAGGAGGAATTTCATGTGCAGAAGAGATGTTAAGGGATGACGTGGATGGAGGAATCATGGGAAACCTGATGGATGGGATACTAATTGGATTAGATATAGATGGAGAAGGATTTTCCCCTTGAATGAGGAAATCATCTTTCTTAATAAGGTTATGGATGATTTTAAAGGCCTTACAATGTTCAATGTCATGGCCTGGGATATGATGATAAGTGCAAATGCAATTACGATTGAACCACTATGGATTAGGACCGTGGGGATTAAAATTTTTAATGGGAGGAAGTGTGATGGAAGATATTCGAATTGAATGTCAAAGGATGTCATGTAGGACCCAATCAAAGTGTCATGGGAAAGGTAACTCTTGTGGGTTTTGATAAAATATTTTGGCTTGGAGTTAGGGGAAGAAGTGGACGTAGATCGGATGGGTGAATTAGATGTCTTAAAAGATGAATCAATTTTGAGAGGAGGGTTAGATTGTTTAGATTTGGATTTATCGTTATGAGGTGTATTAGATGAAGGGATTGACCTTAAAATAGATGTTGTAACATTGGATTGCTGAAAAGAGGGAAGACTTGACTTCTTATGAGGATGTGCAAGAGACTTTTGGGGATGCTTACCAAGAGTCATAGATTTTGATCGAGATGGTTTACTCTTGGTAGGGATGATAATAACCTCAACTAGAGGATCTAAATATTGTGGTGTAGGGGTGGATATTGATAGAGAAAGAGGTGTTTGTATGATGTGATTAATGAATTCTATGTGAGATGTGGATTGTGTAGGCTTTGAATTGGCTAATGTGGAAATAGTTGATTTTATAGAGGTAGCAAGAATCCCCCTTGTGTTTGTCTCAGGTGGAGGTGTTTGTTCCATAAAAGTTTCAAGGGTATCATCGATAGAGTTATAAATCGAGAGGATTTGGTCGAGTGATAAAAGGATTAAGTAAAAAACTTTTGGATAAAACGGGTGATATGGCCATAAAGAACGATATAGGTGTAGGTGATGAAGATGTCAAGGTAGGGGAAAGTGGATTTGTTGATATGAAAAATATAGGGGTAGTTGGGATTGATAGGGAGGTGGACATAATTGGGTTATTTGGAGATGTAAGTTATGTGGTGATGGGTATGTTTGATGTAGATGCGGTTAAGGGGTTGAATATGATAGGTTGGGGCACAATAGATGTGGATGAAGTGGATTGTATAGTTGAAGTCGATGTGGATGTGGTAAAGGTGGTTGGTATGGAAAAAAAAAAAGTGTGGAAGGAGAAACTGGATGGACTATAAGGATGGTATAATGGGTAAAAGTGGAATGAATGTAGATAAGGTAGCCAAACCCAATGAAGTGGATGTGGTAACCAATGGAGTAGATATGATAGGTAATGAAGTAGGTGTAGGAGTAATATTGGGTGATGGTTGTTTCATAAATGTCTCTAGGGGTAACAATGATATGTTTGCAAATGGGCTTGATGTGGTAGGTGTGGATGTATGAAGAGGCTTGTTTGATGTAGATGTGGGTGAAGGAACAAATGTCATAGATTTAGGGATAGGTGTGTATATCAATGGGAACGAAATAGGTGTTTAAGGATGAATATGATGTGGTAGATTGGGGCATGATCAAAGTGGATGAAGTAGATGGTATAGTAAAAGTTGATGTGGACATGGTAAGGGTAGGAGTAAGTAAAGGTATAGGACAAGTAGTAAAAGTTGATACAGGTGTGATAGTTGTGGATATGATAGGTTCTGAATAAGGAGTGGGAATAATGCCTAAGGTAGGAACATGTGGAGTTGGCGATGAGATGAGATCTTGATTAATGATGTTCATGGTGTAAGCATTTTATAGTTGAGATGTAAAAGGGTGGCTTGATTTGTTGGTGGTTGATTAGGAAAAGGTTGCGTAATTTTGTTGAGGGGTTGGCTAGGTGAAGTGGTGGAGCTGTCCATTTGGATATCCCCTTGATTTATAAGTTGTTGGATATGATATTTGAAGGAATGAAACTTCTCAATGTCGTGACCTTTGACTTGATGATAGTTATAATAGTGGGCTTTTTGATACCAAATAGGTTCGGGTTGCATGAGTCATCTATGGGTCGTATGTGAGGAAGTTGGATGGAGTGTACTACCATCAACTTGTCAAATATAAAACTATAGGATTCCCCCAATGGGGTATAGTTAGGAGATGGTCTAGAGGATTTTGTTGAGGACACATGCTAGATATAGGTGTGGATGAGGATTTAAAAACCATGACATTCACCGCACCCATAAATGTGTTGTTATGTGGATGGCTTAGTAAATTCAATTTTAGGCTTTATCGATATGAGTTTAAGATGACCTTGCTCAATGGCATGGGTTTCGAGTTCATGCGAGCCATGGTGAAGGCTTTGTCAAAGGTTTGGAATGATTGGATTTGAAAGGAAGATGATATATGCTTTGCATACGAACGTGAGAAGAGCTCGATGAATTTGGTTTGCGAAGAGAGAAGGATAGTTGGTTTATAACACCCTGCCATCATGCAAAAAAGTCCACGATGGACTCATCGTCAAATTGTCAGATGGCGTATAGGTCAGTGATAGTGATTTTACTTGCAATTTTGATTGAAAAGTGTTCTAAGAACAAATGTGTGAGTTGGGTGAAGGAAAATATTGAGTATTGAGGTATGTTATTGTACCAGTCTAATGCGGGACCGACCAAGGACATGGGAATGTGCAAAGCATTAGGTCTTGATCATGTGCAATAAGATAACATGCATGTTTGAATGCACGAAGATGCTTTGTTGGGGATCTTCTTTGTTGTTGAACTTAATGAAATCGGAAGCTCCCAATGAGGAGAGTAAGGTTTGATAGAACCGACATATGAATTGTTAGGTTGTGGAGCTGTTTTCATGTGAGAAAGTGTTGAATATTTTACACTAAGAGTCACCGTACACTTTCCATAGTTATCTTTGCAGTTCGGGCGCCCCGAGAAATTGTTTTTGGGCCTTAAAACATGCCCGATATACGGAAACACGCTTTTCTCATATGGGTGGGATTTTTGACCCATAGATTTATGGGATGATTTTGGCTCATGGTTTTGATAACCATGGTTTTGTAAAACTACTTAAGTAGTTGTCTATTTATATAGTTTTGTGCATATGGTAGGTATAATGAAAAAATTACAGATGTGCTTTGAATTCGGGTGTGAATTCTATAGAGTTTGTTGAGCATAGCTCCAAACAGTTTGGGTATTGTATTGAGAGAGCGGTGGCTTGTAATAAAATATGAGCAAGTGATTCTTAGTGGATGTAGCCCAAATTGGGTGAACCACGTTAAATAATGTCTCTTTGTGTTGTGTTATTTTATTCTACACTTTTATTTGAGATCTGTAATATTTTCTGCATATTAGTTTCTACTATTGCGATTCTGTGAGGGATTATTCCGCATATTTTATCCCTTATTTCCTAACAATTGGTATTAAAGCCTAGTTTGGTTTGCTGAAGTTTTGAATCGCAGGGAAAATTTTATCTTGAGTGGGAGCTATGGCAGATGATGGAAGATCTAGGGTTGATAAATTCAATGGGCATAATTTCATTCTTTGGAAGATGCAGATGGAAGATTACCTTTATCAGAAGGATCTTTATATTTCGTTGTTTGAGAAGGTGAACAAACCCTCAAGCATGATGGATGCGGAATGGGATTTTCTGGATAGGAAGGCACTTGGGACAATCTAACCGTGTCTTGCATCTTCGGTATTATTTAATGTTTCAAAGGAAAAGAATTCAAAATAACTGATGGATGCATTAGGGAAGTTGTATGAAATACCCTCTGCCTCTAATAAGATATTTTTAATGAAAAAGTTGTTTAATATGAAGATGTCTAAAAATGGTTCAGTATCAGATCATTTAAATGATTTTAATACGGTTGTAAATATGCTAGCTTTGATTACAAAAGAATTCATGAAGAAGTTAGGGCTTTATTAGTTCTGTGCTCTTTACCTGAGAGTTGGAATAACTTGGTAATGGTGGTAAACAACTCGGTTCCAACTAACTCAAAGTTGAAGTTTGAGGATGTTGTAGGGGTGATTCTAAGTGAGGAAATGTGAAGAAAAATATTTGGGGAATCTTCTACTTTAGGGAATGCTTTGATAGTGGAAACTAGAGGGAGATAGAAGAATAGAGGAAGCCATGGAAAATCAAAGGATTGGGTAAGGTCAAAATCTAAAAGCAAGATAATATGTTGGCATTGTGGAAAGTTTGGGCATGCAAAGAAGGACTGTTGGGAGATTCGGGACAAGAAGAAACAACATGAAGAAAAGAATGAGGCAAATGTGCCAACATGTAATGTATGTCAGGATGCTTTGATTATTTCTTTGCACAATATTACTGAATCTTGGGTTTTAGATTCGGGAGCTTCTTTCCATGCAACTCCACATACGCATTATTTTATTGATTACGTTTAAGGAGATTTTGGGAATGTTTTTCTCGGTGATGATGAGCCTTGTAGCATAGTTGGAAAAGGTTCTGTTCAGGTTAAGATGTAGAATGGGAATACTTGGCTATTGAAGGATGTCAGACATGTGCCTACATTAAGACAAAATTTGATATCGGTAGGGAAATTGGGAAGTGATGGTTGTACTGTGATATTTATAGTAGACTCTTGGAAGGTTACCAAGGGTGCTCTTGTGGTGGCAAGAGGTAAGAAGGTTGGAACCTTGTATTTAACCACTTATAGCACTAATGTTTGTAATCTTGTGGCTTCAAAAGTAGATACAACATTATGGCACTATAGGCTCGACATATGAGCCATAAGGGCATGGAGACCATAAAGAATGATTTTCCCGATATATAGAAAATAGGTTTGGAGTTATGTGAGGATGCATATATGGGAAACAAAAGTGAGTAAATTTTCTTAATGTTGGACCTACAAAGAAAGAGAGTAAGTTAGAGCTGGTGCATTCTAATCATGTGGGGCTAGCTTAGGTATCATCTCTCAGGGGTTCAAGTTATTATGTTACTTTTATTGATGATGCAACAAGGAAAGTTTGGGTTTATTGTATTAGAAACAAATCTGATGTATTTGAAACTTTTGTTAAATGGAAAGCCTTGGTAGAGAATGAAACATGTCTTAAGCTAAAATGTCTTAGGTCAAATAATAGAGGGGAGTATTGTAGCAATGAATTTGATGATTATTGTTCTAAGAATGGAATCCGTAGGAAAAATATGGTTCCGAGAACTCTGCAGTAGAATGGGGTGTCATAAAGGATGAATAAAATAATAATGGAACGTGCTAGGAGCATGAGGTTACATGCAGGACTGCCTCTTTCTTTTTGGGAAAAACGGTGAACACAGTATGTACTTGATAAATAGAGGACCCTCAAGTGCCTTGGATGGAGACATACCCGAGGAGGCTTGGCATGGTAAGGAATTTGATTAGTCATTTCTTAGAGTCTTCGAGATGTGAGGTGTTTGTCCATATAGACAAGGATGATAGGACCAAGCTAGAGGCTAAATCTGAAAAATGTTCTTTCATTGGTTATGGTGGTGATGAATTTGGATATAAACGTTTGGAGTATTAAGGACAAGAAAATAATTCAATCTAGGGATGTGGTATTTAATGAGAAATTCATGTATAAGTAGTAATTGTAGGAAAAAGGAAGAATCCAAGAAAGAATATGCAAAGATAGAGGATCTTCCTGGATGGGAAAGTGACACATGAATCAGTTTAGGAACCCCCTCAACAGGAACCCCAAAATCATATATTGAGGAGGTCTTCTAGGGTAAGAAGAGAGCCTAAATGTTTTTCTCCTTCTCTTTATTATTTATTACTCACACATAGTGGAGAGCCGAGAGAGATGCGGTAGATGCTAAGAAGAAGTGGGAGAAATCCATGGATGAGGAGTATCGGGATCTCATGGAGAACTAGACATGGGATTTGGTGAAGCTACCTGAAGGAAAAAGAGAATTATAGAACAAGTGGGTGTTCAAAGTCAAAGAGGAAGGAGGAAAGAAAAGATACAAGGCCCGGTTGGTGGTTAAGGGGTTTGCATAGAAAAAAGGTATAGATTTTGATGAGATTTTTTCTCCTGTAGTAAAAATGACTTCTATCGAATCTGTTTCTAGGAATAGTTGCAGTAGAAGACTTGCACTTAGAACAATTTGATGTAAAGACTACATTTCTCCATGGTGATTTAGAGGAGGAACTATATATGCAGCAACCAAAGGGATATGAGGTCAAAGGTAAAGAGGAGATGGTGTGAAAACTGAAGAAGAGCTTGTATGGCTTGAAACAAGCTCCATGTCAATGGTATAAGAAATTTGATAGCTTCATGATGGAGCAAGGTTATATTAGATGTCATTCTAACCATTGCGTGTATACAAAGAAATTTGAGGATGGTAGTTATATTATCCTTTGTCTATATGTGGATGACATGTTGGTTACAGGTAAAAACATGCAGAAATAAAAGTACTCAAGAAGTAGCTAAGTGAATCCTTTGCTATGAAGGATTTGGGGGCAACCAAAAAAATCCTTGGTATGAGGATATCTTGGGATAGGAAGGAACAAAAGTTGACTTTATCTCAGGAAGAGTACATTAAGAAGGTCTTGGAGAGGTTTAATATGCAGGATGCTAAACCGGTTGGGACTCCTTTGGCATGCCATTTCAAGTTATCAAAGGAGCAAAGTGTCCCAAGATAGAGCAAGAGAGAAACCAGATGTCCAAGGTACCTTACTCATCAATGGTTGACAATTTGATGTATGCCATGGTGTGCACCAGGCCTGATATTGCCCATGTAGTGGGAGTGGTGAGTAGATTTATGAGTGATCTAGGTAGAGATCACTGGTAGGAAGTAAAGTGGATCCTTTGGTATTTGAGAGGGACCATGGGGACAGTTTTTTGCTATAGTGGATCAGACACCACTTTGTGTGGTTATGTAGATTCAGATATGGCTGGAGATGTAGACAACAAGAGGAGCATGATAGGTTATGTTTACACTGTAGGTGGGACAACAATGAGCTGGATTTCACAACTACAAAAGCTGGTGGCTTTGTCAACCACAAGAGGCTAAGTATGTTGCTACCACAAAGGCAAGCAAAGAAATGATTTGGTTACAACAATTGCTTGAGGAGTTGGGGCATAAGTAGGAGGAAGGAAAGCTGCGTAGTGATAGTCAGAGTGTTATACACCGAGCCAAGAACTCTGTTTTCCACTTTAGGACGAAGCATATATAATTAAGGTATCATTTCATCAAGACAACTTTGGAGGAAGAGAATTTGAAGTTGGAGAAGATTCATACTAGTCAGAATCTTGTAGACATGATGACCAAGGTGGTCACAAGGAAAAACTAAAAATGTGTACAACTTTGGTTGGTCTTCACGGAAACTAGTGAAGGGTTGAGAAACTTGCTCAGAGGAAAACTAGTCTCCAAGTGGGAGATTGTTAGGGTTTGGAGCTTGTTTTCATGTGAGAAAGTGTTGAATATTTTACACTAAGAGTAATGTACACTTTCCACAGTTGTCTTGCAAAGGGTTGGGGCACATCCCCGAGAATTTTTTTGGGCCTTAAAATGTGCTTGATATACTTTGGGAAACGCGTGTTTCTCATATGGGTAGGATTTTTTACCCATAGGTTTATGTGAGGGTTTTGGCCCATGGTTTTGATACCCACGGTTTTGTAAAATTGCTTAAGCAGTTGTCTATTTATATGGTTATGTGCATATGGTAGGTATAATGAAAATATTACAGATGTGCTTTGAATTCGGGTGTGAATTCTGTAGAGTTTGTTGAGCATAGCTCCAAACAGATTTGGGTATTGTATTGAGAGAGTGGTGAATTGTAATAAAATCGAGCAAGTGATTCTTGGTGGGCGTAGCCCAAATTGGGTGAACCAAGTTAAATACTGTCTCTTTGTGTTGTGTTATTTTATTATGCACTTTTATTTGAGATTTGTAATATCTTTTCCATATTAGTTTCTCTTTGTTGTGATTATGTGAGGATTATTCCACATATTTTATCCCTTATTTCCTAACATGAATCGATTCGTTACACATTTTATCATAGGATAAAGTAATCTCGGGTGCCAAGGTAGAGATTCTAGACTATAAAACCTATTCATAGGAGCGTGAATACGATCATTTAACATGATGTTAGTTTGGGATTGGATTGATTGTGTGGCATGGAATGTAACTTGATAAGGTGGTTGATAAGCTTGTGGGTGGGATGTTTGCATAATTTTTTTGATAAGATAGTTGATTAATTTTTGAATGTGTGGGTGTTTTGGGAATTTTTTTGATAAGGATTAATATGTGTCATGGGTTGAGATTAGGCAAGTTGATTCATAGGTTGATGTTGAGAAATAGGAACGTGATGTGATTATTGAGATTGGGTAGGTTGTTGTGGTAAATGAAAAGTGAGAATATTAGTGTTAAGATATTGAGATGGTTGGAGCGTATGGTGGGTATGAATGTAAGTGTTAAGAGGTTGAGATGGGTGGATAGGCATACTAGTAGTAGATGGTAAGAGTTGACATAAAAACTGATGTGTGGGAAATATGATCAATCGATTGAGTATATTGATAGGAGTGAAGGATTGTGGAGGATTTACAAAATAATAAATCATATATGGGGTTAGAAGGATGTCCAATAATTTCTAAAAGAGTGGGGGATGGGTGTGTAGTTGGTGTAGAAAGGATGGATTGATGAGAGATATGAGGATTGGTTTCAAGATATAGATAATTTTGGATGACATGGTCCTCATGAAGTGAGACCATGGAGACAAGGGGTTGGGTAATCGAAGGTGTGGTCTCAAGTGTAGGATCTTGTTGGCGAGTTCATTAGAGGAAGGGATGTCATTTGATGGACCAGATTTTTGTGTTGTTTCGAGCTGAAAAGAGTGAAAATAGGGATGAAATAGATGAATATTTGTTAACAAAAAATCAAGCAACAAGTTTCTTATCATCATGATTAAGTAGAAGATGTGAAAATAAAAGAAAAATGGATAACAAAGGTATTGAAGGAATGACAGTCTAAGGCTCGTTTCGATAGTTTTGGCTAGGAGAGTCTCGTGTGGATTCTGTTGGCTGATGAAATCCCAAAAATGAACTGGGTAAGGAGATGTTTTGATGTGTTGATTTTGTTCATGAGTCTAGGTTGTGTGTGGCAATGTGAGATGAAAAAGGTTAAACCCCTATTTAAACTATGTTAGAAAGTAGGATGCATGGGGTTCTTTATAGACCAAATCCCAAACGTGAATTTTGATGTAGAAAATTACTCAGGAAAGGGAAATCACAATGCAGAAAGGAGCAAATAGGGAAAATGAGGAATATTTGGAGAGTGTTTTCCCTTTTTATCTAGTTGTATATTGTTTGGAGGCACTAATCAGTGACCAGGAATGTGCGGGGACCCTAAAGTTTCACTGTTCATGATTGTAAAAGGGCCTGTGAAAGAGATTTTAGGCACGTTTATGTTTCAAAAATTGACCTTTGACAATGTAATTTAGTGGTCGCAAGTTTGTAGAGTGCACAAGACATTAGTGACAAGATTGTTGTGGTTGGTGTGTTGTGTATCATTCGTATGAATATAATCCTGCAAGAGCTACAAGGAGAAGTTATCCTGCACAAAGAACCACAAAATTGATCATGAGAAATTAAAATTAATTGTTAAAATTGTTAATGATGACGTACAAATCTACCTAAAGCAACAAAAATGTTTAATCGACCCAAGAAATGATGTAGATTTAATGTATTTTTGAGGGAATTAAATGTATCAATAAATGTGATATAGGCATGTAAAGATGTAATTGAAATAAGAAGTGAACTAAATTCCTAATAAAAACAAATTAATCAACAAAAATAAGCAAGCTCGAATCGATAAAAAAGTATGAATAATTATTGGGTCGATGCGAGTAGGATTGTAGTGTGTTGACTAAGGGAAGAGGACAAACCAAAAAGTGGGTAGGGAGAGTAGAATTTTAGGATGGGAATGTGGACTTTAAGAGGATAAGCCGAAAAGTGGATGGGGAGAGTAGAATTTTAGGATGTTAATGTGGATTTTAAGAGGAAAAACCAAAAAGTGCATGGGAAGTGTAGATGTTTTAGACAAAAATGTAAACTTGTAGGACAAAAATGGGGCCTATTTGAATTGAAATGAGAAATGTGAGGGTGAATAAAGTAGTGGAGTTTAAGGAATATGACAAACCGAAAAATAAGAAAGTTTAACCTATATATGATGATGATGTCCTAAGTGTTAGACATGAGGATGACAAATTTAAGTAGGGTGGAAAATTACAAACGAAAATAAGATATGTGATATTGACTAAAGAGGTGTACATATATGGGGCAACCAGAGCAATGTATGATTAAGGAATTTTGCGGCTCCTTATTTTTGTCGGATGGAAGGATTTAGATTACCTTGCAAAATAAAGTCAGGTCTACCAAAAATTGACAAGGCACATCTATGACCTTATGCTGACATTCCCGCTACACAAGTTTAAGCTATTTATTTCATGAGGCATGTCTATGTCTATGAATCAGTGACTCAAGCGTACATTCCCATTGGAGCAGAGGGAGATGAAATGAAAATAGATGGCGAGAGGTATTTGAACGGAAAACCAAATAATGACAAGCATCTAAGAGACAGAAAAAGTACACTAAATTTGATCGTACACAGTGGTATGAAAGGTTTGATGGAGAGTTAAATGTTGGGATGTCTCTCAAGGCGTGTCACATTGGTAAGAGGAGGCACATGGATCAAAATATATATACACAAAAATGATGGTGCTCGGGATTTCCAGGTGGCAAGTTTACCTTACGGGGGATAGGGGAGGTATCAATACTGAAATTAATAATGCAAGTGAAGAAAACCTATCTCGTAGGAGTTGGAGAGTGGAATGATATGTTTGAGTTTGTGGGAAAAAATGCATATGGAAATCGGGATGAACGGGTCGAACAGTTAACACCTATTCAAAATGTAAGACTGTTTAGGGTGATGCGAATTATCATTGAAAAACAAGACTACAATTTTGTGCAAAATATGTAGCTTTCCAAACATGAAATATTGAGTCTATGTAGTAAGCTTATGCTCGCATATGCTTCGCTAACTAGGGTGACCCATCAAAAATCAATATCGACATTGAAGGATTAAATGAGCAATGCCTACTCGTGGTGGGGTTCTATGGAGACAAGAAGATGATGACACACATCCTTTGCAAGGAGTGCTTTCTTGACCACAATTTTGTACTTTTATTGAGCGATGGAGGTAGAAAATATTAAGCTTTGGATTGTAGGAAATCTTAAGGCAAGAAATCCTGTACCTCTTGCTTTGAGATGGGGGATAGGTGGGGATGTTGTAGATGGTAGGCTGACACGAGAATGTGTAAATAATGGTGGGGTAGTGCATTAAAATGTTGGGATCCTCAATACTCCCTCCGATGGGCTATGATAATGGTGGCTTGGGTCATTGCGGAAGGTGTGAAGCGTATCCATCGAGATAACCAAACTAATTGCTTTCGTCACTTACCACATACTTCATGGGGATGGGTGGGTAAATGGTGGACTAAATTGTTAAGCATTACGTAGTGTCTTAGATAAGCATTGAACTACAAATTTAATCGTAGTATGTGAAATTATGGATCTATGTGCAAAAGATTGGAGATAATTTTGGTGAAATAGATTAATGAAAGAACGTGAGGGAGGTAGATTAAATATGAATGATTGAGTAAAGGATAGTTGAGGTGGATCAAAGGCAAATTGCAATGGTGCAAACTTAGATCTCGGTGTTACGAGAATGTAGAGTGCATTGGAATTATAGAAAAAGGATGAGATAGGGTCAAAGGAACAAATTTTCGGGTGAAGGAAAAAATTTAGTGAGATGAAGAAGGAAATTTACATGAAATTGGGATGTGAAAGATCTGTGGGATTGGAATGAGCCGAGGAGAAAGAATGGATAATGTGAGGGAGATCAGCGATGGGGCTCAGGAGATGGGTAGGTTTGTGTCAAGGTATGTGAGAATGGGGATAGGATTTGCGTAGTGTAGGGAGCTTGTGGGGAGGACTCAATGAGTGAGTGGAGGGGGTTCACGGGCTGGGGATCTGGGGAGAGTTGGGTCAAAAATGGGGGTTTAAGTGTAAGGAATTGGGAAGAAGGCTATGGCGAGTTCGGTGACTAGGATCAACGGGTATGGGTAGCTAGGATCTAGGGTAGGGAGTGATTTTTTTTGTTTTTGATTTAAACAAATAAATGTAGAATTTTATATTTTGAAAAGTAAGATCTATATACAATTGGAAATTAATATCTAAATAAAGATATATACATATTTTGTTGGGTTTAAACAAAGGTCATTGAAAAACAAGATATGTATCTATTGTAAAACTAAGATCGAAAATAGAAGCCAAACAATAAGATTATTTTCCGGATGAATTTCCCATGCCAGTAGAGCTCAAAGTATTTTTGCTTTATTTATATTTAATAACAATGATTTTGGTTGTTTTGTTTTTACAAGTTTATATAAGATCTACTTAACAAAACATAAAAAATGTAGTAATGTGGAACTAGAAAACAAGAAACAAAATAAAAAAGCAAATCCTCTTACCTCAAGGTAGATATAGACTACCGAAAGTAACATACTGAATTGACGGAGACAACACTAAACCCTGCAAACAAGTAAGCCTAAAAATGAAATATTCACAAGATATCTAAATGGATGACAACTATGAATAAGGATAACCGGTATACATACAACAGCTGCACAAGACAAGTAAAGTAAAAAATAAACGACCGAGATCCGGATTTATCCCACTAAGCATGCCGAGAATGTTGGTCAAGTTTTCTTTATCCCTATCCAGATTAGTGAGCTAGATAATAAAGAAAATCAAGAAGCCTCGAATGATGGAGGGTTTAAGGTACCTCAGATGTGATATGGTGGATACGGATGCTAAAGGTGATTGATCTCCTACGAGCTAGAGAGACCTGTGAAACAAAGGAAACTAAGAGAAAATGGATTAGATGTTATATGTTGGGGCTGCCCAATGAAGTTGGGTCCAAGAATCATGAGCTTCCTTATGCGGATGCCAACCCCGTTTGATAAGATAAAATTAAAGATATATGGATTATATGCGAGAAAATAATAAATAATAGAACCTAAAAATGCTGATGTATAGAGGAACTACAAATATGATCAAAGTAAATGTAATGCAAACCAAAATAAGAGAACCGTAAGTGCATGGGGATAGGATTATGATGATATAAGTGGCACCACAAGAGCACCTTTGTGATGATATTATGATAAGTGAGGTGTTATAATGTCAAAGGTTTTCTATCACTCTTCACTTGTTTGAAAGAGGGGGTGGCATTGTAGATACCCATAATTACACTGAGAAATTTAAATACTTAAATTGGGTAATTATCTCCTTTCCCGCAAATTGGTGACATTTCGTCAAAAGAGCTCATCTTCTCTCCTATCATCGTTAATTAATTACACTATGCTAATTAATTAAGTCACATATCCAACAAATACCCTAATTAATGACCTTCTGTTAATAAACCCCCTTATATCTAGACTAATTAATTATTATTAATTAATTAGCCTCCCATTTCATTTAACCAATAAATCAATATTCAATTGATTTAATCCCCTTCTATAGTCTAAATCATGCTAATATTCCTCTAAAAGCTTGTATAAAGTTGCACATCTATTAATTAAATCATCTTGATTAATTAATAGGCCCCCTTTATCCACATGAGTCACTAAAGGACAAACAAACCCTCCTAAAGTTAACTCAACCCTATCTAAACCACCCTTATCCACAACAAACTCAACATCCCTATTATCCCACATGCGAAAGGATGCAATGATTCCTTTATCCATTGGGCTATATAAAGAGCCCTCCTCCTACGTTTACACACACACCTAAATTCTTTGAGAAGATAAAAGCAAAGAACATAGTAAGTAGACTATAAGCTTCTTTTCACTCTTGAAGAATTCACCATTGAAGAGCTAAGCCTCCTTTCCTCACCAAATTTTATTGCCATGGAGCTTACATAGGTCCATTTGATTTTGTTGTCAATCAAAAGAGTAGAGGTTTTTTACAATTAGCATGATTAGTTTGATTTATGATTTAAAGTTCTAATGCAATAGTGTTATTGTCTAACCTTGTTTAGCTCGGGTGGCGCAGTGCAAATTTGTAAAGTCGAGAAAAACACAAAGTGGCGCATCCACCCTAACCTGCACGTTGATGCCAAAATAGGGACGCATGGTGTCTCTTTGTTTTCTTGAGATTAATGTGTTAAGGTGCTAACTTTCTTGCTGGTTTTATCTAATTAAATACTCGTTTTTATATGGTGTTTTTACATGCTTTTACTTGATTAGATAAACTTTTCATGCTTGCTTATAAGAATAAGATCACATATGCTCTTCCCTCACATCCCTTGGGGTGATCTTGGGAATCAGAAACAATTCTTAGGTCTTTTTGATGCTTTGAAATTGTTAGGAATATCTGAATTGGAATGGGTTAACTTGGTGTGTTTGAATTAAAGTGTTTTTCCATTTGATATCTTCTTAGATTTTGGGAAACATCACATATGCTCTTCTCTTGCATCCTTGGACGATCTTGAGAATCATAAATGATGTTTACTCTTTTTATGGAAAACTACTAAACTCATTGTGCAGGACCAAAACACACACTTTTCAAAGAAAAGGTGGAATCGAAACGAAGTCAAAAACTACTAATATAGTTGTCATACAGGTTGCCAAAAGGTGTTCAAGCAAACCACACCTAATTAAACAAGATAAAAAGAACAACATATTCAAAACACTATATTGCAGGTTTCGAAAAAGGGTACGTCCCTATCCGCTCAACTGGAACATAACCCCTTTGGCATAACGCCTTAAGCTACAATAATGGGGGTGGTTCCAGGAACCCCAAAGTAGTCCACGCAAGAGGGAACCTTGTGGATGAAATGGGAAGTGCTCCACACTACCTACTTGACTAGTGATTCCTTTGTGAGATAGTGTTACCGGTTATCCGTATGGTGACCCCAGTGATAGTATACATGTAGACGCACTAGTTGCCTACTTTGTTCTTGAAGGGGGTAAAGTAAAGATGAGATACTCCCAAGATAGTCGGACTGTTTGGGTAAATCGTGCTTGCTTAAGACAACTTTATAACACCTAGGGTGAGAGAACCACCTAGGAATATATTCTTTGGCCAGGAGCCCACTTTGACCATTCTAAAATAGTGTTGAGTTGTGAGCCATCTTTTCATCACGAAATGTGTGATGCATTACTTTCACTTAGTTTTTCACTTTCCTTAAGGTGAGGCAAAACTCTGCCAAAGTGAAGCCAACATTTTTCATCCCCATTTTGATCTACTTCCTTCACATTCTTTTGACACTTTGTTGATCAAAAGAAAGGTGACTACCTCTGTGTTACCAATCGATTGTTTCTGCCATTTTTTTGTCCGTTTACACCCATCCATATTTGGGCGGGTAAGTTAAACGTCTAAAGTGTGCGGAGGCATATTCATATCATTGGTAGCCTTTGTGATCTTGATAACCACGTCAAGATCGTCATTGTAGTTAGGTGTGGTTTATCATCTTGGACTTCTTTAGAAAGGTTACATTGTTTGTATCGTATCACTACAATTTTGGTATTTATGTATTTTTTCTTGTAAACTTGACCTAAATATCTATATTGTAAGGTTATACTACACACATTTTAACAATTCCTAGTTATACTTTAAGCTTTTAGTTCGACTCTATTATTACCTCGATTTTGAAGAGTGCTACATGTTACCACTTGTGCGTGTTATATCAATATCATCTTGATATCAATACCTTACTTTCTCACGAGGTTTGGTTAGCATATCTTGGTGACATTGTTGTGTCACTCACAAATTGTAACTGGCACTTTTTGGGATATAGGTCTTAATCAAATTTGAGCTTGCTTCTAGTATACCTTGTTAGGAGGTCACATTAACTTCTTGTATTTACTTACGTCTTGTTCATTTTATTAAACTTGGCATAAGTGAGAACATCTTGTTAATTATCTTACAACACCAAACTACTTTTTGAAACATAGTCTAGGAAGTACTTCATTTGATAGGCTTAGATACCAAACATTTGTGTCATTGTTGATTTATCACTCTATCACATTGGTATTCTCACATTGTTACTCATTCATATTCTTGACAAATCATCTTGCATTTCACTTAGGTGTGGTCACAAAGTTTTGAATACATTTACAACTTACCTTAGTGAAACTACCAAAAATCATGGCTCCCAAAACACGATTAGGACTCAAGAAAAAAACATACAAGTAACAACAAGTGCAAGCTTGGGAAGCCTCAAATAGACAAGGGTTAAACCCTTTTATTCGACATGATCTAGGGCCTCTATTTTCCATAGAAAAAGAGATAGAAGACATGGTCAATCATAGTGGTAATGAATTGGAGTCCCCACATGCGGAATTCAACTTTGACCCCACCTTATTAGATGAGTTCCTTTTTAGAAACAAGGATAGGGTGCTAGCACGGGTTGTAGAATTAGGGGCCAAAATGCTAACTACAAATGAAACAATCCCACCTACGAATAATGATAATGAGGAGGAGCATCCTCTTATTAACATGGAGGAAATTTTAACACATGGGCATACTTCTATCTCCAACGTAGGAAAAGATCATGTAGTGGGACATAGAATAAACCTTATCAAAGTGCCACGAAAAATCAAGTCGGGACACGAGAAAGTTGAAGAACCTCCACAATATGATGAAGAAGAAGAACCTTTGGGAGAGGAGATCACCATTCAACAAAAATGAGTAGCCTTAGCTGATAATTAGCCTTGATAACCTCTCATGTACAAAAGGAAGCAGGCAAGAATGTCTAAAAATCAAGGCCTAAGGTCAAAATCAGTGAACTCCATAGAGAAATTCATGGAGAAGACAATACGATTATCATTGTGTATATATCCCAGCTTCTCCTACTAAAGAACAATTTCTCACACAAGAAGTACAATCTATGAAAGAAACACTCACAAGCCTTCAAGAGAGCAATGTAGGGAGCATTAGAAAGTATCAATATGAAGAACTATGTCCCTATCCTTTTGACAAGGCTATGACACTTCAACCTTTCCCTAAGAAATTCGATATGCCAAAATTTGACAAATATAGGGGAAAGGGAGATCCACGAGATCATGTCAAATATTTCTATATGGCATGTCAAGAGGTGTCCTATAGTGATAATTATCTCATATGACTCTTTCCCAAGAGTCTAGGAGGTCAAGCCTTGGAGTGGTTTACTCATTTGCCTCGTGGGTCCATTTTTACTTGGCCAGAATTGGCAGAGAGGTTTGTGTGTCACTTCTCATATAACATAGAAAGTGATATCACCATGGTAGATTTATGTGGCACCAAAAACACCCTAATGAGACTTTTGCCAGCTTCCTACAATGGTGGAGAGGGATAACCAGTCGCTTCCCTTGTGATTTTCCTAAAAAATAGCTGGTAAGTATCTTTGTGCCCAACCTAAATCCAGACATTGCTTTCCACCTTCAAATGCATTGTGTTCACACTTTTGAGGAGGTCATTGAAAAGGGTGTTCAAATAGAGAAATACCTTATTGCTAAAGGAACTCTTGAGTCACAATCTAAGGATGATAAAAATGCTAAAATTACAGAGAAGGTGAAGATATTTAAAAAAAAAAAATGTGGTGGGAGACGGGATCACAGATTCCAAACATGTACAAACGGTCCAAACCGGTCAACCTTTTAAACTAACCAAAGGACCTATTCAACCCCACCAAAATGAAGAATGTTCACCCCTCTTAATGAGCCTTTGTCGGTTATATTAAAACAATTAGATGTAGCTCACATGGTGACATATCCTACGACACAACCATTTGATGACAATGCTCCAAAACCATCATGGTACAAGGAGCATGAATATTGCAAAATGCATTGTGTCAAGGGACATAAAATAGACAAATTTCTGCGACTCTATCACTATATCCAAGACCTCATTGATAATGGGGAGATAGAGGTGGAAAACCCAGGGAAAACTCAGACACCCAACAAAAAAATGGGGATATATAAAGAGTCATTCCCCAAACATGGTAAATCGAAAAGTTCAAAGCCAAATCGGGAGAGTCATCCCAAAGTTATAAAGCAATAAATTACTTATATACCAAGAAATATAATAATCATTATGATTCACTTATTGGATGTATTCGCTCTCCTAATGACCATATGAACACCATTCGAATCAAGGAAAGGATTGCATCATGGTAACAAGGCGTGCCCGCCTCGTGATTCTTGAACCTTCTCCATCAACCCCAAAAATGGTAATTACAACCTCTTAGAGCAAACTTGAGAAAACGTCTGCCAAGATTTCGATCTTGGATCTTCTTAATATTTCAAATGTACACAAAGAAATTTTGTACCAAACTCTTCAGGGGTTGGGAGTGCCACTAGAGGTAGATCCTACACATCTTCAAGCTGCAGTAGCAAACATTGTGCCAAATGAACACATTGCCTTCAATCATAGGGAGATCCCTACTGAAAATCCAACACATAATATTCCTTTGTATATTGAGGTAGTTACCCACAGGAAGATCAAACATGTGCTTATGGATAATGAATCGGGTTGAACATCTGCAAGCTAAAGTTGGTTAAAGAGATGGACATACTTGAAGCAGATATTGAGTCAAACATCATCACTATCACCGCTTACGACAATGTGGAAAGGGAGTTATGCACAATCATGTTACCTATGGAAGTGGGTCCCACTTGTCATCAAACAAAGTTCCATGTCCTGGACTTGGAACTTCCATATAATATGCTTCTAGGCCAACCATGGATTCATGCCATGCAGGCTATGCCATCAATATTTCATCAATGCATTAAACTGAAGCATGAGGGACACACCATTACAATACAAGGAGATTCAGAGCCCTTCACTCACTGCAGAGCTCTCAATAGTTTTACACGTAAGGGTACATATGCATGTCGTCCGTTGATATAGTTGTCCCTCTCCAATCTGAAGCCATGGAATCTCGGGTAGATTCGGATTCTCTCAGTTCTTGTGCCCATGGGGCCTCTACATCAACCTCTCCTTTTGATTCATGGGAGATGAAGGTTCTAGAATATGGTCTGTGGAGAATATAATGTGCAACAAGCCCTCTTGGTTTCAGACCTTTCATTGTCACCCAAGACTAGAGGTCGACCCAACTATCACTTCAGAAGACCTAGAAATGAACAAACTATTGGGTCATTCTTACCTGAGGCTTACTAGATGAAGAAAAATTGTTGGATCCACCTACAACTTGGGTCCCAGAGGATACTCAGCCAACCTACTATCAAACCCCTGAATACGAGAAATCTAGTAAAATGATGTACTCCATGGGCTACAAGGGCCTAGGATGTGGAAGAAATGAGCAAGGACAATGAGAACCAGTGCCTCTCCCACATTTTAAAACAAAAAGATACAACATTAGAATTTGCCCTTATGGGCACACCCCAATGATCAAGATGCTACTTGCTCTAAACATGAGGATAGCTCTGACTATCTAGAAAGTGATATGGATTCCCATTGTAGCCAATATGAGGATATTGCCTCCACGAACCTATTCATGAATACCATTGTCCTAACCATAACCCCCATGGAACCTACCCTTGACCTCGTTTACCCTTCCCTTGTTGAATGGGACCAACAACGTCATATGTCACTAGATCTATTTGAGAATGATGAAGCTATCGTAGAGTTCATGGGAATTTGGGATACAATTCCCATTGGAGACCACAAAAAGGGCTTCTATATTGACTTGGATACCTGTGCCTACTTCGGTGAGGAGGTTGAGCTTTGTGGTCAACAAAACTTAAGAAAAAGTGAGGAAAAAGTTCCAACGTAAAGCCTTGGAAAAAAATCAAAGTCCAAGTCACATAGTGAAAACCTCTTTGAGGCACTAGTCGACAAACAGGTGTAAAAATCAAAGGACAATAAAAGTGACCATGCCAAGGATGAAAATCTCATGGAGACATCCTTGGATGAAGATCTCAACCTTCCTCCCAATCCTACGCATATGGAGGACTTGTCAAAATTACTAGTAGAGGAAACTATCGATGTAAACATTGGTACAAAGAGGACCCAAAAATAGTCAAATTGGGAGCATCACTCTTGGCACAGAACAAAAACATTCACCATGTTGCTACGGGAATTTATAGATGTATTCGCATGGTCCTATAAGGATATGCCAGGCTTAGATCCAACTTTGGTCATGCACAACTTAGTTGTACATGCAGACGCTAAGCCTATTAAACAGAAGCTTAGAAAGATGCACCCAAGGGTGGCCCTACTAGTTAAAGAGGAATTAGAAAGATTGTTTTATGGACATGATTCATTCGCCTATTGATTATTCTGAATGGATATCCAACATCGTCCCTATCCAAAAAAATCCTGTCGGGATCAGAATCTGCATGGATTTTAGAGACATTAATAAGGCTTTCCCTAAGGATGATTTTCCATTGCCAAATATTGATATGATTGTGGATTCAACAACAGGATATGAGATGTTATCTCTTATGGATGGATTTTCAAGATACAACCAAATCAAGATAGCTGATGAAGATCAACACAAAGATGGCTTTTACAACTCCTTGGGGTACCTTCTATTATCAGGTAATGCCATTTGGTCTCAAAAATGTAGGAGCTACTTATCAGAGGGCAATGACGGTAATTTTCCATGATATGATCCATGATATCATGGAAGACTATGTGGATGACATCCTCAAAAAATCTAAGACAAGAGAGGATCACCTTGTTATTTTACGGTGTATCTTTGAGCACCTACGAGAGTACAAAGTCCGGCTAAACCAAAGAAATGTGTATTCGGCATGCTATCAGAAAATTGTTAGGTTTCATTGTATCAAGAAGGGGAATTGAGGTAGACCCTACTAAAGTGTCTGCTATTACTGAGATGCCTCCTCCTAAGAACATTAAGCAACTACATGCAACTTGCTTAGAGGAAAAATACAGGCTATTCACCGCTTCATCTCCCAACTTGCTTGATAAGTGTCATTCATTCACCCACCTACTTAAAAAGGATGTCACCTTCATTTGGGGACCAGAGTAGTAAATAGGCCTTCACCTTGCTTAAACAATACTTGGCTAATCCACCTATCCTCATGCCTCCAACTCCGGTGAGCCGCTCTTGCTTTATATCTCTATTACAATTTTCTATTGGTGCACTTGCTCACCTAATACAACCTTGGTCACAAAGAAAAAGTGGTGTACTACCTCAGTCACACTCTCATCACTTATGAGCTCAACTATCCCCAAATTGAAAAATCTTGTTTGGATGTTGTTTTTACTTTTCAAAAACTTCACCATTATCTATTGAATACCAAAACCAAGCTTATATCCAAAGTTGACCCACTCAAGTACTTGCTATCTAAACCCACCCTCACAGTAGAATGGATAATTGGATCATTCTACTAAGTGAATTTGACATAGATTTTGTGCATCAGAAGTCGGTTAAGGGACAAGTACTTGCTGACCAATTAGCAGAAGCACCTTTGCAAGGCACTAAACCTTTGAATTTGGATATTCCAGATGCCTCATTACTATACATTGAAGAATATGTCGTATGGAAGATACACTTTGATGGGTCCTTTACTTTTCATGGTTCAGACAGTAAGTGTGGTCCTCATTACTCCTTCTAGACCCTATACCCGAATTTTCATCTGGGTTTTTCTTGCACAAACATCACAGAGTATGAGGCACTTATCACAGGATGAAGCTTGCCATCAAGTGGAACATTCATCATGTCAAGGTTATAGGTGATTCTCAGTTAATTATCAAGCAAGTTAATGATGAATACAAGGTTAAGGATGAAAAGATCATACCTTACAAGAAGTTGGTAGAAACTCTAAAAGAGTACTTTGTGCACATCACATTTGAATAGATCCCAAGTGTAAAAATAGATCGGTAGATGTTATGGAAATAGTGGGTTCTATGCTCCGCATTCCACCAGGAAATAATGACATGCCATTCTTTGTGGAAAATTTACACCAGCCTGCATATGACATGCCAGAATCCTGTCTAGGCTTGTGATGTTGTTGGTCCCAATTCCCCATGGTATGAACCCATCTTTACCTATCTCAAGGACAACACATTCCCTCCTGACATCTCTCATTCTGAGAAACAAAGCCTAATTTTCCAAATAGCCCGTTATACCCTTTTAGGAGGTATGCTTTATCATCGTGGCTATGATGGGAATTTGTTACGTTGTCTCGATATGACGGAGTCGATCCAAGCGATCAAAGAAGTACATGAAGGGGTGTGTGGAGAACATACTAATGGAATGGTTTTGGCCAAGAAATTGTTAAGAGTAGGCTACTATTGGCCTACCATGGAAACTAATTGTTGCAACTATGTCAAAAAATGTGTACTTTGTTAGAAGTATGGAAATTTCATCCATGCTCCATCACAACCATTGCAACCCATCACTACCCCATGGCCATTTTCTAAATGGGGACTTGACTTGATAGGGAAGCTTACCCCTACCTCATCTGATGGTCATACCCACATCATCACGCTAAATACTTTACCAAGTGGGTGGAAGTTGTCCCCTTAACCTATGTAACAGGAGCTCATATTTCCAAATTCATCATGAATCATATCATTTTCCGGTATGGCATTCCTATAGCCATTGTTACTGATAATGGAAAGTCATTTAAGAATAAAACTATAAAGGGTCTCTTGTCAGTGGTTCCAAATCAGTTAAAATGGTCTACACCATATTATCCCCAAGGTAATGGATAGCCGAGGCCACAAATAAGACTTTGGTGTGAATAATGGAGAAAATGGTAAGTAAAATAGGTCATAATTGGCATTTGCAAATCCACCCAGCTCTTTGGGCTTATAGACCTCTATTCACACTCCTACGGGTGTGATGCCATATTCTCTAGTATTTGGGATGGAATCTATCATCCCACTAGAAATTGAACTTCCTTCCCTAAGAATCTCTCTTAGGGATTATTTGGATAAAGATGAAGATTACCGGGTGGCTAGACTGGCTGAGTTAGAGCTCCTAGACAGAGAAGTGCATCCATGCCCTTAATCACCTCAAAGTGTATCAGAATAGAGTCTCCAAATTACAACAAGAGAATCATACCTCGCCAGTTTGAGGTTGGTGATTTGGTCATGAAGGAGAATCAGTTCAACACAAGGGAAGAACGAGAAAAGAAAGGAAAGTTTGAACCACATTGGTTAGGACCCTATGTTATTGTGGCCAAGTATGGCACATAGGGGCATACAAAATTGCTCACCCCAATGGTGATGAGATCGTGAGCCCATGAATGCCATGCATCTTAAGTGGTTCTATGCTTAAACATGGCGCAAAATCAGAAAAGAAAAAAAAAAACATGGTAAAATAATCAAAATATAAAAAAATGAAAAAAAGAAAAAAAAAAGAAAAAACAGGTCATCCATAAGTGAAAACCACACAATTGTGGCGCTTTGGATAAGTCCTTGGGTGAAAACTGATTTCCAGCACCTTGGGAGGATTCGTTATTCACAAGCATCTTGTCTCGAAGGGTATTTCTACTTAGCCTAGGGCTAGTTCCACGTCTACCTCTGAGATTCCCTGTGGGCCCAATCCTGTCAAGCCTTGATCCGGATTTGTCTCCTTTTATTTATTTGTGAGGGGCATGGTCTTTGCCTATTCCCCATCTTACGTTGGGGGCATTTCTGCGACTTCACCTTCCTGTTTATAAGCACGTGGCATCTGCCCTTGTATATTCCCCATCTAACGCTGGGGGCATCCACGCTTTCTTGGTTACCTATGCATAGCTTTGGAAAACTGTTAGAAAATACAAAAACATTAAAAATTGTTTCAAAAACACAAAAACAATAGAAAATTGTTTCTCAAAACCAAAAACAATAGAAAATTGTTTCTCAAAACACAAAACAATAGAAAATTGTTTCATAAAACCAAATCTTGCAAAAATATTTACTTTAGTTTATTTGCATTGTCTTGTTTGTTTCTTTACTTTTCTTGTTTGCTTGTAGTAGTTGCTTCATGCTTGTACATTTATGTTGTTTGTTGCTTGGACATACTTTGTTAGGATTCATCTTTTCTTGATTAGATTAGATTTATTCTTACTTGTGCATATTGAAGTGTGTTTTTTTGTAAGTGGATCATAGTACATTGTTATATTAATTCATTGTGTTCTTTGTTAGCATTTGATTGTGTTTGTTGCATGTGCATCATTTTATTATCACATCATCATATTTCCATCACTATCATCACATCTAACATCATCTATACATCATATATCAAGAAAAAGCTAAGTATACATCATACATGAATGCTAAGCTAATCATCACATATCGTATCATCAAATGGGGCAAGAGGGATCAAAATATCAAAATCTATCCCCCCACACCCATATCATCATATCATCCCGTCCACTAAGTATGGCACATCACATGAAAAAATACATTTGATATACTCTACAAGATCTATCATCTAGTAATCAAAACACATGCGATACATCAACAAATCATGATACATATACATGTGAAATCAAATCATCTAACATCATAAACACATCTATCTATCCATATACTCAATCAGAAATAACAAACAATGTCCATCTCATAAACACATATGTCATGTCAAAAATGTCCATATAATACATGTGTGGTATATCTGTATCAAAAATGGATATACGTAACTGCAGTACATCAAAAATGCCTTCATTCGAGAGGCATACAAAAGATGATACATATATCAAAGAATAAAACCTTCATCAGAGGCATGTATCAAAACTATATACATCAAAAAGGCCTTCATCAAGAGGCACATGTGTCAAATACAATCATAGGGCATGACTACATCCTCCATGGGGTAGCTATATCTCTGGTGGTGGCATATCATGAGCATCACTAGCTCTCCCTGGCCATGGTTGCTCTCCACTGAGGCCTGAGGCCTCTCAGATCTAGTACCTCTGCTCGACTGCTAGCTATAGGAAGGTGCTCACTCACTCAGCCAACCGGAACTACCTCAAAGTATAAAGACCTGTAATAAGAGGCTCTACCCTCTGTTGTAGCTAGATCTCTGTGTGTCTGGGCAATCACCACTATACCATCTATGCGTTGGAAGGATGCTATCTCTCCACGAGGCTCGTGAGCTCATCCTGCCCACTACACACTCTGCTCTCAACTCTCACCTATCTCGCTCAAGTATCACGGGCTATAGGCCGGGCCTCGTGTCTACTTGATATAAACCATCACCTAGGCCATCTTGAAGGCCATCTATCATATCTACTGAAAAAATGCACAACACTATCACCTCCCTAACCACCTGGGCCCAGCCCGATCCCCTTAGCTCACTCATCGTTGTCACTAAATCTGAGCTCGGCTTTATCGTCTCTCTCTGATCTATCTCTTCCGTGACTTGATCTCTCTCTACAAGAGCCTACTATAACTACTACTACTTGTAGGGTGGCTATCTATGCCATTGTGCCACCACCGGGGCCTATGTCCATGTACCACTCTAGAAGACTGTCCCTGCTCTAAAACTTAAGGCCTAGAAGGTTGTGCAGTGCCTGTCCTGTCCTAGACCCTGTGGCCTTGGTCCCTACCTATGTGGGTACCCTACTCATCATGGGGTAATCCATCAAATGGATCCTCTGGTCATGACCTGCTGCACCCTCTCTCTGGTCACCACCATGCCAAATCTCTCTCGGTGGTCTAGCACCTGCTGCCCAGGCCTCCTCTGGGATAGTCAGACATGTCGGGGTAAAATAGTCACATACCAAGTCCAATAATCCATGGTAGTGCCCGGATCTCTAATCTGTAGCACTGGATCCCATACCTATGGGACCACATATAAGAAACTAGCCTGGCTCGGGTCACCTATATACGTGGCCCCATGGTCTACCTCTCTGAGTCTCTGGGCATACCATATGTCTAGCTATGGAACCCCTTATACCATGCCTAGTTGTTGTTGACATCTGTCTACCCTATATAGCTCAATAATGTAACTCTGAATTGCCAATAAGGTAATGCTCCACTATGCTAACACATGAGCTCTATGACATCCTCTGCCACTTTGTATATGCCTATAGGGTCTCCATATGACATCCTTGTCTGGAAGCTCATCAAACTCTTGGTGATACCTGTATAGGCTACCTAGGTGACCTCGTATGTCACCACCTACTGAAACCCACACCATGTAAGATGGATCCTCTGGATCTCGAACATGAAGAGTGCCCACAGGGGTGCCCGATAGCAATGTGGTCCCATGACCAAATCTGTAAAGTGAGGCAGCCCCACCATCTTCTGATGGTGGTAGGTGATCAAATGTAAGTCCCAATAAAGGTGCGCCAGTATGCACTTGTCCCCAACAATAGCGCTCACCACTAAAATCCCCTGTACCAATGTCATCAACCTCTCAAAAAATATGTCCCAATCTTATCAGTGAGTAAAAACCCACTGATAAGTGCCATAACATATAGGGGCCCTCGGTAGTGTAGGGTCAGCTCGATGATGCACTCATGAAATGTAACCATCATACCGTCATGCGGTATATCATCTCGATCAAATAAATCCCAGAAATCTTCCCTGATCTTCCCAACATCGAAGTGTACTCAATCAATGAACCCAGGATGGGCATGCGGAGAATCCACCACACATCCTCCAAAGTAATGGTCATCTCTCCCGTAGGGAGTCGAAGCACTGACTCTCACTGTGCCACCACTCGCCAGTGTAGTAAGTAGACCATGATCCAAGCATGATAGAAGGCATCCAGACATGGGGCTAGGCCCACTACCTCTAGAAGAATGGCTATGCACGCCGGTCTCACCGATGCATGCTCCCCTCCAGCTCAGTGATCCATGAATGACACTCCCGCATCTAAAGCACTAGCAAACATCTCTAGTAAAATCAATCCATTCATCAGTTACTAACATTTCTTCTAAAATTTTATCTATCCTTTTTAGGGTTAACCCAAAAATCCTAAATTTTCTTCTAAATGCCATCATTTTTGGCATTTTCCTGTCTATCCTCCCGTTTTTACCCAGTGCACTTCTAAAATGCTGCACCCATTTGGGGCATGTGCATGCCACCTTTGGCACATGCACATGTGTAACTGCTATCTAAGGGCACAATTTGTGCGCCATCAATGTGTGTGCACATGCACCTTTTGGGCGCACCACCACCCTGTCATGCACACTGCGCATGTGCGCCATCATCGCACCTACATGTGTGTGTGCACTACTCTTTGTGTGTGCACTACCTATATGTGTGTGTGTGTGTGCACATGTGTGCACGTGCATGTGTGCATGTGCATGTGTGTTTGAGTGTACTGCTATGTGTGCATCACATCCACCCTAAGGTGCCTACGCCCCCAATTGACACCTTGCCACCTTTAGCATGCCTGCGCCTACGCACGCGTGCGCCCAACATGACCCCTAACCCTAATTCCTAATTCTAGGGCATTAATTGCAAAAATTGACAAGGAGGGTTCGAGTACTCACAAAGCCATCGTCGGCATGTGCCGCTGGTATCCTCGGACTGTGTCCCATCTCAATCGGTCTCGTGCTATCACCATCATCCTCATCACTATCAGAGCCTCACGGTAAAAAATCAGTGGTGGTCGGTAAGAAATGAATTGGTTGCGGTGATTTACCCCCCGGTGGGGGTATATCAACTATTTTTCACCGCCGTGAATGCCTGGAGGCTCGTTTTGATCGCCATTTTCTCCTCTGATTCACCATTGAATAATTATTTTAATTAAATAATTATTTTTCTTTTTTTTCACCGTGTTGGGGCATTTTTTGTCATCCAATACCCCTTTCTTCTCCCTAGGACAATTTTTATTGCTCCTAGGTGATTTTTCTTCTTATCCACACTCTCGTAATATAATTATTTTCAAAATAATTATTTTATTAATTTTTCCACTAACAAGGACATTATTTGTCACTTGTTTCTTCTTTCTTCCACCTGGGCATGTTTTTTTGCACCTAGGCCCTTCATTCTATTTCTTCTATTTTCTTCTACTATCCACCACATTTCAAAAATAAAAAACAATATATATATATATATATATATATATATATCACTTCAAAAATCCAAAAAACAGGGCAAATTTTTCACAAAATCCTAAAAAGTAAAAAAACCTACAAAAATAGGTAACCTACTTATTACGGCTGAAACTTGTGTCTTGTGCATGGTATTCTCTCCATATCCTACTAGTTTGTTTCACATCTTCACCGATCTATATGACTCGTGGATCACCGGATTCACAACCATTCACAAAGCTAGCTACTTGCTTGCTTCATCTGTACTCTAGGGCACGTCTTGTTGCCTGGTGTTGTTTCATTGCGCACAAAGCTTTCTACTTGGACCTCATGTCCATCATCATTTCCCCTTGCATGTATCCTTGCTCGGGGCATCATTTTTAACCCTTGTCATCAATCACGAACATGTGGATCTCTTCAGCTTGATAACAAAACATTTGTACAACTGTCTTGACCATTGTTGGGTTGGATATGTGTGTTTGTACTTGTTTTCCCTATTAAATGAGCTTGTTTCCTTCTCATATTGCATTACATTTTGTATGTTGCATGGAGTTGGTATTTTCAGCAATGGACAATTGTTCGTAGTATGGCTTTTCATGTCATTCTACTTTTTCGTATGCTTATATTTTTCATAAGGACCAATGACGTAGATCTTTTGGCAATATGATGACACTGAAGTTGTTCCAATGCAAAGGCTAGAGGCTAAGTTCTTCTCTCCACTTCTCCATATTTCTTCTACCTCACTTTCCTCTCACCACTATTTCTTTTGCTTCACCTAGGGCATTCTACCCCTGCCCATTCTTCTATCTATTTCTCATCTTTTTCGATCGTCGATCATCTTCCTTCATCACCCCATCGACACTCGAGGGGGCATCTCTCCCTCCTACTAATTTTTCTTCTATCCCTTCAAAATTTCATTCGTCTACTATCTTTGAAGTGGCGTCACTTACGCCACCCCAAAGAGGGGAAAATGTAGACACCCATAATTATGCCCAAGCAATTTAAATACTTAAATTGCGCTAATTATCTCCTTTCCCACAAATTGGTGACATTTCATCAAAAAAATATCTCATCTTCTCTCCTATCGTTGTTAATTAATTACACTACGCTAATTAATTAAGTCACCTATCCAACAAATATCCTAATTAACGACCTTCCGTTAATTAATCCCCCTTATCTAGACTAATTAATTATTATTAATTAATTAGCTTCCCCTTTCATTTAACCAATAAATCAATATTTAATTGATTTAATCCCCTTCTATAGTCTAAATCATGCTAATATTCCTCTAAAATCTTTTATAAGCTTGCACATCTATTAATTAAATCATCTTGATTAATTAAAAGGCCCCCTTTATCCACATGAGTCACTAAAGGACAAACAAACCCTCCTAAAGTTAACTCAACCCTATCTAAACCCCCCTTATCCACAACTAACTCAACATCCCTATTATCCCACATGCAAAGGGATGTAGTGATTCCTTTATCCATTGGGCTATATAAAGAGCCCTCCTCCTACCTTTACACTTACACCTAAATTCTTTGAGAAGATAAAAGCAAAGCACATAGCAAATAGACTATAAGCTTCTTTGTCACTCTTGAAGAATTCACCATTGAAGAGCTAAGCCTCCTTCCTTCACCAAATTTGATTGCCATGGAGCCTACATAGGTCCATTTGATTTTGTTTGTCAATCAAAAGAGTAGAGGTTTTTGACAAATAACATGAGTTTGATTTGTGCTTTAAAGTTCTAATGCAATTGTTATTATCAACCTTGATTATCTTGTGGTTTTAGATTTATTTGCTTTAAAAGTTCTAATGCAAAACCATCCACAAAGTGTTATTCTTGTCTAACCTTGTTTAGCTCTTATCTTAATTTGATGGTGTTTAGATTTTGATTTAGAATTTTTGTTTTAATTAAGACTACTAGGTGTTAGTTTTAATTTCCTTAACTGTATTTGATGATGTAGTTTGATTCTTGTTGCGTATTAAGGATAGACCTACAAAATAAGAGTGAGAAAGTAGTCAAAGTTTCATATATGAGAAATCAAATTAATACATATATAAGTAAGTAAAAGTGTGAAAGTATGTAAAAGGAAAGTGTGCACCTAATGTATAAGAGTGTAAGAGATAGAGAATTTTTCGTGATTTTCTGAATTTATTTTTGATGGCGAGTTTTTTGGGCGATCTCACGCTAAGAGCAAAGAGTGTTAGGGAGATAGGTATAGCTTTTCCCTCCTTCCACAAATATTCCCAACAAGCACCACTGCAGATAGTACATCTCGATTAGTTCCATTTTTTTGTATTGTAACTAATTGTAGGTGATAGATTCCATTTTGTGACTAGCGGCAAGTTCATGCTATTTGAAAATTATGCTGTAAACTGTTGAAGACTATTGTGAACTAAGAAAATGATTGTTTTTTTCCCCCAGGACATTAGCGCCCATGGGAGGATACAAATTTTAGGGACTACTTTGTTGGGTCTAGGTGATAGTGCGCACTTTGAGTGTGAGGTCTACGTCTAGTTACGGATTTTTATGTGACTATGTTCTTGTGCTTTGATTCTATCTTTATTTTCGATCTATGTTGTAGCTCTAAGATACTTGTGGGGTTGATTTGTTCACCCAATTCATGCCCCCCATCGTTTGGGGTGCATGTGATGTCTATTGGAGAATTCGGTCCAAAGGAGAGGACCGAGACTGATATGCATATATGAAAGTGGATACCTATGGGGGTAGGGGATGTGCATGGTAGAAACCAAGAAACATGCAAACAATATAGGCTAGTAACAAGTGTTAGTAGTAAAATTAGCTAGTATGAAAAATAAGACAATGTAACAAGCAAGTGTGCAAAAAGATGGACCATGAAAAGAGGGTTTCATACATGGGACATCAATCAAAATGTGAAAAAACAATCGGGGCTAATGCAGCCAAAAACATACAATGATCACACAATACATAAGGCATAGCCCGAAACAATAGAAAACAATAAAAAACAAAATGTGATAGATAGCCATGGTGTTATTGATCTGCTGCAAGATAAATGCTACACATGAAGCATTTGTTAGCATGTTAGAAATATAAGTAGTATTTCAAAGTGTGCATGTGTCAATGAAAAGTAAGTACTAATAATAAGAGGTAATGTATGATGAAATAATATAACCTGTAATGTGTGAGAGTAGTAAAGGTAGATGTCCCCGGATCCTTAGCGGACTCGGTAAGGGATTTAATGTCGAGCATCATGTATCGTGAAGGGAGATGTAAGAGATATGCATTCACTTCTAGAGACCAAGTGAACGCGCATGTGTATATGATAAAGATAATGAGATATTAAGAATCTGTCTATCATAGTAAGCAAAGTGCCACATGTAAGTAGTATAGGCTAACAAGAGTAAATGCAACCAAGATATACAAATAATGTGTGAATGTGATAGTGTGCTATACAAGGTGTGAAGATGGCAGGAGGAACATTTTCCCTAGTGAATGTGTATGAGATGAGGTTCATTTATAAATTCTCCCTCAACAGTCAAGAATGAACCATAGAAAAAGAGTGTGTCATCGGGAAATGAGTGTGTTGTGTGAGAGTAGATGCTAGAAAAGATATATCATGAAGCACGAGATCCTAAAGTGAATTACATGGATGAAGTATGCCCTCAAAATTCAAGTGTGAGCCATATCACAAGATTGCGTCATCGGAAATGAGCGTGTTGTGTGATAGAAATGCTAGAAAATATATATCACGAAGAAAAAAGTGTAAAGTGAAGTATGCCATCAAAAGTCAAGTGTGAACTGTAGTACAAGAGTGTGTCATTGGGTAATGATGGTACAATGCATGTATTAGAGATGCAAGATTGTTCGAAAGATTAATCATGAAGCATGGAACGTGAAGTGTGTTAGTAGATACTAGAAACAAGCGATACGGGGGAAAAAGTGTAATGCCCCAAAGTGTGTGAGTGATAGGGATCTAAGAAGAAGTTTGAAATGTGTCATAAGAAAATATATGGTTGCCAAAATGGTAGGTAGGACCAAGGTTGGATTTTGGGTTGACAGGAGGAAGTTTAAAGAGGTTAGATATAATCGTGTGAATCGGTTGGAATTTCTTGGTTAGTGGTGGCTTATTTGGGATGGGTAACATTGTAGAGGAATTGATAGGAGGAGGTAAAGGGGAACAGATTTTGAGAGGTGTTTTTTAGTTGGAATTGGTAATTACAGTAGAATACTTGATAGGATGAGGTGATGGGGAATGAATTTTGAGAGGTGGTATGGCATTGGGTTGGATAGGTGGCTCTTGAATTACCAAATAAGGAACATTAGTAACTATGACATGATGCTCATTAGTCATAGCGGGAGAATATTTGGGAGCCCAATGGGATTTAGCAACTAGAGATGAACATGTAGCATATTTTTTTTTGTAGCAAATGAAATAAAAACCTGATGCTCAAGGTGCTTAATTATTCATTTTAGAGCATAGAAATCATTGTCATTATGTCTATTAATTCTATGATAATTGCAAAATGGGAGACCTATGGATTTGACAAGCCAATACAAAGGGTAGAAATGAGTAGTTGAAAAGTTTATCGACTTAGCGAGTGAGGAGCTTAGGAATAAAAAAATGAGAGGCGCGGGAAGTGGTAAGACTTGGGCTTCAATTATATGAGCACATGTAGTAGACATATGATTAGAATGAAGTGGAGAAGAAGAACTAGTATGGGCTTGAGAAACAACTTTGAGATGTTGGATTTCAGTTGTGAGGGATGTAATCGTAGATTCCATAGCCTGAATTTTATCTTGAAATAAACAATGTAAAGCTTGAATTGACTTAAAAATGGATTGATTGGTTATGACATTAGGCTAATAGAGTCATCGAAAGACGATCAAAGATGAAACTTACTTGCACAAGCGACATATTGCTAGGAAAATACATAGTGTCTAGGTATTTTTGGAGAACGTCTTTGCAAGGTGGGTGATTTTGAAGAAATTGAGGCAAGGAGACCTAAGGAATATTAGGATCCATGAAAGAAAAGGCTGATAGAATAAGGATCCGAATGAGCGATCATGAGTGGGGTTCACTAAACGATTTAATATAAATTGAATTAAATCTATATTTCGAGTAACTACTTGTAATGAATGATATAAAAATGCTAATATACACTAAGATGCAAACAAAAAAGCATATGCAATATGAAACCCTAAGCAAGATAGGGAAGTAGAGAGACTTATCGATTTATGAGAAAACTGAAGTGATCGGGCAAGATAAGCTGTTGGAACATACTTGTGAATAGCTTCGTTAATCTTGAGTGGAGGTTGTGAGATTAGGAAGTGTGTCGATAGGAGCTTTGATGGGAGGTCGGGAGTTCCTTGGTGTTAGTGTCCAAATTAGGTGCTAGTGTTCAATGCCATAGAATGATAAAATATTGAAATGCCGGCTAGAGTGCAAGATGTATAAAGCTATTAAAAGTGCAAAAGACAAAACAAAAGGCTAAAAGGAGCTCTCAATTACTAGTTTTCATGATTATGAATCATGTAAATGCTTTCAGGACCTAGAAATGTAGCCAAGTGCATAGATTTAGTGTCTACAAGAATAATTACATTTATTATTGAAAATTTTAGGTTATACATCTGTGGAATCCTCGTGGATATCAATTTCAACCTTCAAAATGGAAGCAAAAGAGCATAATCAGCACTTGTGTAATGAGGAATACAATACTTACAAATGTAGAACACACCTTGGTTAGGGGAATTTCAAGTGTACCTGTACCCCAATTGGATGCACCCCTTCTCAATCACAAGGTACTTTTTTTCTATTTTACACTTTGAAGATTGTCTCTTTTAAACATTTTCCTTTGATTCATTCATAGAAAAAATTTATTTTCCCCCTTTTTACCCATCAAGGAAACCCTTTTATAATATTCAAGGGGTGGTTGTAACCGACACACCCGTTACATTCCTTAGATGATATTATTTTATATTTGTACATTCTTAATTCACAATTACAATATACCTCTTATCAAGTCTTTATCCAACCAATTTCTCTCATCTTTTAACTATTTTGTTTTACACAATTTTTTATCACTCACTTTATAAGGGTAACATTAGAATTAAATACTTTACCCCATTTATATTTATTATGGGGGATTTTGGCACATAATATTTCCCCCTATAAATTATTTTTGTCTTTAGTAGCATGGGGTTAATCTACAAAATCTTCCATAAACAAATAAATGATTAGTTAAATAAATGTGGATATTGATCATGAATATATTCAATTTTTTCCCAAGTTGCACTATTAACATCACAAAAGTCCATTTCACTTTTACTTCTTTAATTTCTCTATTTCTTAATTTTATACTTCTTTCTTCAATAATTTCTTTAGGTTCAATTTCACAATTGGGTTCAATATTAATATTTTTTCAACCGGTTATATGTTCGAGTCATGCACATACTTTTAAGTAAACTAACATGGAAACCATTATGAACCCTAGATAATTCAGGGAGGTAAAGTGAGTTTATATGCTAATTCCATTGCTTTTTCTAAAATTTCAAATGGTCCAAAAATTGAGGAGATACTTTTTCATATATTCCTAATTTTAAAGAGTTATGTTTGAGTTTTACTCTAAGAAAGACTTGGTAATCAATATCAAATGTTCAAATAGGTATTTTAAAATCAACCCAACTTTTATATCGATGTTGTGCATCTTTCATGTTTTGTTTTTCCCTTTTAATTATTTCTTCCATTTATTTTAAATCTTGGGGTTTATATAGACTCTTTGAATAGGGTCAAACCAACAAATAGGTGTATTACATTTTCTACCATAACTACTTCAAAAGGTGACATTTTAATGGTATAATTTTTGAGAATCATAACAGATAACCTCCTATATTCGACCCAAAAATATCACTAATTACATTAAATGGTTTTGTGAAATTGTGAATACACAATACAAGAGTAATAATCAAAACCTCTTTAAATTTATAAAAATCTTTATCACAATTGGAGGTCCATTTATATGGTTTATCTTTCTTGGTTAAGTCTCATTAAAGGTGTTACAATTGTTGAATAATTCTTAAAAAATTTATGATAAAAACCTGATAATATTAGAAATCTTCTAGTTTCATGGGCATCTTGAGGTATATGCCATTCTTGAATAGATTTTATGTTTGTAGGGTCAAGAGAAATGATTTTCTTCAATATAACATGTCCCATATAAGACATTTCATTTTTTAAAATTCACATTTACTTAATTATATATATAATTTATGTTTTCTTAGAGTTTCTAATACTAATCTAAGATGTTGTTCATGTTATTTCTCATTTTTAGAATATATCAAGATGTCATCCAAAAATATAACCACAAAAACATCTAGGTAGGGTCGAAACACATCATGCATTAGGGTCGAAAGGTAATAGGGAGTTAGTCAAGCTAAAGGGCATCACCAAAATTTCTAATGTCTCGTATCGTGTTCTAAATGAAGTTTTCGAGATACAAGTTTCTTTGATGCGTATTTGATGGTATCCTGATCGTAAATGGATTTTTGGAAAACACTTTGTACCATTTAACTGGTCTAACAAATCATTTATTTGTAGTAAAAGGTACTTATTATTTATTGTAAGTTTATTTAGCTGTTGGTAATCACTACATAATCACATAGTACCATATTCTTATTTACAAATAATACTAGAGCACCCCATGAGGAGACACTAGGTCATATTTTTCCTTTCTAAGTAATTTGGCTAATTGAGTTTCTAATTTGGATAATTTGTGGGTATATTGATGATAAACGGGCTTTAGATATTGGCTATACTCCTATAACTAATTATATGCCATATTCAAATTCTCTATTAGGAGGTAGATAATTTATTTCATTAAGAAATGCGTCCATAAATTCTAATACTATGGGTTTAATATTAATATCTAACTTGATGTTATCATCATTTTGAGTTACCTTGACAAAAAAAGTTGATAATTTTTCTTCACAAGTATGTTTTAATTGCATTAGAAAAATAGTTTTAATATTTAGGGGTTGTTTCTCCAATGTAGGATCTTAAATGTCCCCATTTGATTCTTGAGTAAAAGTTGCTTGTTTTCACACCCGATGTTTGTATTATTCTTTTCTAACCATCCCATTCTTATTATTGTATCAAATTTACTCAAGTTTAATATATGGAAGTCGTTACTTGTTTCAAATTCATCCAACTAAAAGTTAATTTCTCAATAAGCGCACTTGTCATGCTTAACGATTCTTCCATATGCCATTTTAATGTTTATGGGTTTGATTTATTTGAAAAATAATTTAAGTTTAGAAGCAATTTTTGGGAGATAAAAAATATGACTACTACCATAATTGATGAGAAAAATAATTTCTTGGCCATTAATTTTTATTTTTATTTCTACTAATGAATTTTAGAAATGTACTATACATGCACATTTATACCATTATAGTGATTGTCTCCACAAGTCCAACATTTTAACGTTGGAGGTTTTCTTCAAAATTCTTGATTGTGTCCCATTTTGGAATATGTTGACATACTTATTAGTTTGACATTGAGTATTTTTAGGATCTTGAAATTTTTATCTCTTTGATTGAAATTATGATTTCTCCCTTGATTTTCCATTTTCTTACTTTCAAATTTCTTTTGATTTTCAAATTGTTCATCCATTTAGAAAACCCCATCTACTGATTTTGGTTTTCCACACAAAAATTTGATTTAAATTCATTCCTCAAACCATTTATGAATTTTATGACTTTGTCTCTCCCTTTTATGAATGGTATGAAATGATTTTATTTCTCAAAATATTATTTATACTAATTAATGGTGCATCACATATGTTTTAATTCAAAAAAATCATTACATCTCTCCGAATAAACAATTAAAAAGGTACTTCTGTTCAAATAATTCTTAATTTTTTCTCATCAAATAGTTTTTGGTTTTAACTTATGGGAATTGATTGTATCCTACCACCGACTCAATGAAATTGCCTTTAGTTGAAAACTAGCTATATGCACCCTTAAAACTACTAGTTCCTTGAAGGTCAAAGTATCATTCTAGGTTTGATAGCCATTGTCCCGCTTCTTCTCCGATACCCACTTGTCCAACATATTTAGGTAATTTAATTTTTAATACAAAATTATTAATCTTCTTTTGACTCATGTGATTATTTGTATCTGAAGATCCAGATTCTAAATTACTCGAGGTTTCCCCTGAAGAGTTTTCCTCATTTGACCTATGTTTTTGTTCCTTAGAAATTTTTAACAACATTTTTCCTCTTTGAGGATTTTATTTTTTATTATTTTTGGTTTCAAATTTTCATTTAAGTTTTTCTAATTCTAAATTTAGGTTTTAAACATCCCTTTCTAGTAATTGATTCCTCCTTTTGTATTTATCATAGTCTAGGGATTCGTCATGTTCATCGACATCCATGGTTTATTCTTGAAATTGTCCCAAGAAGGTCCACCTATGGACAAAAATTTCAAATGAGGACAACTAGAAGGTCATAGTGTAATCCTCATATTGATAATAAGGTATATAAGATATATAACAAGTTCTAAAATGTTTGTTATTATAATACAAGATTAAAATACTATAGAAGATCAAGTTATTTTGTCCCTCCAAACGTATTTTAATATTTAGAAATAAGAGCTTTGCAAATTCTAACTAACAAATTACAAAATGTGAAATATATATTATTGTATATATATTAAAAAAGGAAACTATATATATATACATAAACAACATTAATTAGTTAAAATATCTAATCCCCACCCCTCCCCCTAATATTAATCTCATATCGTAATACCCATAGAAGATATATTTTACTTACATATGGCATCTAATAAAGCCCCTATAGTTCCACTATAATCCATGGACTTTGGAATCATAACATACTTCTCTCCAAGTAGTTATATCTAATATACTATGAGAAAGTAGTATGTAAATTTTTGAAATGTGTGGAATTACTTTTTTTTAATTTAAAAAGGTCATTTTAACTTTCTCTAAATTATTTCGATGAAAGTTATGGAAAAATAAGACTCAAAAGGTAATTATTCATGTGATGTGATTTGTTTTTACTCCAATTTGGCGAGAGAGGACAAAGGAAAGTCGATGTGATGCCTTTAGGTTAAATGTCCTATTATAAACTAGAAATTGCACAAGAGTTGTACAATGGGGACGGTATAGGGATACACTAAAGAACTTGAACTTGAAGGAGTGAAATAGAGCAGGGGGGAACAACGATGGAGAAGAAGGTGATTAAGGAGGAGTCATCCAGGGTGGGGAAAATGTTGGGGGAATGTCCCAAACTAGGAATTTGAATTTGTTGCGATAAAATGTCTTTTATGATGGATATAATTTTATGTCAAATATCCTCGATGACCTGTTCTAGCCATTCTTCAATTGACACAAAAATCTTATGAAAAAAAAAAAGAACAAAATTATTCTCGCCATGGAAAGAGCATCTATGATTTTGCAGATGGTAGGGAGGCCATCTATGTATGGGAGAGGGAGCTACAATTCAAATATCAGATTCAACCTCATGTGATTGCAATTTGGAGTCACTATTAATGGCGTGGTCATGTTGATTATTAGGGCATGTAATGAGAGTAGTTTAACAAGTCCGGGAAAGGATTTGTGTTTGTGAAATAATTTTTTGTATGGAAAATTATGTGTTTTTACCAAAGCTCACGGGATACACCCCTCCTTCTGTGCATGTGGAACCTCCCATTATTGAATGTAAACTATTCTAATCCTATCTATTATTGTGGGGTGGCCAAATAGGTCGGGGATCACAGAGGTACACTTCACTAAACCTACAACAAAGTTCTTGTATGGGGTAAAAGGGAGGAAATTGAAACATTGAGGGGTGAAGGAGAGAAATTAGGCAAGGGAAGGTTATTGTTGTGAGTAGGAAATTGTAGAGTTCACACCCAATAACTAGAGTATTTCAACATTTAATTAGATTAAATAAACAATGAATCCATTAGTGAGACTAACAAACCTAGACACACAATTCTTAGATTCATTCATCAAAGATACAAAGCTCTTTCTTGATCACTATACTTACAAAGTGCATAAAAGACATAAAATAAAGGAACACATGAAAGGAGAAATGTAGCTTTTATTTCTTGTGCATTGGTGATACAAAGCTCAACATCCAAAACCACAATCCATGATTGCTACAAAAGAAATAAAATTCAGGATTTTAGGATCATTTGGAATGGAGAATCCATCCCAATTTATAACATTGTGAATTGACCTTTCACCTACCCCCCACATGACTCTTCATGATCTCATTCAATTTGTGACTTTACATCTTCCTAGGAAGTGAAAAATAAGTTCCCTTTTTATAAATCAAAGGAATTTTACAATATAACTTTAGAAAGTCACTTAAGTGAATGAGACAAAATACAATGATTATGCTCAATGAAGAATTATAAAGGGGAGAGAAGGAAGAGGGGAAAGAGATAAGAAGGAAGAAGTTGTCATATTTGATGAAGAAGCTCCTATGATGAAGAACTTGTTGATTCATGCTTCATGATGAGAAGTTTCCAAATTGTGCTCCTATTCATTTAATTCCTTGATGAATTGAGCTACCACATATGTCAAATTTTCCGCCTCTGGAATGAAAACAAAACCCAACACCTTGGTCCATGCCCCAAGAACATCACTGATCTTATTTCATTGATTGAGTCATTCTTCATGATCCTTTGCAATTTCGGAAATGCAACTTCTGATGTTGATTATGGACTCTAAGTTATCTTCATTGAAGGAAAGAGAGTCACCTGCCTCTTTCTTGACCAGCTCCTGGAATGAAACAATAAGTTCTTCTAATGATGAATCTTTAGTGAGTGGAGGGAACTCAAGTTTTTGAACACAATTGTATGCATCATTCAAGATGTCTAAAGGATTTTGTTTGCAAGATTCCAACTCATAGATTGAATTTTTGAGTATTCCATATCTCACATCTATGATGTGGATCCAAAATTGAGATAAGTTCTCGGTGGCTGATGCAAACACATTATTTCTTACGAGAGTGTGAGAGTCGAAGGATATCATCTTAGAAAATAGTGGGAACACATCATCCAAGTGAATTACCTCTTTTTCAAACTCCTTTACTTTATTTACTTCGATAAAGTTGCAAGAATGTACTTGATGAGAGAAATGACATCTAGAAATAATGCCTTTCCTTGCTCAATGATTTTCTCAATCCACTTCTTGCTATCCTTCCCTTGCATCATGTATCCTTGTGCTTTCGTGAATCGCCTCAAGATCAAAACTTGATTGGAAGAAGGTATTCTACTTTGGAAGATAATATGTTATATTAGGATACAAGAAGGGTTGAATGTAAGCATTAAGAGATTTTACTGCTCCTCTAATCAAATAATTGTTTGCTTGTATTCTTCATTTTGAGAAAGGAGGTAGGAAGATGATTATTTGAACAGTGGGAATAACCCTTGTGTGAAGCTTAACCCAATGAGATGTGGATCAACTCATAGTTTGATGAAGTCATGTCCTTAATGGGATTTTCATTCTTAGGTATAACAATTTCAACATATTGATTACCTGAAGTGCCACTGAAGAAGTGAGATGTTATCTAGGCCTTATTTCTTCACTTGGACTTCAGTGTTCTGAGATTTCTTCAAGACTGGGCATGATAGCAAGCTGCGTTTTCCTTGGCCCACTTTCGATCATTTCTTGAATCCATGGAAATGGATCTTCAAGATTTGACACAATGTCGGTCACCAAAGCACTTTTAGGAGCTTGTTGTGGAACCAACTCTTGATCATCATGGGGAAGATTTTCCATTAGGAAGACATATCTAAATTACCTTAAAGATAAATGTTCGTAGTGAATCAATTTTTCTTAACTTTACCCAGTATGCAATTCAACCAAATCCCCTCGACTCACCCAACTAGCTCGCCGAGCTCAACTAGCTCAGCTAACCTTGAACAACTCACCGAACTCACTCAAACAGCTCACTAGAGGGGCTTGGGTGGCTCTAACCTACTTGATGAGCTATGATGACCCACGGAGATCTGAAATTTTAATGGAGCTTTGACTCTTTTTTAATGTCTTTTCAATGCATAATGTCCTTGGGTTTTACTTGTTGCACCCGCGGTGTTCCTTTGCTTCATGTGATCAAGATGATGCCACAAGACCTTCGCGAAGGATGAATTACCTTGTTTGAACTATGAAACCATCTTACAACCCTGTGAAGATGTCAAAAATCATAGAGATGAATGAAAAAAAGACCTACTACAAATTTCTACACTCAAAATAGAGACTTTCTATTTTTAGTAGGTGGAACCAGGACATGCTATTTTGGAACATTTCACTTGTTCTGCTCAAATTTGAACTTCCCAATCCTCTCACATACTCCATTCGAATCCATTTATGATGATTTTATATTGTTGGAAACTTTTTATTTTTAGCGGTTTCCCTTTGTTTTCCTTTATTATGCTTTTTTTCCTTTTTGGTCAAAATTGTCTAGTTTATCATTTTCACTTTCCATTGAGTGCACTTTGTTATCGAGAGAATTACTATTTTAGGAAATTACAAATTTCAGCAAGTGGGGAATTGGGTACTTACTGTTTTTATAAACCGAACTTTTCCACCTCATATTGCAATGAAAATTTCATCATTGGATTAGGCTCGCTCCCGAGACCTCGTGCTTCAATTTTCACCTTGATTTGTCCACGAAATGTTTGGAAACTGAAAAGCATTATCTAGGGCATCAAATTAGGTTTTTCCACCATTAATAAAACTATCCATTTTCTGTAATGTTGTTACAACCTTCTTGAAGGTGCTTGGGATGAAGAGCAATTGAGAAAATTTCACCCGATTTCGTTCACCGGTTTACAAGATATGAGTTTTTTAAGTTTTGATGCATATGGCTTCTTGGAAGAATTTTGATAGGGTTTCTGTGTCATTTTCAGGTCTACGGAGTTATGGAGTAGAAAAAAATGAGTTCTTGGTTGAAAAATGAGGTGAGAAGAGTTTATTTCATGTTTAAAACTTTCTAGCAACACTTTTAGTTCACATAAAAGAAGAAGTAATAAGTAGTGTAGAAATACTTAGTGAAATTTTTGATTTGCAAAGCATAGGGGGTGGGGAGCATTTTGTTGTCCCCACTATCACCATTTTTATTTGCAAAGTATGGGGGTGGGGCACATTTTTTTGTCCCCATTTTGTTGAAGACAACTAGGATGAAAAATAATTGATAAAATTTCACCCGATTTTGTTCACTGGTTTACAAGAAATGAATTTCTTAAGTTTTGATGCATTTGGATTCTTGGAAGAATTTTGAAAGTTTTTTTGGTGTGTAATTTACAGGTCTATGGAGTTATGGAGCATAAAAAATGGAGTTCTTGGTTGAAAAATGAGGTGAGAAGAGTTAATTCATGTTTAAAACTTTACGGCAACACTTTTGGTTCACATGAAGGAAGAAGTAAGAAGAAACAATGTAGAAATACTTGGTGAAATTTTTTATTTGAAAAGAATAGGGGGTAGGGTGCATTTTTTCCCTAATATCCCCCTTTTTGTAGGGACATTAAAATGTTCCCCCTACTCTGAGCATGACAAGTGGTGGAATGAGATACAAGGAGATATGGAGGTGAGAAAAACACATTTAAGCACCCAGACATAGAAAGTTTTGGTCATAAGGTGAACCTAATAAAGGTGCTAAGGGTGATGCATATTTTTATGTCCCCACTGTCCCTAGGATAGTTGGGATAGTAAAATGCGCCCAAGATTTTATGGAAAAACTTAACCATTTCAAGTGCAAATCCACTTAACACCCCAGAGAAGAAGGAAGGTCACATGAGAGACCAAGATCAAGATTTGAGGGGGAATTTTTTTGTGTCCCTACTATCCTCACTATCCCTAGGATAGTTGGGATGGTAAAACCCACCACCTACCCAACTAAGAAAATGACTAAGTCCCTGAATCTTGAAATCACTTTTCCCGGAGCTCCAAGAAGGTCTTTTCATGCAAAGTTTTATATAATTTTGACTCCTAATATCATTCCAAGATCAATGAGATGGTTTTAAAGTCCTTATTCGGCATACTTATGAAAAAATTCCACTTTTAATTTGGGACAACAAGGTGAGTCTGCAAAGCCGACTGCCCTTATAAGCACCCGAGTCTTGTGAAAATGTGAAAATTCCATCATGTAGAGGATTGAATTAGATTTCCAATGAGTACTTGTTTTCCTCATAAATACCTATATATCTTCCAAATCACCATCTAAAATTCGGTATCATTTTTAACTACTTACTTCTTGCACCTCAAAAACCTGCTTTCACTGTTTTTGTTCATAAACCTTCAAAAGCTTCCTAAATCTTCGTAAACTTGTTCCATCACATTTTAATATCTTAAAAACCACTCATATATGATTCTTGGATTTCACATCTACCATGGAGGATGCACACCTATCCTGAAAATGCTAGAAATAGCCTCTTTAGGCTTACCGAAGAATTATCCTTTAGCAGCATTGCACTGAATCGAATGATTCACCTAGTCTGAACATTTTGGAAACTTGGGTAGGTATGTACAACACATATGAAGACTTTTAAGGATAGGAAAAACACCACAAAGAGGACATACTAATTCAGATAGGTGTTTAGGAGGGGTTTTAAGCAAAATTTTCAACACTAGGGTTAAGTTGTCATGTTTCAAGTTTGATTTTGGCCTTGCAAAAACACATGACAAAAAAATGCAATATAAATTTCTAATAATATTGGATATTTTTGGTTAGGTGGCTATTAAAATAAAATTATGATCATAAAATAATAGTATTTCAACTAGATTTATCATCTCCCATAGCTTCATTTGTGGGATCCATTTAAAATATTCTCACATTATGTGTGACTTGTAATGCACTCAGGAGGCTTCCTTGTAGATATAATATAAGGAGAAAAGTCTCTTTCCTTGTGCCAAAAAAGTTTCCATTGCCTAATTTTTAATGCCTTAAAATGTTTCCCCTTCTTTCTTTCTCTGATTCAACAAAACTATATGATCTCAAAGATGAGTCTTAGAGCTTGACGTGTTCTTGTATAGCCCAATAATTTGAGAAAGCATTATTTATATTAAATTCATAAGCCAAACAATTAAGAAAATGTAACACTAGTAATGATGGGGAGGTATTGAAGAAGTTAAATTTGAAGGATAAAAGGTGAAACATTATAGGGGAATAGGGGTGATGAAGAAGGGGATATATGGAGTATAATTCCCATGGTGGGGAATATTTTGGATGGAACATATGCGAACCTCTTATTTTTCCCCAAAAACACACATGTGGATAACATTTAATTTTTCAAAATTTAAATATTATTAATAAAATAAATGTCAGGTACATCAAAACAAAGGGGTCTTTAACTTTTGATTTGTAATCATAAAAAAATATTGTTAATTAACAATTGAGTGACACTCTTATGGTGTGGAAAAATATGAAGTATATATGCCAAATATTGACCATGGTAGTGGTGCCAATAAGAAAATAAAAAATTTCATCAACCATATTGTTGGTACTTTATATTTTCCGCATTGCACATCGCCACAGAAACATTCAACGACTTTAACATTCCCTTCTTGTTGTGGTTCACCAATTCATTTTTGAGGAGACCAAATTAAGTCTCATCCATTGCACCAAATAACATTATTCTTTCTCTTATAAAGTGGATTTAGATGTAGTCTTAAGAACTATATAGCTTATTTAAGATTAAATGTAGAATATATTTGATCTATCTTTGAAATTTCCATTGCAATCTAAATGTTTTCATTTCCTAATATTTCTTGTAAGTTGGAATGCAGTATTGTGTATGAGCAGGTCATTTGATCTCTTGAATGTATTACAAGTGTAATACTCACATGGCTAAGAGCACATGACTCACAAAGATTGCAACATTCATAAAGTAAAGAGTGTAAGACTCAATTAGTGCACCAACGTAGGACTCAGTGCATGAATTAATTCATGCACGGTGCAGACTCTAATTGGTGTGTTAAAGCGGGACTTGCCTTTGCATTAATATAAGACTCATAGAATCAACACAAAAATTGCTATAACTAAAATTTTAGAACTCCAAATGAGAATCTGAGAGAATTTTTGTTCCTCTTATTGTTAGGAGGAAAAAAATATCTCCATTTTTATACAACAATAATAATTACAAAGATATCAACATTTGAAGAAGAAGGTTTTGAGCGCAATGCTAATAAAATCAGCACAATAATCTCTCTAACTAAAATTTCACAGCTCCAAATGGGAATATGAGAGAGGTTTTTGTTCCTCTTATTATTAGGAGGAAAAACCTCTCCCCATTTATACAAAAAAAATATTTTTGAAGATATCATCATTTGAAGCAGCATGTTTTCAAGTGCAGGACTCACATATGCAACATCAGATTCACTCTAATCAAAGTTGAAGATATCCAAATGAGAATATCAGAGAGGTTTTTTTCCTATTATTTTTAGGAGGAAAACCTCTCTCCATTTTTACACAATAGAAATAATTAAGGAGATATATTCATTTCGTTTCACTAGAATAAGGTTTGAGAAAAGTAAAAAAAGATTAAAAAAATAGGTTTAGTAAAACTGCGATTTCTCCATCATTTCTCTACAAAAATGAAAAATTCAAGATGTTATGGAAAGTTTAAAAAAGGAGAAAAAAAAACCTAGAAAAGGTTTGAAGATATTATTCTAAATGAATTCATAGTAATGATAAAAAAATCAGGGATGAGAATATGGTGGGACAATTGTCATGTTGAAATATTCAATCATGCAAGAGCAAACTTGGCAAATGAAAATAAATAGTTAAGTGCACGTGGAAGAGATGGTTCAATATAGAGTTGTAATATTTGATTAATTCTCTTCCATGTTTATCTCCTTGTCATGTGGAAGAAGTAGTCAAGTGCAAGAGGAAGAGGTAGTTCAATCTAGAGTTGTAGTGTTTGATTAAATCTCTTCCATATTTGTCTCCTTGTCAAGTGGAAGAATAAGTAGTACAATATAGAGTTGTAGTGTTTGATTGATATCTTCCATATTTGTCTCTTTGTCAAGAGGAAGAAGAAGTAGTTGAATATATCTCTTCCATATTTATCTCCTTGTCAAGAGGAAGAAGAAGTAGTTAAATCTGAAGTTGTAGTGTTTGAATAAAATTCCTTCCACATTTATCTCATTATAAAGTGGAAGATGTAGTCAAGTCTTGCCCAAGATTATAGGTAGGTAGTTCTATAATCTTGGAGTATTGACCAAGGGATGAGTTATAAATATCTCTCCAAGGCACTCAATGTAACAGTGGTATGAAATGGATGATTTTTGTAACATCATTTCTGATTAATAAAATCCATAGTTTTAGTATTTTGGTAGCAACTTCTTTTAGTTTTCTTGACCCAAATCTGAGGGAAGAGCAAGGGCCCACTCTTACCCAAGGAGGAGGATGATTTATTGTTTTGTTAGAATTTTTTTTTTTTATTTTTAAATATACGTTGTGTGTTTTATTTTACTTTGTTTGTGAAGCTTCACTTTTATTTATTTGCTGCTATTTATTCATTTTTCTTTGATAGATTATATTTGTTTTCAATTAGATTTACTTTCAGTCATTTATTTCAGTTATTTAGGTTAGATTCATTTTCAGTTTTAGATCAAATAATTGTAAGATCATTATTTCTTTTAGCCCCTTTTGTAGATAGTCATGGACACCGCCTAGTTTTGACATTCTTTGTGATTAAATGATGAGGACTACAATGACCCTCATCAATTTTCTATGAAGAAATGCAAGGAGCAATTAAAATGAATGATGCCATCTTGCAAAAGGAAAAATACTTTTTGGGACATGAGGGTCTCCTTGTCATTAAAATAAGCTTATGTGTTTCTTATATTGAGACAAACTTACAAGAAAGGGACTTGTGTTAGGTGACATCCTTGAGAAAAAAACTTCACAATAAAAAAACATGGTTTATTAAGAATAATTTTAACACATATTGTAAGGGTTAATTTTTTTGACAACGTTAAATATTATTAATAAAATATAGGGGCACATGTTTATAATGAAACAAAAGGAAAAAACATATGTACACATTATTGGCCATTGTGTCTTAGTGTTGTCATTGATGTCAAGTCCATTGATGGAAAATGGTGTCATGGTTTTTATGATTCTCCATGTGGTGTTAGTCAATGGTTAAACATGAAGGTTGATTGGTAGTGTCCAAGTTTGGTGAGTTCTATGTTGTTCTAGAGCATGATTTAGCTTTCATGCTCATAGTATGAGTCCTCCAAAGGTGGGTGAATGTTATCATGAGGTCAAGAATGGTCCATATGATGTTTCAAAAGTGTTCATGAGTATGTATGTGGTCAGCAAGGTTAGTTCATGTGATGTCATGGTTGAGTCAGGTAATTCTAGGGTTATTCCTAGTCCTAAAGCATGCAATATTATGTGTTGACTTGATAAATGAAGAAATAAAGTCTTGTTGGAGCATGATTAATCATGATGGCAGTGCATATGAGGTTTATGATGAGTTTCAAGTCAATTCTTAGAGGTTTGGTGGTGTTTCATGGTCCTTGGGAAGTAAGCAGGTGAAGACAAGGTAAGTTGGCATAGGTAAGTCTTAATGGATAGAGATTTTCAGACCTATTTGAGATATATGGTGAGTATGGATAGTTATATGATGTTGTAATGCTTCTTCGTGAAAATTTTCATGTCATTTTGAAGAACATTTTACAAAATACATTAGTTTTGGCAAAAGCGGCTTTCTAGAGAGTGAGTTTGAGCTAAAAGTTGACCTTCTGATTATTGTTGTGAATTATGTGCTTTGCATGGGAAAAAAATACATTGAGGGATAATTTTACATGTATTTGAAATTGTTTAGCAAAAATAATGAGGTGGTTTGATCGTCAAGTTTTTATGAACGATCATTAAGAAGATAAGTTGCTTTGAAACCCTAACTAAACCCTAGCTCAAAGTGACTTAGAGGAAATTGAGTATAATGAATCAGTTTTGATTTATTTTTAAAATGTGATGATTTGAGGTTGTATATGACTCCTCCATATTTCCATAAAGTTGTATTAGATCATGTGACAGTATGTGGGCCACAATAAAAATGTAAGTTTCTGAAGAAGTTTAATTTGTGGAAAAGTTATCCAAAGAATGTGATGAATAAATTGAATTTTTTTAATCCTAGGAGTTTTTCTAGATGTCCATGATAGTTTCATATTATGGTTGAAGTCCTAAATAGAAAAGTGTTCCTTATTTACGAGGACTAGTTTTGGGGGCAAAAGTAAAAGTGACTTTTCGGGAGCTGTAGGTGGAGTTAAGACTTGGTACAAGTTTTGTTGTGATCTTGATTCAAAGATATTTATAATGGTGTATTTATTTTCTCATGATGATTATATATGATAGGTCACCAACTCAGTTTGTGAAAAATAAGGTTTATTGTTTTTAGGACAAGATTGCTCTGCTAGAATATTGAGGTAGAATATGCATGATATGGATTAATTGATGCTTGATATCAGTTGGAGAGTGAAGAGAGATGAAATATTTTCCTATTAAATTAATTTTGAGGTCTTGAAAGTGGTAGAAAGGGTGCAAAATAGTTGTGTTCCTAAAACTACTTTCTAGGAAGCTCAGTTTGGTGAAGAGGAAAGTTGGTGTGGTTTGCATGTATGGATGTTTCATGAGATCTAGAAAGAATGGATGTGTTATAAAAGTAAGTGGATTTCCAATGAGTGGTTACATTCCATAGTTGAGGTGTTCTTGGGTGATCTTGAGGCCCAAAGGTGAAGATCGGGTTCCTAGAAACAACTGTTTTGAGAAGGATATGAGCCTTCTTGGTAGCATTATGAATAATTTGATTGGTTCAAGATAATTTATGACCATGGATGATGTTTTTATGTCATATTTTACATGTGTGAGCTATTTGGTAGCTTTAATAATCACGATGATGAGTTTTTTTGGAGGTCTTTGGTGATCTAGGTAATGGGGTTTTGAGCCATTTTGGGTTTGTTTGGTGCATTTGAGCATGGATGACCTACATGGGTCCATTTCATGAATTTTTATGAGTATGGTATTGTATTCTTGAGTTTTATTTTTGATATCTTGGTATAGGACCAGCCTATGATGTGTTTGAAAGAAGGGAAGCATATAAAAGTGATTGTTTTAGTTCATTTTTGAACTAGCTTGAACTAGGAGGGAAAATGTAACCTAGATGATAGATTGATAGTGGTTCAAGGGCATGAAATTAGAGTTGAGGATGTGTGTGAAAATATTAAGAAGCTTAGAGAGATTTAATGCAAGATTTTGAAGCCAAATCAAGTCCATGAAAGAAGAAGAAAGATCGAGTTAGGAGAATGAGGGTTTGAAGAAGTGTGAGCTGAATTTGTGATCTCCATCAGTTGTGGCAGAAACAATACTCAGATATATTCATCTTCATATGGTTGAGTTGGTGCTTGATAATATGAGGGGGTTGCATCCTCCTTGTGGTGTGGGTGCTTCACTAAATTATGGGTTTGTGCTCCTTATAGGGTTGATGCTCTACTAAACTAGGGGTTGATGCTCCTTGTGAAGCTGGTGCTTCACTAAATATATTTGCTTTACTAGTATAAGAAGATTTTTAGCAGGTTTTATTCCCATTTAGGGTTTCCCACTTAAATTTTGTGTTATTGGGTACTCTCTTGCTCTTGATCTTGTGTATGGTTGATTCAATTCTTAAGTAAACACACATATGGTTAATGCTTGATTGATGAATGGTAATGAATGATGAATGAAAATGGAATAAAGTTTTAATAGACTAATGCATCCCCCTCTCAAAGTATCTTGTGATTCTAACAATTGGTATTAGAGTAGGTCCTTGTGAAGCAAGTTTAATAACTTGAAGGAGACCCTCTTAGAGCACAAGTAATGGGTAAGTATTCAGATGTTGAAGTTGCATTAAGGATGAAATTTGAAGTTCTGAGTCCCCGATTCATAGATTACAAGATCAGATTAGTTGTATGGAAATTGAGCATGGTCAAGCCATTAAGGGTTTGGAATCACATGTTGAATGAGTATCGAAAGCTTGAAAGGATAAAGAAGAAGCTTGTTCCAGGTATGAAAAGAAGTTGAAATCCCTAGGATCTAATTTAGAAGATGCATCTAGTAGGTTGAAGATGTATGAGAGGTTAGAAAAGAGATTTGAAGCTCTTGATGGAATTTTATAATTTCAAAGAGCTGCTAATGAATCTTACATGAAGGAAACAAAGATGACTAATTCAAGAATATCTAACTCTGTTATATAACCTAATGCAACTAAGTATGGTACCTCTTTCAATGGTTATTGCTATGTTTGTCATGATTTTGGTCATAGAGCTAGATATTGAAAAATAAGGTCTTCTAGGAATGGTGAAAGTCTCTTCAAAGGTGAATGTTATTCATGTTGTGAGTATGGCCATAGAGCTAAGGATTGTGGTTAGAACCTAAGTTTATTTGAGCCTATAAGTTTGAAGAGTGTTGTGTGTTTCAAGTTTCATAAACAAGGAAACATTGCTATATTTTGTCACTAAGGTGAATATCCAAGAGCTAACAACATGTTTCAAGCCCAAGATGGAAGGGTGTTCAAGAATAATATCTATCTCATGTTAGATCCTAAGGATAAGAAGATGGTTGTTCAATCAAATAAGGCCAAGAAAACTGATTCTCAGATCTATATGCAGAGTTTTGATGTTGAAGAGTCAAGGTATGACAAGAAGGATGCTTCAAAAGTAGAGGTGGTCAGTATGAAGACTGATCCAATGAATTATGTCAAAGGAGGGTTTTTTTCAGACAAGGTGAAAGACAAGTTCATCAATCCCAAGCTATATCTAGGAGGTATGTTTGCTTTGGTTGAAAGGACAAAGGTTTAAGAAGATCATATGTGTCTCACTGCTTTAATACATGAAAATTTAAGAAGTCTAGGAGTTTGGGATACTTCAAGAGCCATAAGGTATGAGAGATGATCTATCCATGAATTTTAAGTTCATGTATATTATTATAATGTCCTTTGTCATAGTAAAGTTGAGTTTGAGTTTGTTGCTTTCATGAAAGGTATGATTGTCATCCTTTAAAAGTATAGAAATGTCATGGTATGTATCAAAGGTATGATTTCATCAGATGTCTGTATTGTTGAGTTTTGTCTAAGAATGATGGCATAGAGGTTACAAAGATACTTTATTCTAGGAAAGTTTTAATACCCCCCCCAAAAAAAAAAAAAAAAAATCATAGAAACTTAGGCGAATATGGGAAAATTGACTTTTGTGCTAATATGTTGTCAGTCGGTAGCATTTTTATGCTACTAGCTGACAACATATATTATGTTGTCAACTAATAGTATATGGTGTCGACCAAAAATATATGTAAATTTTTAAAAATATTTTTTTGACAATAGTAGCTAAAATGATCGGCTTGACGAGAAACCTATCCTCCCAAAATATGGCACAAACAAAAAATGATTTATTGTGAAAAATTACAAATTTTACTAATTTTGTATGGGATTTTTTAATGTTTTGATGTTAGCAGTTAAAATGATCGTCTTAATGAGAAATCCATCCTCCCAAAATATGACGCAAGAAAAAAATCCTATACTATTTTTTTGTCTATTGCTACCGGATGGTAACTTTTTTATATGTTACTGGACGGTAACATATTTTATGCTACCAGATGACATCATAAATATATGTTGTCGGCCAGTAGCATAAAATATGATAGCGACTGATAGCATATTTTATGCTACTAGTCGATAACATAAAATATGCTACTGATTGGTATCATATGTTATTGTACCAACCGAAAATATATATTTATGTTGTTGGTCGAAATCATAAAATATTCTACCGGTTGGTATCATATTTTATGCTATCAACCGACAATACTAAGGTGAATATTGGGAATTTATATTTTAAGGGATGGTGACTAACCCCTAAAATTATCTTGTACCTAGAAAAATTTGGCGACCCAAGCTTACTCCCTTCCCGAAAAATTTGCCAATTTCAAATTTTTAAAACTGGAATATTCATGAATTAACGAATATATGCCACTAAAATTTTTCTTGCTATATTATGTCTTGAGGATGTTGAGCTCTATCATGTTCTAAAAGTGTGTCAAGTTGAGAAAAGAGTCTTGGAGTTACATATCATGAAGTATTGGTTTGGTAAATAATGATAATAAGTTTAAGGTCATGGATGATTCAAAGAGGTTTGACATCTCTGTATTTAGGTTTGAGTTTAATGTGATGAGAAATTGTGTGTCTAGGTTCTAGAAAGTGTATGTCTGTGTACTAGAGTTATATCAAGATGAATGGTTCAATGAGAAAAGTAGGTCTCAGAATAGGTGTACTTGTATGACTTAAAGGTTCTAATTGGTACATCAAGTGATAAAGTATAAAGAGTGTGCATATCTCTAAGTTATTAGTTGGTATCTCAAGTAATCAAGTTGTGGCATGATAAATCATTAAAATACCCATTTCGAAGAGTTTAGTGAGCATAAAAGTTGTTTTCATGATCAAATAAGCATGTGAATGAATTGTTGGTCCCATGTGAGTCCATGGTATGAGCCCAAGTCGTATCTAAGTATCAAATTCTAGAAGACTTGTTTCAAGTGGTCTATATAGTGAGTGTGGTTTTCATGAGACTATCTAAGATTGAAGTTTTAAGATTCACTTTGAAGTTTCAAGAGCAGACCAAGAAGAAACAAGTACAAATGCAAAAGTGTGGCTTAAGTTGATCCCTAAAGAGTCCTCATGAAAAGATTACTAACCCAGGGGAGATGATGTAGTTCTTAGGGTGCTCTATTTGAAAGATGTAAAAATTCCAAAGTTGCATGTAGAAAGTGGAAAATTGTTTTGTAGCTACTCCATCAAAGGTAAGATGGCTTGGTGCTTATCAAGTATGCTTGGGTGTTGTTTGAGTATGTAGGGTGTCCTTTGGATCATAATTCATGATGAAAATGTAAAGATTTTTCGTTTCAATGTTGTCCTTAAGGTCTATTGAGGAGTTGATGCCTTAAGAAGGTTAGATATTGTGTTGAAAAGATATAGATCTGGTTGATTGATTCAAGAATCAAGAATCAAAAGCATGAATGATCATGTGGCAAGTTCAAATGTTATGATCTTCAGCTAAGATACAAATTTTATATATATGTAACTTCTTTGTGAAGGTTAATTGAGTTTAAAAACATGAAGAAAGGATGTGTGACAAGTATTAAATTTGGGCATGATTAGATCGCTATCTAATAGTAAAGGTATGGCAATCGGTATATGAGAAGATGCCACTCAAAGATAAAGTTGACAAGATAAAGGAATTAAAAAATGAAGCAAGGTTGTATATCATGACACGCTCAAAGAGATAGTGTAAGGTCTTCATAGTTTGTCACATTTCTCTTAATGGATGAAAATTTAAGTTTTGTGAAGATATGTGTGCATTCAATAACTTCATCGAGGTAATAAGAAATTGGAAATATGTATGATACGGGCTGTGATGATGAGTCTATCATGTCCTTATCCGAGAATGATAGTTTGGGTCTTTAGTAATGTTATGAAGGTGCATTACTCCTTACAAATATTGATTAGAGTCTTCTCAAAACTGCAAGTGTATCTATATCCCATCTTACATTGAAGTAGGCTATGTGAAGAAGGATAAAATGAATGATTCAAGAAGTTCCAAGACTAAATCATGAAATATGAGTCCCTACGGTATGTTTTGATCAAATCTAAGTGAATGGTATCAAATAGTTTAGAGTACAATCAAGACAAGGGAAATTTGGTTGAATCAAGAAATGAAAAATTGATTATATAACCTTGACAACATCCTCCTCATGATTTGGGTGGTTTTATAACTTAATATATAATTGGTTTCTTAGAGTTCATATTAGTTTTAGTTCACAGTGTTGACACAGTCCATAGACCTAATGGGAGATTAGTAAATTGAAGTTTGATCAATTATTTCCAAAGAAACCTATAGTGAAACTTGGTATACAACTAAAACATGAAAATTGATATCCTGATATGACTTTACATTGTCCTAAAAATTCCTAAAAGTAAATATATACCTAAAAATGTGTATAGGCAAGGTGAGTAGACCTAGAGAAGCTAGAAAGGAGAAAAGGGTGATTGAGTGAGGAGGATAAAGGGTTAGATCATAAAATTTAAGGTACACCATATTGATCCTAAAGGGTATTTGAATAAGCTCTTACATTTTTTTGGGTATACATCAATCCTTCTAACCATGAATCTACTAGGCATCTTGTTCTTAAGGACTAAAGAAGGGTAGTTTGGACAAAAGAGAAATTGTTGAATGTTTACATTTGAATTGATCATTTCAAGGGTTGATTTATGCATGAAAATAAGCTAGGGGAGTATTGAATGGTGAAAATTTGTTCCAAGAAGAAGAAAAATAGACCTAAAAGATGGTTGTTTTGAGCTAGAGTGTAAAAGCTAGTAAGGAAAAGTAACAAGGAAAATGATATTTTGAGCTAACCTTCTTATTCTTAGATAATTGTTGGTTTCCATTGCTTAAGATGATGTACTTACATAGAGTATATTGATAGGTGAAGGAATTCTAAGGAGGTATGTTATTTTTTCAATGGAAGTTGGATCTGTAAGGCTCGTGGGAGACAATAAGGTCTCGTGTGTGATGACTTATCTATCAACATGATAACTTGCGTAAGATAATTGAAAGCTTGTAAAATCACAAAGTAAGGTTTGAAAATTGTGAAAATATGTTGTAAACAGAGAGCTACATGTGTCAAATGATAGTTGTTCAAAGGTTTGCAAGTATGAATGTAGTCTAAAACAAAGCAATTACGAGTATGTCACTAAAGTGGTATTTTGAATGATTTTTTGTCTTGTCAAGGCAATATTAACCATGAAGAAGGAGAAAAGAGTTTATTACAGGTATGTAGGATCCTATTGAGGTAGGGGAGTCCATTTTTGAATCTCAACAAGTGATGCAAGTGTCTAAAAGGCTTGCAAGGTAGAGTGGTTAATAAATGTAAGTATAATGGATTATGGAGTCAATCATATGTCTAAGAAGGGTGTAACAACATGTAATAAAGGTTAAAGAAACTCCAATATTGCTTTAGGATCGAGTCAATGTCATCGAATCACTCTACATGAAAAACAAGTAAGTACTCAAATTTTTGCATGTATAGCTAGAAGAGGATGGTACAAATCTAGGGGGAGTCATATGAAGTTGTATCATGATGTATAGGGGACTCTAAAACATGGAGAAGTTGGTCACTTTTGCACTAAAGAAGAGGTTTAGGGACATTAGTCCTAAATGGTGTCTTTAGCTATGAAGGAAGATTTGGTGCTCTCAAGCATGGATCAGTCCTAGATTATGTTGTTGAGCTAAGGTGAAGACAAAATGAAGAGGATATCAGTTTAGGGGAGCTTTGTTAAGGCTCATAATATGTCCATTAGATCATTTATTGCTACTTTGATGAAGGCAAAGAAGACCAAGTTTAGTCCAAAGGGTCCTAGTCAAGAAAGTAAGTTGTTTTGTGCATTATTTTCATTGTATGTTGTCATTTTCCATGTCTAGTCATCATTATAGCCTTTTTAATATATGTCATAGTGGGAGAGAAGCATTATAGACACATAAATGAGGTCTAGTAGGTGTGTTTTGTCTTATGGTTGCCATTAATGTTTCTGAAGGTGGTTGCCATCAATGAAAAAAGGGAGATTGTTGGCCATTGTGTATTAGTGTTGTCATTGATATCAAGTACATTGATGGAAAATGGTGTCATGGTGTTGTATGAGTCTCCATGTGGTGTTAGTCAATGGTCAAACATGAAGGTTAATTGGCAATGTCTAAGTTTGGTGAGTTCTATGTTGTTCTGGAGCATGATTTAGCTTGCATAGTCATAGTATGAGTCCTCCTAAGGTGGTTGAAGGTTATCATGAGATAAAACATGGTCAATATGATGTATTAAGAGTCTTCATGAGTATGTATGTGGTCAAAAATATCAGTACATGTGATGTCATGATTGAGTTAGGTCATTTTAGGCCTATTTCTAGTCATAGAGTATGTAGTATAGTGTGGTGAATTAAGAAACGAAGCAAGGAAGTATTATTGGATCATGGAAGTATCATGGTGGAAATTTATATGAGGTGTATGATAATTTTTAGGTCAGTTCTTAGAGGTTTGGTGGTGTTTCATGGTCCTTGGGAAGAAAGCATGTGAAGACAAGCTAAGTTGGCATAGGTAAGTCTTAATGGATATAGAGTTTCAAACCTATTTGAGATATATGGTGAGTATGGATAGTTATAGGATGTTGTAATGATGTTTCATGAAAAGTTTTAGGTCATTCGAAGAATATTTTGCAAGATACATCAGTTTTGGAAAACTGGGTTTTCGAGTGTGATTTTGAGGTAAAAGTTGACCTTCTGATGCTCATTGTGAATTGTGTGCTTTGCATGGGACCCAAAGACTTGGGGATGTTTTTACATGGAAATAAGAAGGTTTAGAAAAATAATGAGGTGGTTTGATCATCACGTTTTTATGAATGATCGTTAAGAAGATAAGTTGCTTTGAAACCCTAGCTCAAAGTGACTTGGAGGAAATTGAGTATACTGAATCAGTTTTGATTGATTTTGAAAATGTGATGATTGGAGGTTGTAGAAGACTCCTCCAAATTTCTAGAAAGGTGTATTATATATGTGGCCCCACTCAAAAATGTATGTTTATGAAGAAGTTTAGTTTGTGGCAAAGTTGTCCAAAGAAGGTGATGAATAAATTGACATTGTTTTTAGATTGGGAGTTTTTATAGATGTCCATGATAGTTTCAGATCATGGTTTAGGTCCTAAATGAAAAAGTGTTCCCTATTTATGAGGACTAGTTTTTGGGGCAGTTTGGAGTAGTCTATGGTAAAAGTGAATTTGTAGGAGCTACATGTGGAGTTAAGACTTAGTTAAAGTTTTTTTGTGATCATGATTCAGAGATATTTCCAATGGTATATGTTTTATCTCATGATGATGAGATTTGATAGGTCATCCAACTTAGTTTGTGAAGAATAAGGTTTCTTGTTTTCAGGACATGATTGCTCTAGCTAGAAGATGGAGGTAGAAGATGCATGAGATGGATTAGTTTATGCTTGTTATTAGTTGGAGAGTGAAGAGGAAAGAATGTTATTCCTAGTAAAGATATTTTGAGGTCTTGAAAGTGAGAGAAAGGGTGCAAACTTGTTGAGTTCCTAAAACTACTTTATGGGCAACTTAGTTTGGTGAAGAGAAAAGTTAGTGTGGTTTGCATGTATGGACGTTTCATGAGCTCTAGAAATCATGTATGTGTTTTAAAATTCATTTGATTTAAAATTAGTGGTTATATACCATAGTTGAGGTGTTATTTGGTGTTATTGAGGCCCAAAGGTGAAGCTTGGTTCCTGGAAACAACTATTTTGAGAAGGATATGAGCCTTCTTGATAAAATTATGAATAACTTTATTTGTGCAAGCTAATGTACGACCATAGATGATTTTTTTGTCATATTTGACATGTGTGATCTATTTGGTAATTTTACTAATCATGGTGATGTTGGAGGTCTTTGGTGATCTAGGTGATGGGGTTTTGAGCCATTTTTGGGCTTGTTTGGTGCATATGAGCATTGAAGACATATATGGGTCCATTTCATGAATGTTTCTAAGTTGTGTTTTATATTTTTGAGTTTTATTGGTTGATATATTTGTATAGGACTGACATATGATGTGTTTGAAAGAAGAGAAGCATATAAAAGTGATTGTTTAATTCATTTTTGAACTAGTTGAGCTAGGAGGGAAAATGTGACCCAGTGAGAAGGGCATGAAGTCAAAGATGAGGGTGTGTGAAAAATATGGATAAGTTTAGAGAGCTTAAATGAAATATTTTAAAGCCAAATCAAGTCCATGAAAGAAGAATAAAGAGCGAGTTAGGAGAATGAGGGTTTGAAGAGTGTTTGAAGAAGTGTGAGATGAATTCATGATCTCCATCAGTTATGGCAGAAATAATACTAAAATATATTCATATCCAGATGGTTTACTTGGTTCTTGATCATATTATGGGGTTTTATCCTCCTTGTGGAGTGGGTGCTTCACTAAATTAGGGGTTGGTTTGCCTTGTAGGGTTAGTGTTATACTAAACTAGAGGTTGGTGCTCCTTGTGAAGTTAGTGCTTCACTAAATATTTTTGATTTATGTAATATAAGTAGAGTTTCAGTGGGTTTTATTCCTATTGAGGGTTTCCCACTCAAATTTGGTGTTCTTGTGTACTCTCTTACTATTGCTATTGTGTATGGTTGATTCAATGCTTAAGTAAACAAACATATGGTTAATGTTTGATTGAATGGTTGTATGAATGGTAATGAATGATGAATGTAAATGGAATAAAGTTTTAATAGACTAGTTCACCCCCTCTCGGTCTCTTACGCTTCCAAAACACATTCACCGAACCAAGAGAAATGGGGGTAACACTCAAAGGAACCATTATGAGGTGAACATTATGAACCAAAGATTCTATCTCGCATGATAGTTGGAGGACATCAAACAAATCCATGGGATACTCTGAATGGGGAAGCTAGTGGAAATGATGTAGTAGTTTGGAAAGATTCGGAAAATGGTTCACCTTACCACCACCACATTATTTATCTACACCATTCAAGTGATGAACATCAAGTCATTTCCTAGCTCTGTCTTCTCCTACATGTCCACTCTACCACTCTCATGGCATATTTTGTTGTATCAATAACATTGATTTCCAACAAGGAGTATTTAATTGAAATTTCTTAGTGTAATCAACAACATATTTCCTTTGGTTGTGGTCCTTATGAGACAAAAAACATATATATTTTAATTTTTTCCACCGAATGCCACCTTAAACAAGGGATAAAACATATTATAGCTTGCATGCACATTTATTTGGCATTGATAGGATTTATATCTTAGGAATTAGGTATTACGTTTTTCAATTTTTGTCGGGTAAAGAAAGGTTGGATTCTCTATCTCATTATATTTTTCACCATATAAGTGAATTATGTTTCCATCCATTGCAAAGAGGATAGAAAGGATGAGGGTGACTAATGATAGACTTCCCCCTCTACCTTTATACCATGGAAATGTGACCATACATGATTGTTTTTCCCTGCCACACTGAATTTTATCCATCTAAAGACATCAAGGAGTTGCTAGAGGGCATGAATAATAATATAATGTTAAGTCACTTATCAAAATTTTCATCAACACAACATAATATTCCGTTAGTGTTGACTCAATTAATTAGTAAGATGCCTGCAAAATAGATTGCATTGTTGCACCTAAAGATTCTTACTTTTCAGTGGCTTTGTAAATTTTGGGATTAATACAATCACATTATTATGTCTTTTAATAACATAAGAATAAAACCAATACAACAAAAACATTGTAAACACAACGAAAATAAAAAATACTAGGGAATATAAAAACATGGTATATTAAGAATAAACTTTGATACATATTGTAAGGGTGGTGGAAAATTTGATAAGTTCAAAAATTATTAATGAAATATAGGTCAAATACATTAAAACACATGTGACCTTCCATTAAGTAGTTTGCATGCCGATGTAATATTTATAAATTATAAAATTTTAATTTTAATTTAAAAATAAAACTAAAAATTTAAATATAAATACGAAACCTTTTAAAAGCTAGCCGGTGAGGTGACATAATTAAAGCCATTGCAACATGTTTTTGCTTGCATGAGATGGTTGATATGGCATTGTAGAGGCATACATGCCTATGGACATGTGTCCACATAATGGAATCTACTTAAGAATGGGTCTATTGAGATGTCATCCTTCCAACTACCATTTCTCACGTGGGATCGGGGTGGTAGGATGATGTTTCATTCATAGTCATCCAATTTACAATCAATGGCATAAAATAATCTAATTCATCGCAAATATGATTGTTGTAAATAGTATCTCCACATTATGTTTTATTTCAAACATGCCTATTGACATAATGAAACCAAATTAGGCACGGGAGTAAAAATAATTATGTCTTAAACTAAGTTAAAAAAATAAAGTGTAGTGGTTTTTCAAAGGAGAACTTAAGACATCGAATATGGCCACTTTGAAAAACCTAATCCTTCCCCACATGAACCTTGGAAGCTTTGGGTGGAGTTTGGTGCACTGGTTCTTCTTTGGAGTTAGAGGCAACGACTACTTGTCCTAGCCAACCCATTAGAGGTGAAGTTGGGGATTCGTCCATGTCAATACATAATGAAAAGGCCATCAATAGGCTCACTTTGTTGGCTATGAGGATGGTTGGGACTAATTTATGGAGGGAAGATTTGATCAAAAAGAAATGCAGGATTTTACAGGGGCTCCATCTACTGCGTATGATGCCGTGACTCACATTGCCCCCTAAATTTTTTTTCCTGTACTCTTACCGGTAATACTCTGACCCTAAAAATCCATCATCTTGCTAATGGGTTGGATTTGAAACATACTCTTGCCCAAAAATTAGGCTATAAGTGTTGATGCATAATCACAACACCCCTGATTATTTGCAATTTGATGGATTGAAACTGTCAGTGTGATTACATAACATGGATCTTCTCCCAAAGTGTGGGACTTTTGAAATCAAGAAATCTCTCTGGAGAAAGTTAGAATTCATATTCATGTATCGATTAGCACTCACCAATTTGCAGAAAACTAATCTAAATCCTTTTCTTAAATTTTTCCAAGGAGACAGGGATAAGAAGATGCAAGAAAAATAAACTAATCTATTGGAGGTGATGCACCAATAAGGAATGGTAAACACCTGTTTTGCATGGAGATGAAAACCAATAAGTTTTAAGGGATGAATACATACCATAAGTCAACCAATTGTTATGAATTCATTCACCATTAAACACAGACCATTAAATATGCAACACAATTTAACATGCACAATTAACCAAAATTACAATGAGAGATCAAGAGAATGCAATGAACACAAGAGAGGGTTGAACTTCATCCACATACTTATATTATTGCTCCATAGATTTGATACAGTGCATTATAATGGCCAAGAGGAACTAATTTTTATTAAAACTTGAATGGGAGGTTTGAACTCCACAAATTCACTTACAGACAAGAGAAGAAGGGAGGGTGCAAAGAAAGATTATCCAACCTTTTGAAATGAGCCCCTCCTTATAATATATAGGAAGAATGAGAGAAGGGAGAGAGAGGAATTCAAAATCTTGCTTCAACCACCCAAAAATGCATTAAAATTACCTGCAACAATGATGGGTGCCACTATAAAACCCATGCCTCCATGTACTTTGCCTTGTTAGAGAAGAAAGGAAGCCCATACCTCATCATTTTGGTAGGAAGAAACATGATAACATTCCTCTAAAATGGAGGACTGTATTTCCTCATTTTGAAATATTTAGTCTCAGTTAAATTAAGAAAACTAGTCGCTTTATTATGTAGAGGACACTTTGAGAGATTTCCAAAAAGTCCTATTTTGTGTAAATCCGAGCTCCCAGTCAAAATTTATGGCCATCTGAAGATGAGGGTACCATACTGTAATAAATGCGAGTGGTTAATCTACCTTTTCGGACTCCAAACCTGCATCGCACCCTCACGAAATCTGAAATTTCAGACTTTCGGGATTCATAACTTCGGGATTTTGATTTTGGAGTTTGGGTTACTATTCATCGACTAAGTTTGTGAAACCTCCAAAATGCGAAACCTCGAAGTTTAAAATTTAAACTTCGGGTTTTGGACTTCAAGTTGTGATTTGCGTGCATTGGGGCTTCAATGTTCCAAATGCCGAAACCCCAAAGTCCAAAATTTAGACTTTGGGTTTCAGACCCTTATGTTTTCAGGGATGTCGGGGTTCAGGTTTTGGGATTTGTTCATCCGCTTAACCATCGTATATCTCTAAAATCGAAAGCCCAAATTCGAATTTCGGACTTCGGGTTTTAGACCTTTTCCTCCCCACGTGGCACTATTCATTGTGGGCTTGTGAAACCTCTCTCAAACTCAAACCCCAAATTCCAAATTTTGGACTTCAAGTTTTGGACTTCCCGCTCCTTTTTCCATGCTTATTTTCGCCAAGTCATCAAATTTTTCTTTGGCCTAACTCTAAACGACCCCACCTCTGAAGTCTGAATTTCAAACTTTGGAATTTCTTCATTTCCTGAAATCCTCTGTAATGTGCTTAGTCGATTCACCGATTTGTTCGATTGAGCCTGAAATGTGAGCTCCCATGACTGAATCTATCCCTCATTTTCTCTCTGTGGGGTCTTGTTTGTCAAATTTCACCCGAGGGGACAAAATCAGATAACAATAAGCTGGGTCTCTTTTGGTGTCATTTTCTCAGGAAAACTGCTTGTGGATTCTTTACCTCTCTTATCTTATAGGATATCCAAGGATTCCTTGATTTTTGTGATTGGTTTTATTTTGGGAGGGATTAAGAATCGTAGCTCTGTCTCTTTCAAGGAGGCACTATTTAAAAATGCCTCATCCTCGAAATCCCCAACAACTCCCCCTCCCCCCCCCCAACTTACATCATTGAGAAAGCCTCTGAAACCCTAGTCTTGGAGATCAAGGATGAAGAATATTTAAACCTGTTTCAAGACATTAAAGCAAAATCCCTGATATGCGATTTAATGGTGTCTAGCCATCATCAAATGCATTTGTCCAGTGGATTCACACCTCATGGATAGAAAATTGTAAATATTTCCTTTATGCCCGGGGTTTCTTCATTTTCTTTTTCAATGAACAACATGATTACCAAAGAGCCATGGACAAGGGCCCTTGGTTCCGGGGTTCGCGAGACTTTTCACTACCCCATGGTTTCCATATTTTGACCTGAATACCTTCTCCATTACACTGGGTCCCAGTTTGGGTGAGGTTACCAAATCTACCCCTTCATTTTACTTCCTCTCTAAAGGATATTGGAAACCTCCTTGGGTAGTTCATCAAGGTCAATGGCCAGAGGTTACAAAGTGGTCTGTATACTTTTGTTAGGATCTGCATTGAATTTGATCTCAACAAGGGATTTGTGAACATGATGACCCTTAAAATGGGTGACACTAGCTATTCCCATATTTTAGAATATGAAAATACTACTTTCAAATGTTGAAATTGTAGAACACCAGGTCATCTCCATGCTTCCTACCCTTAGAATAAAACCTAGAATCCTTGCGAAAAAGGAGTGATTCCCAAGCATTGGAGCACACCAAATTTAGAAGAAGAATACTTTTCGAGAGAAGAAGACAATTCTAACTTGGAAGATCAAAGAGTTACAACTACAAATACTTCATTGCACCTACACCTCCCTCGGTTTTAGCTCTGACCCCTTCTACTAGAGCTATTGTCCCTTTAGGCTGCAAACCCTACATTCAACTCCTACAAAGGTTGGGTAGTTACTGGTTATTACTCCCTCTTTGGAAGGATAATATTTGGCGGGAAGTGGCTCCATGATTCCGATCACTCTAACTCGGATAAGGATAGTGGCCTCCCCCTTATGGGATCCTCGACCTTGGACTTAACAAAATATAATCCTCTTATTTCAGAGATGATTACGCAAGATAAATGGCAATTAGTGCATTCAAATAAGGGAAAGAAGGGAAGGCATTGATTTCCCTATTTTTCTCTTCCCCTTTCTATCTTGTTGTTCTCTTTCTCGATCTTGTAGCCCCTTGGGATGCATCTTCGCTTATTCCTTTGTCCATCTATCTGTTGCTACTGGGTGCAACTACTCTGGAAATGCTTCTTCTCCTTCTAGTCTGCTGCAACTTGCTCCTTCTTTTGGATAGTTGCTTCTCCTTTCTTTCCTTTCTGGTGTTCCTTTTCCTCTATGTGTTTCATTGGGGCCTGCTTGGTCCTTTGCTTCCTTTACTTTCAGGCATATTTTCTTCTTCGCTTAACTAATTTATCTGGCCTTTGGGGATCCTTGTAAAATGGTGCGAGTCCTTTCAACACCCTCAACATTTATCAATTTCCAAAAAAAAAACAAGTCTTAAATTTTTCCTCATTAGTAATATCTCATTATCTAATTACAATATAATACATTCTAATTTAAATATAGGGGAAAAAAATATAATTACACTAAAATAATAAATAATTATTAATATAACAAAAATAAATCATAACAAATTATATGATTATCAAAGTTACCTCTCCTTTATATTAAAACAGATATTTTGATGACAAAGATACATGTGACAAAAATCGAATGTGATAAATAATAATGGAGGTTTTATGAGAATATCGGGTCCATAACCTTACATGGTAAATAAAGGAGAAAAGCTAAAAATTAAATATAAAAATTAGGTATTAGTTGATAATGTTGAGTACGATTAGTAGGGTATTTGATTACCTCAACATGATCAAATGGTTATGGTTTTATTGGAGGGAAATGGATCAACGATGAATAACGAGTTTTACACATATCTATGAATAATGACATTTCGATATCACTATGAGTATAATATGCCATGAATCTTCTCTTCATGTCATAGAGCTCAAAGTTGGAATTGGATTTTAATGCGGTAGCTATCAACTTGTGTAAGTGGTTATAATGCTTGGGAGAATGTAAAAATGAAAATTCAAAGAAAGAGATACCCCGTAAAGATGATAATGCTCGGTGAAGAGGAGGAACCAAACTCATGACATCTAATAAGAAGAGCATGTCACCGTAAGGGAGTTGAATCCCATGTCAATGTCAAAGGAGATAATATTAACTTGGAGTGAGAAGTCATAAAAGAGTAGGTAACTCATGATGTGTTGAGCTATAAATATTCAAACACATAATAGTCAACACATAGAAGAGGAGACCATTGATAAAGATGAAGACAACCATACTTAGATCCGTATAGCTAGTGGAGTGCAAAGGGCAATATAACCCATGAGCAATGCAAATAGGGGAAGGTGATAAGTGATACCAAGAGTCAATCGACCTATAATAAGGATACAAAAGCTTCAAAGTAGATGAGCAAGGCAAAAGCCAAAGAAATGGAGTTGAACTTAAAAATGATGATTGAGAGAACAACGAGGAAAGTGATGTTCGGAATACTAATTTGTGCAATTTAAGATGTGAAATATTCACGATTTGAAAGGTAAATCCAAACACAAGCTGAACACAATTGAGATAAAAGCTCAAATAAAAGGGGACCAAGATGAAGTAGCTGAGCCAAGTACAAATTGAGCACCGACAACAAATATACCAATTGTGTTTGCTAAAATTATCACGTGCATTTTCTCGAAAATGCCAAACTAGGCATCTTGTGCATGCAATTATGGAATAAAGTTAATCATTTGATAAAATTTTAGGTCCGTAGGGATCATTTTGTACAAAATTTCTGTTGGTTGTTAGATTTGATCTTGAAAACAAGCAATGAGACAGGGATATAAGTCCATCCTCTTTATGGGAGAGGTTCCCTTATTGAACACACAACAAATAAAAAAATATACTTATTTACAAATGTACAAACTATCAATATTTCAATGAGGATTTTGATGCTTTAGATGTCTTCATCTCATAAAATTTTCAATACGAAGAAGAAGAGAGAAGTAGAAGAATCAATAATCGAAAAATAAAGAAAGCAACACTTTCATAGATATAGGTTGTAGAATGATATCCTACTTATCCATGCAAGAGTGACAAGATTAGAATCATATACACCCAAATACAAGACATATGCAATAGACACAAAGTACTAAGCACACCATCAATCAAGGACACAAAGTTCTATTATATATATATATATATATATATATATATATAAATTCATATGGATCGGGTAGGAAGTACAAATAGATAGAACACAAGAAAATATAGAACTTCTTCTGTATTGATTACCAATTCAATACTTTTTACATCCAAGGCATCCAAAATCCGACCCCTTCAAATGACAAGAAAATCTCCTTAAATAGCCTCATGGGTGGTTACAAAAGAGTCTTTTTAGTTTCCTTTCTTTTAATCAAAGGATTAATATCTAATTAAGCATTATAACATCAAATTGTCTTTTACTTCCATATTATATGACTAGAAAGAAAATAGCCACCTTAATTAGATAGTCTGATTAAAAGATTAAGAACTAGGAGTTGGGACACTTGAAGGAGTGATTGTGACACTCTTTGACTTGAGTACTTGATTTCTGAATCTCTTCAATGCTTTAACGATGTCCATGCCTCGAGGGATGGTGGTATTGCAATGAAATTTATCCAGAAGTTTAAACAACCTTCCATTTCTTCCTAAAAATCTCCATTCTATGAAAAACCCTTGATTTCCTCAATAATTATAGTTCGAAGTGCACAAATTTATTTCACCTTTTCTTTGGTCACTTCCTCGGACTTGAACAATTTCTCCTTGATAAGGTTCTTGAACTCAACTTTGATATCTTGCACTATGTTCCTACTGATAGAGTCTTCTTTGAAAAACTGGTAGTGAAGGTCTCTGAATTCATCTTGTACACAGGTCTTGAAGGCCTCGCCCCTTTGAAACATATTCTTCAACTCATCAATTGCCTCTTCAAGAACCTTTATTTTCCAGTCCACACTATGCACCCACTTCTTGGATAGATTGTTCTTTGGATCATCAAAGACTTTATTTGCAATGAGAGTTTTCTCATTAGTTGTACTTATATGTCTGAGATCCTGTATACAATCTACAAATAGTCTAAGCTCCTTTTCAAAACCAGCGATGAATGTGGTGACTCTTTGCTGAATTTAGAAAATATTATCATATACTTTATATGCTTTGTACATAAAATTTAGGCCTAAAACTAGCATATCATCTACCATTTCTTCCATTTCCTTCCCATAGGCAAAGATGTTTGTGAATATATTTGATAACCTAGACCTCCTCATTGGTTAGGACAGCAAGAGGGGGCATTACATTCAGAGGAGTTGGATCAATTACCTTATCACCGGCTAGGAGGAATCGATGAACTCGTAGAGAACTTGTATATGCTCTTCAAGCTGCTCTTGAGACTGCTTTCCTTTTTCTACTCTCTCAATCACCCTAGACACTATTTCTTTTAAATTGTGTACTTCACTTTCAAGGGTAGACTCTCCCAAAGGGATCCTTGTCAATTCCAAATCACTCATCATCAAATATTTCTCATTCTTATCCATTTTAGGCTTAGCAATATCCAAGAATTGTTGACCCTGAGAATTAGACACCAATCTAGAAGTGGTTATTTCCTTCTTGGCAGGAGGAATTGGAGTTGTTCCCAGGAGAGCAGCCACTGTGTCAAATTTGGGGGTGAAAATCATGGAGGGAGTCTTCCTTTTCTTAATATCTACAAATGGTTGAACCCATGTGAATGAAGAAGTAGAATAAGAAGAAACAACTGGTCCCAGTGCTAGAGTACTCATTGACCCTAATGTCTGTGTAGTTGATACCTCCAAAACGGATTTCCCAACATTAGACATAGGCATCTCCACAACCGAGAGAAACTTTGACATATGCTTCGGAATGATCACTATCTCGCTTTCTAAAGTATGAATATTTTGTTTATCATCATCTTCTTCCTCTTCTTTTGTACTAGGTCCTTACAGGTTGCTTTCTTTAGGATCTCCTATTCCTTATTATTCATCACCACAAAGATCAATTTTTTCTCAATAAAAATATTGTTTCAAATTGATTTGGAGGAGATAGGGGTTTACCTTCCTCTTCACTACCTCTTGTACCATTTCCATCTTCTCAATCTTACCCTTTTTGGTATATACCAAGTTTGGAACTTCGGGAGGGGAAGAGGCGATTGAGTTGACATCCCGTGTGTAGGAGTAGGGCCTCTCTCGAGATAGGAAGCTTCTGAGAGAAGGGGATGTAACTTTGTTGCTTCGTAAGCTCTCATTATCTTATCAAACTAGAAATTAGTCCTGAAAATGATGGCTTCATGATCTCTTTCAAGTTGTCGTTTTATTTCTCATACCAATCAATAGTTTCTAGAGAGGAGTATGCTTAATGGTTCTATCAAACTCAAGATATTGCAGCTCCTCATTTTCATCCCGTAGCTCATCGTGTACCTTGTAGATGCGAAAATCCTTGATTTGCTGTAAATAAAAACAACCATATAATCTTCTCCTTGCTTCATAATTGTCTGAGCAATCTGCTCTGTAATCTTCCACATCATGAAGGTGATGGAAAGACATTCTTACATTGTTGTTAATGAAACCTTTGATATCAAAACATGACCTTTTCTGAAAGAAATGGACATTGAAAGAAACCCTTATTCTCTCTATATTTTGAGCATCGAAGCAAAATTACAAGTGTAATTGCCAAGAGTGATTGGGAATTGTATACCTCCTATCTTCTTATCCTTACAAGTTCTGTGCAACTTATCTAGCTGTCTGCAAATATCTACCAAGGCAATCTTGTCACTGCAGTACATAGGAAGCTTGTATGGAGAGTCCTCAAAACATGCCAACCTAATATAAAATAATTTTCTGAATTGGATATAATAACTGCCATAAATGGATATTAGCTTTGACCTCATCGAGAGAATCTTCTAGTTGTATCACCTTCCAAAAGATGAACTATGTACTTTTGAAAGCATCATTGAGTCTCCCTAAAATGATGGTTGTTGTTCTTCGTGGTTAACTTTGTGTAGTTGTCATACACTGAGAATTGTTTTTATCTTCATCTAGAGAGAGACCCAATCATTCCTCGTATGCTCCAATAGTGTACATTAGATAAGAATTCATGTAGAAAGCATGAGTCCTATGTACATTAGCCAACTATTCAGTCAGGTTAGCACAAATAATTTCTCCCTAGTCCAAATTCTGTTTTCCCTAACATATGATGTTGATGAAGGGACACATCCAATAATTAAATTCATTGCTTATAGGGAGCCCCATTATCCTAGATAAAAGAATTATGATGTCAAAGAGCTATTATTTAAAATCACTTCGGTACAAAGCCTTGGGAAATCTAGAAGCTCCTTTCTTTGGGACCTTAAACCAAGATTTTTCCACCATGTTCTTGTATTTATCGATTCTTGATCAAATAGGTACTGAGCTTGTGCCATGGAAAGGAAATTAGCATCTTCAAAGACTAGAATTCCAAGAGTAGCCCTTATACACTCCATGTCTAATTTCGCGATTACTTATCCTTGGGAGTCAGTAATTTCTCTTGTATCAGGATCAAAGTGAGAAGCACACACCATAATTGTGTTTGTGCATTGGAATGAGACTAGGAATCCCCACCGCATGTGATATTCCATATTCTTTGATGTGTTGCATCATAGGCTATGGGTTTGCATCATTTATTTGTGCCCAAAAATCATTAAAATCCAAATGTTCTACATTTGTGTTCCCATATATTAGGTACAAAGGTTTCAAGGGAGGAAATATGTTTGTGGCCTTTATAATGAACCTTCATAATGATGGAAGAGAGCCAAGGAACATGAGATAAGCAGGTATCAACTTCAAAAGTAAAAATGCGGTAGGGCACGGGGAAGAATTGTCCTTAAAAAACATGTAGAGGGCTATGGAAAACTGAATTTTGACTTTTTGAAAGGATGACAACCTTCACTAGACCAGAAAATACTTCAAAAATTTGAAAATGGTGGAGAGAGAGACCTTGTGCTACGGCTAAAATCTCAGAACAAGGTGCGTATGGCTCAAGTTAAGACTATGACGGTGAAGGGAGAACAACCCATCTATTTATATAACCCCATTTGAGGAAGGTCGACAAGAATTCATTAATGTGGGTATTTAATAACTTGGGATATTTTGGAGACATGGTGGACAGACTAACTTCCCATATAGTGTGGGTATGGTGGAAGAAAGTAGCACATGATGCCCAAATTCATGAGGGACATGAGGGACGTGAACACCCAAAATTCCCATAGTGGGAGAAGTGCGGTAACAACGGGTCTCACGGGGAAGAAATTCTTCGGAAGCAATGGAAAATTTGGGACATGAAGGACCAAAACTTCCACATAAGGCTAGAGGACAGTGGAAGTCGTAAATTGGGCAAATCATTGCACCGAGGTCCATGGGACATTGGGACATGATTTCACCGCAAGGCCGAAACACTTGCACAACGAAGGGGACTTGGCCAATTGGAAGATCTGCGGCCAATGCGGGCATGTGGGGACTTGAAGACAATGAAGCACAACGGACAAAAGTTTATTTCAAGGATGAAACACCTGAAACACAAAGGAAAGGTAGTTTAATGCAGGAAAGGATGTGAATTGGTGAACCGAGAGCCTGGGTAAAGTAGGACATGTGAGACATGAACACTTGAAATGCTCACAAAACATAGAAAAAGTCCCAAATCTTAAAATTTCATTAATTGTTGGAAATCATTTTTTCTCATGGACCTTCACAAGGACATGGATAAGGCATCTTACAATTTTTTTGAAAAATAAGACAGAAAACACACATTTTTGGGGAGATGAAAACAACTGGCTCTTTTTGGGGATGGACTGTCTTGAACAAAAGAGAACAAGGCGAGAACAATGAACCCTAAAATATCTGGAAAAGACCATGACAAAACCATTGGGAAATAGATTCAAGAATGAGGCAATACAGAAGACACACACACACACACACATGCAACAAGGAACCACAAAACAAGACCAAAAATAAGGACTATACAAGACTGTACAAAGGACTACCTAGTCACCTAGGATTGAAACAAATTTAAACCACTATATGGAAATGGAAGAGAGTTTCCATCCATATAGCTTAAATAAAAATAATTTTCACCAACAAAGTGTCTAATTTTGAAAGGACCCAACTAGAGAGAATTAAACTTACTATGACTTCCTCGAGGTTCTCACCTCTTGTCCCAGAGTAGGAAAACGTCTCCAACCTAGAAGTCCCTGGATCTGGATTTCTTATCGAATAGTTGTTTCACCTTTTGTTGATGTGCAATAATTTTGTCCACCACCTATAACTTGTCCTCATCCAACTTTTGCAAGTACATGATTCTTTTCTCCAAGGCACTAGTGAAATTTGAATCCTCAATAGCCTTCATTAATTGCAAGGCTAGCAGTTCCATTTTCAATGGTAGCTAAGCTTTTATTCCATACACCACCTAGAAAGGAGACATCCCAATTGATCTTTTAGGCGTGATTCTATCTACCCAAAGAGCATCATAAATATTTTTGTGCCAATTCCTCTGAGATTCATTGAAAAGCTTCCGATGATAGTCACCAATTTTTTTGTTGATTTTTCCTGTACATTTCTCTGAGGATAGTAGTTAGAGGAATGTGCAAGAGAAATACCATATCCATAAAAAAATCCATCAATTCATATGATGAGAAATTGGAGGCATTATCGATGACAATTTTGTTTGGAACCCAAAATCTGATCAAGATATTTTCCTTTATAAAATTACATACTACTTCAAAAGTTGTACTTTTAATTGAATAGATTCTACCCACTTCGTGAAGTAGTCAGTAGTAGTCAAAACATGAGTATGCCCAACACTCGAGTTAGGATTGAGGGTTCCTACAAAATCTAACCCCCACTGTTGAAAGGGATCTTCAATTACTATTGGTTTGAGGGTAAGGTATCTAGCTTGGGTCTTCCCATAAAGGTTTGACATGCTTCATATTTTGTGACCCATTTTATTGCATCCTTGAATAAGGTTGGCCAATAGTATCCCACACGCAATTTTATGAGCAGTCACAACAGATGAAAAATTTCCACCACAAGCTTGATCATGAAACACCCTGAGAAACCTCTTCGATGTTATTTATCCACACTTTGAAGAAATATTCCATCAATCCCTCTTTTGAATAAGAAATTGTCCCAGAGTACATATTGTGTAGATCTTAGTTTAACAACTCTCTTCTCCTTAACATTCAGATGGGCTGGACATTCTCCATATGTAAGATAGTGGGAAATATCTACATACCACTCATCAGTTGAGCTAAGGAAAAGGACAGTGGGGATATTAACATCTCCTTCTTTTGAGATGTCACCTTTGGCACTGTTAGCAATCATTTCACAGACCCTTTCCTCAGACTAGTTTGGTTGGCCTAATATCCAAATCATACTCTTGTACCTTTGCCACCCAATTTCCCCTTTTAGTACCAAATTCTTGTTGTGTGAGAATTGACTTAACAGTTGTATCAAGTACAAAGACTAAAGAGTGAGAATTGAGGATATAGAAGTGGAATTTTTAACCTCCTTAACTACAGAAAAAGCATGCTTCTCTATTTGTGTATATTTCAATTTGCAAGCTTTCAAAACATAACTCATGAAAGTAATGGGAAGCTCACATCCTTCAGGATTATTCTATCTTAGAATGGTTACCAAAGTATTCTCAGTGGCATAACAATAGATTATGAAATCCTTTTCAAAGTTTGGACAGGCAAGAACTGGTGTTTTGGAAATAGCTCTTTTGATATTTTCAAAATATTCCTTCCCTTCTGGTGTCTAGCAAAAGGATTGTTTTCCTTTCATCATCCGAGCTATACTCATAGTTAATTCTACAAAATCAGGGATAAATCTTCTTAGAAAGTTTATTTTGCCAAAGAAAGAATGCACACCTTTTTTTCTTGTAGGGAGGGGAATCTTTTGAATAGCCTAGACTCTCTTTGGGTCTATCTTGGTCCCTTCTTTGGAAACAATATGTCCAAGCAATTTTCCCTCTGTAACACCAAAGACAAACTTCTTTGGATTTAGGGATATCCCATGCTTCCTGCACTTCGGAGAACAACCTCAAGATGTTGGAAATGATCCTCCCTCTTCTTGGAGAAAATAGTCAAGTCATCAAGATATATTACAATGCACTTTCCCTTTAAATCACCAAAATCCAAATCCATTTCCCTCGAAAAGTGGCACCAACATTGATGAGACCAAACAACATCCTTCTATACATAAAGTTCCCAGGGAGTTGTGAAAGTTGTCTTGTGCTGATTCAGGACATCTACTTCAATCTGATTATACCCTGAGAAACCATCCAACATAGATAACATCTCCAAGCTAGTGACATCTTGTAAGATTTTATCCATCATGGGGAGTGGGTAGTTATCCTTGAGGGAATCCTGGTTTAAGTTTTGAAAATCCACACAAATACGGATCTCTCCGCTCTTCTTCCTTACAAGAACAATGTTGGCTATCCAAGCCGAATGATGAATAGGGAAAATTATCCTTGCATTCAACAACTTCTGAATCTCCTGGTGAATGGTATCTACAATTTTGGGATTGTACTACCTTTGCTTTTGTCTGAAAGGCTTAATTCTTAGCTTTAGAGGAATGTAGTGCTGCATTTCCCTTGGTCTAAAGGACTTTAAATCATCATATGAATAAGCCAACACATCAACATATTTTTTTAACAATTTAATCATTCTATTATTTTCTTCTCAGTGCAACATTTACCAATATTAACAAGCTTAGGCTCTTCTTCACTTCCAATGTTAACTTTCTCATGCTCTGCTGATTGATGAGATCCATGTGATACCTTTGACTTGATATACCTGTCATGTTTGTCAAAAAAATCCTCCAGGATTACCAGTCCTCTAGGTATCTTGTTACCTTTTAGTCTTATGCAACCATCCTTATCAGATTCTTCTTCGAATCCTTCTTTAGGTATAGAAGATGGTACAGACTCATGAGGAGTAGCCTCACTTCCTTCAAAATACAGTTGGCTGAAGTTGTCCTTAAGCTCAAGAAAAGAAAGAAAATGTTGATCATCATTGAATACCTGCCAATTATTGACATTATCCGACACACTTGGTCTGATGTATCATCTCAATTGTAAACTTCTCTTGAGTGAAGTCAAGGTGAGGGATCAACAAGGATCTTGATACAACTAAGGCATCAACTCTAGTGTTCTTTTCTCTAGGTACAACCTCAATGGAGAAGGCATCCAATAACTCAATTGAATCCCATACCAAATTCCTGTAATGCTTGAGCCTTTTATTTTTTACCTAAAACAACTCTTTGACTTGTTTGACAATAATTTTTGCATCTCCTCGTGCACAAAGGTTATTTATTCCCATTTCTCTTGCCATTTCCAAACCTAAAAGAAGAGCTTCATATTCCATTGTATTATTTGTATTTTCAAATTGCAGCTTATAAGAGAAAGGGTAAGACTTCTTCTCAGGAGAAAACATAACTATGCCTACTCCAAAACTAGCTAAAGAGAAACTACCATCAAATTCAAGAATCCAAACACCATTAGGATCATCTATCACACCCCTGAGATCCTTCATCTTGTCTTTTGACATGATCATGTAATTACCATGACCAATGTATTCATAGAGAACTTGTGATTTAGGGTCATATGTTTTCTGCACAATATACTCGGTTTGTCTTTTAGTAACAATTTATTCATCTTCCCATTAACCGGGATGAGAGCGTGTGACCAATCCATTTGAATTTCTCCTCCCACTTCTTTGCAAAAATTTCTACTCAACAACATACCATAGGATGGAGGAATATCTACTACTAAAATAGTAGCTTTGACCCTTTTTTCTTGGAAAGCAACAAAGGCTACTTGTGTATCTTTGCTCCTTCCTATATATGACACCTCCTTAATTTCCATATAATAACATGAAATGAATGTACATGTCAAAGTCAAGCCTAAAGCATGGGAAAATTTAGCAGGCATCACATTGTCTAATGCTTCTGAATCAATAACACAATTACTAATCCTATGGCCAGCTATAAGCAATGTGACATAGAAGGGATCAATCTTTTCAGTTGTAGAAGGTGCTATGACCATCAAATTTTGCTTTGAGGTGATGAGGTGGGAACAAGCAATAGAAATTTGGAAGTAGTAGATGATGAGTTAGGTTTGGATTTGAAAAACTTGACTACCTGGGAAAAGGCATCAGGGTGAGTTTGATAGAATTCAACTTCAAAAATTTGAATCTTGGTTTTCTTGATGTGATCAATTATGTCAAAAGATCCCGAGGTAGATGGGGCATCTACACTATAAGAGGTGGAAGCCTTAAGCTTATCATTTTTGGCGGTTGAGGTTGTTTTGGACACAAAGGTTGAATTTATATTATCTTTAGGTGCAAAAGATGAAGAAGTAGAAGGGTTATTCCCTTTTGGGTGGAAGGGGTAGGGATATGGGCTCCTCTTTTATTAACAACTAGAATAGTGATCGAACCTCTTTGGATTTCTTTGTAGGTTGGGTCACCTCCTTATTTTTGTTCATTTGTTCTCTGGTCATAAAAACATATGATTCATTGTTCATATCTGTCACTAATTCATCATAATTATCTTCATCATCATCAACCCCTTCGGTGGTAAGGAAATTAACTTGAGAATCACTTACTTCTTCTGGAGCCTCTTTTTCTTCTTCCTTAGGATCTTCATACTCCTTAGCCTCTACTTCATCTTCAGGCTCCTGAACTTCACATGTTGCATTAACTAGAACCTTAAGAGGAGGTACTTCAATTTCTAGTTTAGGATGAGTAGAAGGAAAATGATTTCAGGGTTGAAAATTTCTCCTTGGAATATCTTTATAAGGAGTATTTTGAGCCAATTGCTTCTTGATTGTTATAAGATCATTTGCCAATTTTTGTACCAGTTGATCGAATTGGTTCCTGAAGAAGAATTTTTAGCTTTAGGAGGTTCCTTTTTTAATTTTCTAGACATTATGAGATTATCTTCGACACTTATGGCCAAACATTGATCATCATCCAAAGTGGAAATATTAGCCCTTCTCAATGCGTAGCTTACCTCTGGAAATTGTGCATTCAAGAAGAAACATTTATGAATTTGATCCACAGGACGAGTGGCTATTGGAATTTTATTCACTAGTTTGTTAAATCTTTCCACAAACTCTCGCATGGGCTCATATGGTTCTTTATTTATCTGAGAAATTTGGGCAAGGAGAGCATGCACATCCTCGTAGGTTTGAACTGATTTTCAAACTGAGTCCTCATGGTATCCCAGTTAGTGATAGCACCAGCTGGAAGATGACAAAATGATTCTCAGTAGCATTGTCCTAAAGTTTTTCTATAAAGAGCTTGATAGAATTCTTCGTGCTTGACTCTGAGAACTCCACAAGCCACAATGAATGCAGCAATGTGTTCATCCTAGGTGTACCTTCCCATCTCCTCTGAATCTAGGAAAATTCTTTCTATTCCCTTTTGGGAGATCATGTAATGGTTGAGAAAGAGCCAAAGGTCCAACCCGTTGTCCCCAAGGTTGGAAAAATGGTTTGTAAAGGGACTGCAACTCCAGCCAACACCAAAGCTTGGATGCTTTAGGGCTTGATTGTGTTTGAAAATCAATGTTCTCTGCAACTCTATCCTTAGTAGGAGGAGTTCTTGTGGATCTTGTTCTTCTCTTCCTTCTTTCTAGAGTCTAAATGAAGCCTTGTTGTTCTAATAACTAAAAATATGGATCTTCAATACCCCATGTTCTCTAGCATTGTGTATATATTTTATCTACCAAAGTGTGTTGTTGTTCTTTGGTTTGATTGAATTTGTTTTTGTGGGATGCCAAAAACTTCAGCACGGTGGGTGCCAAAAAAGTTTGATGGTTAGATTTGATCTTGAAAAAAGGAAAAAATTAGGGACATCAGTCCCTCCTCTTTATGGGAGAGGTTTTTGTACGATAGAAAATCAACATGTGACCTTCTTTGCACCCGAACTCCCAAGTTCGTGCCGAGACAACCAGTATGGAATTGAAATGGAAGAGAAAGTGATGGTGGTGAACAAGATAGTTGGTAAACCTTATGTCTTCAACAGACAATACCGAATCGATGAATCTAAGGTAAAAAATGCTCTCCTAACCTAAAAGGGTGTGATGGTACGGCTCGATATGATAGCTACTCAGAGACTCCAATCGATGTCTAGTTTTGATGAGATTCTATTGATTGGTTGCAAAATACATGGAAAGTAACCTGCAGGTGCCTCGTATGGGTTTCTAGAAAAGGTCATGGAAGTGAAGACAAGAGGTGTAGTGGAGCTGCAGGGATTATGGGTGATTTTCTGGTCTTGTCCAGAAAGTCTTAGCCTGATCAGCTACTATGTTCAACAATGAAAGCTATGTAATAATATCGGGTGGGAGCGGTGAAGATATGAATACCAATGTGCATAAACTAGTGTCAATATCTAGCTGACTAGCAGGCCTGTTGGGTTACGGGACCTATGGATCACAACCAAAGAGTAGTCTAAAATTCATAGGCTTGATTAGTAGCGATATTCAAAGGTGTATCCAAATTTCCTATTTTCTCGAAGTGTATATTACAGGTGTGCTTAAGATTGTTAAATGCAAACTTGTGTCAATGTCGATTATTAGCTCGCCCATTGGGTTATGGGACCAGGGATCAAAACTGTAAGTCTTTTCTGTTGTGGACCGTTGATGGTCATATAAGATGAATTGATTTACTTTCAAGAAATAAACTATCTATCAAAGGAAATCTAACCTATGTTTTTGGTGTTTTCTCAATATATCAGAATAAAGCAAAGAAAATAAGCTAATCTATAGAAATTAAATGTTTTTTCTCTTTTCTAACTTTTCGGACAATTCATCTAATCTAATAAACAAATTAAATACAAACAATTAGTTGGATGTAGTTAACTATTTATGCGATGTGGAATCTAAATCTAAAAATCTATTCTAATTCAATCAAAATCCTTCCAACTCTACCTCGAAGTGAAGAACAAATCATAACCCTAACAGAGCTATTGTTCCCCACAACTTCCCCAGGTAATGTTGAAGAGAAAACTTCCTATTGATTTGATCTACTTGAGATTATCAAGCTAATTGAATAAAATATCTCTCTACTCTATTTTATATGCAATTAAAATTAATAATTGTAATTGAAAATTTGATAAACAAAGTAAACAAATACACAACTCCGACACTGGAAGAGCAAGAACCTTGAAAAATCTAGTAGTATCAATATCTCGTCCCTCGCTTCTTTGCTTTCTTTCTCTGAGTGTTTGTGTGAGTCCAAGGGATTGGGAATGTAAAGAACAACAACAAGAGGATGACACTTGAGTAATGGTAGCTTGGAAGCAATTTGGACGCAATGCAAGTAGAAGAGAGATAGCACAAGAGATTTGAGCTTGGCTATGCAATTCCTAGCGAGATTATGGCAGAAAAACAATACAAGATACACAAAATTCTCAGGATTTTCTTGAGTACAAGCATGGAATATATAGGAATGGAGGCTAGGAGGTTACTTCATGCATAGTGAAATAAGAGGTAATTCCAACTAATTAAATATTATTTAAAATAGAAGGAGTAAGGAGAACCAAGAAAACAAAGCTATTTTTAGCCAATTTGGCTCACAAATGTGTTCTAAAAGCAAACTTAAGTGAATCGTCGCATGTCAAAACATGCATGAAGAATCTGGAAAAAGCAGGCATGACCATTGCCTGTGTGTGGGTGGTGGTTTTCGGGGCCACCGCCTTTCTGGGCAGTCGTTTGAGAACCGCCAGCCTGGCGGCGGCAGGTGGTGGCACGATGAAGGCTAAAACAAGCACAAAAAGAGGCGGGAGATGGAAAAATGCATGGAAAAGTTAAGTAAGGCCATCTAGGCTACAAATATACAATGTGAATGGGTTTTGGAGCTTGAACACCTTCTTGAAAGGATTTTGAATCATCATTGGGGATTCTTGTAACCATTTTCCCGATAATGTAGCACGTGTAATTTTGGGTGTACACATATGCCCCCTCGGAGAAGCGTCTTAGCCATGAAAAGGTGTAAAACATAGAGTTTGAGTATGACATTCCTGAAATGGGGAGTTAGAAGCTATACCGACACGCTCGTGTGTAAAAACGTTGCCATCTAAGCTCCCACTTCCTGTAAGAAGAAGAAGAGAATCAAGTGCAGATAGATAAAATATTGAAAAATAAACACTAAACCAATTACGATAAGAGGACCTACCATTTGTGTGGGGATGTAGAAATATACCTGCACCAACGCTCCAACCCTATAAACACATACACTCAAAATGAGTTTAAAATTATATATATATATATATATATATATATTGAAACAAACTCATTTTTCAATTCATTTGTGCATTGTTGATTTGGTGAATTTGGAGCTCTGGACCCATGTTGACCGTTTCTGACGTGAATACAACCAAAATGACCATTGCATGAGATAGTGATCATGCCTCCACGAGTGGGAGATCGACCAAGCACGTTCTCGGGTTAGTTATTTCCTCTTTTGTCTTTTTGTGCCCTAGATGTTAAAATGTTGAAAAGTTCACCTAGGGGGACATTTTCAAATTTTCTTGTTTTAAATGAGTCCTTAAGGGGGTGCCCATAGGGCATTCTTTCATTTGGTTGAAAAAGGTCATTTTTTTCATTTTTGAGAATTTTTAGGGTTAAGGGCACGTTTTGGGAAATCAGTCAGGACCACCGCCCAAGATAGGGTGGTAGTCACCCAGAACCGCCACTCACCTGTCTTGGGCGGCGGTTTTGAATAAAATGTCCAAAATGTACCTTAACTTGATTTTTTTTTTCAATATTTTGCTATGTTTTTTATGAGCTTATCATGTGATGTACATTAATAACTTGCTATTTTCTCATGTTTTGGTGAATGTAGAAGGAGGAGTACATACATTGGAGTAGAGAGAGAGTGTGTGTGATTGGCTCCCTGGGATTTCAGATCAGCTGACATATGATGAGAAAGATCTTCTTTAGAGGGCTGGTATTTGGAGGATTGCACGGGTTCCCCACGTTGCTCTTGCTAGTCACATTCTATGTGACTTATTTTCCTATTGGGATGCAGACTGAACACTTTCTAGTTTCTAGGTGTTCAAGGTGAGTGGACTACCACCTTAGAGGATGTATATCATATTCTTGGGCTCCCGATACTTGGGAGGAGACTGACCTTGGAAAAGCAGGGTCTAGGGCTGTGATGACATAGTGGGCTACATATAAGGGAGATGTCATTGTCTCATGTGGATCGAAGAAGGGAATGAAGGTTTGGTCTATTACCACTGCTCCCATTCCTGTCATACATAGAGCCATCACGGGAATCTTGTCTTCCCGATTGATCGGGACAAGGGCGTGACACCCGTTTATGCTTTGGGCTCATATCATTACACAGATCAAGGGGAAAGGCCGTAAATATTCTTGGGGCGTAGATATCTTGGGGACTACCTACCATGATTTATATAAAGTAGTCAGATTGTAGGGATAGTCTTTGAGCCACCCCACTCTTGTTATGAGTTGGGTTTATGAGTGTTTCATCCCCTATGGTAGGGGTACTAGTGTCAGATCCAAGAGTTTTTCGGGTAGCTAGGTGGACATGTATGTTGGTACTTAGGATGCCACATCAGCTAGTGGCTTCCCTGACTACAACAGACATGACTACCACACCCTACTAGGACATGACAGGGATATGGGGAGAGGAGGTGACCACCATAGTAGATTTCTCTTTGACAGGTTAGCTGGTTGACAGAGCAGGGAGACTTGAGTCCACTCATTTGATCGGGTCTCCCAGTAGTTTGTCCTTCCATACATTGATGTGCTCCTCCAGTTACACAATTTTATAAGACTATTCAGAGGCCCATAAAGGCCCTAGGGGGGATCTTGGTTGGATAGTGGTCATTCCAGATGTGTCCATTATAGTTATACGGGTGGTCTCAAGCTTGCAACAGTGTAGCTGGTGTCCCTCAAGCACCTTTACTTTAGATTGCGGTAGTTCCCGCTCATGTTAGCAAGGAACAGGATGAGCCGATTGATTTGGGCTTTGAATCGAGGAGGATACAGGAGGAGATGATACGAAGGGGAGTCTGTGGTAGAGGAGACCAAGGAGGAGGATGAGGGGGTAGCCCCTTCGGAGGGAGTGGAGAGTGACCTTGAGTGGCATGACACTAAGGAGATCCTTAGAGTAGTGCACTAGGAGAGGAGCATAGAGAGAGAGAGATACTGGTCTCAGAGGAGACACTTGGAGAGGACGATGAGTCTGTGATTGGACAACGTCATGCTTCTGGGTTCAACGAGGCTCTCGCATCTACCAAAGATCACCTACAACAACAACCACTGATCCCACATGGATTCCCAGAGACCCGAGTATGTTTTATACTCCTTTCTTGATGTTTTCTATTGATTTTTATATGTTAGCTTAACATTATCTTTTTGATTTACATTCTGTGATTTTCTATCTCATTGTATCTCTCTATTTTTTTGTTCTTTTCTGCAGCGCCTGCACACAAGTGGTGAGAACTAATTCATTGGGTTTGCATGGACACCCTATTGATTCCCTCGGGGAAGGCCCAGGCCGAGTTGACTGCGGATTCAGGACAACCCTTATCCGTCGGCTGACATAATGATGTGTTCTCTTCTGTTTGGAGGGTGGTGGAGATAGTGACCTCCCTTCGTATCCATGTAGCTAGATACGAGACTACTGAGCGCTTGATGAGGCAGAGCCACTCTCACTTTGAGGCTACGGGTAGTGGGCACCACTAAGAGCACTCACACCATTCAGTCTATTCTCACCGCCATCACAGCCATAGCAAGAGCCCTAGACACGGTCGTGCACCATCCGAGGGATCCCACAGGGATTGATAGGCCATTGGGCCTTTATTGTTTTGAGACCATTTTTTCTCATACGATTCTTTTTGTATCTTTTGGGCTCATTGTGAGTGTTTTGACCATGCCTAGTGCATGATGACATTGTATACAAACTTGATCTACTATGATATATACAAACTCTATTTTTGGTTCGGTATTCCATTGTATCTGAGTTGACTCTCTTTTGGCTTATCTCTCATGTGTACTCTAGATGTTTAGAATTTCCACTTTTCAATGCTTTTAGAATGTATGCAATGGATATGAATGATAACAAAATGATTTCTTTTCTTTGTATTTTATGATGCTGATATATGATGATGTAAACACAATGTGATCTTAAACTTAGTTTCTTTTGCAATCTTTGGTACTTCATATGGTCTTGACAAAACATATGACAAAATGATATGATAAATAGATGTACTTTTCCCACTCCTAACCCCACACAACTAGTAAGATGTGAGGGCTCAACACCAAGAGTTAGAAAGGGCACAAGTTATGAAAATTGTTGAATGGTAGTGATGAGAGAAAGACAGAGGTTTGGCAGAACCAAATTGGGACACTACAACCTTACCCTACTCAAGCTACTTCATAGTTTAGAATGTGAATTTCTTTGTAGTTTATCTAGACTTGGATCCGTAGATGGCCACTTGGTTGAAAAAATATGGTTTTGGGGTTTTAAACTCTCTTGGAATTTTGGACATCTAACTCACTTTGTTTTTGACTTATGATTTCACAATATTTGATTAGGTTGTTTCTAACTTTCAAGTTTATCAAAGAGACCCCCTATGCCTTGCCCCATGCTACTAGTAGGAAGTGCAGGGCTCATCACCATGGACAAGGCATAGACGAGTAAGGGCATTTCCCTCCTTTCCCAACCCTACATCACTAGTAAGAGATGTAGGCTCAACACCGAAGGTTGGTAGGGCAAATAAATGTGTAAAAATAAAATTTTATGTGGATTTGCATTTGACTTACTTATTTGGGAAAAATGTTTAGAATGATCTTATTTCCAAGGAGATGTATATGGGATAGATGCGACACCATGAAGCTTCTAGAATAGACCATGGGAAAAGACACCTAACCTAGGAAGAGACCAAAAGTAGAACCAAGTATGCAGGCCTTGGTATGGTTACCATCAAAACTTTGTCTTATCTTGTTTAGATTGATAAATGATTCAAAAACAGTTGATGATACTATGAAGGTTTGAAGAGACATGATTTGAATGTTTTGTCAATGTTTTCAGAATTTTTAGGAATTGCTATAAGAATAAGCTCCTTGATCACAACTTTTACAAAATGAATGGACAGATGAAAATGCAATGCAGATGTAATAATGTACATATGAAAATGCTTGATGGATCATGCGTAGTATCTCTTTAGGTGAAGAGAGTTTACATATTCGCTAAAATCCTCACCTTCTAGTGTACACACGTGAAATGCCTCATTTTTGTAGTCTTCTACTACTCGATATGGACCTAACCACTTGGGTCTGAATTTTCTTCCCTCACCGGTCTTCTTGTCTATCTGGATGATCAAGTCTTAAGACCAAGTCTCCCTCATATATTTCACATTCGTAAACATTCATGTTATATTTCCAAGCCATTTGATCGGTGTATACACTGTGCCATTGTGCAATGTTGAGTCTAGCCTCATCGAGAATTTATAGCTGAGAGAGTCATGCTTCTTGATAACCCTCTTCTCCTAGGATCCCTTGTAACAAAATACATAGACTTGGTATCTCGACCTTAAGCGGTAAAACAAATTTAGCCCCAAACACAAAAGAAAAGGGGTTTCCCTTGTTGGTGTTCTAACTGATGTTTGGTATGCCCATAAGGCTGAAAAAAGCTTTAAATGCCAATCTCATTTGTTTTCCTTAATGGTTTTTAGGAGAATGGACTTTAAAGTCTTATTGGTAGCCTCAACTTGTCCATTAGCCTAGAGGATAGTAGAGAGAAGTCATATGATGACTTATCTTGAATTTTTCACATAGTTCGCATACCTCATCATTTTTAAAGGACGTGCCATTATCTGAGATAATAACCTATGGAACACCGTACCTACAAATGATCTGGTTCAAGATGAACTTAGCGATTACAGATCCAGGTATGGTTGTAAGAGGCATGGCTTCTACCCACTTAGTAAAGTACTATGTGGCCGTGATTATGAAGTTATGGCCATCAATTGAGGAGGGAGAGAATTTTCCTATCAAATCCAAGCCCCACGTGGAAAAGGGCCATGGATTCAGAATCAATTGTAGATCCTGTTCCGGTATGTGGATCTCATGGGAGAAATCTTGACATTTATGGCATCTACACATGAATTCTACTACATCATGCTCTAGCGTGGGCCTGAATTATCCCATCTAATGTATTTTTGAGCAAGGTGTGGCCACCAAAGTGACCTCCACATACCCCGATATGTGATTTGTAAATAATCTTTTTTGATTCCTTTATATTACCACATCTCAACAACATTCCATCAAAGGCTCTACAGTAGAGCACTTGTTCCAAAATAACGTACTTAGTGGTGATGATGCGTAACCACCTTCTTTGTTGTGATGTTTCCCCCTTTGGGTATGTATGATCCATAATGAAGTTGATAATGTCGGTGTACCAAGGACATGCAAATATTGGGCTTGGTTTCAAAAAGTACACGCACTCATCGGGAAAGTCTAAATCTACTAAATCACCTCCATCCAATGGATTTTCAGCCAACCAGTCCATAATGATTTTTCCCTTGACAAATTTCTGATTTACAAATGTTAGTTCAAACTCACCCATTAATGTTATGAAACGCCCGGCCTTTTTAGACAAGGATCCTTGCATGAGGAATGTCCGTAAGTGGTCTGTCTTAACAATAACCCTTGTTTCTTGATTAAGCATATAATGCCTTAAACGATTTGTTGCAAAAACTATGGCAAGGCATTCCTTTTTTGCTATGTGTAATGTGTCTCATAATCAAGTAACGTCTGACTAATGAAGTAAACTACACGTTATCATTTATTGTCATCCTCTTGAGCCAACATGCAAGCTAGCGAAACATCCATAGCTCATGAATACAAGATCAAAGGGAAATATGATCTAGGCAGCATTAGCATGGGAGGGGACAACATGAATCATTTAAATACCTCGAAGGCCTCATTGCATTCTTCCATCCAATCAATGCTATAATATTTTTCAACAAATTTTGATTGGATGAATAAAAAGGTCAAGTCAGGGATGAACCTTTGGATTGCACCTAGTTTCCCAAGAAAATATCTAATACTAGACTCATCTGATGGTGGAACCATTTCTAATACAACCCAAATTTTGGCCAGGTCAACATCAATCCCTCATGAAGATATAATGTAACACAAAATCTTGCCTCCTGTTACGCAAAATACACATTTCTCTAGATTTAATGTGATGTCGTATTCAATTAAGTGTGAAAGGATGATGTGAAGCACCTCTGGGTGATCGCATCACTTCCTATCCTTGACAATAGGTCATCTACGTAGGATTCCACAATCTTATGAATAAGATCATGGAATATGTAGGTCATTTCTCGTTGGTATGTAGCACCAGCATTCTTAAGGCCGAATGGCATGACAACATAACAGTAAGTTCCCCAAGGAGTTATGAACATGGTTTTATCTTGATCCTCATCAGAGATTCTAATTTGATTATACCAAAAAAACCCATCCATGAGAGACAACAACTCGAACCCATTTTTCATGTCAACAATAACATCAATGGATGGTAACAGAAATCATCTTTTGGACAAGCCTTGTTAATGTCCCGAAGTCTATGCAGATGTGGATCCTTCCATTTTTTTTGAGAATGAGGAAAATATTAGATACCCATTATGAATAATCAACTGGACTTAATGAATCCTACTTGGAGAAGTTTCATTACTTCTTCTTTTACCATAAGGGCCACCTTTGGCTTCATGGGCCTTGACTTCTGCTTAATTGGTTTAGCATCCGGCTTGGTGACAAGATTGTGAACTGCGATGTGTGGTGCAATTCCTGTCATTTCCTTGTAGCTAAATGTGAAGGATTTTTGATGTTCCTTAAGGATTTGGGTATGTATTTCCACTTCCTCTGGAGTTAAGGAGGACCCCAATTTTAAGATCTTTGGTTCCTCCTTCGTTCGATGTTTATATCGATTATTCCTTCAATTAAGGAGGCATTTCCTTCCTCAAATTCCGGTGGGGATGGAAGCAACTCCAAGTCCCCTTCTTCTTCTACCTTGTAAATCTCAAGATCCTTTCCACGGAGAGTACTCAATCATAGGATTCCCAAAATAAGAAGAGGAACATGGGATTAGGGAGAGGTCTATCTCATGGTAATTAAGATGAAACTCTACAAAAGTGTTTAGATATCTTAAAGTTTCTTCATTACCATTAACAAGGTCTGAAAAGTCAAGCCAATCCTTGACTTCCACATATGTCAACATTGGTGCCATTGGCGCTTTATGAATCAAGGGTTCAACGTGGATCAAAACCATGAAGTTGGTGTCCTCTAGGTCACTACTTGGGGTGAAGCGTGAAGTAGAAGTTGTTATAGAGTCTACGAAGTTTTGTTCATGTGGAATTGCTTCGATTGATATAAAGTCAAACCCTTTGTTAGGCCCAACATGGTTGTTTTGTAGAGTTTTAGGTGTTCAGCCTAGTCTCATATACCTCGAATATCTGATTTGAGACTAGTTGTGAATCACCCAACACCCTAATATTGAGGATACCCATCCTCTTAGCAATAATGAGACCCAATAGAAGAGCCTCATATTCGACACCATTGTTTGTACATTCAAAATTTAGCTTGAAGAAAAAGGTAGAATCCTTCCTTCAGGTGAAGTAAGGATCACACCCGCCCCGACGCCAAAACAACACTTGGCTCCATCAAAATGGAGAGTCCAACAACTACTTGGAAAAATGGATGTTGGATCATCTTTTACATCTTCACATTTTACCTCAGTCACTTCAACCATGCAAATCTCATCTTGGGGAGAGAACCAGTCCCAGAGTATGTCCCATACCTATAGAGTCAAAGGGGAGGAGAATAGGAAAATCCCTCTCAAATAGTTCAAAATCCTTGTTGTGGTTCCCAAAGTGACACTATCTCTACAACCACAATTTCATCTTTGACTATCGAATGCCCTCAATCAACCCCATGACTTCTATCTCTGTCATGGGAACTAAATTTTCCTCTGGTGCTACCCTTACAGTTTGTTTAACTCGATTCATGGGAAGCTCAAACTTGGAGTGAATGCCTGACATTTTCTTTAAATTAGCCAAGTGTATGTCAAAAGGTTTTGGATCACCTTGTGCCACAAAGACCTTCCCTAAATGCAGGAACCTTACCTCCTGAAATAGAGTGGAAGGGATTTCCTTCATGTGGTGGATCCAAGGATGACCAAGGATCATATTATAGTTGGTTTCTCGATCTATAATATAAAACTCAGTTAGTACCATCTTAGGCCCGAGGGTGACCGGTAACACTATGGTTCCGATTGACATTTCCTTGAGACTATCGTAGCCCCTTAGTGTGTTTCTTGTCGAGGAGAAATTAGTCTCCCCATACCCTAAATTATGTAGAAAAGAGAAGGGGACTATGTTAACTACTTTGCCCCATCATCAATCATTACACATTTCACATAGTTGTTGTAGATCCAAACTTGTAAAAACAAGGTCGATCACCTCTACGAGCTATTTTAGCATCCGTAGGCATCTTACTTATGTCAAACACAAACCCAATGTCCCTTTTGGGTTGCCATGAGGAAAAAAACATCAAAGTCTATATGATTTACTTGAATTTTGGTGGGGGTGGTATTAACCAGATGACCTAAACCTAGTGCCTCTATCAACGTGACTCGTGAGAAGGGAATTCTTCAATAGGTCTAAGAAGGAAATGTGTGAAAAGGTCTTGGTCAGATCACTGATTAGATCATAAGCCCCTACCGGATTGCTTAGCGTATCATGAATATTTCCTGATACATCGGATAAATCGGGATTGATTGTGAAGAATAATCCCTAGCTCTTGTTGCAGCGTTAATTTGAGGTTTAATGTCTAACTCAACCAAGCCCACAATTTTGGTTTGTTGGTGGTCATCTAGAGGAGGTGCCACCTGTGGGTTTGATGAAATGAGGCCTCATGATCATGAGTCCCTATTACAATCCCTTTATTTGATCCATTGGGATCTAACCTACCGTCCTTTGGACGCGTGGGAAGAGATCATTAAATATCCCGAGCGGTGTGTTTTGTGGGGACACTAGTCCCATATAGGTGTTTTGCAATGGTGTTTTCTAGGAACATATCGACAAACAACTATCATTGATCCTCTGGCAAGCTGTAAAAACTTATTACAATCGCGACATGTTCTTGCATCATGCCCACGAACCCTATGGAAACCGCAATATAGATTAGGATCATAATCTCGTGGCCTTTGATTTGTTCCTTGTTGTGGCCCGAAATTACGGTTACTGTTTGGTTGTTGACTGTTGTGGTTAAAATTTTGAAACCCTTGCCCTTGGTTTTGGAATTGGTTGGGATACCCACCGGTACTTAATAGGGCTTAGGGTTAGTGTTTACCTCTATTTCGAGGTTAGTGTTGTTGTTGGGGATGATTAAAATTCACAATGTTTATCGAGGGTGAGAAATTGTTGTTTCTCTGATTATTACCAGTATTTTTGTTCTTATTTGTAGCACATGTGTTAGTAGGATTAACCACATTAGGTTGGTTAGTCACATCATCAGTCGTGGCTGCATGATTCTTGTTAAGGATTTTTGGTCCTTGATTGTTATTTGTGTTGTTGGAGTAGCCGGGAGCATTTTGATTGGGAGTGACTAACTTCCCATTTGCTCCATAGGTCTTACGACCACTGTCAATGGCTGCTTGGTCAATTTGAAGAGCACCTTCTAGTACTTCCTCATAGCTCCTAAGTGGGAACTTTTGAACCTCTTCCTTTGTCTCTCTATTGAGAGAGTGGAGGAATAAATCACAAAGTTCCATTTGATCCATGTTTAGAGAACTTGCGGAAGAGTAGAGAACCTGTCGCCACCTCTAAATGAAGTGGGCTGCGATTCATTATGTTCTTGTTTAATGTGCAAGAATTCTCTAATCCTTGTTCTTAGAACTTATTTATATCGAAATCCTTGATAAAATCTGATACGAGTTGTTTGAACGAGTGTATTGAAGCCTCCGGTATCCTATAGTACCAGTCGAGAGCAATACCTTCTAGTGTCTTAGGGAAAATTTTCACAATGACTGTGTCCCATGGGAGAAGCTCTCGAATGGCCATTGCATAAGCCTTGATGTGGGCGTTAGGATCGCCCTCCCCTTTGAACTTCGAAGATCAAGCAAGGGTCTCGGGAGCATGACTATCCAAATGGAGAAGTCTAGGGGTTCCTTGAGATATTCATAATAGGTCCCCATTACATATGTTTCCACCATTGAGGACCCTTATTGGGGAGGTGGGGGTTGCATCAGTTGCTAAAACAGGACAACATAGACATTTGGTGGGGCATATGGCATCCCCTGTGGTTGTCCATATGGACCGGTAAGTATACATGTCCCCCTGCGGAGATTTAGAATACATGTGTATATAAGGGGGTTGATTACCTTGATATGGAATCAAAGGCACGAATTCAAGGAACGTTACATTACCGATTGGTATGGCATTTGAGAACACACTTCTGGTTGGTGCCTATTGTAGATATCCATACATGGCCTTGGGGGCATACCCAAGGTGCCCGTCCCCGCGAGAAGATATCCAGGGTTTTGAGTATTCATGTAGACTAGAGGATTCTGTGTAGTAGGTATTTGCCCATAGTTCTACGGGTAGGATGGAGTTCGCGCTTGCCATGCGTATGAATTTTTCATATTTTAGGCAAGCTCTAACTTTTTGACTTTGTCTACCAAAGCTGAAATGACATCACCCGTTGACGGGGTGGTGCCTTGCTTTTTTGTTGAACCCTTGGAGGTTGTTGAGGAGTATGGTATCCTCTATGAATTGTTCATGATGTTGCCACCCCTCATTGGTTGTATTGTCGATTGGTGGCGGTAGTAGCATTATTGTTTTGAAGTAGGACATCATCTTGTCCTTGCAACCTATCAAAATATTGATTCATGTTCTATAAGTGTTGTTCACTCCTAGCATATATCGTGTGAAATACTCCTCATCTAGATGGGGAGTTGATTGGATTGCACGTTACCGAGCATGTCGAAATAATACTCGAGGAGATGAAATTGCTTCACCATTGAATGTCATGTTATTTGAACTTGATAGTTTGAGGGGATAAGTTTGAGTGACTGCAAGGTTCATTTTAAGAGACCTCTTGGAAATCGGAGGTGGAGAATACCTGGCGAATATCCCCGGAACTCGATTTCGCGGGAAGGTGAATTTTTTGGGGGTTGTATGAAAAAATTTCACTTGATTGTCAAGTGCTATTTGATTCATTAAGGCTACGAGGCTGCGACGGGAGATTTTTTGCCATCGCGCGTCTTAAAAATTATGCAATGACGCGTGTCACTGACCTCTAACACGTTGCCAGGCGGCGTCAACAACCTGTGACGCCTCGCGTACTACCTCAATAACGCGTGATGCCTTCTAACAAGGTTGTTGGCGTGCGTCACCGAGGTCTTGGTTATATGATCATTTGGGTCGCATTCCCTTTAAAATTTGGAAGATTGGAAAATGGCGTGGGCCATTGATTAAAATTTTTTTTATGGCGAAAAAGAAATCTCCTGTCATTGTCTGCGCCTTAAGCCCTCTCGCTTTGTCATCAAAAATCTCCGTGTCACGCGTCAACAAACTCTTTTTCGTGCGTCTGCTATGTGTAAATATCTGTTGTACCTCCTTGTCGCGCGTCAACTATCCGTCAAGTCGACGGCACCTTAATGACATGCGTCACTAGAGGGTGGCGTGCGTCAACAACCCCGTTGAGGTGCGTCCAAAGAGGTCTGTGACGCCGCTGCGTCTCATAGGCCTCGGTGGCGCATGTCAACAACCTTGCCGACGCATAGTAAAGAGGGGCTGAGTGGCGTACCGTCACTAGACCTCTTTGGCGCGTCAACAGGTTGTTGACGCTATAACTAAGGATCTAGTGGTATTTTCGCCATTGCATTTTGACGCGATGCCCAGCAATTATCCCGTCGCAGCGGCGTCTATGGCCTCTGCCCTCTTCTTGTGCATCGAAAAAAATCTCCATGTCGCTCGTCAACAAAATCTTTGTCATGCGTCTACTTGCGTCAATATTTGCAGTATCTCCTTGTCTGCAAACCCTCCTATAAATTCAGCGTCATAACTTTCCACCCCTCGTCGCGCGTCTATAATACGGGATATATCATATTGTTGAAAAATGTGAAGTAGAAGTGTTCTACAACGAATAATCTAGGTTTATATAGGGGATATTTTTCAAGGGTAGGCGAAGTGACCCTAAAAAAATTAAAGTGTAATTTTTAGTGGGCTGTGTCAATTGACATGTGCAAAAAAAAACACGCCTTTTCAAAATTTTCAAAATGGAATATTCACCATATTACGAATATTCGCCACTAAAATTTTCCTGGTGACTGATTAAGTTCCTCAATGCATATAGAAGAACAACATTGGTTCCCTAAAGCGAGAGGTTTTAAGTGGAAGAGTGGTTGTCCATCCCATGTTGAAAGTGAAGGTGATTGTTGTGGTATACTTTATTGGTAATGGTACATGTAAAAACCCGGGATGGACCTACCATACTCATCGTATCCTGACATATTCAAGGGGTATAAGAATACTCGTAGAATAAAGGATGGACGAAGAAAGTGGAAACGTTTGAGACTAGCTCTTCATGTCAGGTTCACCAATTTTGTATGATAGAAAATAAACACATGACCTTCTTTGCACTGACCTCCCGAGGTCGTGCCAAGAAAACCGGTGTGGAATTGAAATGGAAGTGAAAGTGATGGCGTGATCAAGCTAATTGGGAAACCTTATGTCTTCGACATGTAATACTAGAATCTACGGGAATCTAAGGAAAATAATTCTCTCCTAACCGAAAGGGTATGATGGTATGGTATGATATGATAGCTACTCGGAGACTCCAATCGATGTCTAGTTCTGCCGAGATTCTATTGATTGGTGTGGAATACGTGGAAAGTAACCTATAGATTCCTCGTATGGGTTTCCAGAATAAGGTCATGGAAGTGAAGACAAGAGGTGTAGTGGAGCTTCAGGGACTATGGGTGATTTTCTGTCTTGTCTAGAAAGTCTTAGCCTGATCGGCTGTTATGTTCAACAATGAAAGTTGTGTAATAATATTAGGTGGGAGCGGTGAAGATATAAATACCAATGTGTGTAAACTAGTGTCAATATCTAGCTGAATAGTAGGCCCATTGGGTTGCGGGACCTGTGGATCATAACCAAAGACTCGTTGAGACTGAGGTCCTCTATGGTCATGCATGTAATCAAACTCTATTTCCGGAGCAGCGAGTCCAAAATTCATAGGCTTGATTAGTAGTGATATTCAGTGTATCTAACTGTCCTATTTTCTCAGTGTATGTTGTAGGTGTGCGTAAGACTGTTAAATGCAAACTTGTGTCAATGTCAGTTATTAGCTCTAGCCCATTGGGTTGTGGGACCAGGGGATCACAACTGTAATTCTTTTCCTATTGTGTGAATCGTTGATGGTCATGCAAGATGAATTGATTTGCTTTCAGTAAATAAACTATCTATAAAAGGAAATCTAACCTATGTTTTTGGTGTTTTCTCAATATATCGGAACAAAGTAGTAAAACAAGCTAATATATGAAAAGTAAATGTTTTTGCTCTTTTCTAACTTTTCAGACAATGCATCTAATCTAATAAACAAATTAAATACAAACAATTAGCTGGATGTAGCTAACTATTTGTGTAGATGTGTGAATCTAAATCTAAAAATCTATTCTAATTGAATCAAAATCCTTCCAACCCTACCTCAGAAGTGAAGAACAAATCATAACCCTAACAAAGCTATTGTTCCCCATAGCTTCCCTGGTAATGTTGAAGAGAAAACTTCCTATTGATTTGATCTACTTGAGATTATCTAGCTAATTGGAATGAACTGTTTCTCTACTCTATTTGATATGTAATTGAAATTAACAATTCGTAATTGAAAATTTGATAAACAAAGAAAACAAATACACAACTCCAACCTGGAAGAGCAAGAACCTTGGAAAATCTAGTAGTATCAATATTTGTCCCCTCAGTTCTTTCCTTTCTTTCTTTGAGTGTTCATGTGAGTCCAAGGGATTGGGAATGTAAAGAACAACAACAAGAGGATGGTGCTTGAGCAATGGTATCTTGGAAGAAATCTGGATGTAATGCAAGTAGAAGAGAGATAACACAAGATATCTGAGCTTGGCTATGCAATTCCTAGTGAGATTATGGCAGCAAAACAATACAAGATACACATAATTCTCAAGGCTTTGCTTGAGTACGAGCATGGAATATATATGAATGGAGTCTAGGAGGTTACTTCATAGACAAGGCAAGAAGAGGCGATTCCCACTAAAAAAATATTATGGAAAATAGGAGCAAGGAGAATCAAGCAAACAAAGCTATTTTTAGCCAATTTGGCTCACGGATGTGTTCTAAAAGCAAACTTAAGTGAATCGTTGCATGTCGAAACACACATGAAGAATTTGGAAAAAGTGGACAAGACCACCGCCCTATGCAGGGTGGTAGTTTTAGGACCTCCGCCTATCACTGGTGGCGCTTTGAGAACCACCACCTAGGAAGGGTGGCGGTCCTGGCACTGAAGGCCAAAACAAGCACAAAAAGAGGCGGGGAGATGGAAAAATGCATGGAAAAGTTAAGTAAGGTCATCTAGGCTACAAATATACATTACGAATGGGTTTTGGAGCTCGAACACCTTCTTGAAAGGATTTTGAATCATCATTGGGGATTCTTGTAACCGTTTTCCGACAATGTAGCACATGTAATTTTGGGTGTGTATAGTTCCCTTATTGAACACACAATATATAAGAAAATCTACTTATTTACAATATACAAACTATCAATATTCTAATGATGATTTTTGATGCTTTATATGTCTTCATCTCATAAAATTTTCAATACAGAAGATAAGAAAGTAGAAGAATTAATATTCAGAAAATGAAGAAAGTAACACTTTCAGACATATAGGTTGCATAATGATATCCTACTTATGCTTGCAAGAGTGATAAGATTAAAATTATAAACACCCGAATACAAGACATATATCCAATAGACACAAAGTTCTAAGCACAACATCAATTGAAGGAAACAAAGTTCTATTCAGATATATATAACTTCACATGGATCAGGTAGAAAGCATAAATAGATAGAACACAAGAAAAGATAGAACTTCTTTTGTATTGATTACCAATTCAGTAATTTTTACATCCAAGGCATCAAAAATCTGACCCCTTCAAATGACAAGAAAAGCTCCTTAAATAACCTCATGGGCAGTTATGAAAGAGTCTTTTCAGTTTCCTTTCTTTAAATCAAAGGATTAATATCTAGTTAAGCATTATAACATCAAATTGTCTTTACTTCCATATTATACGACTTGAAAGAAAAGAGTAACCTTAATTAGATCATCGATTAAAATATTAAGAACTAGGAGTTAGGACACATGAAGGAGTGACTGTGACACTCTTCAACTTGAGTATTTGATTTCTAAATCTCTTCAATGATTTAGCGATGTCCATGCTTCGAGGGATGGTAGTATTAGCAATGACATTTATCCAGAAGTTTAAGCAGCCTTCCATTTCTTCCCAAAAATATCCATTTTGTGAAAAACCCTTGATTGCCTCAATAATTATAGTTAGAAGTGTACAAATTTCTTTCACCATTTCTTTGGCCACTTCCTTGGACTTGAAAAATTTCTCCTTAATAAGGTTCTTGAACTCGCTTTAATATCTTGCCTTGTGTTCCCTCTTGACAAAGTCTTCTTTGAAAAACTGGCAGTGAAGGTCTCTAAATTCATCTTATACACAGGTCTTGAAGGCCTATCCCTTTTGAAACATATTCTTCAACGCATCAATTGCCTCTTGAAGAATCTTTATTTTCCAGTCCACACTATGCACCCACTTCTTGGATAGATTGTTATTTGGATCATCAAAGACTTTATTTGCAATGAGAGTTTTCTCATTGACCCTAATGTCTATCTGGTGATACCTCCAAAATGGATGTCCCAACATTAGAAATAGGCATCTCCATAGCCAAAAATCTTTGACATATGCTTTTGGAATGACCAATGTGTCAATTTATGAAGTATGACTCTTTTGTTTATCTTCTTCTTCTTCCTCTTTTTCTGTACTGCCTCCTTAAAGGTTGCTTTCTTCATGATCTCCAGTTCCTTCTTCTTCATCACCACAGAGATCAATAATTTTCTCAATATCTAATCTGTTTCAAATTGATTTGGAGGAGATAAGGGTTTACCTTCCTCTTCAGTCTACCTCTTTAACGATTTCCATCTTCTCAATCTTACCCTTTTTGGTATATACAAAGGTTGGAACTTCGGGAGGGGGAAGAGGCGGTTTGATTTGACATCCCGGAGTGCGGGAGTAGGGGCCTCTCTTTGAGATGAGGAAGCTTCCTGAGAAGGGGATGTAACTCTGTTTACTTCTGTAAGCTCTCATTCTCTTATCAAACTAGACCTTAGTCCTGAAAATGATTGGCTTTATGATCTCTTGCAAGTTGTCCTTTTCTTTCTCATACTAATCAATAGTTTCCAGAGGAGTATGCTTGATGGTTCTATCAAACTCAAGAGATTGTAGCTCCTCATTGTCATCTTGTAGCTCATCAGGTACCTTATAGATGCCAAAATACTTGATTTGTTGTAAAGAAAGACGACCATAGAATCTTCTCCTTGCTTCATAATTGTCTGAGCAATCTACCCAATAGTCTTCCACATCAGGAAGGTGATGGAAATCCATTCTTACATTGTTGTTAATGAAACCTTTGATATCAAAACATGACCTTTTCTGAAAGAAATGGAAATTGAAAGAAGCCATTGTTCTCTCAATATTTTGAGCATCTAAAGCAGTCTTACAAGTATAATTGCCAAGAGTGATTGGGAATTGTATACCTCCTATATTCTTATCCTTACACTTTTTGAAGCTTATCTAGCTTCCTAAAAATCTTTACCAAGGCAATCTTATCAACTGCAATACATAGGAAGCTTGTATAGAAAGTCCTTAAAACATGCCAACTTGATATAGGATACTTTTTTGAATTGGATATAATAACTGCCATAAATGGATATTAGCTGCATGGCCTCATAAGAGAATCTTCTAGGCTTTGTATCACTTTCCAAAAGCTGAACTATGTACAATGTGAAAACATCATTGACTCTCCTAAAATGATGGTTGTTATTCAGGGAAAACTTTGTGTAGTAGTCATACACTAGAGAATTATTTTTATCTTCATTTGGAGAGAGACCCAACCATTCCCTGTATGCTCCAATAGTGTACATTAGATAAGAAGTCATATAGAAAGCATGAGTCCTATGTACATTAGCCAACTGTTCAGTCAGGTTAGCACAAATAATTTCTCCCTAGTCCAAATTCTATTTTCCCTCACATATGATGTTGATGAAGGGACACATCCAATAATGAAATTCATTTCTTATAGGGAGCCCCATTATCCTGGATAAGAGAATGATGATGTTAGAGATCTCTTCTTTAAAATCACTTGATACAAAGCCTTGGGCAATCTAGAAGCTCCTTTCTTTGGAACCTTAAATAAAGATTTGGCCACCATGTTCTTGTATTTATCAGATTCTTGATCAAATAGGTATTGATCTTGTGCTATGGAAAGGACATTGGCATCTTCAAAGAATAGAATTCCAAGAGCAACCCTTATACACTCCACGTCTAATTTCGTGATTACTTGTCCTTGGGAGTCAATAATTTCTCTTGTATCAGGATTAAAAAGAGAAGCACACACCGGAATTGTGTCTGCATTGGACCGAGACTGGGAATCCCTGCATGTGCTATTCCATAGTCTTTGATGTGTTGTGCCATAGGTTGTGGGTTCACATCATTGATTCATGCCCAAAAATCATTGAAATCCAAGTGTTGTACATTTGTGTCCCCTATATTAGGTACAGAGGTTTCAAGGGATGAAATATGTTCGTGGCCTTTATAATGAACCTTCATAATGACGGTAGAGAGTCAAGGAACATGAGATGAGTAGGTATCAACTTCAAAATTAAAAATGTGGTAGGGCACGAGGAAGAATTGTCCTTGAAAAACACATAGAGGGCTATAGAGAAACCTTGGACAAGAAAATACTTCAAAAATTAAAAAATGGCGGAGATAGAGACCCATGCTATGGCTAAAAGCTCGAAACATGGTGTGTATGGCTCAAGTTAAGACTGTGACGGTGAAGGGGAATAACCCATTTGTGTATATAACTTTTTTGAGGAAGGTCAACAAGAATTCATTAATGCGGGTATTTAATAACTTGGGATGTTTTGGAGACATGGTGGATAGACCGACTTCCCATATAGTGTGGGTATGGTGGAAGAATGTAGCACAGAGGCCAAAATTCATGAGGGACATGGGGACACGAACACCCAAAATGCCCACGAGAGGGAGAAGTGTGGAAAAAATGAGTATGCGGGAAGTAATGGTTCGGAAGCGGCAGAAGACATTTGGGACATGGAGGACCGAAACTTCCACATAAGGCTAGCGGACAGTGGAATCCGGGTAAATTGGGTGAGTTCACATAAATGGTGTTGTTATTTGCCAAGTCTCCTTCGTTGTGTGGGTGTTTCGGCCTTGCGGTGAACTCGTGTCCCAATGTCCCAATGTAAAGTGGGTGAATATGTATAAATGGTGTTGTTATCGAGCCTTCAATATGATATTTTTGTGGATATTTATTAAATTTAAAATTTAAAAATTAAAATCAGTCTTGTTGTTATAATTAATATGAATACGAAATGAGAGAGTATATCAACTGTTTGTTTTCACTAAATGGGCCAGGGAAACATATAGACATCGTTTGTGTTTTGGAACAATTTTTTTAATAATGGAATAATCCTATTACATTGGCTACATGGAAAAGCACAGTACCTACAGTCCCACGATGATTGAACAACCTCTAGCTTCACCTGGGATTGATACCCCAACCTACCTGACAAGATAAGATCACCATTGTGCAACCTACCCTGATAATAAAGTTGGCAACTAACATAGATTTGTTGCAGTGATAATAGTTATTAGCTGTTACGATATTTTTATTATAACCGGAGAAAAACACTTTTCCTACCAGTTTTAACAACCATAACTCTGGAGCGTCAAAGTGGCTCAAAGGATTGCAAGTTTATAAAATTTATCCCAAGGTAGTTTACTCTTGTGGTGAGTAAGAGCTTACTCATAGAAATTTGAAACCAATCATGATACAAACCCGAACCGATGAGTAGCACACAAAGAGAAGATTCAAAAGCACCAATCCCACTGAGATAAACGTTGTTATCCGATACAACAAGGCTGATGCGGATAGAAAAAGGAATAGTAATAGTTTTGTTAGCTCGTGTGGGTATAAAGTTAGAGTGAAAAAAGTAGCACTGACTTCCCAAAAAACACTATAGTGACATATCTCGTGAGCTCAAACCTGTGATGAAACAAATTCAAAGGAAATATGAGATTCGAAACAAGTTGAAATAATATATCTTGTGGTGGAAAATTATTGTAAATGAGGAACTCAACGTATGAAGTGATTTTAGATGGGTTATAATTGGCCCAAGACAAATAGACCCAAACCGAATAATTCAAGGTAACAAACGAGCCTATATGAGAGTAAAATTTCATGATCTTGAACTTGAAGATATACATCCTGTAAATTTATTTTGTTGACATCCACATGACTTAGAACCCAATTGGTCCACGAAACTAATCGCCTAAGAAACCATACCGCCATCCCCTTCTAGATTTCCTCTTCCTTGCATGCAATGTTGGAAATAAGAGCTAATTACATCCATATATTATTAGTAGAAAAAACAAGTCTCCACCTTACATGCAAGCCGTATTTTTTTAGGAAAGCAAATAAATTAGTTTTTCTTTTTCATGCATAGTTTAGTTTAATTAAGATGTCCCTATTTTTAGGATATTCCAAATAAATCACAAATATTTTGTATTCATGCACAAAAGCACGCGTTAATTTTTCGAGACTAGTATTATATTTTTAATATTATCTATTTAGAAATATGTGTAGTTATTTTTAGGAGAATATATTTTATATATTTAAAGAAATCATAATTTCTAGATACACACATATTGTATTGAGCTGAAGCTTTGTGAGGAAGAAGATATTTATGTGTAGAAGGTTGATTTGAGTTTGGAATAATCTATTTTATTTGATATATTATTTATTTTATTTCTATTGTTTGTTGTTTTATTTTCCTAATTTCTACAAATTGGTATCGAGTGTTGTTTTTAGCAGGTGTCTAAATTGAAAACAAGCTATGGCTTCTACATCAGTCTGTAAACAATGCAATTTACGAGGAAATAATTATGAGTATTGGTCCTTAACCATGAAGGTGTTATTCAGATCCTAGGATGTATGTGGGAAATTGTAGAGAATGGGTACATAGATCCCATATATGCAACAACATATAATGTACTCTCACAGACATAGAAAGATACTTTGAAGGAATTAAGAAAGAAATATGGAAAACCTATTTTCTATATTCATCAAGCCATGCATGAAAGCATCCTACCTAGAGTGACAACAACCAGTAAAATACAAATAACATGTGACACTCTCCAAGTTGTGTATCAAGGTAAGGAGAAAGTAAAAACTACAAAACTACAATTACTTCAAAGGGATTTTGAAAATATGTTAATGAAAGATTCATATTCTCAGTAGAATCATTCTTTACTTTTGTAGTTGGTTTAGTCAATCAAATTAAATCCCATGGTGAAACTATTGAAGACAAAAGGATTATTGAAAATTTTCTTAGAAGTTTTCCTACAAAATTTGATCCTTTGGTAGTTGTTATTGAATAAACTAAGGACCCAACTCGGTTTTGATTGATGAGTTACATGCATCACTAATAAATCATGAAAAAGGTTAAATAGATCACATGCAGTTGTAGATCAAGATTTTTCATCACAGTATCAAGAATTCATAAAAGAGGAAGAGGAAGGTTCAACCCTAGAGGCAGAGGAAGAATTTCATCTAGAGGACACAACACCAGTTCATAAAACTCAAGTGGAAGAGGACATAGTCAAGAGCACAATCATAATCATTTTTCTAGTAAGAGACATGATAAGTCACATGTGCAATGTCACTATTGCAAGAGATATGGGCACTATGCTTATGATTGTAGAAAAAAATAGTATGATCAAGAATAGACATAATCAAAATCAGGTTGGGAGCTCTACTCCAAGCTCCATGTTTATTGCATGCACAAATATTTCTAAAGAAACACCTTCTTTATCGCCTATTGAATGTAATCTATCACAAGAGAGTCCTTGTGATGTATGGTATTTGGATTTTGGTTGCAATAATCACATGTTAGGTAACTTAGATTTATTTTCCAATTTGGATGAGTCAGTAAAGACATATGTTACCCTTGGGAATAATAATACAATGTTTGTAAAAGGAAAATGAACAATAAACATTCTAACTAAAAATAGGGAAAAAGATTATACATAATGTTTATTATGTTGCAGGTTTGAAGCACAATCTTATGAGCATTGGTCAATTGGTACAAAAGGGATACAAAGTTTATATTGAAGAAAACAAATGTGTGATCATGGATAAATCTCCAAGTACTCAGCTGATTGCTAAAGTGAAGATGACAAGAAATAGAATGTTTCCTTTGAAGATTAGACTAGACACATTGTTTAGAAAGATGAATCGTGGCTATGACATCTCAAGTTTGGTCATTTAAATTTTGGTGGTTTGAATTTATTACACAGAAAAATATGGTAAAAGGTTTTCCTTTAATTCAAAAACCAAAGAGAGTTTGTGAAGGTTGTATTTTGGGAAGCAACACAGAGAGTCCTTCCTAGTTGGAAAAATAACAAGAGAAAGTGCACCACTTGAAATTGTTCATTTAGATTTATGTGGACATATGCAAACAACTTCTATTAGAGGTTGCTCATATTTTATGAAATTCATTGATGACTATATAAGGAAGACATGGGTGTACATTTTGAGACAAAAATAAGATGATTTTGATATATTTCAGTAGTTCAAGGCTTTAGTAGAGAAGAAAAGTGGATACTACATCAAAGTTATGAGGACAAATAGAGGAGGTGAGTATGTTTCCAATGCATTTATGAATTTTTGCAAATATCACAAAATCGATAAGCAAGTGTACTACCAGGTATACACCACAAAAAAATGGCATGGTAGAAAGGAAGAATAAAACCATAATGGAGATGGCGATAAGTATGATGAAGGAAAAGAATCTTTTAAATGAATATTGGGAAGAAGCAATAACAACTACTATTTACATTTTAAACAGTGTCCAACAAAAAATTGTTTGAAACATGGTTCCTCAACAAGCTTGGACTAACAGAAACACAATGTTTCTCATTTTATAATCTTTGGTTGTGTGGCATATGCACATGTTCCTGATGAGCTAAGGAAGAAGTTAGACAACAAAGGAGAAAAGTGCATATTTGTTAGATATTCAGAGAATACAAAATCTTACAAGTTGTTTAATCCAGTCACTAAAAAATTCATAATCAGCAGAGATGTATAGTTTGTTGAAAATGAGGCATGGGATGGAAGTATTGAGAGAACAATCAGTATAGAAAAAACTATTCCTCATGATGATATGGCGGATGAAACTATAGAACAAAAAGGTATTGTATCTTCTTCAAATCTTGGACATGCATCACAAGTTGTAGCACAAGCTACACCTCCATCTATAACTAGGAGGTCTCCAAGATTTCAATCATCTTCAACCATGCAAGAGACACCAAAAAGAACACCAGAGAAAATCCTTCAATACAAAACAATCCATCATCTAGATAGCCCTTTGTAGCGAAAAACAAAGAGTCTTAGTGAGATTTATGATGTTGATACAACTAACTATTTTTCAGTTTTTGCATTGTTTTCTCAAGCTACAGACCCATTATACTTTTAAGAGGCTATAAAAATGAAGTTTGGGTTCAAGCCATGGATGATGAGATAGAAAATATAGAGAAGAATCAAATGTAGGAATTGGTATATCTTCCTGAAGGAAAGGAAGTGATAGGAGTGAAGTGGGTCTGAAAAACCAAATATATTAGTGATGGTAAAGTACAAAAACATAAATAAAGGCTGTTTATAAGAGGTTTTTCATAGCAATATGGAGTAGATTACAACAAAATGTTTGCACTAGTAGACAGTATGGACACGCTAAAAATGGTTTTAGCAATTAAAACTCAAAACAAATGGAATATATATTAGATGGATCTGAAATCAACATTATTGAATGGTTTTTTTGAAGAGGAAGTTTATGTAAATCAGCTAAAAGGTTATGAGATTGAAGGTCATGAAGGAAAGGTATACAAGTTAAGAAAAGCACTCTATGGTCTCAAGAAAACACCTAGAGATTGGTATAACATGATTGATTCTTATTTGATTTAGAATGGTTTTAGTAGGAGCAATAATGAGCCTACTTTATACATCAAGATAAATGAACAAGGTAAGATTTTAATTGTTTTTTATATGTGGATGATTTAATCATTACTGGAAATCTATCTACATATTCATTCAAATCAACTATGAAGAAATAATTTGAGATGACAGATCTAGGTCTCATGCACTATTTTTTGGGCATTGAAGTTCAACAATCAGAAGCTGGAGTTTTTATTTCACAAGAAAAGTATGCTAATGATGTTTTGAAGATATTTAACATGTTGAATTGCAAGCCAACACCAACACTAGTTGCAGTAGGTTTGAAGTTAAGCAAAGAGGACAGTGGATCATTTATGGATCCAACATTATTCAAAAGGTTAGTTGGAAGTCTCATGTATTTGACGGCCATAAGGCCTGACATTATGTATGGTGTGAGTCTCATCTCAAGGTTCATGGAATCTCCAAAAGATTCACATTGGCAAGATGGAAAAAGGATTTTGAGGTATGTATGTGGAACTAAGAATCATGTAATTTGTATTCAACATTAGATGAGTTCAAACTCATAGGCTATATAGATAGTGATAGTGAAAAAGTATAGATGACAGAAATAGAACATCCAGATATTATTTTCACTTTGGAACAAGAGTGGTTTTGAGGGCATCAAAGAATCATTACATAGTAACACTATCTTAAGTAGAAACAACATATGTAGAAGCAACATGAGTAACATGTCAAGTTGTTTGAATGAGGTGAATATTAAAATTTTTGAGACAAAATCAAGAGGGCGCTACACATATTTTTCATGACAACAACTCAATAATAACATTATACAAAATCATGTTTTTCACAAGAGGAGTAAGCATATTTACATGAGGTATCATTTTATCAGGGAGTTGGTTAACAAGGAAAATTGTCTTGAATTTTGCAGATCCAAAGATCAGTTTGTTGATATCTTTAAGAAAGCTTTGAGAAAGGAAGTTTTTGAGTATTTGAGAAGTTGTTTGGGATTTTTGACTAGGAATATGTCGAGATCTAGAAATTTATACTCAACTCCATAATAGGAAAAATTTTGAAGGTTGGAATTAAGGGGGAGTGTTGGAAATAAGAGCTAATTCCTTCCATCTATTATTAGGAGAGAAAAAAATAAATTTTCACCTTGCATGTAAGCGGTAGCTTTTTAGGAAAGCAAATAAATTAGTTTTTCTTTTTCATGCATAGTTTAGTTTAATTAAGATGTCTTTATTTTTAGGATATTCCAAATAAATCAAAAATATTTTATATTTATGCACAAAAGCATGTGTAATTTTAGGAGACTCGTATTCTATTTTTAAGATGCTCTATTTAGATATATGTGTAGTTATTTTTAGGAGAAGTTCTTTTATATATTGTAAAGAAATAATAGTTTCTAGATACACACATATACACACAAATTGTATTGAGCTAAAGCTATGACGAGGGGAAGAAGATATTTATGCACGAAGTGCTGATTTGAGTTTGGAATAATATGTTTTATTTGTAATATTCTTTATTTTATTTCTGTTGTTCATTGTTTTATTTGCATAATTTTTACAAATAATGATTATTATAAACTGGGAACTCAACGTACGAAGTGATTTTAGATGGGTTAGAATTGGCCCAAGAAAAATAGACCCGAACCAAATAATTCAAGGCAACAAATGAGCCCATATGAGCGTAAAATTCCATGATCTTAAAATTGAAGATATGCATCCTCTAAATTTATTTTATTGATATCCACATGATTTAGAACCCAAATGGTCCATGAAATTGATCACCTAAGAAATTGTACCTCCATCCCCTTATAGATTTCGTCTACCCACGCAAGTAAAACACTTCTTGTTGTTCACAAATCCCATTCTTTGTCTAGTCACGTGACCTATTAGCTTCTGCGGAAAATCTACGACTCCCCTTGATTCGTACGTCAATGCATCTTTACACAATGTTTATGGCCATCGATTTTAGTGAATGTCGGTGGGGGAACCGTTAATCCAACAGAGAGGACATGCTTATCAATTATAAGTTGTTTTACAAATTTAAAAACCTTAACATGTATCAATGTAGCCTTGATGATAGAGAGTTCCTAAAGGATGGTGTAGTGGGAAATTCATTAGATTATTGACTTAAGTTGGTTGTGGGATATGTTAGGTCAGAAAATTCCTTCATGGAGAAAATTTTAGATATCTACGTATTAGGGAGAGAAGTGAGAAAAAACTTCACACACAAAATAGGATTCTTATATGTCGTGGGTTGACATTGTGAGATGTTTAACCAAAAACATAAAATCTTTGTTGTCTTATGGTATGTGTAAGAGAGATCCAATTATAGCCATGGTGTTTGTAAACTTGTTCTATAAATGAGGAAATTGTTCATCAACGATTTGGAGGAAATAGTCTTTCATGATATCTACCATAAATTTATAAGGTATGCGTTTCTCATCCTAAATGTTATACTCATCATTGAATTGTTTGATGATTAGTTTCAAGTCTCCAATGACCACAACTTTCTTGATATTCCATTTCATAACTATTTTGAGACATGAGATTAGAGCCTCATACTTTGTTCTGTTGTTTGTATATGGGTACCTGCTCCCGTGAGCTCTATTATTTGTATTCCATGTATATTTGTTTCAACTATATATTTTTGTCAATAAAAAAGGTTGGAGGGTCCCTCTCCCATTTTATTGAATTCAAAATACATTTCTCCATATTGCATCTTCAATTTCTCATGCTTTCCACTTAGCCAAATATTCCTCATACTTTTATTTTATATTGCGTTAAATTTAGTATCATTCACCTTCTTTTCTCTCTCATGCACTTTCTCAACCATCTACTATATCTAATAAAATTCTTCAATATACATGTTTGTGTTTTCCTCACTACTATGTCCTCTAAAACAAGAATACAATCTACCATATTTAAAATATTTGAAATATCTATATCTTCTAACTCAATATCATTAAATTTCTCAACACTTTTCATGGTCCTATATTTTTCTATTTCATCTTGTCATGCATTGTTTTTGTAATCTCTCCTTTTGCAAAGTGTTAAGACCATGTCTCGTACCTAAAGTTCCACTTCTTTTCTCTTGATGTGTGCACATTGTTTGTACTACAGGTCTCTCTTTTCTACTTGAATTTGCACTTGTTCATCCAATTTGTGCATATATTATAGAAATATTCTTCTCTTACCCTAAATTTATTTGTAACTTCATGTCGAGTCAAATAATTTCTTTCTCAATAGCTTCAACAAGTAGCTAGGGAAGGCAACAATTCAATTAATAATTAAGTATATTCCAAGTAACAAAAAATCCAAATGTTGAATGTTAAATACATAAGGTTATATATCTTGGTAGATAACAGTGCAACCATGATACAATTTCTTTGGAGAAGACCGATACAAGAACGAATTGGTGTGATGTTTTTTTGTTTTGTTTTTGTGCATAAATCAATTACAAATGCCAAGGAATAGATAGAATTGGCATAAATAAAAAAATTCCACACTTAAATACCCTACAACTAATGATGGAAGTAGGATAAGCTCGAGTATAATTTGCAAGAACTCAAAATTGAATTCTCAATCACAAATCTAGTGAATATATACCAATAATAAATGTTGTATTGACGAGTTGCAAAAACCATATAATGAACACTTGCCTATAAAAATCATGGCTTGATCATAGGGAAGTTTTGATGTAGTTGGGAATAATTTGATGGATCTAAGAGAATACAAAATGTGAAGGATCCACAAAGAAAACACATGGATGCTAAGAATAATTCCGATCATGCTCCATGTATTATAATTCTTGTGTATTTGATAAAAGTATCAAATTCCCACAACATGTAGAAAAATAATGTGTTATGATTAATTATTGCACCATTATTAAACTATTTAATGACATAAGAATAAATGTATACAGTGAGGAAAGTTGCCCATTGGGGTAGACCAAAATAAAAAAACCTTAAAATTTTTCTAATATAATAAACAATTAATAGTTTGAATTTACTAAACTATCAATAACTGGGCAATACCGAAGTATGGTTGCCCCTCAAAATTAAATTAGACTAGCATGATGAAATACTTTGCTTTGATACCAAATTGTGAGAGATAAAATTACCTTAAATTAATTTTGCATAGCAAAAAACCTAATTTTATTTATGATAATTTTGAAGGTTATTTCTTTTGAATTGCTACAATTTACACAAAATGATTGACAAAAATATATAAATATAGTAATACAATTATAAGAGATAAAATGAAAATTACATACAATAATAAAAGAATTGTATTTATTATTCAAAGGTTTCAGTTAGATATATGTGGAATCCTCGTGGATATCAATTTCAACCTTCAAATTGGAATAAAAATAACATGGCCAAAACTTGCGAGGAATACAATAATTGCAAATGTAGAACACACCCTATTCAAGGGTATATGAGGTGTACCTTGTTCACCCCTTCTCAAGAACACCATACTTTATTTCTACTTCACATTGAATGTTATCTCTTTTAAATAATTTCCTTTGATTCACTCATAAAAATAAAATAAAATTATTTTCACCCCTTTTACCCATTGAGGAATCCCTTTTATAATATTAAAGGGATGGTTATAACCGATACACTAATTACATCCCTTAGGTGAAATTATTTTATATTTATACATAATTAATGCTCAATTACAATACACCTCTTATTGGGTCTTTATCCAACCAATTTATCATCTTTTAACTCTTTTCTTTGACACAAAATTTTATCGAGTCACTTTACTGAGGGTAACATTAGAATTAAATATGTTACCCCATTAATATGTACTATTGGGGATTTTGGCACATAACACAAAGTACAACCTATAACATCGGGATGACCACTAAAGCCATGAAGAGAGTTTACTTGATAATTGAATCATTATATTCCTGAAGTGGTATGGTGGGAAGTTCTTCTAGAGTAGGAATTTTAGATGTCCCACGCTATTGAAATAAGTCAAAGTTCCAAGAGTTGGTATCTCCTTTTACTTTATAGATATCTCTTAGGTGAACAAACTTAACATATTGGAAGGTGGATGGTGTGACTACACACATGCGATGAGTTCATATTTGTCTAAGGAAAAATGATAGTAAACTAGATATAGCACATAGGGAGAATATTTCTACTATCATATCCTTGACATGTGATCCCATTTGATTTTAGATTGCTATAAAATTAACCTAATATCTTGATGAAATAAAGAAAAATGATACAAGTATCGAACCTTCATGTATGAGGGTTCTCTTAACTATAGTATGCCAAATATTAAATGAAATAAAGAGGGAGAATCATTAGTGTGAAATAAGAGCTCGTGGGAATCATGGAGTCAAGAGGAAAGTGAATACATGAAGAGCAATCGGTAGAAATGGATAACTCTTTGCATTTTCATAGAATGATTTATTCTAAACCAGGTAAGATAGGTTACTACCATATAGTGGGTAGAAAAAGAATGTTCATGGTGAAAATTGCGGTCATGATATGCTCACGATGTGGGGTGAGGTACACAAGAGTTCTAAGAATGTGATTTGGATATGAAGGTGAGAAAGCACTATGAAAGGGTCCCATTATCCAAGTTTAGACTCTACAATGGTATGAACCTAGGAAGGATTAGTTTGAACATATTGTTAAGGAGGGGTTATGATAGGAGGTTACGGAATCATAGTGGGATATACCATCTCTATGGTATTGGTTATGGTAGAAGTTATACTATAAGGGCCGATGACATAAGAAGTATTAGAAGTAGAGATGGATGGGATAGATCCTAGAGTTATCTATATAAGGGTTGAGAGTGTTCACTTGGACTAAATACTTGGGTGTAGTGGTTGTGTAATGTGGTGTTTGTCTTAAGGTACAAGGATATATGATCTTATAAGGGCTATCTTTAAATTAAGGAGGGTATAAGGGTTCGATAAATGAGATAATACACTCAGAATCATCCATGTGAACCACATTTTTAGTAGAGGCACTAGTAGAGGGATAAGAGGTGTCAACAACATTGGTGGCTACCTTATTAGTTTGATTGTTGGATTTTTTGATGGCCTCATTTAACCTTTCTCAGGTGACAGTTTCATGATAAATTTTTTTACTAAGGAGAAAGGTGTAGGAAAATGAACAAAGAGAATATCAATTGTCATATGAGTGGCCCCAATTAGCATGCCACCAAAAAAATTTACTCTCATCATGCCAATGAGGAGAGGGCAAGAGGGGTCTACTACCATGGTAAATGGGTGGAGTAGGCATCGTCGCAACTCTTCCTTGGATAGAGGTTGGTGATAGTCAACATGGGAGGAGGTAGAGTATGATTGAAGAATTTTTTTTAATGTTGTATATGGTCCTATTAGAATAAATACCTTGAAGAAAAGTATATGTGACTCCCAAATCGTAGTGTTTTTGTTTCTAAGATGCATGAGGAATCAAATTTTCTTAGCGTATTTCCATTTTGGAGAAGGCTTTTAAAATTTTTTCATGAGATAAAATTGGTGTTTTTCCTATTCAAATGCTTCTTCCAAAGATTTAGGGGAAAATTCTCTGACCTTGTATTGAAGACAAGGATCAAGTACTCAAAATAATAATTGGAATAAGATCTCATCAAGTATGTCGTCTTTAGTCCTATGAGATAAAGTCTTCCGGCATGTTATGAAGGCTTGGGCAGATTCATTGTCCATATGTTTACAATTGATGAAGGAATTAATGTTGTTTTTAGAAAGATCATGATATTGGAATTCGTTGAATATGGAAGTTACCAAGTTTTTTAGCTCATCAGTGGAGTTAGCTGGAGGGTGTGGTACGAATCCAAGGTATCTCATATTAGGGTCTTAGCTAATAGTTTGGTAGTAGTGTACGATTTTTCTTATCCTAATCCTTATAAGATTTACCAAGGGATTTGATGTGGAGAGTGGGATCATTAGAACCATCATAAGTGATGGAAGGAGAAACACCTCCAATGTCCATAACAACAATCTAAGGAGATAAATGTCCTCATTGTATTGCTTAAATAGTTTTGTTATGGATATGAGGTTATGCAATGGGAATTCCATTAGGTCTAACCGGAAGGGGAGGGGGTAGCCTTAATTTTTTGTGCCCTAAGACCATTTGAGGTCGATTGAAAAGTTAAGTTAGGCTAGTTTGGAGCTAGATAAACTAATTTGTAGCCATGGTTTGTTGTTGACTTAGATGGTTGATGAGTTACATGATGAGTTGAGTAGAATATTTATTAGGAGAGATATCAATATTATTAGCCGAGTTGAGATTTTATCCATTTGGGGAGGCTCATAATGGTTAATATCAACATCCAACTTTTGAGAGAGGTATTCATCAAGGCGTTTACATAACATCTTGGGAGACTCTCCTACATACTTAGGAAATTTTTGTAGAATTTTTGCATAGATGGAGTGTAATCGGGATAAAAAAATCCCCATGTTCCCCTTATTCTTTAGGTTCAATGATAAGGTTGTGAATGATTGACTTGGATTGTATGTTTTGAAGTGAGGTTTTGGTCATTTTAGGTTTAGCTCTATTGTAAGAAAATCAACATTATATGGAGCTCACTTGGGAAGGCCTTAATTATGGGAATTATTATGTTTAGACAAGAATTGTCAAATTGAAGAGGAATAAAATTCTTCTAGAAAATATTCCATGGTAAGGTGGGATTACTGGAAAGTTAGTTGTAAATGTTTTTATGATGGGATTTACCATGCAATATGTTTTCATAGGGGCGATGGCATATGAGTTGAAGATTTAAAGGAAAAAAGATGAAGCTGTAGACAAGATTGACCATATATGAGATTTATATAGGGGTTGATGGCATCTAAAGAAATTTTTATGATTAAATTATACCGGCTATGCAATAAAGTTTTACACAAGGTTTGATGGTGTTTGAAAGGGAATGAAAAATAATGAGTGAATCTAACCTAGTTTGACGTGAGTAAGATTCACATTGCATTTACTCTTGGAGTGTATGGTGGGTAAAAGAGGTTACCAGTTAGGCTATCAAATATATGGATCCCATCTAAGACCAACCACACGGTGTAGATACAAAGGTGCTCAAAGAGTGCTAAAGTTGTAAATCTAGAGGAGAGTAACCTAACCTAGGATAGTTATAGGTTTAAAGGCCTCAACCAAGGTAAAGAAATGTATTGTTGGGATGATAAAATACAACCTAAGTATTAAAGGTGCAGAAGTTTCTAACGCATGCATAGGGCACGTAGACGCACAAGGTAAAGACAACATGTGCTCTTGTATTTATCATGTAAGGCGCATGGCTATTATTAGCATGTAGTCTATTTTTGAAAGGTGCATGGGCGGTGAAGGGAAAGTCCCCACCCCTATAAATATGTATTGATTTTCATGGTTTAGAGGATACCATTTTTGTAGTGTTATGTTGTGATTTATGGGTGCGCATGACTATGGTGACTATATTATGTATGTATGAAGCTTTTGTGTTTTACAAAAATTAATATAATGGATCTTTGTGGCTGGATATTGATTGTAGACACATATGTGAATGGTTCTTATATGGTAAAGTTAATCTTGATTCTTGTTTGATTGTTCATGTTAATGGTTAAGATCTAGATCTGGTTTATGCACTATGAATATAATTAATTATCTGTTATGGATCTGGAATATTTGTATAATCATGCTAACTCCTTGAACAAGCTGACATAAAAGAGGAACCTAGTACCCTTGCATGCTTTGGGTGAGCACTGCTCGATTTAGGCTGAGTGATGTGCCAACGCATGCTTGGGATTGTTGGTGGTAAAATCTAGGCTACATTTTGGTTCCATTGTTGGGACCTCTTTTTAATTGTTTTCCCAGGATGTTGCATGATGAAGATGTACTGGTTGACCTTGGCTAGTATTGAAGAGTGGTTAGATGATTTGAGGAAGAGTATGCTCACATATTTAGCACTTGGACCTGATTTTAATGCATGCACGTGTGGGTTGAAAAAATCTATGTATCATGAGTTGTATGAGATGTTCTTCACCATCTTTCCTATAGAGTTGTATGAGTGGTTGGTTTCTTATGCATCAAAGAGAAATTGGAGGTTTCATACACTTGTTTGGACACAGGAAGAATTCTAGGCTTTGTATGATGCATATCTTGACTTGGACACGTGCATTGTAGATCATTGGTGGAGTGGTGTTCTAAATAGCTATATTTTGGAGTACATGGTTTCTACTTATTCTTGTCCAGAGGTTGTTGAGTTCCAGTTCTTACATGAACCCAGAGGATCATATTTGCATGCATATTCCTTTAGCGATTAAGATCTTGATTATGACCTAGATTTGGAACAACGTCCTATGGCTAGCTAAACCCCACCACACAGGGGGAAGGAGTAGGTGTGGTGAAATATGGTGATCTAGCGGTAGAAAAAGAGAAAGAAGAGAAGAAAGGTGGCTTAAGTTTAATGAGGCACGAGAGGGATTTGGAGAAGCAAGATGAAATTGTGGAAAGAATGGTGTTGTGGAGAGAGATGGCTCATGAAGGATTTGAGAGCTCACGTAGAGGACATGGAGCCAGAGCATCTGGAACTCCCCATTTGGGAAAGCATGGTAGAGAACCCTCTTTGACCTTTAGATGAAGGCACATTTGAAGAAAGATTGAGAACCATGGTGCACATTTGATCCTCTTGGTGACCTAGCCCTTGCGCTTGGTTTTCTAGTTTCTACGATAATATCAATAAAGCAAGCTAGTGTGGGTAGTAGAGTAGTGATAGATAGAGTTAGTTTGTAGTCAAGTTTAGAGTTAATCAGTAGCTTATTCATCTATGGTGGTGTAATCATCATCTATGTGTTATTTGGAGGTCTAGTTGGAGGTATGTTTTTTAGGCATCATCATCAACACACAAAATGTGGGCACGCAGAAATGTTGGCATCACGTCTGGAAGTAGCACAACTTCACAAGACTTGTAGGAGTTCAATTTAGCACAACTATTGGAACACAAGGTAGTGCATCCTCTGGTCCATTACCTACTACATAGGGGATCAGGATCGGAGGATCAGGTGGCTCGGGATCTAGTGGATCTAGTGGTTCTGGGGGGAGAAAACACATGAGGTAATACAGTTTTGATCTGTGGGCACGGTCCACACCAGCCCCAAAAATTTATATGGAGATGTCTCTTCATCTCCCAGAATACAAAGGAATAGAAGATGTAATGAGAACATGTATATGTGTGAGATACTATGGCACGTGAAGGGGATTACAACTCTAGAGTGTAAGGAAAGTCAATTTTGTAACTACATTGCAAGGGCACACACATAGTTGGTACAGAAATTTGATCCAACCAGACTTGTGTAGACTATACCATGTTGTGTGATGCTTTCTTAGTAGAGTTTTATATACCTAGTTTGAGCAGAAGAGCATCAATGTGCATGTTGAGGACATCAAGCAGGGGTATGAATGAGAGTGTTTGGGAGTATGATGCATGATTCAAAACCCTTTATCAAAAGTTATCTTATGACATTCACCCGAGCCAACATGCTCAATGGTTCATTGGAGGACTTGATCATGCCTTTTAGAAGGGCACTCTCACACAAGACTTATACATATCCACGTGAGGCACTTGAAGGCAGCTCTGCGTGTTAAGGTAGTTGGGAGTGTAGACATAGGAGTTAGCCCATTTTTGGAGGCTCAGATTGCAGCAATGGTGAAAATAGTTAGAAAAATTATCAGCTAATTCAGCACATGAGATGCACAGTGGAATTTGGTGCACAATTGTGAAGTAGAAGGACATACTAAGGATAGTTTCCCTCATAAATCAGTGTGCACATGTGTTGTTGGACTATGTGATATTTTCACTTGGATCATGATTCAAGTAGGTTCCCATTGTTGCAATGTGTGATAAGAAAGAATGTGTCTTGTTACTACAAGATTTGTAGGTCTACCACTCATGATACTAAAATTACAGGTTGATTGATCAGATTCATGATGTCATTGATATTGGTGTATGTTAGACCAGTGTTGCAAATAATTCTAAGGAAAAGGTGAGCATCATGATCATAATCACAATGAAGGGCATTTTATGGAGGTCAGGGTAGAGGTTGAGGTTCTCCATGGAGGATTCAGAGGCTGAGGTCATGGTAGTGGAAGAAGTGAGTTTCCATGAGGAACATGTTATACATGTGATCCCCTTATCATTACAGGCAAATGCCCTCAGAATATTATTTTTCTTTTTGGAAAGAACCACAACTATGAAGAATGCCCAAGATTTGTATGAACACTTGAGTAAGAAGCACAAAGAAGGACAAGGGCATGGGGAATGGTTAGAGTATAACACATGTGGAAGATCAATGGATGCCGAAGTTAGCACCTGATCCTGAGTTGGTACTGTGAAGATCACTACACACGTGCTTGAGGCTTGGTGCATGCGCAGGGAAGTTCCAAAGAAAATCCTATCATTACAAAGGAGGAGGTACTACATGCAAAGTATCCAGACCCTATGCATCAAGGAAGTTTATCAAGAAACCATGGAGGTGATTAGGAATTTATAGGGTGAGATACAATGTTTGAAAGAATAGTCACGAAGTTAGAACAAAAAAAAATAGAGCTTCCTTAGAAGGATGTTGATGATTTAAAGGAGGTTTGCAAGATGTTACGATAAGAAAACATCATTCCTTTATTGGGGGAATGGTTAAGGGAAAAGACATCATGCACTGGAGTTGAGCACGAAAGAAAATTTTTCATGCTAACCTACCTCCTCATAGTCTGGATTATGACAAAGAGATCACTCTGAATGTTGTTGTTGATGGATGGATCTTGAGTAACATTTTGATTGATACATGTGCAAAAGTGAATGTACTCACTTTGGATGCGTGGATTCAGATGGGGAGACCACCATTGCAGCCATCTTCAAATGTGTTTGTTTGGAAAAAGGACTAAAGCCACACCCATTGGAGTTTTGAAGGATGCTACTATTACTATACAAGGGGGCCAAGTTTACTGGGGACTTTGAGGTCTTGGCACTTGTAGAGGCAAATAATTTTCCAACACTACTTGGGTGCCCTTGGTGTTATGCAAACAATGTTGATCTTGCACTTCAACAAAGGATATATAAGTTTTGAGAACAAGGAAGAGCACGTCATCATTCCTTTGATAGATGGAAAAGCTACACCTTATGTAGAGCCCTTAAGTGAAGAGGATTTGAACAAAATTTATGTGCACACCATTAGAGATCCATAAAGTCCTTGAGCCATCAAAGGAAGGAGTTCTCCAATGGGATGATGCACAGTCCATGAGTGATACTACAAGTGTTGCATGTGACAACTAGGGCACATGACACTTATGAAATGGTTGGGCAAGTGAGTGAGAGTGTAGTTACACATAAGTAGGCCACATTGTGTTAGGTGTTTGGGTAAGTAACCAGTACCAAGGTACACTGGTGAAGGAAATCTTAAAGTGTTCCTTGTGCATGCTATGGAAGTTCAGTGGATAGATCAAGTGGAAAGAAGGAATATGCTAGTTTATACTCTACGTGTGGGACAACAACATTGTGGATGGTTCATAGGGATAATCTTTTAGAGTGGCGAGAAGTGAGAATCACCTTCTCTACTAGATTTCTCTCAGAGTAATGCACCTACTCAAGATATGTGAATTTCATGGTAAAGGATCTTGTTCAACACCATGTTCAATAGTGTGAGAGACTCTGATAGAGGGGAGAAGCTTTACCACCTTCACTATGGGTGCACAAGCTCTACTACACCTTGTGAGGTTGTGCGCGTGCATGGTATGTCTATGCTAGAGTTGAATAGAGAGAAAGGAATTGGTAAGAATTGACTATATATGATTCAGACCTTTGACTATTTTTCCACTAAACCTCTAGTGAATGAGGCATTACAGGTTATGAAGCACTTGACTATGGGAGATAGTGCAAAGGTGAGGAACTTATTCAGGAGTTACTAGGTGAGTCGACACTGGAGGCATGCTTTGAAGAAGAAGAGACATATGCAAAACAACTTGGGCACCTTGCCTAGAAAAAGAAAAGGGTAAGATGGTCTATGTAATTGATGATGAAGAAGTGAGAATCTGGATGTTGAGCATATAGAGGGTATGCAGAGGTCTTAGAAAATGTAGATGAGAAGGCACACATGCCTACCATGAGCCTATGAAAACTAAGAAGGTCAACATTGGGATAAATGTTGAACCTAAGGAGGCCATCATTGGAGATTATTGGTCTAACTCTGAGGTTGCTAAGATAATTGAGTTGTTGCGTGACTTCCAAGACTTGTTCCCTAGAGGCTATCATGAATTGAAAGGGGTACATGAATCTTTGGGTGAGATGAGAATCAAGTTAAAGGAAGGTGTGTGCCCGGTTAGGAAGAGGCCTTACAGATGAATCCTAACCTACGCATGTCAAGGTGAAGGAAGAAATTGATAAGATGTTGAATTATGGAATCATTGAGCCCATTGAGGAGTCAAATGGGTTAGCCCTATGGTGATCAATATTAAGAAAGATGGAAGAATAATAAAATTTGTGTGGATTATAGGGAGTTGAATGTTGCATGTGTAATAGATCCCTTTCCCACACCATTTACTGAAGAAATATTAGAAGGCGTTGCAGGGCACGAGATCTACTCCTTCACTGATGGATTTTCTAGATATCATCAGTAAGGATAGCTAAAGAGGATCAAGAGAAGAAAATTTCACCACCAATGGGGAATTTTGCATACATGGTTATGCCCTTTGGATTAAAGAATGTGCATATAGTATTTTCATGCATTGTTGTGTAAGCATTCCAAGACTTTATTCATAAGTTCTTGCAGGTTTATCTGGATGATTGGATAGTGTATGGGCTAGTGAAAGATCATTGTGATAATTTAAGGCTTATGTTTGAGAGGTGTCGGTAGTTGAGCATCTCCTTTAAACATTAAGAAGTGTGTTTTTGCTACACCTTTTGGGACTTTTTGGACACATCATCTGTAAGGAAGGCTTGTTAGTGGATCCTGCTAAGGTTGTTGTTATTTTGGGCTTAGAGGAACCTACTAACTAGAGTGAGGTGCATGATTCTTGGGGCACACATGATATTACAGGAAGTTTATCAAAGGTTATGCTAAGATTTTCACATGCCCTTAGAAGGAATTATTGAAGAGTAAAGGCAAAGTTCCATTGGGGTGAAGCAAACATGCATTTTGAGACATTGAAGGAAAGGCTTACTACAACACCTATTTTGTGCACTTTCCTTCATGGACCAAACCTTTTCATGTGCATGTGGATGCCTCTTGGCATGGCCATTGGCATGGTATTAGCCCATCCTAGAGAAGGTATTGTTGATCATCCTATTTTTTTGCAAGAGAAGTTAACTAACACCAAATGAAAAAAATTATACAACTACAGAGCACGAGGCCTTGTCCATGATCTACGTGTTGCATAAGTTTTGAAAATACTTGTTGGAAACCTTTTTTATTTTCTATACAGATCACATGGCATTTGAAGTACTTGGTGAACAAGCCCATTTTTAGGGGCATATATGCCATTGGATTATGTTATTTCAGAATTTGATTTTACTGTGGTGGTTAAGCCAAGAAAAAGAGTAATTCTGGACCAGATCATTTATCAAGGATTAATACAGAGAGGACACATAGAGCATTGAGGATACAATGTCGGATGCACAACTATTTAGATTGAACCACACACCCTCTGACTTAGAAGATATTTTTGTCTTTTTAAACAGTGTGGCACCTGAGGAATGAAGAATATAGAGAAAAGAAACAACTTGTTATATGCACACCTTATATGTTGATCAGTGGAGACTTATACAAACTAGGTCGGATGAAGTTTTGCACGATGTGTACTTGAGCATGAGCATGAAGCTATTATGGAGGAGGCTCATGGTGGTATTGCAGGTGGACATTATGTAGGAGATGCCACCACACACAAGATTTTATTGGCTGGTTTGTGGTGGGAAACATTGTATAAGGATTGTAAAGAATATTGTAAGGCATGACCATTTTCAGTGCCTTGGAAATCCTTGGGCATAGAGATGAAATGCCTTTGAGGCCTATTGCTAGTGCAAACCTTTTGAAAAGTGGGAAATTGACTTTGTGGGTCCTATTTCCCCACCCACACACAGGATTGGATCATACTATTATAACTTGTATATATTATCTTACAAGGTGGGAAGAAGTGGCACCTACAAAGGATTACATGATACTACTACAACAACAAGGTTTTATGGGAAAACATTATCAGCAGTGTATGGATGCCCATTGAGTTTGACAAGTGATAGGGGTACTCATTTCCTTAATGAGACCATCAGATACTATTAGCAAAATTTATGGTTGCACACCATAAAACAACACCCTATCACCCTCAGGCTAATGGAACTACTGAGGCCTTCAACAAGATATTGAGCCACACATTGACTAAAATTTGTGATGTTGGAAGGAAGGACTGGGATGATAAAGTCTCTATTGTACTTTGGGCATACATGACAAACCTACAAGAGGTTGAATAAGGCCACACCCTTTTCAATTGGTGTTTGGTGTGGAGGTTGTTCTACCAATGGAATTCATGTTACCTTCTCTACGTATTATGCACACAGTAGGAGGTTTGGCTGATGAGAAAGCACTTGAAGAGTGCATTGATAAATGATGTAGTTGGATGAGAGGTGTGCTATAACATGATGGAGTCAAAAGATAGAAAAGGCCAGGAAGAAGGCATGGCATGATAGACATATTAAGGATAAGAAGCTTGAAGTTGGAAAATGGTTCTTCTTTATGATTCAAAGTTTTTGTGCCACCCTAAAAGCTTAAAGTGCATTGGTTGGGACCATATATTGTGACTTATATACTTGATTCAAGTGCTTTCCAGTTAGAGGCGCTAGATGGAACATGGTTTCCTAGTTATTTTAATGGGAGTAGGTTGAAGCCCTACTATAAATAAGTCTTCTTGGTGTTTGTAATAAGGTAGTATTTCCATTAGATTAGGTTTCCTTAATGCATTTCCTTTATATGTGTTTCCTTTCATCATTGTTATGCTTTTTCAATTTAGTTCAAGTGTTTTTGTAATAAGTGTGCTTGCGCACCAAAAGTTGATTACTATCTAAGTGTTTTCATGCAGAGGACCGTGCATACCCTTAGTGTGGGGTGGAGTATATATAGGTACATGGACCAAGTTTGAATGTTCTCTTTGAAGATGAATATGCATAAAGAGATATTGAGCAGTGTGCTTGAAGTAAAGGTGTGGATAGAGAAAATTTTCATGATTGAAAACCACATATGGATGAATGGACACATAGTGTAACATGAGGTAGGCTGCAGTAATGGAAACTACTTAGTGAAAGGCACGTGGATAGGTACTTTGGTGCATGAAGGCACATGAAAGGAGGTTGTGGCGAGAGTAGTAGGCAGCACGAAGGTTATGACTGTGGTGTGGAAAAATTAGCATGGAAAAAGGAAAGAAACACCAAGTTAATGTTGAGTATGGTGGTAGGTGGAGAGCAATAAATGTGGAGAAAAATTTTTTTTGAAATCTATATAAGGAGGTGTTGGGAAATCATTTTTACCTTTGCGATCAAGAGAATTCAAGAGTTTGAAGTTGAGAAGAGCTAAAGTGAGAGTGAAGAAGTGCAAGAGAGCTACGAACCAATTGAATTTTTCATATTTATGCATGGGATTGTTTGATGCTCCATTGGAGAAGGTGTTTGAGTGAAAAAAGGCATGTGGGAAGGAGAAATTGTTTAGGGTTTGGATTTGAGCTAGGGCATGTGGAGTTGAGCTAGGGCATGCACATGGATTTGGAATTGCAGAGCTCAAATCTATTGAAAGAACACACCTTTATTGTTCTTATGGCACCAAAGAGAGCACTTGGAGTAGCCACAAGGGGAAGGAAGTAGAAGGAAGTTGAGGTCAAAGTAGAGGATGCCCCTGAAATCCATTTTTTAGAGATGTAATACCCATAAGGGGTTTTTATGGGTCATGATTGGGATTCACACATTCTCCATGTAAAAGTAAGTGATTATAACCACATGAAAAAAAGATAATAAAGATGAATTGGACAAGTTGTTGGTAAAAGAAAAAAAAGGAATGGAGAATGACATGGTCATGTATGATGACATGGGTGAAAAAAGTTGTTAACAAAGGTGGGAGTTTTACAAATTATATGAACTCCCTTACTTTGGAAAACTAGAAAATTATACCAGTGGTTGATGAGCAGAGTCCATGAGGACTTTTTCTATTTTGTTGGGCAAAAATGAGGCTCACCATGCCCCTGATTGGGAGTTTGACAGGACTAAGGAGTTTGGGTACTGAGTTGAGTAGTGACCTCACTAACAAGGAGGTGATAGAAGCAAAAAAGAAGGTGCTAGGATATACGAAAGGAGGGCATGGGATGGATATCCCTAAGTTGTAAGTATCCAGTTGTTCAGGAGTGCACACTCTCACTAAGTTGAAAAATCAAGAGCATTGGTCACAGGTAAACAAGGCATGGTTGCATGTGGCAAAAAGATGATAAAAGGAGTGGTGTATAATTTGGCTAGTTTCATTGTTGAAACCATCATTGAGGAAGTGCACCAAGGTGAGAAAATAAGTTTTGGCACGATCCTTTTGTCACTTTTTTTTTGAAATTGGAGTGCCCGATGGGCCAAAGGATAAAATATGGCAATATCCATGAGGAGAAGAAATCTCTTGCAGAGATATTTTCTAAGTACACATGTGATGGGACCATGAGTGGCCCCTTTAAAAAAGAGCATAGTTGTGGTATGAGCACCTCCACGCACGTTTTGAGGAGGAATGGAGAATACCCAAGGATCTACCTTTGGTATTAGATAAACAAGTACAATTTAGTGTATCAACACTTTTATATAGGGCACTTTGGATGAAGGATGGGAAGTGGAGCCCTTGGTGTAAGCTCCCTATGCCTTCACCACGCACTATTTCAAGCATCTATACATAGTTTTTAGACACGTGTTGGTTGTTTTTTTCAATGCAGATAAGGTAGACTATGACTACCACACCCTCAAGAAGACTTATGTTTATCCAAGTAAGTCTGCATATATTGAAAAATTAATTTCATATGATATTAACATGAAGGCTATGAGTTTGGCTATTGGGAAGTTTGGGGCAGCCCTTGTATATATTCACCTCAAACCAAGGTTGGAAAATGGGAAGTATGTTGAAAATGAATTCAAGCTCCCTGACCACCCAAGGGGAAGCATACTGTGGGCACATTACAAGATGAAGAAGACACTTTTCCCCTTGAAGAAGAAGGAGAGGAAGAATAAATTCAAGAAGATAGTGATGGCTTGGAGCACAGGGGCAAAAAATAACCTATCGTTGGAGAGAAAAGAGAGCGCGAGGTAACCCCTCCACTACAACAAGAAGATGAAGTGTTGGAGACTGCACGCAATGGAGGTGGACATAGAATAGACTACTGAGGAACCTTAGTTTAAAAGAGTGCTAAGAAGAACAAGGAATCAGAGTGCAGGGACATCACAACCCCTTAGGAGGTCACCTAGGACTTCACCTGTGAAAGTAGAACCTGAAAAGAAGAAAAGGTGCAAGTACATTCCTCGAAGGATGATGAGGAAGATAAATCTAAAGAAAGAGTGCCAAATACTCTAGGGAAGACTGAGGATGTAGAAGAGCCTCAGGTGGATGAATTGAAGAAGGACACAGAGGAGTTGAAGGAAATAAAGTTAGAAATAGATAAGGGTGAGCCTTCAGGCGCACCCCATACTACACATACAGGTAAAGGACCGGTGTTGGATTTAGGAGTGCACACCCCTAAAGGTAAGTACTCAAGGAAAGGAAAGGAGGAAGAAATTTATGAGACACCAATAGTTGGGTACATTGATGACCCAACCAAGATCATATGCACGCACGGTTCCAAAGAACTTTGGAACCTAAGGACCTTTATGGTGGGAGTTGATGGATGAAGACATGTGACGCAACTTCAGTTTTTCCCTTGTGACCACCTTGGTCATCATGTCTGTAGGATTCTGACTGGTATGAATCTTCTCCAACTTTAACTTCTCTTCCTCCAAAGTTGTCCTGATGAAATGGTACCTTAACTGTATATGCTTCATCCTAGAGTGGAAAGCAGAGTTCTTAGCTAGGTGTATAACACTCTAACTATCACTATGCAGCTTTCCTTCCTCCTACTTATGCCCCAAATCCTCAAGAAATTGTTGTAACCAAATCATTTCTTTTCTTGCCTCTGTGGCAACAACATACTTAGCCTCCATGGTTGACAAATCCACCAGCTTATGTAGTCATGAAATCCAACTTACTTTGTTGTCCCACCTATAGTGTAAACATAACTTGTCATGCTCCTCTTGTTGTCTACATCTCCAACCATATCTAAATCTACATAACCACACAAAGTGGTGTCTGATCCACTATAGCACAAAACTGTCCACATGGTCCCTCTCCTGAAGGATCCACTTTACTGCTTGCCAGTGATCTCTACCTGGATCACTCATAAATCTACTCACCACTCCCACTACATGGGAAATATCAGACCTGGTGCACACCATGGCATACATCAAATTGCCAACCACTGATGAGTAAGGTACCTTAGACATCTGGTTTCTCTCCTACTCTGTCTTAGGACACTGCTCCTTTGATAACTTGAAATGGCTTGCCAAAGGAGTCCCAACTAGTTTAACATCCTGCATATTAAACCTCTCAAAGACTTTCTTAATGTACTCTTCCTGAGATAAAGTCAGCTTCCGTTCCTTCCTATCCTAAGATATCCTCATACCAAGGATTTGTTTGGCTGCCCCCAAATCCTTCATAGCAAAGGATTCACTTAGCTTCTTCTTGAGTACTTTTATTTCCTACATGTTTTTACCTGCAACCAACATGTCATCCACATACGACAAAAGGATAATATAACTGCCATCCTCAAATTTATTTGTATACATGCAATGGTTAGAATGACATATAATATAACCTTGCTCCATCATGAAGCTATCAAATTTCTTATACCATTGACATGGAGCTTGTTTCAAGCCATACAAGCTCTTCTTCAGTTTGCGCACCATATCCTCTTTACCTTTGACCTCATAGCCATTTGGCTGCTACATATATAGTTCCTCCTCCAAGTCACCATAGAGAAATGTAGTCTTTACATCAATGCATTCTAAGTGCAAGTCTTCTCGCTGCAACTATTCCTAGAACAATTCTAATAGAAGATATTTTTACTACGGGATAAAAATCTCATCAAAATCTATACCTTTTTTTTGTGTAAACCCCTTGACCACCAAATTGGGCCTTGTATCTTTATTTCCTCCTTCTTCCTCTTTAAATCAACACCCACTTGTTACGTAATGCTCTTTTCTTTTGGGTAGCTTCACCAAATCCCATGTTTGGTTCTCCATAAGAGCCCGATGCTCCTCATCCATTAATTTCTCCCACTTCTTCCTGGCATCTACCTACATTGCTTCATCAAAGCTCTCTAGCTCTCCACTACCAGTGAGTAATAAATAATAAAGAGAAGGAGAAAAACGTTCAGGTTCTCTTCTTACCCTAGAAGACCTCCTCAATATAGGAGTTTGGGGTTCCTTTTGAGGAGGTTCCTGAACTGATTCATGTGTCACTTTTCCATCCGGAAGATCCTCTACCGTTTCATATTATTTCTTGGATTCTTCCATTTTTCCTACAACTGTTGTTTATACATGACTTTCTCATTAAAGAACACATCCCTAGATCGAATGATTTTCTTTTCCTTAATACTCCAACATTTATATCCAAATTCATCACCACCATAACCAATGAAAGTACATTTTTTAGATTTAGCCTCTAGCTTGGACCTATCATCCTTGTCTCGTATGGACAAACACCTCACATCCAAAGACTCTAAGAAATGAATAATCAACTTTATTACCATGCCAAGCCTCCTCATGTATGCCTCCATCCAAGGCACTTGAGGGTCCTCTATTTATCAAGTACATAGGCCGTGCTCACCGCTTCGCCAAAAAGAAAGAGGTCGTCTGCATGTAACCTCATGCTCCTATCATGTTCCATTATTGTTCTTTTCATCCTTTCTGAGACCCCATTCTTCTATGGAGTTCCTGGAACCATATTTTTCCTACGGATTCCATTCTTAGAACGATAATCATCAAATTCATTGCTACAATACTCCCCTCCATTATCTGACCTGAGACATTTTAGCTTAAGACATGTTTCATTCTCTACCAAGGCTTTCCATTTAACAAAAGTTTCAAATACATAGGATTTGTTTCTAATACAATAAACCTAAACTTTCCCGGTTGCATCATCAATAAAAGTAACATAATAACTTGACCCCCAAGAGATGATACAGGCCGCCCCATACATTAGAATGCACCAGATCTTTCTTTATAGGTTCAACCTTGAGAAACTTTACTCACTTCTTTTCCCATATATGCAGTCCTAACAGAAATCCAAACCTATTTCGTATATCTAGGAAAATCCTTCTTTATGATCTCCATGTCCTTGTGGCTCATATGACCAAGCCTATAGTGCCACAATGTTGTATCTACTTCTGAAGCCACAAGATTACAAACATTAGTGCTATAAGTGGTTAAATACAAGGTTCCAACCTTCTTACCTCTTTCCACCACAAGAGCACCCTTGGTAACCTTCCAAGAGTCTGTTGTAAATATCATAGTACAACCATCACTTCCCAACTACCTTACCAATATCAAATTTCATCTTAATGTAGGCACATGTTTGACATCCTTCAATAGCCAAGTATTCCCATTCTGCATCTTAACCCTAAACAGAACCTTTTCCAACTATGCTTTGCAAGGCTCATCATCACTAAGAAAAACATGCCCAAAATCTCCTTGAACATAATCAACAAAATAATGCCTATGTGGAGTAGCATGGAAAGAAGCCCCCGAATCTAAAACCCAAGATTCAATAATATTGTGCAAAGAAAGAATCAAAGCATCCTAACATACATTACCCATTGCCACATTTTCCTCCTTGTTTTCTTCATGTTGTTTCTTCTTGTCCCGAAGCTCCCAACAGTCCTTCTTTACATGCCCAGACTTTCCACAATGCCAACATACTATCTTGCTTTTGGATTTTGACCTTGCCCGATCCTTTGATTTTCCACGGCTTCCTCTATTCTTTTGTCTCCCTCTATTTTCCACTATCAAAGCATTCCCTAAAGTAGAAGATTCCTAGATATTTTTCTTCACATTTTCTCGCTTAGAATCACCCCTACAACATCTTCAAACTTCAACTTTGAGTTACAGGAACCGAGTTGCTTACCGCCATTACCAGGCTATTCTAACTCTTAGGTAAAGAGCACAAAACTAATAAAGCCCTAACTTCTTCATCAAATTCTATTGTAACCAAAGCTAGCATATTTACAACCGTATTAAAATCATTTAAATGATCTACTACTGAACCATTCTCAGAAATATTCATATTAAACAACTTTTTCATCAAAAATATCTTATTAGAGGTAGAGGGTTTTTCATACAACTTCCTAATGCATCCATCAGTTCTTTTGTAGTCTTTTCCTTTGAAACATTAAATAATACCAAAGATGCAAGACACAGCCAGATTGTCCCAAGTGCCTTCCTATCCAACAAATCCTATTCCGCATCCATCATGCTCGAGGGTTTTTCACCTTCTCAGACAACAAAATATAAATATCCTTCTGATAAAGGTAATCTTCCATCTGCATCTTCCAAAGACTAAAATTCTACTCGTTGAATTTATCAACCCTAGATCTTCCATCATCTACCATAGCTCCCACTCAAGATAAAACTTTCCCTGTGATTCAACACTTCAGCAAACCAAACTAGGGTCTAATACCAATTGTTACATCTATCTAGCATATGCACAAAACCATATAAATAAACAACTTCTTAAGTAGTTTTACAAAAAGGTGGGTATCGAAACCATGGGCCAAAAATCGTCCCATAAACCTATGGGTCAAAATACAACCCATATGAGAAAATCACGCTTCTGGTATATCGGACACGTTTTAAGGCCAAAAAAATTCCTCGGGGTTGCGCCCCCGAACCCCAATGAGAGAACTATGGAAAGTGTACAGTACTCTTAGTGTACAGTCTTCAACATTTTCTCACATGAAAATAGGCTCCACAACCTAACAGAAACTATGTGCACACGAAATAACTATCTTGGAGCATGCAGACTCATATGGATGAGCCTAACTTTGATGTATGTGAGGAATCATGTGTGTCGTGTAGGTTGAAAAAGGCACCACACTTACACCATGTCATAGTTAAGCCTACTTGTAATGTCCGATTAACAGTGAGAAATGTTCTAATCTAGGTATTTGCAAAAGTTACATGTAAAAACATAGACAAAGAGGGAGCTATTCAGGTGCTCTTAGAAGATAAGAAGGAAAAGGATACTAAAATCAAGCACCTGACAAAAGAAAAAGAGACAGTTGAGGAAACGACACCTCGATACTCAATATGGCCGAATAGATTGGGGACGATATTTTGAAGAAGAGGCTAGAATTAGAAGATAAATTTACACAAGAGTTTCGTCTTCTTTACACTACTTACACACTTTAGTTCATCCGTGCTAGATGAGGGGCCTGTAAGGATTCCAAAACCAAAAGATGTTGTAAAACAAGTGCAAAAGGTTAAGACAACAATTTGCGTAAAATTACAAGTTATGAATCCATACTGCAGAATTTGAAATATGAACTAAAGAAAACAAGATTTGGCATTGAACATGTGTGTGGCCCCAGATGTGATTATCAAGACAAGAACCATGGTTGAAGAGGATGAGGTTTAGAAAGCAGTAAAGAATGAAACACTTGGATGTGTGGAGAGGCTTACTTTAATAACAAAGAAGCATGATGTGTTTACGAGTCCAGGGACCTGCACAAGGAGAAAATAAAGGACATTGGGAAATTGATAGCACAACGAATGGATGTCATGGATGGAATGATCTCAAGCATGGCCAATGTTCTCAGAGTGCTGCAGAATGAAGGTGAGAACATGACTCTTGATGAGATGGAAGCAATACTTGTAGACATTCCGAGATAAAACAAATAAAGCGCTAAGTGATTGGAATGAATTAGAGGCAAAGATCAAAGTAGAATATCTTGAGTTAATTCTTCCTATGGAAGAGTAGTGTGCCAAGTATTTTCTCATTATTTGTACAGTTGTTCTTTCATTCTTTATTCTTTTCATGGAGACATAAGTTATGATTACCCATTTCTAGGGACAACAATGAAATTAGTGTGGGGTAATGTTGGCTTGATGAAATACAACCTAAGTATGAAAGGCGCAGAAGTATTGGGTACATGGGGATAGGGCACATAGATGTGCACAAAACTATAGTGAAATAGGGCACACCTAGGAAAACATGAAATCAAGACTTATCCATTTTCCAAGTTGAAGCTAATTATAGATATAGAGTACAAAGCATGTTTTGTAGAAGACTTATAGAACACACAAAGGCTATTTTGGACGAGTAGAAGATCAAGTGCTATATATAGTTTTGGATATATTAATAGGATTATACCATTTTTGTATTATTAAATGATCTACTATTAACGAGCTTGCATGTTCTTGTATTTATCATGTAAGGGTGCATGACTATTATTAGCATGTAGTCTATTTTTGAAAGGTGCATGGGTGGTGAAGGGAAAGTCCCCACTACCTTTAAATATGTATTGATTTGCATGGTTTAGAGGGTACCAATTTTGTATCGAGTTATGCTGCTGATTTATGGGTGCACATGACTATGGTGACTATATTATGCATGTATGAAGCTTCTGTGTTTTACATAAATTAATATAATGGATCTTTGTGGCTAGATATTGATTTTAGACACATATGTGAATGGTTCTTATATGGTAAATTTAATCTTGATTCTTGTTTAATTGTTCATGTTAAAGGTTAATATCTAGATCTAGTTTATACACTGCAATATAATTGATTATTTGTTATGGTTCTGTAAATTTGTATAATCATGCTAATTCCTTGAACAAGCTAACATAAAAGAGGAACCAGTACCCTTGCATACTTTGAGTGAGCGCTCATTTCAGTGAGTGATATTCCAAAGGTGTGCCTTGGGCTGTTAGTGGTAAAACCTAGGCTATAGGTATCCTACTAGGATTTTGAAATAAGATAGGGAAACAATCAAGAGGTGGATAAATCCAAGAGGCATAATAATAAGACAAAACAATATATCAAAGTAAACCCATATCTAATCTAATTTATAATATTGGATGACTAATAACAAAAAAACATATACATACAAAATGAAATACTAAATAGAGTTATAAATACTTGTTGTGTGTGTGTGTGTGTGTGTGTGTGATCATTGATACATAATCCACCCTAGAGATAAAAACACTGAGAGATAATTTCTATGGGTGGAGAATGGGAAATCTCAACAAGAAGATATTTTGTCCCAACTCATTATGGTAACCAAATGCAAAAGAGGCAAGATTCAAGACTCTAAAGTAATTCAATAAGTGTGAAGTAGTGTGAAATAGTGTTAGCAAAAGTATGTTTATGTATTTGTTCAAATGATTATTAATTGGTGAAACTAATAAGAAATCAAAGGGGTATATATCCGCAACACAATCGCCCATGGGAAATGGTGTTGGCTATGGAAAATACAAAATATGCACCATCACCCGTGGGTGATAGCATTGGTCTTGGAGTAAAACGTAAGGTCGAGGCTAAAAACACGAGTGGAGGATAAAATGTGAAATGGGGGTAAGTGATAAAGGTCCAAAGTGACCCAAAACAAGGGTAATAATATGTAATAAGAGGAGACAAGTGAACATAACGGGACAAGTAGACATAATGAGTGCAATGTATTAACAAGAGGAAGAAAAGAGGAAAGTATGGGGTGAATAAGGATAATAACAACATCTCTCAAATGTTGTGGTTTATCTTACATGAGCATTTTTTTATCATAACCCAATCTTAGAAGGCCCCTCAAGACACCCACTCGGGAGGAGAATGCGTCAACAATCCTTACACAAAAGAAATGGTTAGTAAGTATAAAAAATATGGTGTAATACAACCTAAACCTCATGAAGTATGAGAAAAATAAGTCATCTATATGTCACCATGAATTGGAACTCTAAAAATTCTCATTTGTTTCAACCAAAAATTTGAAAATCGAAGCTCTGGACATAATCCACATGAAAGATTCACTAGGAAAAATGAAGGGGGAACAATTATAAATTCTTCAAAATTTAAAATGCAAATAACCAGTAATCAAAATATTGAATGTAAAGGAAAATAAAATAATATATTGGTCTTTAAATAAACAAGTATTCACCACTTCAACATGAAGAGTGAAAAATAGAGATGCACTATAGATGTAGACACTTCTAGACACAAAATCATTCACTTTAGGCATTATTTAGCCTGGATATTATACTACTATTTAGAGGGTTCTCAAGTGAAGAAAGTACTAATTATTCCCACCTTTTGGCCATCTTATTTTTATCTTTTATTTCATCATTCCCATGTATTTTCCTATGCATGCTCACCTATTTCAAAATTGTCCTGTCATTTTAGCCTAAACCGGGCACTTAGGCTTGACGGGCGCCCAGGTACCACTGGTCCCACCCAGGGGTGCCCCGATCCATGTTCTACTTACCCGCCTATTTTGGGGCCTCTTCTAGTCATTTTTCATCCTTATATTTTTCCTAGTCGGTCATGTCTGGTTAATTAAAAAATTAGAGAAAGAGAACTTTATCAATACAAAGTTATGAGACCATAATGGGGTTCTAAAGCATCACATAATACTATCACTCCATCTAGAGTTTCATCTATTACATCACTTGCATCCACATAGTGCCATGCATCAAGGCTATGAGATCTGCATTAACACACACAACATAGGGGAGGGATTCTATTCTATTTCATGCACACATGCTATTACATTTTCTATAGTTATTATTGCTTACTACTTCACAAAGTATGACTGACATAAGAACACCTAGGGCATGAAATGCATACACACACTAGAACTACATTTGGGTCTGAAATGTAGTACAACACTTAGATTAGTAAGGCCACTGTTGTGGAAGTTAAGGTTAGTCTGACATAGTCATTTTGCATCTTTTATTTTTAGGGTTTTGATACTTCTTTGTCTTTTGCAGGTCATTCCTTCATCTTGCATTATCTCAGACACCCAACGTAGTTTGGTAGATCTAGTGTGATAGGTAGGAATTATTTTAGAGCATCTTACGACACTTCCAAGATCAAATTCCAAGCTTTTACAAAGACTAGGGTACCTCGGGGCACCCAGTACCTTCCTGGGCTCTACGATCTTCTTATATCTTCTAGATCTGACATCTGTGGGACCCCTAAATGATCATTTCTACTCCCAGATATACAATCAGTCCTACAAAAACCTTCAAAAATTATATAAGTCCTTTCCTTTTACATCTTTACATAGTTAGGGTTTTATTTCATTTGATATAATAATTTAAAATCATTCCATACTATTTTAGCATAGTTTACAACATTTTAGTCCTCCTATATTAGATTAACTATTATTATACTTTCTTATAGTTTAGTTTAATTTTAGTTAATCATTTTGGTGAACCCGACGTCATGGGGCACGCTACTCCTACCATTATATCTTACACTCCATTCCATCCATCCACATCATAATGCATTGTCTTGGGGGCATTTATGCTTGTCTACTAGTGTTTTGCATGATCACTTTACTACACATGTTAGATTGCTTTCTTATATGTCATTATCTATATCATACACACATGTGCATTCACAACTTCATTTAGTGTGATCGCAGATACAAGACTCTACACATGACATGGATGCTCGCCTTCTACTCTTCATATATTGGTCACTTCGGGCATCCACATTCACCTTATCTAGGTGCTATTGTTTCCTTTTGTACTTAGCATCTTATAGTACTGGCTCATACATGTTTTGACATATTGGTTATCGATCTAACATGCTAACAAGTGTTCCATGTGCAACAATTGTTTTGTAGGATTATACGTCTCCATGACTCCTTGTTTGTTTGTTTTTACTTATCTGCCATTATTTTCCATTGTATGCGGAATTTTCCATTTGCTTGTGTGCACAATTGTTTTTTGTTTTTGGCCATGACGACCTTGTGCCTGGTCCCACATGGGGATCCCTGATCCATGTTCTACTTTCTAACCTCTTTTTGGGCCTCTTCTAGCCATTTTTCATCGTTATCTTTTTCCTAATCGGCCATGTCAGGGTTAATTACAAAACTAGAGCAAGATAACCCTATAAATAAAAAGTTATGAGACTATAATGAGGGTCCTAGCATCACATCTACTATCACTCAATCTAGAGTTGCATCCATTTCAACACTTACATCCACATAGTGCCATGCATCAAGGATAAGATATCTGCATATACACACACAACTTAGGTGGGGGATTCTATTCGATTTCAAGCATACATGCTATTAAATTTCTATAGTAATTATTTCTCGCTACTTCACAAAGTGTGATTGACACAAGAGCACCTAGGGCACGACATGCGTACACACACCAAAAATACATTTGGATACGAAATGTAGTGTAATGCTCAGATTAGTAAGACCATTGTTTTGACAGCTAAGGTCAGTCCAACCCATTCATTTTACATCTTTTATTTTTAGGGTTTGATACTTCTTTGTCTTTTACAGGTCATTTCTTCATCTTGCATTATCTTAGACACTTGGTGAATTTCGATAGATCTAGTGTGATAGGAAGGGAGTATTTCAAAGCATCTTGCAATAATTCGAAGATTAGATTATGAGATTTTACAAATACTAGGGCACCTATTCTATAGACCAGGGTGCCCCGGGGCAACCTAGTACCTTCTTGAGCACTACAGTCTACTTATATCTTCCAAATCTAACCTCTGCGGGACCCTTGGGTGATTGTTTCTACTCCCAATATACATCCATACTTGAGACAACCTGTGACAACCTCTAGAAATCATCTAAGTCTTTTCCTTTTGCATTTTTGTTTAGTTAGGGTTTTATTTCATTTGATATAATAATTTAAAATCATTCCATATTGTTTTATCATAGTTTATAGTGTTTTAGTCCTCCTATATTAGATTAACTATTATTATACTTTCTTAAATTAGTTTAGTTTTAGTTAATCAACACTAAATCATGCACTTTGGGTACATTTCTAGGTCGTAATCACATACTATGATTCATATGATTCCTAAGCAAGAAAACTAGTAATTGACCTCTATATTTTAGCATTTTTCTTATGTTTCATGTCTTCTTTATAACCTCTTACGCCCTATAGCCTAGTCGATACTTTATTGTTTCATATTTTATCACTCGAACACGGACACCAAGCCAAGATGTCGGCGCCAAGCACCCCTATCCCCTCTAGGCACCCTGACCTCTTTGTATCTTAATGGCCTCTTTTAGGCCTCTTTTATATTTTGGGAATCATTTTTTCTTATGGGCAGGCCTTTTAGTTGTCAATTACAAAATTCAACCAATGGAATTATATAAATATAAATCTTTATGACCATAATAAAGGAATAAGCTCTAAGAATTTATTACTATCACCTAAGGTTGTATCCAAAGGTATTCTAAGAGCATCAAAGCATCTATCTAACACTCACTAAAGGGACAAGGGATACATTGTTTGCATACACGCATAGGAGGGGAGGTTCATTTTGACATCCAAACATCTATCTACATTGCGCATCTAATTATTGTTTCTTTATCAAGTGCATATTGCACAAGAGCCACCTAGGGTACAATTATTGCACACACACACACAAGAACTACATGGATTCTGAATTCTAGTGTCGTGCTTGGTCGTAATTTCACTTAGTCAAGTGACTGTGGGGTTAGTATGAATCCCCATTTACATTTTTTCTTTTTAGGATTTGATGTGTTTTGGGGTTTTGCAGGCTATATTTCTCTTTTTAGGTTACAGAAAATTTTGTGGGCATAGTGTGACACACAAGTGACAAACAATGAATACCAATGACACAATAAAAATCAATTCCTGAGGTATTTCATAGTTACAAGCATCCAAAATCAGTTTCAAACACCCAGTACCCTTGACCTAATCCAGGCACCCCAGTCTAGGCATATTAGATAGTCACACAATTTTTTGAGTGCGATAATTTCCTCTTATTGTTCATCAATATTTCTATCCATCACACTTCAGGATTAATTATGAAATCAAATAATTATTCTATCCCTTCTCTTGTACCTAGGGTTTCATTTTTATATAGCTTATTTATTAGGTCAGATATGTACTTTATTACTTCATTTATTGCATGTGACTCTGAAATATCAAGGGTTTTACAAAAAACAATATTTTTGTTAAATAACTTGGTGAACCCAACTCATTCGAATAGTCTTGGATCCTCATTCTTCTTCTCTCATGGCTCATAAGGTCTCTCAAGTCTCCTTGCTTCAATTTCTTCAAATGTACCCATCTCATAAAGAAGATCTCCACAAAACCCTAGACACTATGTATCTCCCTATCAACATTCCACATTCACAAGTTAGTGCCATCTTTGATCGTATCTCCAATGGCTCTATTAGTCATAATTATAATCAATTTATTTTAAAATCCATTCAATATTTACATTATCTATTTCAAGATAAGTTTCAGGCTATGGAATTGATGATTACATCTCTCAAATCTAAAATCCAAAATCTTAAGGATTCTTCTCAAGATCACGCTAGTTCTTCTTCACATCCTTATTCTATGTCTTCTACATGTTCTCATATCAGTGAAACTCAAGTATTACCATTACCGAAACCTCTTAAGTTTGATCTCAATGCTAAGAAACAAGATATTATTCTACAACTCATAACTCATCAATTAATCAGCTTGCCATCTACTCATTTTTATCCTCCTTATTGGCTTACAAAATATCAAGGTCATCCATATTATAATTATCATAGAATCAATGGACATAATGACAATGATTGTTATGCTTTACAATGAAGTATCAAACACCTTGAGTGTTAGGGTTTTCTCTCATTTGCTACACAACATTCTAATACATGCCCATATCCAATTGATAAATCTCACTGGGTTCCTAAATCTGATTCATCTATGTCTAATGAGCATCATGCCATCGTTACTAATGTTCTTTCTATAGAAAGTCAAAATTCACCTAAGAAACTTCCTCTCAATGTCAGTCTGTCCTCTTCTCCTCTTGAATCATCTACAATGTTATCAATCCCACATAAGATACCACTATTCAAATTTCCTCCCCATCCAACTTCACTTCCGCTCTTGATTCATTTTTTCAAAGAAACTGATTCTTCTACTAATGGCCATGACACATTTCAAACTCTGTCACCATCGCATGGTGCTATTGTTGCTTCTTCCTACCATTGTGTTGGATCTCTCTTATCATGACAAAAATAATGCTCTCCCATAATGGCATGGTATCTCTTGTGTCTTTGCATTGATCTCCATCATCATACACTTGGGGGCATCATACTTATTTTTTCCCCTTCTAGCATCCTAGTTCACTATGATTTCCACTTTTGTGCTCTGTGCTTCATGTTTCATCTTTATGAGCATCACTACATATCTTGATATGCATCTTTGTATCATCATTACCCTATGACACACTATTGTGCCAAGGTTCACACTTGACTATTGAGGGCATACTACATCAATTAACCTCACATCACACACACTCTTTAAGCTATGTGTTTTATGATATATCTATCTAGAGCACATTTTCAAACCATTTTCCAATTACACACTCTTGTTTTATGGTTTAATCTTGATTGTTGAGGGGTTTTCTATAAACTATCCTCATCTCATACTCATCCACATTCGGTCGGGGGCATGATGCTCCTATCACATTCACATTTCATATCATTTCATCTCACTCATTCACAACATACTGCATATCTTGGTTGCACATACTCTTACTTATTTATACTAGCTACATGTACAATTTGTTTTCATGCTAGATAAATACTTCATATGTAATTATCTTTTCCATATACGCATGTGAGTTCACTTTTTATTTATATGTGAATGTAGACTTTCTATAGATATTTACACACAACACAAATGCTTGGCACTATACCTCTTACTAGTCCCACCGAGGCTTCTGGGGCATCTACTTTCGTACACACTACATGTGCTATTTTTTCATTTATACTAATTCATAATCTTATTAGAACACTACTATATCAATATATACACGTATTGATATACTTTTTTATATTTCTAACATGCGAATAGGTGCTTCATGTGAAGCATTTTCTTTGGAGGTATATTTTCCACCATGGTTGTCTGATACTTTGTTTGTTATTGTTTGTTACTATTTTCAATTGAATGACATTATTTGTGGGCTATTCCCTATGTCTTTCTTGATCATTACTTGTATGCTTTTGGCCACTTCAGCCTTGATTATCTTGTGACATTGTGAGTGATGTCCCATGTTTGAAACCCACTTTTTGCGGTCTACATTGTCTTCTTACTTGTTATTTTACACCTTGTCTTCTATATGTGTATTTGTCTTGTTTGTACTAACACGTGTCTCTTAGCCACTTTGTTTGTGTGTTCCTTGGTTTCTACCATGCACATTCCCTCCCCTTGCACGGTTACAATTTCATATCAGTGTTCGGTCCTCCTTTGGGCCGCATTCTCCTAGCGATGTCGCATGCACCCTAAATGATGGGGGCATACATTGGTTGAATCAGTCACCCCATTTAGTAGCTCGAGATATAGTAGAACATAGTTTGAAACAATACATAATTAACATAGAATTTAGTTTCAAAATGGCCTAGATCCTAACTTGGGTCATTTATTCAAAGACATACACCAAGGTGCCCAACTCCGATATACTAGCGCCAGGCCCTCCTAACCTTTCCTATGGGCCTATGACTAGGGGAAAGTTACTGTCACTTTCTCATATTGGCACAATTTTCAGCAGTTTGCATAGGGGTTTACATAGAATAGGCACATTCCTCCGTAAATCAACATGCATGGTATCTCCTTTTTGTATTTTGCATTGTGTCAAACTGGATTGAAATGGATTGAACTAGAACAAAACATGATCACATGATTTGCAGTGGTGTATAATTCTCTAGGAAGTAGTTAGGCATGGAGAATGACACTAGAAATTTCTCCCCAAAAATCTTCTTTTGTGGCATGTGATCACTAAAAAAATTCACACTTGGTGTGAGATCACCCAAAAAACTCACTGGTGTGAGATCGCCTAAAAAACTCGTTCTTCTACATCGTTTCAGGACACTTTCTATCCTTTTCACTCATCATAGATCAGGTGCACATGTTCCTTTTCACATTTTTACATAATTTTACATACTTTTACATACTTGGATCAAACTTTTCGATACACGAATTTGACTACTCTTTTTTTTACAGGTCCATCCTTATAAGAAGCAACAGTCTCAAGCATGACACAAGCATGGCAACGATAACATGTACAACATGGTACACACATTATGCTTCATTTTTATCACTTCACACTTTTTCTTGTCTCCTCAAAACGCTTTCACCATCGATCTACATGGTTATCAAGTATGCATCTCTTATCTACTTTATGTTATTGAGTATTCACTCAACAACATAAAGTGGGGGAAAATGTAGACACTAAATCACGCACTTTGGGTACATTTCTAGGTCTTAATCACATACTACTATTCATATTATTCCTAATGAGAAAAATAGTAATTGACATCTGTATTTGGCCTTTTGTTATGTTTCATGTCTTCTTTCTAGCCTCTTACACCCTATAGGAAAGTCGATATTATATTGTTTCATCTTTTATCATGCTGACACTAGCACCCAACCGACGCCGGCACCCGGTTCCTTCTGGGTGCCCCGACCTCTTTGTATCTTACTCACCTCTTTTGGGCCTCTTTTATCTTTTAGGCATCTTGTTTTCTTATGGGTTAGCCTTTTAGTTGTCAATTACGAAATTCAACCAAAGGAATCATATAAATATAAAACTATGTGACCATAATAAAGCACCAAGCTCTAATTACCTATTATCATCACCTAAGGTTGTATCCAAAGGCATTCTAAGATCATCAAAGCATTCATATAACACTCACTTAAGGGACAAGGGACTGCATTTTCTGCATACATGCATAGTTCATTTTGACATCCACACATCTATCTACATTTCTACATCTAGTTATTGCTCGCTATCAAGTGCATCTTGGACAAGAGCCACCTATGGCATGATTCTTGCAAACACATGCACAAGAAATACATGGAGTCTCGAGAAGTAGTGCAACACTCGGTTGTAAGTTTACTCATTCGGATGACCAATAGGGCTAGTTGGACTCCCCATTTGCATCTTTTTTATTTTTAGGATTTGATGTTATTTATGGTTTTACATGCTATCTTTATCTTTTCAAGTTACATGAGAATTCTGTGGGCATAGTACGACACACATGTGAAAAAAATGAAGACCAATGACAATCTAACAACATAGGAAAAATCAGCTCCCGAGGTCTTTTGCAGGTCATGTGAGCTCAAAAGTAGTCTCCAATGCCCCAAACATCCCTTACCTGATCCAAATGCCCCAATCCGGTATATCAAACAATCACACAATTTTATGAGCACGGTTGCGATAATTTCCTCTTCATGTTCATCAATCTTGAGTCCTCCGGCACACTTCAAGATTAATTGTGAAATCAACAAAGTATTCTATCCCTTCTATTACACATAGGGTTTTAGTTTTATCTATCTTATTTCTTAGGTCGATATATACTTTGTCTTCATTTATTGCATGTGACTCTAAAATATCTAGGGTTTTAAAAAAATATTTTTGTTAAATCAATAGATTACAAATCTGACTACAATAAACCTTTGAGCTCCTCACACAATATGAAACACAATGACTAAAACAAAGGGAGAAAAGATATAAAATGAAATAAAAATAGGGGACACAAGATGGAAAATTAAAATCAAATTAGTTCATCCCCAACAATGACACCAATTTTTTTATTAAATTTGATGGGCCAACATAAATTAATAGTCCACAACACAAACAAGATATAATGGAATATATAATAAAACTAGGATTCTCTCAATTGAAAATGAAACATGAAGAACCCTATAAATAGATAGTAAAGGTGATGAGTATATTAAATAAATGAGTGAAAAAAACTCCTTCGTAATGGTACCAATTTGTTGGAACCTAAATCTTCACCCATGAGGATTTGGAGGAAGGAATAAACTTGGATCATTGTAGTGAGGGGTTCCTTCTCAAATCACCCTTGATTTGAGGTTTCCAAATATGGAGGTGGTTAAATACTTACTCTTTAAGCTTGTGATACCTAGGGAGAAACCCTTCAAAACTTGAAATAAAGGAAACCGAAAATGTTGATGAGAGAAGTAGATCGACCTAATCAACCACCTAACCATTATAAGTTCCCAAATAATTTGTTGTCACTAGTAGGAAGAATCATAAAGATTATCGGGATTGGGAAAATTTCACAAGAACACATATGTTTATAACAAATATATCCATAATTTTTAATCCTATTACTCTTTAAACAAGCAACATAAACAAGGGAGAGCTCACAGACCTAAATCCATAGTTATAACAAGGGAGATTTTATAAGAATTTTAAGAATTTGATGGAGATCTTAGTAGGAAAAATATTTATGAAAATAGTATAAAGTTTTGGTTGGGTTGACCATGATAAATGCTTAAAATCCATTGGGTAAAGAGTTTTAAGGACTTAAAGATATTGAACAAGTAATAACCAAAAATCCATAATCATTTACACAATTGTTGTGAAATTCATTACAATTCGAGACTCACACAAGTATAATTTACAAAAATTCCCCATATGCATCAATATTATTTATTACAAAACATTTAAAGTAAAACATTAAGATAATTCATAGGAAATTCAACCTAATTGAGACTCCACAGAGATTTTATGATCTTGTTAGATTACACATCACTAACAATAGCTCAACAACCAAGGGACAAGTTAAATTCATTGAAATCCAACAAAGTTGTAAAACTCTACAACACATTACACCTCGAATCAGAAAGAATGTCACTCATAATTTCTCAAATTTGTAGAAATTAGAATTTGTTCACAACCCAAAGACCCATATGAAGGATTTTTCCTTCAATATATAACATTTTCCCTTCTCTATAGAAATCTCCAAAACTGGAATGCAAAGGTACTCAAAACATTCCATAAGGTGTGATCGGGGGTTGAAAAGAAGCCGATGGTAGAATAAGAGGAAATTATACATTCAACCAATGGGTGAAGAGAATAGAGCATGCAAAAATCACTCAAATATCTCAACACCAAATCTATATGGAGGGAAACACAAATATTACTTGAGAACAAACTAATTATACTCCAAAATGGTGCTCCAAAAAAACAACATAATCTATAAGGAAAATAAGATGTGTGTTCCTATGAACTAGGAGACAAGAAAGAAGGGTTATCACTTGTCCAATATATGTTGACTTTACATAGAGATAATAAGGAATATTAATTTTCTTAGGGTGGATTATGCAATATCTTAATTGGTAACAATTTGGAGGGAATGTCCTGTAGAAAAAGATACCAAAGGAATATGGGTTTTTAGTCATAAACTACTCGTAAATTTCTCCACAATTCCCCAAAACCATAATCATTTCAAATATCTCTAGACAATATTTCCAATACTACCAACTATTCTAAAAATGGAATATCTCACTCAAAATTTATGGTTTAAAAACCATAGCCTTGCACCATGTCCAATAGAATTAATTCGACAACTATAGCTTTCTTTACTATTTTCCAATTGCACCACTTGGCACATTCTAATTTTTTTCACAAAGTCACCTAACAAGCCTTTGTCCTTTCCATGTGGCTGATCTACATATTCCCGTCTTTCCTCACACTTTCCTTATCACCTTACATCTCTTGGGTTATGAATGCCACAAATCTACAAGAGTTTTCCACGTGACATAATCATGTATTCCCACATTTTATAATATTCAATGCTTTGTTTTGCTTCATCTATGTGTTCGAATGTGTGACCTGTGTAACTACCTCATAATTGTAAACTGCAGTCTCTTTTTAGAACTTCGTGGGATCTTCATGTCTTCCCTACAAATATGAGTTTACAATATTGTGTCATGTGGTGCAATCTCATATTCCCAAGATGTGGGGACTTTTAAAGCTTAAACCCACTCCACTTTAGACTATGAACTCTAGATTCATAGGATAATGTCATTTAAGCAGATCTCATAGTCTTCTCAATAATTCCTTATGCTTAGTAAATTCCACATAATTTTTTATGCTTACATCAAAAGGAAATGTTTAGGTTTAAAAGCTATTCCACCTCCTTTATTTTAATAGGAATGCATATTAATATAAAAACACTCTCGCTAACCTCCATATGGTGAATGTGGGATAAAACCTCAAGGAAAAGTGGTGTTCATACATGAATTTCAACTAAGCCTTATACATGCCCTAGGTTTTGAAGTACCACTCTACATCATGAAACATCGACTTAGTGATCCAAAATTAATTTTTTGAAAATCTATTTTTAGTAGTTTTCAATAACTTTTGTATTTTGCATTTTGAGGGTCTTCGGATCATTTTTGGGCTTTGCAAACTTTTAGGTAGGATTTTTACCAATTGGAGCCATGGTCTAGTTGCGTGCTTCACGCCTCTTTCCAATGGATCATTTGGTTCTCAAAATGGATCAATAAGCTAGGAGATATGGCCCCAACAAGAGACACTAAATAAAATAATAAGTAAAAATATGATATATTTTTGTTTTTTCCCACTTATGTATTTTTAAATCCACCCCTAATGTGGATATGAAAGGTCTCCATATAGGATGGACCTTTTTTTTCCCATCTGAAACCCTTCGTATTATTTTTAGCAGTTTTTCATATTCTCTATTGTATAGTTATAAAGTAGCTTGTTTTGAATAAAGAGATAGATCTCTGGGCATACATCTCTCTTATGGAGTTTACCAATTTGTATTTATTTGAAGTCACAATAATTTTTTATTTTTATTTTTATAAATCTTTCATTGTTACAATACATTAAACGCCATTGTTAGTGTGTTTTCCACTGGGTTTCACTTCAATCTGGATCACTTAGGTTGCGGGAATCAACCCAAATTTACTATGCACCACTAAAAATCCATGAAGTGATCAATAATTTGTATTCCATTCATAAATTTCCATCATGTTTCCACAAAATGCCTCTTCAACCTAGTGAGAGACTATATGCTTTGTGGTATGTGTGCTTTTATGCACTAAATATCAAATCCCACACACTAAGGGAAACATTGAACACCACCTTCTATGATTATTTTCTAGTTGTGAAACATTAAGACTCTTACAAATACTTGTGTAGTTCATCCAACACCACAAGACATCACTCTCATCTGCATAATATATTAAATATTGTGTATCACTTTTAATTGAGCCACACAATATTTCTTCTCATTGAGGTAAATTATCCCAAGCATGAAGTACAAAAATTCATCCACAAAACACTCGAGAAGCCCAAATAAACACTCATAAGTCCCAAAACTTCATTCCCATTTGTATTTGTAGAGGATGATTGTTTATACAATGCTTAAGAGAGCCGTAAAAAAGTAAGGGGGAACATATCTCATCTTGTGTGCACAATGTATAATGTGCAAATGGATGCATAATTATACAACTTAACACTAAAAACCATCACAAAATACTATTATGTATAAATAACCCATGCAAAATGAATACATAAATTATGTTACAACTGTATATATTGATAAAGAGAGCATCATCATGCATTAAAGTAGAAAGGGAGAGCACACATGCATATGATCTTATACACATATAATTGTAAAGAACCTCTAGAGCTTTAATTTTTTCACTATATAGCCCTAAAATGTAGTGGTACATTTTGGGCACAAACACCATTAATGGGTAAAGTTTAACTCTTCGCCCTTGGAATAATCTAAGACAAGAAAATTGCTTTTGGTTGCCTCCTTAAGTTGGGATTTTAAAGCTTAACTTAGTGCCTCTCAAAGAAATCTTGGTGTTTTCGGTATTGGATGCATCATTAGGGACTATTATATATCTTTGATGTATTAAGCCTCATACATATTTATGGATGAAAAAATATGACACAGAGCCAACGAATCTGGTAAAAGGGATTCATTTAGAAATTTCTCACATAATCAATCGGCTCATTATAGAATGTGATTCTATGGTCATATTGCAAGAATTGAATTAATGAAGAGATTTTTTTATGGAAGCTAGATAACATATTCAGCCATGTTAGAAACCTCTTAGATAGTATCTCGAAGTGGAGCATCCAACATTACTTCAAGGAAGCAAAAAAAATGGTGGATTGTCTTGTAAATTTGGGGATAAGATCAAATTAACCCAACTAAGCTTAAAAATTTAAAATTAATCATTGAACTAGGATCATCAATGTTTAGATGTTGGATTTCTCTCCCACACACAAGGATTAAATTTCAATCATTATTTTGCTACATTCATTAGGATATGCAATTGTGAAACTTGTTTCAAGTTAATCATGGATTTATGTGGAGATAGGGTGGAAGTGAATGCCATTTGCATTTTATGAGGAACATGTTGGTGCCTTATTTCTATGGATTTCATGACATCATTTTTATTTGTCTCTTTCATCCTCTATACTTCAACCTTCTCTTATGTTTATTTTTCCATGGATAAATTCTCATTGTCTTTCTTTTTCTTAAAGGGATGACATTAGGAGATGATGCTTGAAACCCTAATTTTAAATAATCAATTGTAGATAATTTTTATTTATAAAAATAAAGAAAATGTTGAAAGTGGTAAAATATGTGTTGGGAAGTTATTATGTAGCCCTTGTAATGAGAAATAGGTTCAACCTATAAGTGGTCTCTTCTTTTGTGGATAATTTACTATATATTGATTCGGATAAGTTTTAGGACAAGAATATTGCAGTATTTATTATTAAAGAAGAATGTCGATTAGGCTGGATGAGGAATTAACTGAGTTCAACATCTCCATCCCTCTTAATCTTCCAATCTCTAGTGTAGATTCTTGTGGTCTCATTTCAATGGCTACCTTTTGTGAACTTGAATCTTGATTTTGTGTTTTTTAATTTTATGGATAAGGTTCGTAAGAGTTGTACATCAAGGTATTCCACCATGACCTCCCTCCCCTAATTCGACTTGGTTTCCATGAAAAATTCACTCGTTTCTTTCCAATGAAATCATAAGTGGATTAAGGTCAAAGTAGTGGAGGCATATAAATTTATTCTCTAGGTGGTAGGAAGAAATAGATTTGATGTCGGTTTGGGTAGATGCATGATATGGAAGAATGAGTTTCATAGGATGGGGGATATATTTTTGGATTGCAAGAATGTTGTTGAATCATCGAGAACTATTGACTAAGATCCATTTCTTCATGGTTTATGGTGTTTGACTTTAGGTATGGATATAAAAGTTTAATGTATATAGTTACTTATTATGTAAGTAATTGTTCACTTATATTGTCACTAATTTTTTCGTATATGTGAAATCTGAAATCTATAAGGGAATGACATAGGCTACCACCCTATTTTGACTAGATTGTTAGGATTTTAATGATAATGACACCACCTTGTGAATCACATGTATTGTAATACTTTATTTTACATGGAATATATGGGAAAGGGACCCATCAACCCTATATTTACCTATAAATAACCAAAATATACTTCAATGTATACTTTACATTACACATATTTGTCACTTTGGTTTGATAGATAACATGCTTTATTTCTTTACACACATGCATTCACTTGGTATATTGAGCTAGATGTAGGACACACAGATTGGTACACGCTTATAGGAGCACTCATGTTTCCTTACATTCTCATCATTAGGGGCAATGCCTCCACATTTGACAAGTGTTATTGTTCTATTATAGTACCCTTTTTATTTCCTCATTTATGCTCAATTATATACATTATGTATTTGCTACTTTTCAAACTAATAGGACCAACACATGTGTCTTGTGTAGGATTGACATCTTTTTTTCACATATTTCAACCATTTTGGCTACTACATCATATCACCATGTTTTAAAACCCTTGCTTCATGCATACTTTCTTTTGTGTGTGTGTGTGTGTGTGTGTGGTTGTTTGTTTGTTTTCCTTTCTTGTGATATATGTGCCTTGATTTTCTTGTGATACTGTGGGTGTCCCATGTTTATAACATCATGCTTATATTGTTTGCATGCATATGAGCCTTGAGTTTCTTGCAACATCATGGGTACCCCATGTTTGTGGGCCTAAAATCCTGTTGTATTCTCTTATATGTCATTTTTTGTGATTAGATGCATTGTTATATTTATTGTTTTCTTCTACATGTGTTGTTACTACTTGTTTTGTTTACTTCTATCATTGTTTGTTTCTATAATTTTTATTGTGTTTCATGGTTTCCATCATGCAAAAACACCTTTCCTTTTATAGGTATAGGTTCTCCAAGGTGGCCACCTCTTCAAGCACTCTACATATATTTTCAAACATCTCCTTCAGTAGTACACACCTATTTATTTTGAGCCACATGTTCAAAAATGGTTTTGAAACATGCCTCAAAAGAGGAGGCATATATTCATATTTATTTTACATTTTCAGCAGATATAGAAAAAAATTCAGGGGGAAATGCAGTATAGATAGGGTACAAACTTTTAGAGATAAAATCATATATAGATTTTTGTAAAATTAATATAGGTTCAAAAATGTGCACTTTGGTCAAGACCATATGGTACAGTCCTTACACCCCTGCATGTTTTTGACTAGGGAAAATTTGAGTAGGTTTTTAGCATTTTCAAATTTTCAGCTATATATACATGTTTTGTTTTACATATTTTCACATTCAGGTTACTCAATTCAAATCAATACAAGGTATATGAAATTTTTCATTCCTTCTTTGCATCAACACTTAGCTTCAATATTATTTTCAGGAATGTTGGGGGCATGGATCTCCTTCCTAGTTCAGTGTTGTTAGCACAATTTCAACAAATTTCAGCATTTATTTCAGTTCATACTTAGTTTTTTGGTATATGGGGATAATTTTGGAGCATCTATTCTCTTTAGTACTATATGTCCATATTTACAAAATTGGGTTTATATATTTCGTAGTGGTGTGACCCGTGGAGTTATGGAAGGTAGTAAAGCATATAAGGTCTTTATGGGAAGGTTTTTCTCTCTTATTACACTTAAAGGGAAATATTTCATATTTGTTGAATAACTTTGGTATACAATATTTTTCCTTCCTAGGGGTGCATTTATACCTCTTTCTTCTTCTCTCTTTTCAAATTTTTGGATTGGGTTGTATGCAATTAACACTCTAGTTTCTCCTTAGTATTGATTGGGAATGATCACCCCCAATCCCTTAGTGAAGTTCAAAAATAAAAATCTCCAACGAAAAATCAAAGCAAAAGAGAATAGGCGTATTATTTCCTTGTTTACATTTTTTCACTTTACATATATGCAAATGCAAAATTTTTGGTTACATGTTTTATATGGTCAATTATATATCATGAACATTGACTACACTTTGTGTTGTAGGTTATTTCATGGAGCAATCCAACCCAAGTACAAAAACACCATTGAAAATAAAACACTCAAGCAAAGGCAAGGTATGTTTACACACTCGGGTACAATTTCTTTTAAGCATGAAATTTTCAATTTCATACTTAAAGGGGGTAAATGTAGACACTCAAATTTGGTAATTTGCACTCTAACAACCTGTGAATTGACTATGAAATCTTTCTATGATAAATATAACTTCTATATTCACACTTATCACTTTATGAGGTCCATTTTTAGCTTGTGTATCCTTTCACACTGACATGTCGACACATCTTGAGAATACAATGCACAAAACCAATAGAGAGATATCAGTTTACCACACACTCCCCACTCTCAATCACTTACCTCTAGTATTTTCATCTATGTTTTTATTTTAAAACTTATTTCCATACATTAACTAATTTTTTCATATTGAAAAATAAAATTTGTAAAAACTCATGACTTTAATAAGAACATGCACTAACATTCTAAATTGCATCTTCATTCAAATGTATAAAATACTAGAAGCCATAATTTTAAGAGGAACATGCAATAGTCATTTAACATTCTATATATAGACTCATCAATATGTAACACTCATCTATAAGAGGTAATATGAAGAGTCCCATATAAATCATTGGTCGTCTGTCATTCCACAATGCTTCTCACCAAGTCAAATAAAAATATCATTAAGACGTTCTTCACAACTATAGTTTTATTGATGTAACCAGAAGATGCTCATTAATATAACAAAGTGATCTTGTAGTGTAGTAAGTGTAGAAAAATTCTCATAACATCAAAGTGTGTAACTCATCATACATTACACACCACTATGCAACCCCACGTATATAATGCAATCATGCTTAACTATATTATTCCCAACTTCTATGCATACATCTTATGCACCACATATAGTCAGCCTATGAAATAATCCCACGTAATATTACACGTAGAATTTCCCGCTCAATGCTAATGCATAATATTTATGTGTAATACATTGCATAAATCTTGCAAAAATGCCAAATATGAACCACATCTTAAATAAAGCTTTATAAAAAAGAGAACCACAAACAACATTGAAATTTAAAATAGAATGGACATTATGAGAAGATAAATCGTTTACATTGGATTTGTATTTAGAATTAAGAGGAAACATACAAAATTATTATGTAAAGGAATTTAATAATCAATTGAAATATTTTGAGTCATAAAAGAAACATTTTGAATAAATATTAATATTTTGAAAATATTTTAAAACAATATTAGAAACAAGAGAAGCTTGAACATACATAAGTTTTAAATTTTTTTGAAAAATGACTGAAAAATATGGCATTAATTGGCATCCATTACATGAGATAAATATTTAATAGGTATTATGAGCGCTCATGTATCCATCCACCTTGTATCTAATATCTATTGAACTATATAACCTTATTTCTAACTTATTCATATCTATGATTTTATTTTATAAGCTATTTCAATACATAAAGTTTAGAGCAATATGCACTAACCATTTTAAATTACATTTTCATTTAGATGTATAAATAATAGAATCCAAATTTGAAGAGGAGCATTTAGTAGCCATTACAACATGCATTCCATATAAGATAATAGAACCCACAACTTTAGGAGGAACATGTACTAAACATTTTATATTCTTATTTTAATTTTCAAAAAGATTTAAAAATTATTATTCTTAGGATTGATTTCATATTAATAGAAACAAATTTTCTTGTATAGACCCCAATAATAAATTAAAAAAATCTTATAAATTTTCTTCTATAATTCAATATTACTTTTAAAGCCACTTCACCATTATGTCAATGAAAATATATTGAGAAATTTATATGATTATTCACTACAAACCTCTCTGATAATATATGCTTCCCAAGTCATTCAACAACCATTCTCAATTATATAGCTTTTATGGGTAGTTACTTTTCCTATAGATTGGCATTAATGTGAAATTAACCTATAAAACCTATATAAGCAAGTCAAATGAACTCTTTAACTCACCTAGAAATTACCTAGCACTCTCAAGCTTAAATCACTCAAAAGGAACTCAAAGCTCTCCTAAAATTCCCTACAACAACTACAAACATTAGGATATTCCCTACATAGGTGTGAAGCACTCTATACTAGGTTCTATATAGTCAAAATTCCCCAACCAATGACCACCAAATATAAGTTAAGGATAAGAAAGAAAGTTAATACAAAACATTATTAAGTGAAAAAGTTGTCAAAGATAGTTGTGTAGACACCTAAAATTAGCATTGCTAATCCCCGTGTTTGTGTATGTGTCCACTAACGCCCCTCAACATTATCACATCACTATCATATTATCTATTAAACCCTTATCCTAAGTCTTATTTCTCCTCATAAATATCATTCTACAGCTGTAAAATCCTATTTTACTCCTCTTAAAACCACCCAAACCACTTAGAAACCAAAATCAAATAAAGCCAAAACAAAATAAACAACTTCTCAACCATTTCATAACCCCTTACCCATATAACCTCTTTCCAACACCCATCCTTCATCAAAACAACCAAAAATATCAATTTGGGAAGTAGTTTTAACATATTCCCGTAAAACCCGGA